>CM036763.1:26612147-27229647 GCA_020796225.1 Arion vulgaris | reverse complement strand
TTCGAAGATATTCTATTATGGAGGATTTCTATTATCTATGCAGCATTCAAATCTCCAGACAGCTGACAGAAATTCTTACAGAACGACACAACCGATACAACTTAACGCCAGTGACGAATAGCTGTCACGATACAATTGAGTACAGTGACATAATGCTCATCCATCGCGGGTGATGATGATGACTACCACCATTTTTCATCCACGAGAATGTAGTTGCATTATGTTTGTCTGTGTGTGCGTATATGACTAGTGAGCGCGATTCGGGCTTGAAATGTTCTTTTGTAATGTGAACAAGGAATATTTGCACTTGTGTGGAGTTTTACTGTCTTTCTGGTCTGTCGTTTCTGTTCCATCTGTGCATTTCTACCCGCCTCGCAGACCGAAGAACCATGTCGAAGAAGTGTGCGCCAGGCTGATCTGTCTTGAGCAACATTCTCCCAGTTGTCGACATTTATGCCAACAGTGACATACTGTATTAAGCAAGATATTCTACATTTAAAACGGTCCCACAGCAAAGGATTGCACTGGGTTTGCGAATATGTCTCCGTCCATGTCGGCAGAAATGGCCAGCCATCTGTCGAAAGTATTGTTCAAGGCACGAACTCCGTAGCTACATCAACAATCCTAGGGCTCTTATATAAAAAATAGTTCATAGGTACGGTTCCAACTTCACTGCAACGGGTCACCCATAATTGCTCCGTTCCTGTGCAATGAAAATCACACGAAATGCTAACAACTGTGAAATGTTTCTGTGTGAACTAATTCCAGAATGAAACAGTCGCGTACCGTCACAAAAAGCAACATGCACCGCATAAATGCATATGGCCGTCGCTAATGTAGCAACACAAAACTGTTCATCACTTGAATTACAATTCTTGTCGAAGGGAACATCAATCACGACAAAATCCAGCTTTCTGCACTCGCAATATAACTGCATACGGCAGATTGAGCTTGTTCGTCATAACCGCTGTCCGCCATTTTCTGAATACACACAACAAACGCACGGTTGACACAGCAAAAAGCATTCCATGTAACAGTCATAGCTCACAGCGTTGCTCAAGCACTAACTCAGTAGCTCGGCAAACGAAACCGGAAAATACCCGACCAATCATGGCGGAAATGCGTTAGCAAAGTCGTGTTCAGAATCACACAGTCCTGACTCTGAATGGCCCTCCCGCATTCCGCCATAGCTGGCCAGATTTTTCTCTTATATAAAAAGAAATTGTATATGCGACTCGGTCCGGATTCGAACCCACACACTTTTAAACCACATGACAATAGAGGACACATACACTTGAAACACTTGAAAAACAAGGATACAATTACTCACAAATAGGATGTGTTTAACAGAAAAAATAATCTAGTCATAGTTTTGTTGTTGACTAACTTCACAATGTAATTACTTATTAGTAACTCAATCATTCAAATCACAAAGAGTGATTTATTTTTCTAGAACAGCGTTTTCCAAACTGAGGTCCATAGACCACTTAGGGTCCACGAGGTATTCACATGGAATCCTTAAACACTTGAAGAAATATTATCATATTTGACATTTCAAATGAAAAATTAATTTTTTAAATATTTATGTAAACAGTGGTAAACCAGCTGCGCTTTGGGAAATCAAAGAACAATCGATCAGACTGAGTCTAAATGTGTCTGACAGGACAAACTGAGTCTAAATGTCTGACAGGACAAACTGATTCTAAATGTCTGACAGGACAAAATGAGTCTAAATGTCTGACAGGACAAACTGAGTCTAAATGTCTGACAGGACAAAATGAGTCTAAATGTCTGACAGGACAAAATGAGTCTAAATGTCTGACAGGACAAAATGAGTCTAAATGTCTGACAGGACAAAATGAGTCTAAATGTCTGACAGGACAAAATGAGTCTAAATGTCTGACAGGACAAACTGAAAATTGATTAGAAGTTTCCGCAGTCTGAGAATACTGTTTACTATTGTCACACACAGATAATTCATTCATGTCCATTTTCCATATATAGAAACTTTTGGGGATCAGCGGTAGCAAAATGTATTTAGAAGGGATACATATCGTAATGCAAAGTTTGAGAACCGCTAATCTTGAGCGAATGCAAAAGAATATGAATAGAAAAAAGGAAGTAAAATATTTAAAGCAAGAAGGACATTTGTTATTTAAAAACCCATTAATTTGTTAGTCAGGTTAACTCAAAATCACAACATGTGAAATGAATTGTTTAAGAAAAGATGTGACTGTTATAAGATGGGATAGATTAAGAAATGAGAACATTAGAAATGTTGATGGAATCACACTAAGCATTCAAGATATTATAAGATAACAAATAAAATGGTATGGTTATCTAATGAGTATGAAACCAGATCTACTACCATCGCTCGTTTATAACAACTGACAACCCGGCCGCAGAGCCAGAGGAAGACCAAGAATCAGATGGATAGATAACGCTCGTGTGCTGCGGAGCTCGCAAGGGAGCAAAGAATAGCAACACATACAAGGCATGTCGTGGAGGAGACTGAGGTAGGGTCCTAGGCAAGCTACCCTAGTAAATAAAAAGCGTCACAGAAATTGGATGTACTGCCTACTTGTAGGCGCATAACTGGTACAACGTACAGTCGCTCATAGTCTCAGATCACATTGAAATCACAAAAAGTAGTTAACAAGTGGTCGATATGGAAAGTTCGTCGAAGAAGAAGAAGATTGATAGATAATATAACAGATATCCTGCGATATCAAAGACTAACAACTACAGATGCAACAAAGCTGGCACAGGATAGAAAACTGAAGCTCCTCACTCCGCTTTACGGCTCATGTTGCTAAGACAAGATAACACACCAGCCAATGCTAATTTAAGAATCTACTCGTGTAAATCAAAGTGATGTCAATCCCAAACGCTGTGTAGGTTGCAAGATACTGACGGATGATCATACAAAATAACAAGAGAAGAAATAAAAAATAAATAAATAAATGTCAATGTAGGATTCTTGGTCAGCAGTTGTTAGATAAAGTTACTAATGTATCATCATTCTCAAATAGTTTGTCTTGAGCATAACTTTATCACCCTAACAGTCCTTTGTAATTTCTCTCCCACATAGACCAGATATGTCCAGCCTCGACAGCCGTCACGCTGATATCATCAATTACATCCTGAATCCGTCTTCTTCGTGATCTTCCTCTTCTCCTCTTTGTCGGATGCCTCCTCCATTATAGTTTTCTCCAATCCTTTGTGCCTTTTTATATGTCCATATTTTTATATGTCATCCTCGTCGGAAATGCGAACGTTATAGAGTCTACGACCAGTTAAGATGTACAAGAAAGAGAAGACTAAGAAGTTTTAACAACCTCAGGGGAAACATCGGACTCAATGAACAGGGTAAACAAAATATACTGTGAACATGTATTAGAGGCTTCTGGAAGAAAACAAATCTTACCAAACACATGATTCGAACCAAAAATCTTGATTTCTTACAGCACACATTGTCTAGCTCTACAGACGTGCATTTTCAAGAACACATCCAACTAGTTGCACAAGAAAATAACTGTTTTCTTGCCGTGTCTTTTTAACATGTCTGTTTGTCAACAAATAACATTCAACAGGATCTGAAATGAACTGTTGTGTTTCTGTCCCCAGGTCACCTTATATAACATGTATCAGATAGTTTGTTTCTAAATCACATATCTTCATGGTTCCTGATCACGGTACCTCCGCTTGGTTTCTTAGAACTCGATATTTACCTGTTCTAATATTTGAAGCTACCTGTACAATTGTGTGTATATATATGTGTGTGTGGTCTATAGAATGCAGCCAAACCTGTCTATGATTTGAAGCTACCTGACAGGATTGGCTGTGTATGTTGTGTGGATGGCAGCCAACTCTAGATAACTATGAGAGTTGGCTGTGGTATGTGTGTGTGTGTGTGTGTGTATGGGGACGAATATTTCGTCTCATACAAATAAACACTAAGGATTTTGGTCTGTGCTTGTGCTAACATTTGTTAAAAAGTTTGACCTGATTTCGATGTTAGGAAATCTATGTGTGAGAATGACATTGCAAACAAAAACTCTCTTTGATTTTAGAACTTAGCTGGTCGGGGAGTCTACAGCGCTCGTCTTTGTTGATATGCGGTGATGCTAAATAAAATTATGAACTTGAGTTCAACTTTCGTGTTTATTATTTGTGTTCCCTGGCAACTTGATATATTTGAATAGTTTTAGTTAGTTTGACTTATTATCTTGTTTGCTTATCCTGGGATTCCCTTGGTTTCTTAGAATTCTTTCTTTTCGAAGATCGTAGGTTCGAATCCGGACAGCGTTATTAAATATATTAAATATTATATGCCGGACAGCGTTATTAAATATATTAAATATTATATGCCGGACAGCGTTATTAAATATATTAAATATTATATGCCGGACAGCGTTATTAAATATATTAAATATTATATGCCGGAGAGGCATATTTTTCCTTAACTGTTAATTAGCTGTTTAATGCACAAATTTTCACAAAAAAAGGATGATGTGGTTGGCATTTCAAGACTACTCTCGTGTTTTCATACTCAGTGACTCCATGAGTATGATTCGTGAAGCTCACAGGAATGGTGACAAAAGTTTTGTTCACGAGTGCATTTTCTCTAGATAACCTACGATTGTTTTCAGAGCTACGGAGTTCGTACTTTGTGCAATAATCTCGGCAGGTGGGGTGCCATTTCTGAAGAGATGTACTGAGCAATATGTGGTAAAAGGAGGGACAATCCTTTGACTTTATACCATTTAGATATATGAAGTTAACTGAATTTTGCGAACGGTAAAATAGACCTCACCGTTCAGAAAGCAATGACAAACTACTGAACGTATAAGTGGTGCCTATAAAAACATCGACGATAAGTTTACTGT
The DNA here is from genome assembly GCA_020796225.1 of Arion vulgaris. Classification (NCBI taxonomy): domain Eukaryota; kingdom Metazoa; phylum Mollusca; class Gastropoda; order Stylommatophora; family Arionidae; genus Arion; species Arion vulgaris. The sequence continues at coordinate 27,224,758 of CM036763.1, read as the reverse complement.
GGTTGACGACTAAGTCCTGTAAAGGATTTGCCACGATTTTCATTCCGTTAAGTGAGGCAAAATCTCAATTTTATATATACCTCAAATATTACATCACCTGTCGTGTGCCGATGATCAATGACAAATGTTATCTTAACACTGTTTTCCCACAATATACCTCATGCTATGAGAAAGTGTTCCTTTACTTTAGCTTACAAATTGAACTCGTCTATTACGGTAAAATATATTAGTCTCGTTTGATTGGAAAAATCACTTGTGTGTTGCCGGTGCTAGTAAGGGGAGCAAAGAATAGTAACTAAGAGGCATGTCGAAAGAGGTGACTGAGGTAGGGGCCTAGGGAAGCTACATTAGTAAATAAAAAGTGTCGCAGAAATTGGATGTACTGGCCTACTTGTATACGCATAATTGGAACAACGTACAACCGCTCTTATGCTCAGATTACTTACAAATCACAAAGAGTGGTTGTCGATATGGAGCGTTCGAAGAAGAAGATTGGAAATATAACAACTGTGTTGTAAGTCTATTATTAGATGGACTTGGGAAATATAACAACTGTGTTGTGTAAGTCTATCTATTAGATGGGAGATGACATTGCTCCTATATACACCCAAACAATCTGTTGTGTCTAACATGCTATGAAACAGTTACATTACATACTACTCCATGCTAAGCAACACGCACTCACTTGAATCCCGGTTTATTACAAATTCCCAATCGCATGCTGGTTCTCGCGAGGTGGTAGTGTGTTACATTCAGTGGGCGATAAGTGTTATACATCCTATAAGGATTATTTCTTTGCAAAGTGTAACAGGAATATATATTCTCAATTTATTTCAAGTAGAAGTGAGTATAATTTACAACAGAACTAAACACTAGGAAATTCATTTCTAACTCAGATAATGTCATTCACTGTTTTTCAACATTTTTTTCTATTTTAATTTCTATTTGCTGTGTAAGTATTTGTGTTTTTTCTGTGTTTTTAAAACGTTATTTCACTCTGCCTTTTGCTGTTGTTTTTTTACGTTTTTTCCTTCCTTGTTCGATTTCTGTATCTTTCGATTGATACGGTAATATATTGGTTTTATTTGCTTATTTTCTTTTGTTTTTGTCTGTTTCTGCACATTTTGTAGTCTGTTTCTGCACATTTTCTAGTCTGTTTCTGTCCGTTTGTTATTAATTTTGTTGGTTATGTTTTTCGTTTAAGTTCGGATAAATTCTGTTTAAAATATGATTATTATTGAATGCTTGAACAGAGCAACAAATGAAATAGTATAGTTTATATGTTCTTTGTGTGGTTTAGAAAGAAAAAAGCTTTAGACAACGGACATATGGAATCTATTTTCAGGGTCTTACGAAATAATGTTATGCACAAAATGGTGAATATGATCACGTTTTTATACGAATATCAATGAAGGATCTAAACATATATTTATTTGATCAACTCGTGGATCAGACAAGGATGAAAGGATCTTAAGTCTAAATCGGTGTTTCCCAACGTGGGACCCACGCACTACAGAGCAATTTGATAGTTAAGGGGGGCAATTTGTCAAATGGAAAAAAATATGTTATTTTGCGGTGACGTAAATGTGTCATATACATTTAAATATTCATTTTTTAGTCTACGTTTACTCCATTTTACATTCAATTAACTTTAATACATATTTTAATACATACTCTAATACATATTTTAATACATACTCTAATACATACTTAATACATACTTTAATCATACTTTAATACATACTTTAATACATACTTATACATCTTTAATACATCTTTAATACATACGTTAATACATGCGTTAATACATCTTTAATATACTTTAATACATTTTAATCATACTTTAAACATACTTTAATACATCTTAATACATCTTTAACTCATACTTTAATCATACTTTAATACATCTTTAATCATCTTTATACATACTTTAATACATCTTTAATACATACTTAATACATGCTTTAACATCTTTAATACATCTTTATACATCTTTAACACATCTTTAATCATCTTTAATACATCTTTAATACATCTTTAATACATACTTTAACATACTTTAACACATCTTTAACACATACTTTAATACATACTTTACTCATCTTTAATACATACTTTAATACATACTTTAATCATACTTTAATACATACTTTAACCATACTTTAAACATACTTTAACACATACTTTAACACATACTTTAATACATACTTTAATACATACTTTAATCATACTTTAATACATACTTTAATACATACTTTAATACATACTTTAACTCATACTTTAATACATACTTTAATACATACTTTAATACATACTTTAACACATACTTTAATACATACTTTAATACATCTTTAATACATACTTTAATACATCTTTAATACATCGTTAATACATACGTTAATACATACTTTAATACATACTTTAATACATACTTTAATACATACTTTAACACATACTTTAATACATACTTTAATACATACTTTAACTCATACTTTAATACATACTTTAATACATACTTTAATACATACTTTATACATACTTTAATACATACTTTAATACATACTTTAATACATACTTTAACACATACTTTAATACATACTTTAATACATACTTTAAAACATACTTTAATACATACTTTAATACATACTTTAATACATACTTTAATACATACTTTAATACATCTTTAAACATACTTTAACACATACTTTAACACATACTTTAATACATACTTTAACTCATACTTTAATACATACTTTAATACATACTTTAATACATACTTTAATACATACTTTAATACATACTTTAACACATACTTTAACACATACTTTAACACATACTTTAATACATACTTTAATACATACTTTAATACATACTTTAATACATACTTTAATACATACTTTAATACATACTTTAACTCATACTTTAATACATACTTTAATACATACTTTAATACATACTTTAACACATACTTTAATACATACTTTAATACATACTTTAATACATACTTTAATACATACTTTAACACATACTTTAACACATACTTTAATACATACTTTAATACATACTTTAATACATACTTTAATACATACTTTAATACATACTTTAATACATACGTTAATACATACTTTAATACATACTTTAACACATACTTTAATACATACTTTAATACATACTTTAATACATACTTTAATACATACTTTAATACATACTTTAACACATACTTTAATACATACTTTAACACATACTTTAATACATACTTTAATACATACTTTAATACATACTTTAATACATACTTTAATACATACTTTAATACATACGTTAATACATACTTTAATACATACTTTAACACATACTTTATTACATACTTTAATACATACTTTAACACATACTTTAATACATACTTTAATACATACTTTAATACATACTTTAATACATACTTTAATACATACTTTAACAATTCAATTTTGAATATGAACATTTATGTATATGAAACACAGGGGGCATAAGAATTTTAGAAAGGCTTAGGTGGGGGTATCGCACAATAAAGGTTGGGATACACTGGTCTAAATAGTCTAAAGGCGAAGAATTGACTTTATTGATGCATGGTTTCCACATATGGCTACGTCCCTGTCGGAAGAAGTCTTATACCATCTATAGAAAGTGTTGCCTAAAGCAAGAACTCCGTAGCTCCAGTAACAATCCTCAGGTTCTCATGAAAATACTGCACATATTACTCGGTCCGGATTCGAACCGACGACCTTCAGAGCGACAGGCAAACTTTTAAACCACTTTGTCATAGAGATCCCCTAAGCAAGGTTGTATACTATTGACCTCCTTTAACCACTTTGTCATAGAGATCCCCTAAGCAAGATTGTATACTATTGACCTCCTTTAACCACTTTGTCATAGAGATCCCCTAAGCAAGGTTGTATACTATTGACCTCCTTTAACCACTTTGTCATAGAGATCCCCTAAGCAAGGTTGTATACTATTGACCTCCTTTAACCACTTTGTCATAGAGATCCCCTAAGCAAGGTTGTATACTATTGAACTCCTTTAACCACTTTGTCATAGAGATCCCCTAAGCAAGATTGTATACTATTGACCTCCTTTAACCACTTTGTCATAGAGATCCCCTAAGCAAGATTGTATACTATTGACCTCCTTTAACCACTTTGTCATAGAGATCCCCTAAGCAAGATTGTATACTATTGACCTCCTTTAACCACTTTGTCATAGAGATCCCCTAAGCAAGGTTGTATACTATTGACCTTCTTTAACCACTTTGTCATAGAGATCCCCTAAGCAAGATTGTATACTATTGACCTCCTTTAACCACTTTGTCATAGAGATCCCCGAGCAAGGTTGTATACTATTGACCTCCTTTAACCACTTTGTCATAGAGATCCCCTAAGCAAGGTTGTATACTATTGAACTCCTTTAACCACTTTGTCATAGAGATCCCCTAAGCAAGGTTGTATACTATTGACCTCCTTTAACCACTTTGTCATAGAGATCCCCTAAGCAAGGTTGTATACTATTGACCTCCTTTAACCACTTTGTCATAGAGATCCCCTAAGCAAGATTGTATACTATTGACCTCCTTTAACCACTTTGTCATAGAGATCCCCTAAGCAAGGTTGTATACTATTGACCTCCTTTAACCACTTTGTCATAGAGATCCCCGAGCAAGTTTGTATACTATTGAACTCCTTTAACCACTTTGTCATAGAGATCCCCGAGCAAGTTTGTATACTATTGACCTCCTTTAACCACTTTGTCATAGAGATCCCCTAAGCAAGATTGTATACTATTGACCTCCTTTAACCACTTTGTCATAGAGATCCCTAAGCAAGTTGTATACTATTGACCTCCTTTAACCACTTTGTCATAGAGATCCCCTAAGCAAGATTGTATACTATTGACCTCCTTTAACCACTTTGTCATAGAGATCCCCTAAGCAAGGTTGTATACTATTGACCTTCTTTAACCACTTTGTCATAGAGATCCCCTAAGCAAGATTGTATACTATTGACCTCCTTTAACCACTTTGTCATAGAGATCCCCTAAGCAAGGTTGTATACTATTGAACTCCTTTAACCACTTTGTCATAGAGATCCCCTAAGCAAGGTTGTATACTATTGACCTCCTTTAACCACTTTGTCATAGAGATCCCCTAAGCAAGGTTGTATACTATTGACCTCCTTTAACCACTTTGTCATAGAGATCCCCTAAGCAAGATTGTATACTATTGACCTCCTTTAACCACTTTGTCATAGAGATCCCCTAAGCAAGGTTGTATACTATTGACCTTCTTTAACCACTTTGTCATAGAGATCCCCTAAGCAAGATTGTATACTATTGACCTCCTTTAACCACTTTGTCATAGAGATCCCCTAAGCAAGGTTGTATACTATTGAACTCCTTTAACCACTTTGTCATAGAGATCCCCTAAGCAAGGTTGTATACTATTGACCTCCTTTAACCACTTTGTCATAGAGATCCCCTAAGCAAGGTTGTATACTATTGACCTCCTTTAACCACTTTGTCATAGAGATCCCCTAAGCAAGATTGTATACTATTGACCTCCTTTAACCACTTTGTCATAGAGATCCCCTAAGCAAGGTTGTATACTATTGACCTCCTTTAACCACTTTGTCATAGAGATCCCCGAGCAAGTTTGTATACTATTGAACTCCTTTAACCACTTTGTCATAGAGATCCCCGAGCAAGTTTGTATACTATTGACCTCCTTTAACCACTTTGTCATAGAGATCCCCTAAGCAAGATTGTATACTATTGACCTCCTTTAACCACTTTGTCATAGAGATCCCCTAAGCAAGATTGTATACTATTGACCTCCTTTAACCACTTTGTCATAGAGATCCCCTAAGCAAGATTGTATACTATTGACCTCCTTTAACCACTTTGTCATAGAGATCCCCTAAGCAAGATTGTATACTATTGACCTCCTTTAACCACTTTGTCATAGAGATCCCTAAGCAAGTTGTATACTATTGACCTCCTTTAACCACTTTGTCATAGAGATCCCCTAAGCAAGATTGTATACTATTGACCTCCTTTAACCACTTTGTCATAGAGATCCCATAAGCAAGATTGTATACTATTGACCTCCTTTAACCACTTTGTCATAGAGATCCCATAAGCAAGATTGTATACTATTGACCTCCTTTAACCACTTTGTCATAGAGATCCCCTAAGCAAGATTGTATACTATTGACCTCCTTTAACCACTTTGTCATAGAGATCCCCTAAGCAAGATTGTATACTATTGACCTCCCTATTCATTCTAACGGTGGTCTTGCTGGAATGAGAAAGTCCCTAAGGGAACTAACACAGCAACTAGATGATCGCTTACCTTTAACCTGACGGATCTGAACTATGTAGATGATTCAATTATTTTAGCTACTCGCTATGTTGACACACTTTCTTTTAGCTACTCGCTAGGTTGACATACTTTCTTCTAGCTACTTGCTATGTTGACACACTTTCTTTTAGCTACTCGCTATGTTGACATACCTCTTTCAGCTACTCGCTATATTGACACACTTTCTATTAGCTACTCGCTATGTTGACCACTTTCTTTAGCTACTCGCTATATTGACATACTTTCTATTAGCTACTCGCTATATTGACTCACTTTCTATTAGCGACTCGCTATGTTGACTCACTTTCTTTTAGCGACTCGCTATGTTGACTCACTTTCTTTTAGCTACTCGCTATATTGACACACTTTCTTCTAGCTACTCGCTATGTTGACTCACTTTCTTCTAGCTACTCGCTATGTTGACACCCTAGAAACAAAGATAAATAGAAGACGGTAACAAACAGCCGATAGGATATAAATAAATATTAACTCCAGTAAAATTAATGAAAATAATCGGAAAAACGATATTACTTTTATCAAGAAAGCAATAGAAAAAGTTAATGAATTTATATACCTTGGAAGTAAAGTTTCAGCAGAGGGAGATTAGCAATATTATATAGCAACAAAAATAAGTCAAGAAACCGAAGTCATTAGTAAGTTAGTAAAGGTACCCGTTTTCATACCATGGTGTATATCGAGGGAATACGGTGTCTTACTTTGACCATCAGCACAGGATAGTTGATGTTACCAACATCATTCCAACCGCCTTACTTCAGTAGAACATTGAAGTACTGGAAGTAAGGCGGTTGGAGATTTAACATCAACATCTGTGCTGATGTCACCGTATATAAGCTACATCGACCTGAGTGTCTTTACTTCCCAGTACTTCTCTAATGTTCTACTGAAGCTACGTCGACCTGAGTGTCTTTACTTCCCAGTACTTCTCTAATGTTCTACTGAAGCTACGTCGACCCGAGTGTCTTTACTTCCAGTACTTCTCTAATGTTCTATTGAAGCTACGTCGACCTGAGTGTCTTTACTTCCCAGTACTTGTCTAATGTTCTATTGAAGCTACGTCGACCTGAGTGTCTTTACTTCCAGTACTTGTCTAATGTTCTATGAAGCTACATCGACCTGGTGCCGTTACAGCTGGAACAAAATGATATCAACAACGAACAAGTACACTAACCACTGCGCTTGCGGCTTTCTACGCAGCCATTACCAAGATTACAAACATGTAGAGATCAAAATGACTTGTTTAAAAAACCAAACTAGGAATACCCCAAAGCAACATTCTCGGAATATTGCTAATAATAACCACAACTGAAACATGACTGCAAGCCTTACACACAGACATATATATATATATATATATGTATGTATACATTAGTAATCTTTCAAATAAATGTCTTGAGAGATGTCTTCGAATATTTTGACTAGGTAAGGTTTTAGTTTAGTTTAGTTTAGTCGTCGGATCATCATCACCGCACGTCGAACCAATTAGCCCATAAGTGCTACGAATTCTCAGTATGCATCTCAGCATGTGACCACTAGCAACACCGGTACTTTGTTAGTTTGCTATTCTTCTTTTGCTACCATCGTAGAGTTCTTGTCTAGCTACACAGCATTTGACTTGGAATTCTTGCAGTCTGGTTAGTGTTGTAGATTTACCACTATTACTTGAATGATGTATACGCCCTTACGGAATTTATAATTTCAACTTAGTTAAGATTACAACCGAGAAGCCGCGGAAGAGACTTAAGCGTACATCATTGACAACCACAATAAGAGATTATTGGTTATTGGTTACTGAACCGACGACATAGTACCCTGGGCCTCACTTTTCTCAGTAACGTTATTTAAGCGGTACGTGACGTTTTGGCGCCGCCGTTTTGGCGCGACCGTTTTGGCGCGACCGTTTTGGCGCAGGACGTTTTGGCGCACGCCGTTTTGGCGCAGGACGTTTTGGCGCAGGGCGTTTTGGCGCAGGACGTTTTGGCGCACAAATTCCTCAATAAATTTCAATAACCTTAATATTATTTTAATTTTAGTGTATGTTATTAAACTCTAATGAAACAATATACTTATACATCAGCGTTTATTTGAACAAATGTCAGGTGTCTGAATTATATCATCAGCCGTTTCATTGAATGATCGAATTTGACGCTGACAAGCTGATGTCACATCTATGTTCATCACAAATGTCAGAAATCCTGTCACTTCCAAATGTTCATAAGCTTAGCCGTTTACCGTAATGTGACCTAAACCGTATTTGCTGCTCTGCCTAATCTATATGCTTTTAGTCTATAAAAGTTAAGAATGTTCTAGACTCAATCTCAAAATAGTAGAATTAGATAAATTGATCACTATATTATTATAATTCTGGAACCCATTAAAAAGGAAAATGTTCCGTCAAAAGCGTGGCAAACAAGTTGAATCACGAAAAGGGTACTTTTATGTGTTCGATAAGTTCAGTGCAGACCATTCAAGAAGTTCTGGCGATGTAGCTGAAGAACAGAATGCAAAGGCCGTTTAACACACAGTAGATAATGATCGGGTTCTGATGCAGATGAACCAGCATAGTCACGAAGTGACGCAGCACACCTCCAGGCTGCCATGATAATGACTGGAATCAAAAGGAGGCAGCCGAGACAACTGAAATTCCCTCAGTTATCCTCAATAGTGCTCTCCAAGGAACCTCGCTTGCCGTTCAAGGGAAGATGCCAAATAAAGACGCCATTCGCAAGGTTATTCAGCGGAGTAGAAACGGCAACCGAGTAGCTCCTCCACAGCCTGTCGATCGAGCTTCAATTATCATTCCGGATGTACGAAGTCGAACCAGATCAGATGGAAGGATTTCTCTTATGGGATTCGGGAGAACAAGACGAAAATCGCATTCTTCTCTTTGGCATTAAAAATTTATAATTTATTGAAAACAGTTATTTATAAACGTTAAGTTAAATATGAAGTTATTTTTAAATGGCGCCAAAACGGCTCTGCGCCAAAAAAATCCTGCGCCAAAACGGTCGCGCCAAAACGGATCTGCGCCAAAAAAATCCAGCGCCAAAACGGTCGCGCCAAAACGATCGCGCCAAAACGGCGGCGCCAAAAAGTCCTGCTTCGTTATTTAAGTACGTGTTCCTCTTTGGCGTTCTTTATTTCTTCAACCTTTGTCTCCCTCTTTAATGCCAGCTTAGTGATTCTTTGATCATTTCTTCTTAGAGTATGCTCAACATATTTCCATCTATAACATGTACACATGACATGCTCTTATAATGTAATGTACAATTAATTGTAACGATTACGTATTGATTTAGACTGTACCTTCCGTTGTTAATCAATCAAGTGCCATGCCTGCCGACGTAGGCGATCATGTGCACTGTTCTATGTAATAGCCTTTGATTGTGCACTGTTCTATGTAATAGCCTTTGATTGTGTATTGTTCTATGTAATAGCCTTTGATTGTGCACTGTTCTATGTAATAGCTTTTGATTATGCACTGTTCTATGCAATAGCCTTTCATAGTGTACTGTTTTATGTAATAGCCTTTGATTGTGCACTGTTCTATGCAATAACCTTTCAAAGTGCACTGTTCTATGTAATAGCCTTTGATTGTGTATTGTTCTATGTAATAGCCTTTGATTGTGCACTGTTCTATGTAATAGCCTTTGATTGTGCATGTTCATGAATACTTTGATTATGCTGTTCTATGCAATAGCCTTTGATTATGCACTGTTCTATGTAATAGCCTTTGATTATGCACTGTTCTTTGTAATAGCCTTTGATTGTGCACTGTTCTATGTAATAGCCTTTGATTGTGCACTGTTCTATGCAATTGCCTACTTCAAAGACTGGTTCCAGCACTTCAACTGTCAAATTATAGAAATAGCTTTAACAATTTATTTCTGTTTATATAATCTACTAGAGGGAATGCCAGGACTCAAGATCAATGGAAAATAATAAATAACTTAAGATATGCAGATGACACAGTATTGGTAGCAGAAAATGAACAAGATCTAGAAGAATTAGTGGACCAATTGGACAGAACTAGCAAGGAATATGGATTAGACATTAACATACAGAAAACAAAACTATGGTAATCAACAAGGAAATGGAAAACCTAAAATGAATATAAAAATACATGGAGAATTACTACATCAAGTAAAAAGCTACTCCTATCTCGGTCAGATGATAACAGATGATGGCAGATGTATAACATAAATTAAAAGAGAATAGGAATGGCCAAGGATAATTTCAATAGTATGAGAAAGTTACTGACATCCAAACAAATCACAAACAGGCTAAAAATGAGATTGATCAAATGCTATATATATCCTATATTAATGTATGACTCGAAACATGGACAATGAACAATCAGTTAGAAGACAGAATTGATGCATTTGAGATGTGGATATATAGAAGAATAGGCAGAGTTTCATGGACAGAAAAACAGACAAATAAACAAGTTTTAGGAAAACTAGGCATGAAGAAACAATTATTAAGAGAAATAAAATTCAGACAAGTAAAGATTTTGGGCACATAAAAGGCATGACACCATGATAAAACATTTACTAGAGGGGAAAGTTGAGGGAGAAGAGCAAGAGGAAGACCGAGAGATAAGTGGGAGGAAACTTTAAGAAATGGACAGGTTACAGTCTGGCAGTGTGCAACACCAAGGCGAAAGACAGAGGATGCTGGAGATTCATTGCAGCCAACCTTCGATGTGGAGACGGCACCTGATGATGATGATGATATAATCTATATTATATTTACAAACTGAAATCTGTTTGTCAGATTACGCTGAGATAGATATGTTGGTGCAGATGATAGTTTTGTTAGTCTGATGTCCTTGACTCTATTCAGCTTTTCGTGATACATATTCCTGCATTTATTGCTGTGCATATTTTTTTCTGTGTATACTAAAAGAGTTCTGATTTATTTAATTAAAGTTGCGCATCAATAAACCAAGTGTCATGCCTGTCGGTGTAGTCGATCACGTTCTCTACAAATCTCCCTCCCTGGTGCAGTTAATCAGTTCTGACATCGATCTTCTGTTGTTAAACTTTAGCCATCCAGTTTTTGATGTGTGTATTCTAGACAATATAAGAAATGAAGAAAAAAAAAACTGAGAAAAAAATATTAAAAAACACAAGTCAACGATTTTATTGAATATATTAAAATATTGAACAACACAAGTCAACGATTTTATTGAATATATTAAAATATTAAACAACACAAGTCAGCGATTTTATTGAATATATACAAAATTGAATGGTCTAGGCCATGGGTTCCCAAAGTGGGCATTACCGTCCCCCAGTGGGCGCTGAAGACTTCAAGGATGGGGAAGGAGGGGGTGATAGTGGGTTCAGAAGCATTTGGGGAGTTTTTACTATGGTCTAGGCATTTGGTCCGAATGTATTAAAGTAAGTCTGCACCAAGAACATACTTTATGAGAGCAACAGGGTACCAGACAAGGGGGAAAAACAAACAATGATGGATGAAAGGCGTCAAAGTGACACTAACTAAGTCAATATCACACAAAGTAAAGGCACAAATCTCGCGATAACCAGAAAACTACATCTAACATCTCTCAGCAACTCTCAGCAACTCTATACCAGACAAGGGGGAAAAACAAACAATGATGGATGAAAGGCGTCAAAGTGACACTAACTAGGTCAATATCACACAAAGTAAAGGCACACATCTCGCGATAACCAGAAAACTACATCTAACATCTCTCAGCAACTCTCAGCAACGCTGTAAGACACCAACAGTAGAACAAAAGAAGAAAAAAGAAAATACTATAAGCCAGTTTTCATACAAAATGTGATGAATTAAATTCGCGTATTTGTACATGTATTATTTTGATCATCATGTACACTACTGTACTTTTATCGTAACAGAAAACATATTCTTTGTACATCTTCTTCTTCTTCTTCTTCTTCGAGCTTGACATATCAACCACTTGTTAACCACTCTTTGTAATATGTATGTAATCTGAGCCTAAGAACGAATGTACGTTGTGTCAGTTATGAAATACAAGGCCAGCACATGCGATTTCTGCGAGACTTTTATTTACTAAGGTAGCTTCCCTAGGCTCCTACCTCAGTCGTCTCTTACCTTGTAAGTCGCAGTGTTACTATTCTTTGACCTCTTGCGGGCCTCGGCAACACATGGGAGGTACGACTCAAATAACGAGACCATCTTTTAATAAGCGCTTATAGTAACTCAATGGTAGTATGCTGAAACTGGGAAAGCTAAATACGGTTTGGTTTTCAACACGCGAGATAGTAAAGTTCGTACTCGATTCCAGCTGAATATTGTACCATATTTTGTAAGTGATATGTGCTGGCTCTTTGAACTAGCTGAATGGGACCGAACACCAAAGGACGGTCCCTGAATGCATATATATCGATTTGCAACAGACATTTTAGGCTTTTGTGAGCATTTACATAATTGGCAGTCGTCGAGAACATTAATCTTTATTTGTGGTATCTGTCTATACACATACGTGAAACTTGTATCACGCACAAGCAACGCACACTATCCTCACATGTACATAAATCACACACATACACCACACGTACTCGAACACCATCGTCATCAAATTGCGTGTCCTGAGCAGAGCTTTGCCACCCTAACAGTCCCTCAGAATTTCTTTCTCATAGTCCAGATTTCCAGCTCCTTTACAGCTGTCATGCTCATATCATCAGTAAATTCTTAATCCATCTTCTCCGTGGTCTTCCTCTTTTCCTCTTTAACGGGATATATCTTTCCATAATGGTCTTCTCCAACAATTTATCTCTTTATATGTCAAAAATACTTCCATATTCTTATTCCTATTTGCAACATCAGCTAGTTCTCTTTGATTTTGAGTTTTTATGGAAAGATCTATTTGTTCTCTTTTCTGAGCATGATAAACAGAGGATTATTCTGTAACTTTTATATTCAATAGCACATGTATGTTTTCCAACTGCCTGGTTAAATGTCCATGTTTCCCACTCATACATTGCTTCTGGGAATATGCATGCACTTAGTATTCACATACTAAGCACATACAACACGTAAACGTGGGTGCATATCACACACTCACGCGCATACACACCACACATAGATGTACAACACATCACACACACGCAATTGTATCACACGCACGCGCATATACATCACAGACATGTGAACATACATATCACACAAACGCATTACATACACACGCTGAGCACTACACACCCCACACACACACCCCACATATCACTGACGCATACTACACGCACACCAACACACCACAAACGTCGCCCCACACATGTGAACGATACCAAACATATACATGTATATAGTTAGTTAGTTTGTTCCTTTCTATACAGGTATATAATTCTACTCAATTATCCTTTCACACACATATTCAAACAATCATACATCACATGTACACAACTCGTTCAAATACTGACAAGCACATTCTCCGTTGCATCCAAGTTTGTTCACATCGTTTGTTACTCTAATAAACACTACATCCTTGTCTAAAATATAGTTTAAAGAAGAAGGAGTGACTTCATTGCTCCATGTTTCCCTAACTGGTTGAGTCCCTCTCAGCAGAAATTGTAACCATTTTGGAGAGTATTGAACAACGTAAACTCCGTAGCTCCCTCAACAATCTTAAGGATTTCCGAAATCTGACCAACAGAAACAACCATAGAAAACAAAATATGGGGAACCGTTGGAGACCTCAAGCGCACTGCCCTGTTTATGACACATACCGGACAAGTCGCATAGCAGAATTTGATCGCAGAAGAAGAAGGAGGATCTCCGAAAATAATGCATTCCTGAACGACACGATTAGGATTTGAACTCACGACCCTAGGAACACATGTCAAACGCTATATATACCCCCGAGCACACCTTTGTCTCTACACACACACACACACACAGATAGACTACACATAAACTAAACTATAAATACAACACTCCCGTTATAAATATCTACTTGGAGAGAACATAGTAAGATATAGTACGATCCTGCCCACACTTACGTACCACAATCTGTACACGTTAAGCAGTTTCGCACCACAATCTGTACACGTTAACCAGTTTCGTACCACAATCTGTACACGTTAACCAGTTTCGTAACTATAAAACTGCTATAAGAACTCTTATACTAGTATCCTACCACCCGTATGGTGCTAGGGCGAGCAAAGGGGAGCAAATAATAGTACCACTGCGACTTGCAACACCGACTAAGAGCGACTGGGGTAGGGGCCAAGAGAAGCTATCCTAGTAATAAAAAAGCGTCGCAGAAATCGGATGTGTCTAGGCCTACTGCTTGTAGGCGACATTACTAGTTCTACACACATACACCCACACATACACTCACATAGACACCCACACATACACTCATATAAATACCCACACATACACTCACATACCCACCCACACATGCACTCAGATAGACACCCACATAGACACCCACATGTGCAAGCTAACGTAAGTCCGCACACAAACCCAAATATAAATCACACAGACTATCATAGCCAGGCAAACGTACACCCACCAGACACCCACATATATACCTGCACAAATATCCGCATAACCCACTCAACAGAACAGACACCCACACACACACTCAGACACCCACACAGACACCCAGAAATACACTCACTCAGACACCCACACACATACTGCACACATATACCATCTTATATATAAAAATAGACACTCACTCGTTAACCCATACAAACACATACACACACACACACTTGAGCCCACACATACATCAACAGCTGCATCCACATAGAAAACCCACACAGACACCCACACATTGTGTGAGGTTATCACTGCACCACTTTTTTCTGAGCTGTACACCAACCGTTCTTAAAACCCTTCTTAATATAAACATAGTATTTGGAAAATGTCAACCGGAAACTGTTCTTTATTT
The DNA here is from genome assembly GCA_020796225.1 of Arion vulgaris. Lineage (NCBI taxonomy): Eukaryota > Metazoa > Mollusca > Gastropoda > Stylommatophora > Arionidae > Arion > Arion vulgaris. The sequence goes on along the minus strand of CM036763.1, from coordinate 27,209,441 downwards.
CCTGAAACGTTGTGTGCCTGGCTCAAATAGTATTGTTTCCATACGCCTACTAACTGTTTCAAATAGTATTGTTTCCATGTACCTACTAACTGTTTCAAATAGTATTGTTTCCATGTGCCTACTAACTGTTTCTAATAGTATTGCTTCCATGTGTCTACTAACTGTTTCAAATAGTATTGTTTCCATGTGCTCGTTCTATATATCTAGTTTCAAATAGTATTGTTTCCATGTGTCTACTAACTGTTTCAAATAGTATTGTTTCCATGTGCCTACTGTTCGTGATTCCTTTATAATGTAATATAATGTTCCATGTGTCTACTAACTGGTTCAAATAGTAATGATTCCATGACGTCTATTTTACCTTGGTTCAAATAGTAATGATTCCATGCGTCTACTAACTGGTTCAAATAGTAATGATTCCATGTGTCTACTAACTGGTTCAAATAGTAATGATTCCATGTGCCTACTAACTGGTTCAAATAGTAATGATTCCATGTGCCTACTAACTGGTTCAAATAGTAATGATTCCATGCGTCTACTAACTGGTTCAAATAGTAATGATTCCATGTGTCTACTAACTGGTTCAAATAGTAATGTTTCTTGCCATAACTGGTCTAAACTTAACTGGTTCAAATAGTAATGATTCCATGTGTCTACTAAATGGTTCAAATAGTTAATGATTCCAAAATGTGTTCCATGCTACTAACTGGTTCAAATAGTAATTTTCTTCCTGTTCAATGAAACCTTCTACAAATCAATAGATGTTCACTATCACTACAGATTATATGTGTATACTATCTGAAAAAGGAACTATTTTTCATACCATTAGATTTTGTGGGAAATACGGCGTTTGGCATGTTCTTTTACTGACAATCATCATACGATAGATGGTGTGTTCAGCATCACGTCTGCTACCTTTGTTGTTTGTTTGCTAACGTTCTTTGTGATAAATTTGATCATTTTTATTGTGATGTATAATTGATCTTAACCAAAAAACGTCTATACGTTACGCCTTCATTCATAGATCCCTAAACGTGTCGGACAGGCACATCCGAAAGTGTCGGCTTATGGTAAATGGTTGAGTCTGTCTCGCTGACAGTCAGTCCCCATACTTTCCTTTCTTTCGCGTGTTCCTTGCTCTTTAATGATTATTTTTCGCCATGCTGGAAAGAAAATAAATAATTTTACGGAAAGAAAATGTCAAGCGTTTGTAACAAATTCTTATTTAAAAAAAAAAAAAATTATAATTAATTTTATATTATTTTTGACATAAATAACATAACACTTCAGTCATTTTATCGAGCTATTTCTTCCCTTAAATACAAATAATAACATAATCTAGTCGATGTGAGAAAGCAAGTCTGAAGATAAGAACAACAGAAGTTAGTAGATGTAAGAAAGCAATTCTGAAGATAAGAACAACAGAAATTAGTCGATGTGAGAAAAGCAATTCTGAAGAGAAGAAGAACAGAAGTTAGTAGATGTAAGAAAGCAATTCTGAAGATAAGAACAACAGAAGTTAGTAGATGTAAGAAAGCAATTCTGAAGATAAGAACAACAGAAGTTAGTAGATGTGAGAAAGCAAGTCTGAAGAGAAGAACAACAGAAGTTAGTAGATGTAAGAAAGCAATTCTGAAGATAAGAACAACAGAAGTTAGTCGATGTAAGAAAGCAATTCTGAAGAGAAGAACAACAGAAGTTAGTAGATGTAAGAAAGCAATTCTGAAGAGAATAATAACAGTCAAAAACATTTGTAGCAACATGAAAGATGTAGTAACATTTAAATCAAAGAATAAATACACACTAGGCAACATTTATTCAACGTATATATACAAGTACTACATATATTTATCATTGATGTGGGGCAGCGGAAACGTGGGAAATGTACAAACAGATGGAGAGATGAGTTGAAGATTGTGAAATGTGGATATACAGAAGAATTATGTAAATGTCATGAAAAAGAAGATAACTAATAAACAGATAATTGAACATCTAGGGTGAACAAATACGGTACGTTATTCGCCTCTTACGACATGCCTTGTAGGTCGCGGTGATACTATTATTTGCTCCCTTTGCAGACCCTGCAACACACAGGTGATATATCAGAACAAGACATTCATCATTTTTCTGGGAAATAATAAGAAAATAAGGTTTATAAAACATAGTGATAAACGTATTTGAGTATGTACAAGAAACCCTAGCATTTCAAAATCGAGAAGAGCTTGCTGCACAGGCAACATTCATTAGAAAAAAAAATTAAACCATAAAAATAAAAGTCGCACCAAAAGTATCTTCTCTATCTTCAAAAATTACAATGGGGACCCTCGACGGTGCTACGGAATTCGTGCACTGCATTTGAGATCTTCCTGTGTAAGAAAGAGATCGGATCACACATGGTTAGTCACCGAAGTGCAATGACGATGGTTCTATTAATCAATCAATCAATCAATCAGTGGGAACCGGTAAACATTAATGGAAGACAAGACAAAGGAATATATAGAGGAATAATTTTGAACAGTCTGTCTTTATGATAAGGAAAAGTGTCAAAATCCCAACTGAAAGTCAGACAGATGTATATGGAGATTAATGATCGCCTACTTCAGCCGACAGGGAATATAATGATGACGATGAACTAACTCACTATGGGGTTCTGTAAGTTCTATTTCTTGTCAGTAATCAATTCACAATATAATATTATCCAAATCTGCAATAAAAAAATCAATAACAACAAGTTCTCCCAAATGGCAATATTTGATAGTCAGCTTCTTGTTCTGATTGATTTTTGAAATATGAATTTGTGTGATTAAATAGAGTCACATGTGTGTTGCCAGGGGCCGTTAGGGGAGCAAGGAATAGCAACACTGCGACCTATAAGCCATGTCGTAACAGTAGGGGCTAGGAAGCTACTCTAGTAAATAAAATGCGTCGCAGAAATCGGATGTCTAGTCTAGATAATGACAAAGTAATAAGCTATAGGTCAGATTAATGAAAAAGATGGAAAAGTGTCGATAGGGGAGCGAAAAAAGAAAAAGTAGGATATTTTGAGATTTGAATTTTATTCGGTGACAGAAGACATAAGATACAATGTTGGGAGAGACTGTATGAGAACAAAAAAGAAGAAAAATAAGCCAAGAGAGGGAATGACAGAAGATAAAAAGACAAGGAGAGAAAGACAGAGAATAATTATGAATTGAAGAGGTGTCGTAGAATAAAATAGAGTTGAGAAAGAAAGAATATAATAGAGAGGTAATCGAAGAGAAAGAAAAGGAACGAAGAAGAGACAAGAATTGCTAATTAAACAGAGATTGTCAAGAAATATGTAGAAGGATGAAAAATTTTAATGATAAAAAGATAAATCTGATAATGTTAAAATTCAATAATGAAATTTAAAAATGTGATTTTAAACAGGTATAAGGATTTTTAAGATAAATAATGATATAAAACTGTGATTTTATTAATTTAATGATATAAAACTGTGATTTTACAGATAAATAATGATTAAAATATGATTTTACAGTTAAATATTGTTTGTTAAGATAAGTATATATATATATAGCATTGTCGCATTTGTAACATGGTACCATTTGTAACATGGTCACATAATACAACATTGCTAACTCCTATTTTTATATGAAACAATGACTTTTCCTTCAGATTTCTTCAAACAGCTTTTCGAATTCTTATATAACACCATAATTATATTTATATATTTAGATAGAAGCTGTAGCTGTTAATGATTTTCTAAAGTGTTGAGCGGTGACGACTCACAAACTTTACCTGATATTCTCAATACAGTTAAAAATCTTACGCGTGTACTGGCCGACTACTATCTCGAACCAAGAATTGCTTGCACGATGCCAACAAGAGAATATGGGCACTATCATCCGAAGACGACGCTGGAGATGGATTGGACATGTGATGCGCATGGAGATTGGCTCCGACACGAAAACTGCACTGAGATGGACTCCAGAGGGTAGGCGAAAGCGTGGAAGTCCCAAGACGACCTGGAGGAGAACGATAGAGCAAGAACTGAAAGAAATGAATCATAGCTGGAACACAATACAGAGGAACATATACATTGGAAGAAGCTGTGCATTTGTTTTCTAAAGTGTTGAGTGTACAGGCTACAAATTGATGAAAGAGTCAATACAGTTGGTAATGAGAGAAGTTTGCGTTTCCATGGATTCTTATATAATCGTTCTTTGAATGCAAATTGGTCATTGTGTGATCCGCTGGCTAAAACCCAATTTGTTCATCTTTAGCTTTTTCTACATCTTACCTGAGTTTGTCTTCCTTTTTCTACCTGTGTTTTTCTAACAAAATGATATATGTATTCTTGTCGTTTCGTTATATATTACGTAGAGCATGCAAAAAATTTCTCCATAACACTCTATCCTGAGAAACTCATTCAATATCTTATACTTGAATTGAGCCCAATATTTCTTGCGTCAATCAGTAATTTCGTTTCTAGAGATTCTCTAGGTAAACCTTGCTTTCTTGAAGTATTTGCTTCCATCTTCAATACTCGCTTTGTGATTCTTGGTAATATTTTTCTCACAGTATAAACATGTAGCGCTGTAGCTTAGCTGTATTAGTGAGCTCGATCACAAACCCAAGCGTACCTGGCTCAAACTGGTGGGCAAGTTTGGAAGCAAATTCGTTTCCGTGGGATTTTTACAAAAATGGTAAAAATAGACCTCACCGTTCAGAAAGCAATGGCAAACTACTGAACGTATAAGTGGTGCCTAGAAATTCAACGACTTGTTTACTGTGGCTGATTGCTACGTCCTGTAAAGAGTATGTCACGGTGGCATTTTCATACTCAACATATCTCCTTCGTCTCTTTCTTAAAACAGTTGTTACTAGTGTATGTCCAGACATTTGTATGATTTCTTTACTTTGCTTGAATTCGTCCCATTTTATTTTAACACTGAACTACATATGTAAGTTTTTTTTCAAAATAATAAACATAATGTAAGGACACTGTATGTTGTCAAAATAATTCCAAAATTAAAAGGAACTGATTCTTGGTTTTGGTCATAGACTCTTGAGCCGGTACTAATCTCATCAGTAAACAAAAATATGTTGCAATAAATGGTACTAGCAGTCTCATCACAAGCGTAAACACATATCGCCATCGGTACTCAGATCCTTCAGTAGTAAACACAATAAATCGACTACATACAATTTTGTAATAAAATTTCATCGCATAATGTCACCTGTATTCAAATGTACCGTGCTGCATTGCGACCACTCCCTACACAATGCGACATCACATGTTACAAATACGACCATGCTACTACAAAATACGACAATGCTTGCAATGTCAATGCGACCATGCCACAACTACAACCATGATAAAAAGGCGACCATGCTACAAATGCCACCATGCTACAAATCCTACAAATGTGACGATGCTACAAATTCGACCATGCTACAAATGCGACCATTGAATTAACTAGCAGAGGATGGGAACTAGAATCATACTTTGAGCTAACAACAAAAACAAAAGAATGAAAAAAGAAATTACCACACACCAGTCATGAATTAATTGTGAATAATCTTTCCCATAAAAAAACAAAATCATCAAGAAACTGAGAAATAATAATCGTATATTGTAATGCAAATGGTGACCCATTCTAAGTTTGAGACAACCAGTCATAGCAGTCGACTGAAGGTTGGTAATAATATACAATAAATATCAACGCTGAACGATAAATCGGTTTGTTGCACTTTACTACAGTAACTGTGCTTTGATAACCCGACCTGGAAAGCTAGTAAACGAGGGGGGTAACGATCAAGGATGCTCATAAACGCTGGAATGTTCCAGGTATATGATGAATCGACAGTACTTTAGACGAGGTATAACGAGTGTGGAGTAGGGTAGATTAATATTCCGTAAACGCTGGAATGTTCCAGGCATATGATGAATCGACAGTACTTTAGACGAGGTATAACGAGTGTGGAGTAGGGTAGATTAATATTCCGTAAATTAGAAGGGAATTCAGAATATTTAGAATATCATTATTTGTTTTTTGTGGTGATTCTAGTTAACGGTTTATTAAAGGGAACTAAGAGTACTCCATACAGATCCATTGAAATCCAACCTCTTCCAGCAGATGTATAGTAATATGTATGCTGCCGGTTCCTGTAGCATGTGTAAACGCGCTCAATTTGCTTTCTCAGTTGTCCCTTTATCTTTCTTTTCTGTATTCATATCTTGCCACACAGCGTAAGGAGAAGAAGAGATTTATAGAACGGGCTTTTGTATGCGCTTCATAAACAGTGTTTTTGTCGTCTCTGTTATCTCTATGGTCCACCTTTTGCGTGGACCGCATTCTGCTTTGTATCCACTGTGTATTTTGCTTTGTATCGGAGTAACATTGCTGTTTAAGGCGCACTGTCCATTTATACTTGTGCAATATCTCTATTTATTATATTTCTAATGTCCATACTGTGGCTACGGATTGTAACGTCGCCAACATGACAAACCTATAATCAGAACTAGTCCATATCTGTACTATAAAGTAGCCAAGCTGACCTATTTCGTATGCGTTTGTTTCTGTGTTTCATACACATTTTGGCAGAATCTAGAAATAGAACAGGTCGTGACCTAAAGTTCAAACTGCTATTATTTCTGTTGGTGATTACGTTCTTCATTTAAATCGAACATTTAAATGTCATGTATTTGCTTGGGAATTACGTAATCATTTGTTGCGCTAAGCAAGTTTGTGTTGTTCGAAAGTATATCTGGAATATAATAAACATCTTAAATTCGTGAAATATATTTTCTCTTCCATTTCATCTTTCTGCTACAATTAATAAATGACTGCAAGACTTAGGGAAAAAAGATACTTTTGTTATAATTTTCTGACATTGCTGTAGGATCTATTTTATAGTGATTTATCTCCCGTGTGTTGCAAGGGCCCGCATGTGGAGCAAAGAATAGTAACTGCGACCTACAAGGCATGTCGTAAGAGGCGACTGAGGTAGGAGCCTAGGAAATAAAAGCATCGCAGAAATCGGATATGCTGGCTTACTTTTAGGCGCATGACTGGCACAACGTACAATCGCTCTTAGACTCATATCACATACAGATCACAAAGACGTTTCAACAAGTGGTCGATAAGGAGTGTTCAAAGAAGAAGGAAATAGTGCTTTATGTTTCAGTCTTTATTTCTCTCTCTCTCTCATTATTTTTGTTTCTTCTTGGCTTACCCAGCAAGATGCTTTTGTCAATGTGTGTGTCTCACTTTATAGCAAAGATACACTACTATTGTAGGTAGTATTATCATTTTGCCAACGGTACACGATGAGAAATGTGATGAACATCACGCCCGCCGCCTTTACCTTGTAGTCTTCCTCTAGGCATCTTATTGAGGCTGAGTCGACCTAAGAGTCGTTAAGGTAATCTAAAATCCCACCGCACCTGGGAAATTTGATCCTGAGACCACTAGTCTACGAAAATGGAGCACTAACTACTGCGCTAACGTAGATAATACGAAGTAGAGCTTATAGTCATTTCGTACTGAATAGTTCACAAGTATGACGCGGACCTACGAATCCCAGAGAAACCCTCTTGATCCCAGATATTTGTCGACAGCAAAAGAAACCAAAACAACTGTGCATCCTAAGATTCCCACTGTTCTAGAACCTTCAGATTCTCACTATTATAGATTCCGATTCATATCTCTTAAGTCAGCAGATAACAAACTCAAAGTAGCTTACGATGTATTTTATTAGTTTTTTTTGTGTGTGCAAACGTAACAAAGTGACGTAATCTCGAAATGACCCAATAGATCATAGTCTATATTTAACACTTCTAGAAGTTTAAATATAGAACGATTACGTAACTCATACATACACCCTAACAGAAAGAACTGAACTTGAGAACTTTATGAGTAAGAAAGAACTTGACGATTCCGTATTTTTGGAAGTTAATTTGATTACGTGTGACCTTGTGACCTTTGAAGAACTTCTCAAGTTTTACAGTTAGACGCGTAGAATATAGAGATATCGTCAAGACTTGATTAGCGATCAAGAATAGGGTAAGTATTGCGCAGTGAATTGGTTATAGTATTACAATGTGAATTGGTGAGATTATTTCATTGTGAATTATTTACATTATTACAATGTGAATTGTTGAGATTATTTCGTTGTGAATTATTTACAGTATTATGTGGTGAGCTAATTACATTATTACTTAGTGAGTTTTTTTCTAATATTACGTGACTGTGGTTACCGAGCCAAAAACAGAGCCTTATCATGTAGCTTGCACCTTGCAGTGCGTCACTCTTATTACACACACGTCTGAAAAACTCTGGATCTCTATCAAGTTTTCTTGCCTTCTTCAACACCATATTCAAGATTTCTTTAATATGTTGTTGCAACAAATGTTTTGCTCGTCCCCTGCCTCATCTTTCAGACACAATGCCCTCCATTACCGTCCCCCAAACTACTATGACGCTTAATATGACCAAAATATTTTACACTCGGGGACATCACGTTGTTTATTATCCAATGTTCTTTAATCTTACATTAGCACATCTCTCTAGCCTGTGAAACCATTGGCACTTGGGGAGGCAACAAATGCATACGCGCCATTCTTCTCTGTTTCTGTGTCCCACCTGTGATTTCTTTCTTTCCGTTCATGTTCTACTGTTCTTCTCAATGTGTTTTTATGTCTTCCAAGTTGTTGTTGTTTACGTTCTGTTGTCTACCTCACCTCAGTACATTTGCACATATTTAAACAAGATATGAGTGGATGTCGTCTATATAAGTTTCTAACCTCCAAAGGATTGCGTGGATGTACTGTCCTGTGTATGCGGGTGTTTACAGTAATGAGGGGGCGGACAGGTTTGCATAGACAGCATCGATTGTTGGAGAGTTGAAGATGAATAAGGAGGATGTTCTTCGGTATCTTCGCGACTGCCTGTTGGATGAGGACACTAAAATAGATGTTGATTCGATCCAGCGATTTAAGCAGTCTGGAGTTACCCATTGTACAAGTAGAACTGGATGCCTGACGGGAAGAGTGAGGATGTATTTAATCAGCGACTAGGAAACCATCAGTATTGTAGTGGCTAGCCAGTCCTTCCCCAAGTGGTAGCTGAGGAACCAGACAGTTAGCTTTAGTGTGTAGTTTGTATATATTTAGATATTTTATTAGCAGACTTAGTGTTTACACTCTCTAAGCAGAAGGGTAACACTAAACGAGACAATGACGTTTTGCGTAGTTAGAGAGTGACGATTTAGTAACGATTAGTAAACAAGGGGACAAAAGATGAAGATTGGTGATGAATGGACGCATTATTGACTTATGTTCAGAAAAGAGAAACCATGATACCAATAAATGTATGAAACCTATAAAAGAACACGTTTGTCATTTATAGCGTGTCTTTACGTGAATATCTGTTATATTACATCTACAAACAATCCAGAAAGAACATTAATCAGGACTGCAAGATATGGAAATAACCAGATAATCTATAACATGGTAGGGAGATCGTACCACCAGGACTATATCAGTTATCAAGGGGAGTGTCCCATATTTACAACCCTCTTCGTAAATCACAAGTGAACCGGCCATCCTGCACCAAGTCAGTCCAGTAAAGTAGCAGCAACCCTGAACCCAATCCGTTAACAGTATGCATACTCTTCAATATCTGTTGGGGAGACTGAGCAGCTATGGGTCTGCCTGGAGTGCAATGACGTCAGTACAGTAACCAATAACCAATAAACAAGAGTTTCTGAACGATTGTTGGTCTGATTAGCTGCCATCCTCGTCTCGATGTTCTGCAGAAATATATCTCCAACACTTCCTGCCGTTTGACATGGTGGTACATTCTATTAAACTTGTCTTGGTCTATATCATACAATTTCTTTATTGTGTCAAATTAATACGAATTCAACCAAACTTCGCAGTATACAGAATCTTCTACAACAGAACATTAGTAAAGAAGGCTAGAGAAAGACCAATAAACAGATGGATATATAGCATAGCAGAATCGTGTCAACAATAAAATAATAAAATAAAACAAATTATAAAAAATAAAAAAATATCATCCAGGCCGCTAGAGCAACGTAAAAACAGAAAACCGCAAAACTGGGCAACAACCATGTAATAATGTGACGGCAAAACAAGAATAATAATAAGATTTATCTTTCAAATATTAACTCTTATCTTTCTCTTACTAACTAAGCTCTACCTCAAATGTGTTTTTCAGCACAGATGTTGTCTTTTTCCTCTTACTAACTAAGCTCTTCCTCTAATGTGTTTTTCAGCACAGATGTTGTCTTTTTTCTCTTATTAACTAAGCTCTTCCTCCAATGTGTTTTTCAGCACAGATGTTGTCTTTTTCCTCTTACTAACTAAGCTCTTCCTCCAATGTGTTTTTCAGCACAGATGTTGTCTTTTTTCTCTTATTAACTAAGCTCTTCCTCCAATGTGTTTTTCAGCACAGATGTTGTTCTTTTCCTCTTACTAACTAAGCTCTTCCTCTAATGTGTTTTTCAGCACAGATGTTGTCTTTTTTCTCTTATTAACTAAGCTCTTCCTCCAATGTGTTTTTCAGCACAGATGTTGTCTTTTTCCTCTTACTAACTAAGCTCTTCCTCCAATGTGTTTTTCAGCACAGATGTTGTCTTTTTTCTCTTATTAACTAAGCTCTTCCTCCAATGTGTTTTTCAGCACAGATGTTGTCTTTTTCCTCTTACTAACTAAGCTCTTCCTCTAATGTGTTTTTCAGCACAGATGTTGTCTTTTTTCTCTTATTAACTAAGCTCTTCCTCCAATGTGTTTTTCAGCACAGATGTTGTCTTTTTCCTCTTACTAACTAAGCTCTTCCTCCAATGTGTTTTTCAGCACAGATGTTGTCTTTTTTCTCTTACTAACTAAGCTCTTCCTCCAATGTGTTTTTCAGCACAGATGTTGTCTTTTTTCTCTTATTAACTAAGCTCTTCCTCCAATGTGTTTTTCAGCACAGATGTTGTCTTTTTTCTCTTATTAACTAAGCTCTTCCTCCAATGTGTTTTTCAGCACAGATGTTGTCTTTTTTCTCTTACTAACTAAGCTCTTCCTCTAATGTGTTTTTCAGCACAGATGTTGTCTTTTTTCTCTTATTAACTAAGCTCTTCCTCCAATGTGTTTTTCAGCACAGATGTTGTCTTTTTCCTCTTACTAACTAAGCTCTTCCTCCAATGTGTTTTTCAGCACGGATGTTGTCTTTTTTCTCTTATTAACTAAGCTCTTCCTCCAATGTGTTTTTCAGCACAGATGTTGTCTTTTTCCTCTTACTAACTAAGCTCTTCCTCCAATGTGTTTTTCAGCACAGATGTTGTCTTTTTTCTCTTATTAACTAAGCTCTTCCTCCAATGTGTTTTTCAGCACAGATGTTGTCTTTTTCCTCTTACTAACTAAGCTCTTCCTCTAATGTGTTTTTCAGCACAGATGTTGTCTTTTTTCTCTTATTAACTAAGCTCTTCCTCCAATGTGTTTTTCAGCACAGATGTTGTCTTTTTCCTCTTACTAACTAAGCTCTTCCTCCAATGTGTTTTTCAGCACGGATGTTGTCTTTTTTCTCTTATTAACTAAGCTCTTCCTCCAATGTGTTTTTCAGCACAGATGTTGTCTTTTTCCTCTTACTAACTAAGCTCTTCCTCCAATGTGTTTTTCAGCACAGATGTTGTCTTTTTTCTCTTATTAACTAAGCTCTTCCTCCAATGTGTTTTTCAGCACAGATGTTGTCTTTTTCCTCTTACTAACTAAGCTCTTCCTCTAATGTGTTTTTCAGCACAGATGTTGTCTTTTTTCTCTTATTAACTAAGCTCTTCCTCCAATGTGTTTTTCAGCACAGATGTTGTCTTTTTCCTCTTACTAACTAAGCTCTTCCTCCAATGTGTTTTTCAGCACAGATGTTGTCTTTTTTCTCTTACTAACTAAGCTCTTCCTCCAATGTGTTTTTCAGCACAGATGTTGTCTTCTTTCTCTTATTAACTAAGCTCTTCCTCCAATGTGTTTTTCAGCACAGATGTTGTCTTTTTTCTCTTATTAACTAAGCTCTTCCTCCAATGTGTTTTTCAGCACAGATGTTGTCTTTTTTCTCTTATTAACTAAGCTCTTCCTCCAATGTGTTTTTCAGCACAGATGTTGTCTTTTTCCTCTCACTAAGCTCTTCCTCCAATGTGTTTTTCAGCACAGATGTTGTCTTTTTCCTCTCACTAACTAAGCTCTTCCTCCAATGTGTTTTTCAGCACAGATGTTGTCTTTTTTCTCTTATTAACTAAGCTCTTCCTCCAATGTGTTTTTCAGCACAGATGTTGTCTTTTTTCTCTTACTAACTAAGCTCTTCCTCCAATGTGTTTTTCAGCACAGATGTTGTCTTTTTTCTCTCACTAACTAAGCTCTTCCTCCAATGTATTTTTCAGCACAGATGTTGTCTTTTTCTCCCTAACTAAGCTTTCCTCCATGTGTTTTCAGCACAGATTTGTCTTTCCTCACTAACTAAGCCTTCCTCCAATGTGTTTTGACAGATGTTGTCTTTTTCTCTAACTAGCTTTCCTCCAATGGTTTTTCAGCACAGATGTTTCTTTTTTTCACTAACTAAGCTCTTCCAATTGTTTCAGCACAGATTTGTCTTATCTCTTATTAACTAAGCCTTCCCAATGTGTTTTAGCATAGATGATGTCTTTTCCTACTAACTAAAGCTTCCTCCAATGTGTTTTTCAGCACAGATTCTGTCTTTCCTTACTAACTAAGCTCTACCTCCAATGGTTCACAAGATGTATATCTTCGCTTATTAACTAAAGCTATACCTCCAATGTTTCTTTCAGCACAGATGTTATCTTTCTCTTATTAACTAAGCTCTTCCTCCAATGTGTTTTTCAGCACAGATGTTGTCTTTTTTCTCTTATTAACTAAGCTCTTCCTCCAATGTGTTTTTCAGCACAGATGTTGTCTTTTTTCTCTTATTAACTAAGCTCTTCCTCCAATGTGTTTTTCAGCACAGATGTTGTCTTTTTCCTCTCACTAACTAAGCTCTTCCTCCAATGTGTTTTTCAGCACAGATGTTGTCTTTTTTCTCTTATTAACTAAGCTCTTCCTCCAATGTGTTTTTCAGCACAGATGTTGTCTTTTTTCTCTTACTAACTAAGCTCTTCCTCCAATGTGTTTTTTAGCACAGATGTTGTCTTTTTTCTCTCACTAACTAAGCTCTTCCTCCAATGTGTTTTTCAGCACAGATGTTGTCTTTTTCCTCTCACTAACTAAGCTCTTCCTCCAATGTGTTTTTCAGCACAGATGTTGTCTTTTTTCTCTTATTAACTAAGCTCTTCCTCCAATGTGTTTTTCAGCACAGATGTTGTCTTTTTCCTCTTACTAACTAAGCTCTTCCTCCAATGTGTTTTTCAGCACAGATGTTGTCTTTTTTCTCTTATTAACTAAGCTCTTCCTCCAATGTGTTTTTCAGCACAGATGTTGTCTTTTTCCTCTCACTAACTAAGCTCTTCCTCCAATGTGTTTTTCAGCACAGATGTTGTCTTTTTTCTCTTATTAACTAAGCTCTTCCTCCAATGTGTTTTTCAGCACAGATGTTGTCTTTTTCTCTATTAACTAAGCTCTTCCTCCAATGTGTTTTTCAGCACAGATGTTGTCTTTTTTCTCTTATTAACTAAGCTCTTCCTCCAATGTGTTTTTCAGCACAGATGTTGTCTTTTCCTCTTACTAACTAAGCTCTTCCCCCAATGTGTTTTTCAGCACAGATGTTGTCTTTTTCTTTATTAACTAAGCTCTTCCTCCAATGTGTTTTTCAGCACAGATGTTGTCTTTTTTCTCTTACTAACTAAGCTCTTCCTCCAATGTGTTTTTCAGCACAGATGTTGTCTTTTTTCTCTTATTAACTAAGCTCTTCCTCCAATGTGTTTTTCAGCACAGATGTTGTCTTTTTGTATCAAAATATTTGTTTTGTCTCTGATCAACCATTATTGACACTCAGACAAAAAATTTGATCTAGATTATTTGCCCTATCAGTAACTGCACCACTTAACACGGTAACAAAATGTATAGCCTGCTTGTTGAGTTTTACCGCAGCCATCTAGTCCTGATCATTTGCAATTGATTGCCTCTAACATTTAAAATCTGTTTATCGTCTAAACATGAAAGTTTGACAAGTCTGCAGTCTCATGGGACTAATAATCAAAACAAAAATCAATTGATCTAGAAGTGCAGTCCACTTTGTGGTATTGTTGAATTCTGTATCATTCTGCATGTGACTTTCGGAATCGACTTTTATTTTAACGATTGTGGTTAGATGAATTCAAAATAAGGTTGGAGGAAAAAATGTTGAGTTTGTGGGTGGAGTAGTAAACAATTAATTTAAATGGACAATTAATAATTTGCAGTTTGATAAACTCCTGATTAAATGTAAATAGTAATAGATGCACAGACACTCACTACAATACACAAAGACACTCACTACAATACACAAAGACACTCACTACAATACACAAAGACACTCTACAATACATGTATATGTTTAGTGTTTTATTGGCTCAAGTCACAGGTACTACACATGTATTCACTCACATGTACTTATTTATATATGCTTTCATACACTCATTCAATTTGCACTCACTCAAATTCACTCACTCACATGCACTCACTCGCATCCACTCACTTAGTAAGCACTCCGTCACATGCACTACCTTACATCCACTCACTCAACACCCACCCACTTACAAACACTCATTCACCAGCACTCACTCACAAGCACTCACATGCACTCACATATGCTCATATAATACGCACTCACTCACATGCTCTACCTCACATCCACTCACTCAGTGTGCACTCACTTACAAACACTCATTAACAAGCACTCACTCATGCACTCCCTCACATGCACTCACTCACATGCACTCCCTCCAAAAGCACTCACCTACAAACACTCACCCAACATGCACTCGCTAACAGGTACTCACTCACATGCCCTCACCCAACACGCATTCACAAACACCCAGTAACATGCTCTTGACACTATTTTAATGTTTTTATGCACTTTCTATAATAATGCATACATTTGGGCTATTGAAATCCAGGTAGGCTGACTCTTCAGTCCACCCAAAAAGTAAAGGAACCCTTTCATACCTCGTGGTATATAGAGCAACATTGACCTTCGACACACGATGGCTCATGTGGTCAGCATCACGCCGGCCGCCGTTACTTTCCTAGAGCATGTCTTCAGTTCACCCAGCTAAACGTTATTACCCGACTTCATCAGTATGAAAAAACACTGAATTCCCTACACAACGCAGCTACTTCCTCGAGCTTCAAGGACTCGATCACTTATAGTAAATAAGCTGAGTGCATATGAGTTGATTCTAAACAGTATTGCACATCTCCAAAATATTTTGAAACAACGACATTGTTATTTTAAATATGTCCTAAATTCTTGATTTCTTTGCTTTTGTTTACATAGAGTACTACCGTATATTCCCAGCATTGTTATACTTCATACAAACAGCCCAAAATAACGAATTCATAGTGGGCGTTATCACCAAAATAATACAGTAGTGGGCGTTATCACTAAAATTATAGGTAATGGGCGTTATCACTAAAATTATAAGTAGTGGGCGGTATCACTAAAATTATAGGTAGTGGGCGTTATCATCAAAACGATTTCTTAGCTTCTTTTGTTTCCTTTGTTTAATAGAGACCTTTTGGTTAAAACGTCACTGTATATTGTTTTTGTAGTTTGTAAAATTGGTGGCGTCTGTGGCCTAGGGGTTAGTGACTCGGTCTATTAACCTCGACGTTCTGAATCACGAGTTCGAATCACACTGCGGACAGTTTGGTTGCAAATTGTTTCGCGTGGATTTTAACAAAGGACGATGGCACCACCCGTTCAGAAAGCAATGGCAAACTACTGAACGTAATAATGCCTAGAAAAATCACAAACAGCGTTACAAAGCTGAGGTTAATTCGCAAAGTCCTATAAAGGATATGCAATTAACGTTTTTAGTTTGTAAAATTACATTACTTTGTTTTTACGTGTTTCACCATTGCTACATAGTTTTACTGCAGTTCTCTATACTCAAAATTAATTGGTGTTATCACCAAAATATACAGTAGTGGGCGTTATCACCAAAATATACAGTAGTGGGCGTTATCACCAAAATATACAGTCGTGTGCGTTATCACCCATGTACCAGAATACTTCTTCTTCTTCTTCGAAGGCTCCATATCGACAACTTGTTAACCACTTTTTGTGATTTGTATGTAATCCGACCTTAAGAGCGATTGTACGTTGTACCTGTTATGCGCCCATAAGTAGGCTAGCACATCTCGATTTCTGCGACGCTTTTTATTTACTAGGGTAGCTTCCTAGGCCTCTACCTCAGTCGCCTCTTACAACATGTCTTATAGGTCACAGTGTTGATATTCTTTGCTCCCCTTGCGAGCCCCAGCAACACACGTGCGGTACTAGAATACAACAACTATTTTAGTTTAATGTCACGAAGACAAGAATAGTTTTTGTGCTCTTGATCATTGTTTCAGGGCAAAAAAAAATTAGTAAACCTTATTATACAGATAAAAAAAACACATTTTTATTTTGTCTGCAATTCTACTATATTTTACCTCGAATATTTGTAGACAGATATACAGCAGGATGTATGCAGGTTGTTGAATGTTGTAGAAATATATTCACTTTGTTTATTGAGAAGGAACCATCAGTAGGAACGATTAGAGTCGGATGAACAAGTCTGCTTGTTCTGGGGGAAATAGAACTAGTGTAATTACCAGAGTTAAAGGATGGTTTGGCTAGTCATTTGGAATGTTCTCACCTTGATGGCACAGGTTTACCTTTGGCATGCGTTGTTCGTCTTCAGGTTTGCATATGTTAAGTAGAAATACGTAGCGGTTATCATCATAATCTACTTTTTAAAGATTTGTCGGAATGATTCAATGATCCTACCTTTGTCGTTGGTGCTCTAATTTATATTTCATCATGATGTGTCTGTTGGCATTATGCCTGTTTCTACATCAATGTGGTATGACTGGTATTGACGTCTAGCGATGATTTTTCCTTTCATACAACTTGTCTGCGAAAATCTTACGCGTGTACTGGCCGACTACTATCTCGAATCAAGAATTGCTTGCACGATGCCAACAAGAGAATATGGGCACTATCATCCGAAGACGACGCTGGAGATGGATTGGACATGTGATGCGCATGGAGACTGGCTCCGACACGAAACTGCACTGAGATGGACTCAGAGGTAGGCAAAGGTGAAGACCCAAGACGACTTGGAGGAGAACGATAGAGAAGAGCTGAAGAAATGAATCATAGTTGGAAACAATACAGAGGAAGGCCAATACAGGGAAGAATGGTGTACTGTTTGTTGTTGCCTAACGCCAGGGCGTAACAGGCTAAAGAGAGAGAGAGAGATGATTTTTTGGGGTGCATTGTGTCTTTTTTGGAAAGCATATCTGTCAAGCTTATAATCAGACACCGGCCACTACAGACTCAGCAAACATTTATATGGACTAGGAATAAGTCAAACAGCTTTCTGTCAGTGTCAACAGGTGGAACAGACATCGAAGACTGTCCTGCAACACTGTTCTCTCCTGTGTGATCTGAGAATCATTAAGCGCATGACCAGAGATCGCTGAAGAAGAAGACACCACATTGTCATTAGATGTTTTATTGAGAAAAAAAAACACACATAAAAACAAGGGACAAAAAGTGAAATGTATGCAAAGAAAGGGAAATTTTCACAATGATACTATCGTGTTGCATGTCGGGCTAGTATATTCATCATAAACTCCATCGTTCTTCAACTGCTGCAGTTACCCATTATAATAGTACTGGAAATAATAACGTACAGGATACAGTTATTCGATCGTGTTTCTGATTATATGAGTTAATTTGCCAGTCAACAGTTTTTATATAATCTTATATGATCCATTTCGACCACATTGGCTTAACACACTGCATTGCAAATGTTTGATAAACCGAGTATTTTTACTTCATTTTTTATTGTCACACAGTTTTTTATTGTTATTTTTCTCAATTTGTTTACTTATTTACGTTATGCACTTTTTTCTGACATATAATTAATTGGGGGAAAGGAGGGAGGGAGTCTGGTCTATGTGATAAAGTGGTAAAGCCGTTTGCTTAACGTTTCGAAGATCGTGGACTCGAATTCGGACCGTATCGTTTGGTTTGTTAAGCAATTTTGTTTGAGATTTCAGATTCCAAGGAGTGTTGCCAGAGCTAAGAAGTTAGTGAGTTGTGCAATACTCAACACAGGTTGCGTATGATTTCTGTAGAGGGGGATCAATTCGCATGGGAAACTACGTTGCAATGAAGTAAATCACTCAGAACACACACGCGTATGTTCTCCTGTCTTAGTCTGATTTCTTGAAATATCATTGACAGAGCACTTACTCAGTAACTGATGGTGGTTCAGAATTATTCAGAATCTAAGAAAGTACTAGTAATTATCATTAACTTGATGACTGAAACATACTCTTTGTTAGACACTGAGCACTGTCATCTGTTACTTAACTCCGGGTTATTGTCATTGAACTAAACACACTGTATGTTCTCAGCTAGAAATTTGCCGTAGAAAGCCTCACAGTCCTTTGATCAACAACCCCAAGGAGTGAATAATCTTTTAATAATGAAGTCACGAAAACGTTTATGTTTATTCCTCAATAACCTCTAAAATAGAAAAAAAAATAATTGCATCTTGTTCTAGAGCAGAGGTTCCCAAACTTTGCCTTACCGTGAACACTCCTTTAAAAACATTTTGCTTCCGCTGGCGCCCAAAAGCATCTATATATGAAAATGAGCGTGAATGCATTATCTTTGTGTTGCGATATCAAACAATGTTCTCAGACAGCAGGAAACTATATGTGATCTTTTATTTTGTCCTGTCAGACATTTAGACTCCGGTCTGGTCCAGGTTCTTTGATATCGCAGCGGAACTAGTTTACCACTGTTTTTATATATATATTTAAAAAATGTATCTTTCTGTTTGAAATGTCAAAGATCATAATATTTCTTGAAGCAATTGAAGACCCCATGTGATTACCTCGCGAACCCTTGGACGGGCGCGAACCCCAGGTTGGGAGATGTTGTTCTAGAGCACATGACATCAACAAACACTAACAATTATTTCCTGAGATGTTCCCTCTGTTCCACATTTTTCCCTTTCTCCATATCTTCCCATTCATAACAGTATCCGTTTCCAGGTATCTTCAAAAGTTTCTGGTTTTCCTTTCTTTTCACTTTCCTTGTGGGTTTCATACCTGCCTTAATGCACTATCTGTAGGTCTTCTTAACTTATGTCGTATCCAACTTTGGCGTCTTTTATTGATGCCTGTTTGGTAATTTCCCTTTAGTTTTTCCAATAGGAAACTCGTCACGCCACTTCAGTCATGTTGTTATGTGCAAGCATAAATAAAGAGGTTTAAAAATGGCGATGGATTGGACATGTTCTTATGATGAGAAAGAAAAGCGGCTAAGACAAATAATGTAGTGAACATCGCAGGGACAGGGCAAAAACGGAGGTTTAGGAGCCCATAGAGAAGAACGTTTGTATCACATAATGCAAGCCCGCCTTAGGGGCTCCACTCCAAATTTTTGGTTTGAGTTTACTCTCATAGCATTTACCTCTTCCAAGGATCCAATAAGGCATTGAGGCTATATTCCATAGCTGGGAGTCTGGTTCTTGGATATCAAGATAAGTCGGTGGACCCATGTCACGAGATTGGGTGGGGCGGCAAACTTCCTCCGAGATTTGTTGTCTGGTCTACTCCCTCTCGGCCAACAACAAAAACTGACTTACGAGAGTCCATCTCTCTAGGCTAGACAGGGCTCCGTTCGCCTTTGACCTCACGGTCGAAGTTTCCCAGTCTACACGGCTCAGAGGTGGGGCTGACTTGTGTGTTGTGTTCTGCGGGTCATTGGCAGGCTTCAAATGTTCACCCTTCACCCCCACCTAAGAGAGATTAGCCGATCCCAGCCCTGCTGGAGGCATCACAAACTGCATCACGGTAACATAAAATACTAGTAGTAAATAAGATTAACAATGTGATATCAAAGTTGTTAACATAATGTATTTGTCTCACTATATAACTAGTTATTGTCAATATAAGTGTAGACTACAGTAAAACTATATAGCAATTGCGAAACAAGTAAAAAACCTAGTACTGTAGTCTGACACAAAATACAAAAACAATAACAATACACAGCAAAGTTTCGACCAAAAGGTCTTTATCAAGTAACGGATACAAGAGAAGGGATGCAATTCACTTCTTGTTAGGGAGTTGTCTGATTCTATATGTTGTGTGCCGTGTAAGAAGTGAAGCTCTTGTGGCAGATGAGAATGTGTGTCACTGAAAGATGGCAGATTGTCATGGGAAGTCAAATATAAAACGGTAAAGAGACAGAAAAAGAGGTAAACAGCTGTGAAGCTCTATGCTCCGTTGAGGCCATATGAATTATTTGTTTTATTTTATATAGACCGATGGAACTCTCAGGGTAATAGAGGCAAGACCCAGGAACACACGGAGAGGAAATTCTGAGACGGAATGCAAGAAAATAAGAAGAGAGTGGAGAGATCTGGAATAGATGGCCTTAGATAGGAGGGCCTGGAAGACCTTGGTTGCAGATCTATGCCACCCTACGGGCGAAGAGTGAAGAAGAAGTGCAGTGATAATGTTTCTATCAATCAGTCAGTCTCTCAATCAGTCAGTCTCTCAATCAGTCAGTCTCTCAATTAGTCAGTCTCTCAATCAGTCAGTCTCTCAATCAGTCAGTCTCTCAATCAGTCAGTCTCTCAATCAGTCAGTCTCTCAATCAGTCAGTCTCTCAATCAGTCAGTCTCTCAATCAGTCAGTCTTTCAATCAGTCAGTCTCTCAATCAGTCAATTATTGTTATATAACAGAGGTGTCACTGTGGTACGTTATGTTTTGACTAGATAGGCGCAACAAAATAATCTTCAATAAAGTACATTTACAAACTAAATAGTTACTTGAGCGAAACAGAAAATGAGGGCGCTCTAAACAGACCTGGATACGGAGTCTTCTTGAGGAAATGAAGGAGGTCGGACTATCCCGCGAAGACATAATGAAACCGAAGCTAGATACCGAGGAAGTTGGAAAAAACTGCTGATGCCCTATGCTTCACGGGGAGCAAAGATCAATTATGAGTAGGAACTAAATAAAAATTTACGTCATTTTGTGACGCAGGACTTACCCTGGTTGAAAAAAAACAACAACAGTACCCGCCCGCTGTTGCCCCCAGGCTTGACTACGCCACTGCTCTTATGTAATAATTGACACATTGAAATGTTAGAATGACGGGTGCGCTATTGGGAAACAGGGCAAAGTTTTTTGGCAATACAAACCGGAAGATATTTCCGTGTGGGCTATTAGCTGAATGCGCGTGCATGCAACAACTGAATCTCACACTTGGGGTGTGCACATGTAAGCAGTAATGTTAATGGTACCTATTTTTTACTGCTCACGTCAAACAGGAAATAATAATACTGTTTATTGCATAACATTGTGTGTATGTTTGCTGGATGTGTGTTATATTGTATGCAACTTTGTATGATGTATAAGATGTGTTTTAGTGTGATGTGTTTGCATGTGTGGTTGATGTGTAAGTTTGTATGCAACTTTGTATGATGTATCGTCAGTATGGTGCCGGGGCCCAAGGAAAGCAAAGAATAGTACCACTGCGACCTACAAGGAGAGACTGATGTAGGACCTAAGGAAGCAACCCTAGTAAATAAAAACGCGTCGCTTAAATCGGATGTGCACTTGTAGGCGCATAACTGACACAACGTACAATCGCTCTTAGGCTCAGATCACATACACATCACACAGAGTCGTTAACAAGTGGTCGATATGGAGCGCTCGAAGAGAAAGAATAACTAACGTAAGAAGTGCAAATAATGCCAAACCATATGATGTACATATCACCCACAATTATAGCATGAACCTCCTAAAAATGTCGAATCCAAATGGTTTTGTAGATATGGCTCTACGGTATTTTTATATTATCTTCTTACAGGTAAAAGTATGATCACATTGTCTGTTACCTGAGTTACCTGTTCTCTAAGACTGATTACCGTCAGAAATGGATTGGAACGACTTCTCAGTTACGATGATGTATGTGGATCAGAACGCTTCTGATGGCAACGGTACCAACTCGAGCAACATCAACTTCTCACACATGAAGGGAGCTACCATTGCCTCACCTATCATCATGTTCCTGTCTGGAGTGGTGAGTTATCTATCTATTGTTGAGTTATGTGTTATGTGTGTTACTCTGTGAGAAATCTAGGTGAACGTTTCATTATTTGCATTCTCTCTCTATCTATCTCTTTTTCTCTCTCTCTCTTTCTCTCACTCTCTTTCTCTCTCACTCTCTTTCTCTCGCTCTATCTCTTTCTTTCTCTCACTCTCTCTCTTCTCTCCTCTTCTCTCACTCTCTCTTTCTCTCTCTCTCTCTCTTTCTCTCTTTCTCTATCTCACTCTCTCTCTTTCTCTCTCTCTCTTTCTCTCTCTCACATTTTCTTTAAAACTGAATAGAGCTAAGTGTCTAAAGTCGAAGGAATGACGTTATTACACTGGGTTTTCCCAATATGGCTCGGTCTCTCTCTGTCGTAATGGCACGCCACCTGTCGAGAGCGAGAGCCGTAGTGGCGTAGATGTTAGTGAACTCACTTCTTAGGCTAGTGATACAGGTTCAATTGCACAGTGGGCGTGGAATATCTTCCTACCGTAACGACTCTCAGTTCGACCCAGCCTCAATTAGGTACCAGGAAAAGCTCTGAGAAGTAAAGGCCCCCGACGTGATGTTGACTACATAACCCATCGTGTACCGACGGTTAATTTAAATTTACGGGTCTAATACCGTATTACTCTATATACAATGTTGTATAAAATTGGTTCCTTTATTTATTTTTCTAACCCGTAGAGAGTATTGCACAGAGCACGTCCTCCATAGCTTCGGCGCAACAGTCTTATGGATCTCCGGAATAAATGCACTCGTGAATAGAACGCGTAGTCCGAATTCGAACTCCCTACCTTTTGGAACTTTAACCAACGGCTTAACCATTTATCCAAAGAGACCACCCTCCCCCAAAAACCTGAATAAAACTAAATAGAATCGACGTATGTGCGCTTAATGCGCACCCTTGAATGCTCTGTCCCTTTCAGCCGTCTACTTTTATTACATATAGCAACGGCTGTGTGTTCCTGCTCTGCTAGATAAATGTGTTTCTTAATAACATCAAGTTAAGCCTGACACCCGTTAAGTTATGGTTACCTAGAACGAATGACCCGGTCTGGGTGTGTGGTAGGTATCTTTTGTGTGGTATATTTACAATGTGTGCAGGCAGATACAGTTGTCGTGATCTAGTTAGTGTGTTGTCTAAGGTATGACACACACTGCGTCGGTGTCTTATCTTTCTGTCTGTCCGCCTCTCTGTCAACCTGTGTGTAAACTCTATCCCTCTTCTGTCTGTCTGTCTGTCTGTCTGGCGGGCGGGCGGTCGGTCGGTCGGTCGGTCTGTCTGTCTGTCTTTCTGCCCCCCCCCCGTCTGTCACTCAGTCTGTTTGTTTGTCTGCATTAAAAAATAACCCTCGACCTTCGTCTCGCAAGGCGTGGGTTTAACCACTTAACCGCAGAAACCCCCACTTATATTACAATGTTTACTGAATGAGCCGGTATACTGTCTTTGCGTCATCTTAAAAAACACTGTGAGTCAATAAGTCGGCTCAGAAGGGCAAAAGGGTTAATATGATATAACGATCTTTAAACTAACTAATTTGCAGGAAAAAAGCCCGCCGAAGTATATTTCAAATACGCCATGACATTTCAAATGGGAAAGAAAAAATTGGTTATTAGCTGCTTCTCCTAGCATTAGTTCCAGCTTAATGCTTCTCTATTGGATGTTGAAATGATTTGAGCATAACTAATGTAAGCCACAATATAATATTATATGTTTGACACACACGTTTACAAATGTTTCATAGATTCGGAATTTAGAGTGCTTTGTTCCTGGTGTCAAGAGAAGACACGCAAAAAAACACCTAACTTATCTGTGGCGGATATTTAATTCTCATTCTCTTCCCCCCATTCTCTTCCTCATTCTCTTCCTCTCTCATTCTCTTTCTCTCTCATTCTCTTTCTCTCTCATTCTCTTTCTCTCATTCTCTTCCTCATTCTCTTCCTCTCTCATTCTCTTTCTCTCTCATTCTCTTTCTCTCTCATTCTCTTCCTCTCTCATTCTCTTTCTCTCTCATTCTCTTTCTCTCTCATTCTCTTTCTCTCTCATTCTCTTTATCTCTCATTCTCTTCCTCTCTCATTCTCTTTCTCTCTCATTCTCTTTCTCTCTCATTCTCTTTCTCTCATTCTCTTTCTCCCTAATTCTCTTTCTCTCATTCTCTTTCTCCCTCGTTATTTCTCTCTCATTATCTTCATCATTCTGTTCTTTTCTCATTCTTTTCTTCTCTCATTCTCTTTCTCTCTCATTCTCTTTCTCTCTCATTCTCTTTATCTCTCATTCTCTTTCTCTGTCATTCTCTTCCTCATTCTCTTTCTCTTCATTCTCTTCCTCATTCTCTTTTCATTCTCTTCCTCATTCTCTTCTCTCTCATTCTCTTTCTCCTTCATTGTTTTTCTAAAAGTGATTTATAGAACACACTATCATCTGAAAAGACGGAAATGTGTACACCAAGCAACTAACTAATAGTTGTCTACAAAAGCGATAGCGAAATCCAAAATATCGGATAAGAAGCAGTTTATTTTAGCCACCATTATCCAATAGCTAGTCCTAAAGAGAAATTGACCACTCTAACAGTCCCTACTGAATTAGCTTCTCTCGTAGCAAAGATGTTCTGCGGGGGCTGCCTTCATGCCCAACTCAACTATCCCTTTCTGAATCCATCATCTTTGTAATCTTCCTTTTCTTCTCTTTAACTGGATGTCTCATTTTATAATTAGCCCATCCAGCACTTCATGTTTTTAATTTGTCTAAAATACTTTAGTTTTCAGAATCTGCTTGTTTTATTTTTGAAGTATCTCTGGGTAGATCTGTTTATTCTCATCTCTGTCCATGATATGTTTATTCTCATCTCTGTCCATGATATGTTTATTCTCATCTCTGTCTATGTTATATTTATTCTCATTTCTGTCTATGTTATATTTATTCTCATTTCTGTCTATGTTATGTTTATTCTCATCTCTGTCCATGTTATGTTTATTCTCATCTCTGTCTATGTTATATTTATTCTCATCTCTGTCTATGTTATATTTATTCTCATTTCTGTCTATGTTATATTTATTCTCATCTCTGTCTATGTTATACAACTGAACTTTTCTGTAGGGGTTTAGAGGAGTAGAGGCTAAGTACTCGTCTCTCATGTCAACGGTACCAGGTTCGCTTCCTCGTGGAGCCATTTAGATATTTTTTCAGAGATCCCTAAGCTCAGTGTAGGTGAGATCGAGCCCCTAGTCCTATGGGAGACAACGATAAAACGTAGTTCCCGTGTTCAATTTGAGCACTCATAGAACCCATTGCAGTTCAAAATTGAGAAGAGTAGGCTGGAAAGCTGCCGCCCAGGCAAAATTCGTTAGGAAGAGTAATTAAAACAATTTCTACAGAATATGTTCACCATCTTCAAAATTACATCGGGAACCCTCGCCGGTGCTACAGAGTTCGTGCACTGTATCTAGATCTTCCTGCGTAAGACAGAGATCGGAGCGCACATGGTTACTCACCGAAGTGCAATGATGACGGTCATATCAATCAATCCAACTTGTTTGTAACCCTTATATTCAAAACACATGTATTTCTTTCCACTGTCTTGTTAGAATATGTATCAGACACATATGTTGATACTAGGAATATGCATGCTCTTAATATTCTGATCTTTGTTTTTCATATCAGTTTCATTCCATAATGTTTTTATTTAAGTTTTTATAAGACTATGTTTGTTCCTATTGTGATTTTCTTCATCCAATTTCAGTCATTTGTAACCAGTTAACAGATGTTAAAATTCGTTAACTCTTTCTATGTTCTTTCCCCATGATAAAAAAATATGCGTTGTAACGTCTTTTTTCATCAGTTGTCAAGATTTGTATTTTTACCACATTGAGATATATAATTGCTTTTTCATTTTCTTTCTTTGAACTTTGATTATTATTTTTACACTTCAGTTGTTGCCATGTTACACTGTATTGTCAGCTTATTTTAGTCTTGGTATTTCGCTTCCTTCAATTTATAAAAAAAAGATGGCGTTTTTGTGTGTGGCTATATTGTATAACATTCCTAATGAAGTTTTTAGCTTAAATGTCAAACAGACAAGACGGCAGATTGTAATCTTCTCTAACTTCTTGTCTTATGTCAAACCAATCTGACATATCATAGAACATTCTTACTAAAGGTCACATGATCATCATGTAGTTATAGTTTGTATTAAATGTAATGGAGAACATATTTCTTTCATTATGTTTTTTCTGTTAGAACGTAAAATTTCATCTTACATTTAAACTGTTCTCTCTCTCTTCCAGTTCTGCGTATACTTTCATACCTCAGCTTGGATTGGTTAAAGAAAGAAGTTGTTACATGAAATCTGTTACAAGTTCCTGCAGTTCGATGGGACTTAATGGTTAAGCGGTTGTCTTGCGTTCCGAAAATCGTAGGTTCGAATCCTGACCACGCCGTTCTTTTCACGAGTAAATTTTTTCCAGAGACCTTAGACTTGTTGCCGGATATACAAAGCTCGTGTTCTGTTATGCGAAATTCTATCAGAAGGTGGCGTACCATTTTTCAGAGAGGGACTGAACCATGTAGGTAAAACAGGGTGCGATGAAGATGTATATATTTCATTACTTTTGTTTGGTAAAGTAGAGAAGAAAGATGTATATATTTCATTACTTTTGTTTGGTAAAGTAGAGAAGAAAGATGTATATATTTCATTACTTTTGTTTGGTAAAGTAGAGAAGAAACACAATAAATGCTACAATTTCCAAAGGGTGAGTTTTGGAATATTACCGGTGATGTTCACATAATAACCTGGCCAATAACAGCAGATAGTGAGCGGAAAATTATAACTACGGACAAGTGATTGAAGACCACTCTGGTAGTACTAAATTTACAAACAATAACAAAGACATTTGGTGTCAATATTGGTACAGCCCGAAAAGAACAAAATACAAAATATGAAAAAAAGATTAATCAGTACCGAACTGGCTTGTTTGATCGATAGATTGCTAGATTTGTTGAGGTGGAGATCGGAGCACCACATGTCAGGAGTGCTATGATGAAATTCCTCAACTATCTGATATGCAGGTGTGGTGCCAGGTCCCGCATGGAAAGCAAAGAATAGTACCACTGCGACCTACAAGGTGACTGAGGTAGGACCTATGGAAGCTACTCTAATAAATAAAAGCATCGCAGAAATCGGATGTGCTGGCCTACTTGTAGGCGCATAACTAACACAACGTACAATTGCTCTTAGGTTCAGATGACATACAAATCACACAGAGTGGTTAACAAGTGGTCGATATGGAGCCTACAATGAAGAAGAAATATAACTGATAACAAAGACATTACAAATGTTACAGAGTAAAAATATCTTATCTTAAATATTAACAACAATAGGAGATTGTAAAAACGTAAATTTGAAGTAGAATCATCATCATCATCAGTTGCTGTGCTAGCTGGAGTAGGCGATCATGGATCTCCACAAATCTCTGTAGTTGGTGTTTGCTATCAATTCAGATGTTGACGTTCTACCGTGCCATGAAGTCAGGTTATCCAACATTTTCTCTCTCTGACTTCCTCTGTCTCGTCTACCCTAGATTTTACCGGCTGTCACAATGTGTTCTAAACCTCCTATCCTCAACACATACCCTTAGTAGAAGTAGAATAGCCATGACAATTCAGAGGCTATAATTAGTATGAAAGACGTAAGAAATAACACTAGCAAGGAAACAATAGTAAAACGTCTGAGAACATGAAATTGTCTTGTGGCAACTTATGGATATGAATCATGAACCATACCAAGCATTAAAACAGACAATTGAAACAAGATGCAACAGAAAAGCTCTTAGAGCATCCTGAACAAAGACGAGTAAAAATACAGATATCCTACAAGACCGACATCGATGAACATTGACTCATAAATAAAATCATGTTGCAGAAATTGGACTATTTTAGACAAATCAAAGACAATATTAGTTAGAAAAGAGAACAGGAATGGTGGATTTGTTCATGGAAGAAGATTCAGATGACGACGGTTGCACCATGACATTAAATACATCTTAAACATGACAATGGAGGAGACGAGGTAACTGGCTATATATTGACAGTCTGTCCGGTTAGATGTGATGAGTTTGACGTTAGGCAAAGGACATGATACAGAAATAAATATTTCACTTAGCACATTCACTATTGAATTGAAGAAAAAAAAAACGACATGGCTAATCAATTGTTGTTTACATTTTTCAGCTGGAAAAAAAGATATAAACTTCATCCATTTAGAAAACTTTTACCAAGGTCCCAATCGGGCCATGATATAGATAGCATAGCTGCAGATAAAAGCCGGAAATTGAATCAGAATGCGTTAATATAAATTTCGCATTAATTTTATATGAAACAATGCTTCGCACAGTGTGCGGCAGTTGGGTTAATTTAATAGACAATATTGGCGCACACTGCAGCAGTTAATACGAAATGAGACACGTTTTATATAAATGAACCATAAGCCACTCTCGAAAATCAATGATATCATACATATCTAACACAGCGGTTTTCAAACTTTTTGAAGTCGGGGCACACTTGAAGTCCTCCAAAAAATCGTAGGCGCACTATACACATAGACTTAATAAATAAGCTGCAAAAAGCAAAGAAATACATAAATAATTGGAAAATGCTACGTACTTTTATTCATCAGTTAATTTCTGCCTATGAGAAACATGGGTATAACGTGTTAACATGTCTTTAGCCCAAAGAGGAGAGATAATGATAGACGAGTAAACGCGTCTTTAGCAGTGACCGGAAGAACTACTAAACCGCGTCTTTAGCAACGGACAGGTTAAGAAGTCAGTTATCCCTCAAAAACGTATGAAAAAAGTCAGAATTTCCGTTATTTGCTAAAAATCGCTACGTTGCCATCCTGGTGCCGCAGCACCTCGCTGCCGACCTCTGATCTGGGATTTCCTAGGGTGCACCTAGAAATTCCACCGGGCACGGCACACGGGTGCGTCTGGACACACCGTTTGAGAACCAATGACATAACTGCTGCATTTAACGAGTAGAGATTACGTGCGGATACATGTAGTCTGTGCTAATTTGAAATCTTGCACGTAGTAAACAAATCGGAGAAAATAAACAAACAAACAAAACTTATCTGCTTCATTCTAACATCAGTAATTTGTCAAAGCTGATATCAGTAGAAGAATGATGTATTCTCCCAAGTCTTATCTTGACATTAAAGTGCGCTAACTGTCGCCGGTCTCAGTTTGCGTTGACATTTATTCAGAACATTTTACATTTATTTTCGTTATAAAACAATTTCCTGTTGTTATCGTTCTTGTTTAGCTACTTTGAGTCATTGTCTAATGTTTTCTTCTATTGGTAAACAAAATGTAAAGACAGAACGAAGCAGAGAGAGAGAGAGAGAGAGAGGCAGAAAGAGTAACGTAGAAATATGTAC
Organism: Arion vulgaris; assembly: GCA_020796225.1. Taxonomy (NCBI): domain Eukaryota; kingdom Metazoa; phylum Mollusca; class Gastropoda; order Stylommatophora; family Arionidae; genus Arion; species Arion vulgaris. Next base: position 27,179,696 of record CM036763.1, on the reverse strand, counting down.
TTTTGTCGTCATATTAGTAACAGTTGTTTTCCTGACCACGGAGAAGACCACAGAGAAGATGGATTCAGGATGTAACTGATGGTTTGAGCTTGACCGCTGCAGAGGCAGGGACATCTGGCCTATGAGTGAGTGAAATTCCGAAGGACTGTTAAGGTCGCAATATTCTGCTCAGGACAAGCTATTTAATGATGAGTTTTCTTGCATTCCGTGCCTGATAAGTTCAGTTTGTTTGGAATACCTTCATTTCAATTGGAATATCTACCGGGAGTTGCAATATTCTGCTCAGGACAAGCTATTTGATGATGAGTTTTCTTGCATTCCGTGCCTGATAAGTTCAGTTTGTTTGGAATACCTTAATTCCAATTGAAATATCTACTGGGAGTCTCTGTGGTGTAGAGGTTAGATACTCGCCTTTCGTCTCCAAGGTACTCAGTTCGTTCCCTCGTAGAGCCATTGGAATATTTCTCAAGAGATACCTGATCTAGTGTAGGTGAGATCGAGTTCCTAGTCACATCTGAGACGGAAGATAAAATGTAGATCCTGTGTTCAATATGAGCAAGTAAACGATTCCTTGGCAGTTTCAAAATCTAGAAGAGTACCCCAAACAAAATTCTTTAGAAAAATTAAGAAATACAATTGATACAAATGATTTACAACATCTACTAAATTATAACGAGGGCCCTCGCCGGTGCAACGGAGTTTGTGCACTGTCGCTAAGATTTTTTATGTAAAAAAGAGATACACACGATTACTCACTGAAGTGCAATGATGATGGGCCTTTCAATCAATCAATTAATTCATAAATAATTGCACTTCAAACATGTCCAAAAATGCTCCGATCTCCTTTGCAATATCTCCAACAGCTTCCAGCGACATACGAGTTTGGATGTGTATTGATGAGCCTACTACCTGTTGAGCTATTTTGTTCTGACCACCTCAATCTTGAATTCAAAGTTTTACAGTCTAGCACTTGCCATGGATAGGTTTCAATGAAAATCCTCTTTGTGGCCACACTTTATGATGGCGTTCAAAATGTCAACTCTATTCATAAAATGATAATATCCTTTAAATCGAAAACGTCCTCTTTGTTTGAGAATGTGATTCGATTTTTGACATTAGGACTATAACCGTGTTCTTCTGCATACAAAAAACCCCACTTGTGCTCCGATCTCACATTGCACAAGAAGAAAGTGTGCTACATCACAACATGTAATATTTTAGCTACAGAAACGTGCAGGAAAGTCAGAAGTAATGAAATCAGAGAATCAGCTGGACAACACTTGTAACAAATGTTGGAAGAAAAAGACGATAGAGATAAGTTACGCATACTCTGAGAAGAAATAATCAAAGAATCACAAAACAGACATTGAAGTGGGAGACGAAGGGTTAAAATAGAAAGTACCTAGGGAAAACCCTTACACTTTACTTGAGAGAGGCGAGAAATATTGGATTAAAATCCGTATACGCTATTGAACGAGTTGCCCAGGATGGAACAGTACGGAGAAATGGCTTTCGGGCCCTATACAACGTGTAACAGTGGGATAGAAATAATAAAGGTAAAAAAAGGTAAAGGACCCTTTTTTATACCACGTGATGTGTATGGTAATGCGGTATTAGGGCCAAATTTCTCATTGACCTCGGCACACGATGGGTAATGTAGTCAACATCATGCCGGTTGTCTACATTTCGCAGTGCTTTTCCAGATACCAAATTGAGACTGAGTCGACCTGCGAGCCGTTACAGTCGAGAAATAAATGTCAACGCTCACCGTGTAACTGAACCCGAACAACTAGTCTAAGAAGTGAGTTCCCTAACAACCACAATACTACTGATCACCTGGAATGTATTAATAAATAATAATAATGTGACAGCTGAGAGCTTCCTGGTGTAATATTTATAATCATGAACTTTATATAATTAATTTTCATCTTCATCTTCCTGTTATTGATTTTTGAACTAACTTTTGTTCTTTTTTCTAAATGCAAAAACCCACACATGACTTCCGAGTGTTCTATCACATCCGATAGAACTATTCACTTGATTGCCCATACCTGCTGATAGTTGTCATTGTGATATTTATTTATTAATGATAACTTTGAGATGGAAACTAACTAACCCAGGATCTCTGAAGCATGTAGTTAGTGTCAAACTTCAACTTAATACTTGTCTTTTATTTCTGTCCCAATTATTGAATGTGGCCGAAGTAATGGCTCTTCCAATGTTAATCATGCACTGTTTCTGGTTTTTTATGTGTATTTCTTGTTTGTTTTGTTCTCATGTTATGGTTCACACTAAAGCCAATGATAATTGTACAGTAGTTTTACGCTATAGAGTTGAGATTTCTGTAGAAAATGTTAGTTTTGAGTCTCTATAAAGTCAACAAGCGTCTGTTGCTTAAGCAGTAGTGAGCTTGATCACAAACCAAGCGTTCTTGGTTCAAACACCACAGTGGGCAAGTTTGGAAGCAAATTGGTTTCCATTTCATTTTTATGAAAGTTAAAATAGACCTCACCTCCACAAAGCCATAGCAAACTACTGAACGTATTAGTGGTGCCTAGAAAATCAACAACTCGTTTACTGTGGTTGATGGCTACGTCCTGTAAAGGATATGCCACGATTTTCATTTCAATAAGTTAACGTTTAGTGGAACTCATTTTACTAAACTAATATACAAAGGGTGTAGCAGCATGGCTTCAAAGTTACTCGGTTCGTTACCCGTGTGTGGCGATCTGGGTATTTTCCCATAGATCTCTGATCTCAGTATAGAGGAGATCGAGTTCCTAATTCTATCGGAGATGGACAACAAAACGTAGGTCACTTATTTAATTTGAGCAAGTAAAAGAATCTTTGGTGGTTTAAAATATATCAGAGTAAGCTACAAAGCCGCTGCCCGGGCAAAATTCAGTTTTAAAATTAAGATGAAATTTCTACATAATTTGTTCACATTTTAAAAATGACATCTGGAACAATCAACGATGCTACGGAGTTCGCGTACTCCCGCTAAAATCTTCCTGCGTAAGAAAGAGAGTGATCACCCATTGTTAATCACCGAAATGCAATGATGTTGATCCAATCAATCAATCAATCATTCAATTAATCAATCAGGTGTTGTACAAAATCTATATTTTTGCTCGTCTCTGTCCACGTCGTTCTAAGAGTCTGTAACATGTCTTCTCCTTTCTCGTGACTTTAAATGTACCCACTATGTTTAAGAAATATAACCATCATTCTTTCATATTAAATCAGTTTCATTCAAATTCTAGACATACGTAAACATGAATCCTAAACATTTCTATTTAACAACGTCTCATTTCTTCTTGTCTTCAAGTGTTTCCTGACACAAATAAATCTGCAGACTTTCCAAGATGTGCCATGTTTTATTGTTATTAACGACTATTAGTAAAATATTAATCCGTTGCTGTTTGAGTTAATTGTTTGTTTTAAAGAGAATAAAACATAGATCTGAATATTAACCCCTCCACCCTTTTGAACGGCTTTCAGTATTTTTCATGATGGCTCAAGGAAAGTATGATGGTTAATTCACTATACATAGCAAAGTGAATTCGTCCAGAATTTTAAAAATAAATTCGGAATGAAAGTATTAAGAGTATTTTTATTCCCAGTAGTAACGAGCGGGTGTGACACATAGACATTAAACAAGGTAATGGAAGAGCGTATTAGTGCTTTTGAATATAAGTATTGCAGAAAAGTCTTCTATATACCATAGACAGAGTAGAGAATATAAGTATTACAGAAAAGTCTTCTGTATACCATAGACAGAGTGGAGAATATAAGTATTGTAGAAAAGTCTTCTGTATACCATGGACAGAGTAGAGAATATAAGTATTACAGAAAAGTCTTCTATATACCATGGACAGAGTAGAGAATATAAGTATTACAGAAAAGTCTTCTATATACCATGGACAGAGTAGAGAATATAAGTATTACAGAAAAGTCTTCTATATACCATAGACAGAGTGGAGAATATAAGTATTGTAGAAAAGTCTTCTATATACCATAGACAGAGTGGAGAATATAAGTATTGTAGAAAAGTCTTCTATATACCATAGACAGAGTAGAGAATATAAGTATTGTAGAAAAGTCTTCTATATACCATAGACAGAGTGGAGAATATAAGTATTGTAGAAAAGTCTTCTATATACCATAGACAGAGTGGAGAATATAAGTATTGTAGAAAAGTCTTCTATATACCATAGACAGAGTGGAGAATATAAGTATTGTAGAAAAGTCTTCTGTATACCATAGACGGAGTGGAGAATATAAGTATTACAGAAAAGTCTTCTGTATACCATAGACAGAGTGGAGAATATAAGTATTGTAGAAAAGTCTTCTGTATACCATGGACAGAGTGGAGAATATAAGTATTACAGAAAAGTCTTCTATATACCATAGACAGAGTGGAGAATATAAGTATTGTAGAAAAGTCTTCTATATACCATGGACAGAGTGGAGAATATAAGTATTACAGAAAAGTCTTCTATATACCATAGACGGAGTGGAGAATATAAGTATTGTAGAAAAGTCTTCTATATACCATAGACAGAGTGGAGAATATAAGTATTGTAGAAAAGTCTTCTATATACCATAGACAGAGTGGAGAATATAAGTATTGTAGAAAAGTCTTCTGTATACCATAGACAGAGTGGAGAATATAAGTATTGTAGAAAAGTCTTCTATATACCATGGACAGAGTGGAGAATATAAGTATTGTAGAAATGTCTTCTGTATACCATGGACAGAGTGGAGAATATAAGTATTACAGAAAAGTCTTCTATATACCATAGACGGAGTAGAGAATATAAGTATTGTAGAAAAGTCTTCTATATACCATAGACAGAGTGGAGAATATAAGTATTGTAGAAAAGTCTTCTATATACCATAGACAGAGTGGAGAATATAAGTATTGTAGAAAAGTCTTCTATATACCATGGACAGAGTGGAGAATATAAGTATTACAGAAAAGTCTTCTATATACCATAGACGGAGTGGAGAATATAAGTATTGTAGAAAAGTCTTCTATATACCATGGACAGAGTGGAGAATATATAGATCTATTTAGAAATAAATGAAAGAAAACTGACAGATGTTACAAATAAAAATTGAGGTAAATTTGACATACAAAGGCACGAACGATTGGAGGTGACACTTAAGGAAATAAATATCCCGGTAAAGAGGAGAAGAGGAAGACCAAGGAGAAGATGTTCTGTTCAGGGAATGTTGATTTATAGAGAATATAAGTATTTAAAAACTCATTCACATAACTTTCAATCAAAGAACTAGTATTATTTTGGATTACTTCAGGATATTGTTTACCTTCTCTGTTTCTAGCCTGTGGTGCCCCTGATTCTTAAGTCAGCAACAAATGCCTACCATTTCTACCTGTTCTTGACCATCCTCTGTATTGTGTTCTAGCTGTGATTACATTTGTTCAGTACATGTTTAAATACATGTTGTCTACATACAGTTCATCTACATGTTGTTTTGGGCCTTCCATGTTTTCATTTCTACTCTGCTCTACATTTCAGTGCAGTTTTAGTGACAGCCTCCATGCGTATCACATATGCGATCCATTTCCGGGGTCTCTCTTGAATGAGGGTGTTCATATTATTTTATTGACACTGTGCAAGAAAGTCTTGATTATAATATTTGACCAGAATACGCGTAACATCTTTCGTAGACAAGTTGTATGAAAAGTGGGGAGTTTGGATATGTCATGTTCTCTCGTTCTTCACACACATATATACTCCTCTCCTACAGGTACATAAGTCATGCAAGTAATTTCTCCATAGCTCTCTGTCCTGGGAAACTTTCTCAACCTCCTACATGGAATTGAGTCTGATATTTCTTGTCTCTCTCAGCAATGTTCGTTTCAGTGTTTTTCCCTAGATCGACCTCTCTTTCTTAAACCCTTTGCCTCCCACTTCAATGCTTACTTTGGTATTTTTTGATAATTAATCTCAAGGTATGCCAAATATATCTCCATCTTCTCCTTCTTATAACACTTGATGATAGAAGTTGACTAGACATTTCTCTCCATCATTTTCCATACAATCAAGAAAATAAAATGAACATTTTGCTTAGAGAATCTAAAAAATGTGAAATATGCAATTACAGCTGGCGATTTCTGATAAGAAACGTTCATAGAAATGTGTTATGTAAGTTGCTGATGATTAAGTTTACTAATCATATTGTAGATTGTAGAACAATATAGCAATATACAAACACATGAAGATGAACATACAAACACATGAAGATGTACACACAAACACATGAAGATGTACACACAAACACATGAAGATGTACACACAAACACATGAATATGTACACACAAACACATGAAGATGTACATACAAACACATGAAGATGTACTTACAAACACATGAAGATGTACTTACAAACACATGAAGATGTACACACAAACACATGAAGATGTACATACAAACACAAGAAAATGTACATACAAATGGGTAGATTGGAAAATCTCCAACAATGCTTCATTATAAAAGAAGAAGAACTAATGAATATTACAGGAAAGAGATGAAATGATTTCATCTATTGTGAATGGAACTGAGTTTTGGAATGTATGAGAGAAAATTCCAGATATTTTCACAAAATATTTGTCAAAAGAAAGAAGAAAAATATGAGTAAAACAAGTCTATTCAAGTGTGTAGAAAAGGATTGTAGATGAAATATTTATCGAATTAGTTAAGAGGGAGAGGTTGGAAAATCACTTCTTGGAAGAATGCCCCTTACATAGAACATTTTTATTTTTCTCTATTCATGTTTTTGTATAATGGTAGTTCTGGCTTATGTGTGTGTCCATCCTCTCTCAAGATTACCACCACTCAAATCGGTATCTGAATCAAACATAGATCAGCAACACAACAGCTATGAGTCAGCTCTCATAGCCTCACATATGACAAGTCCTATCTGACATTATGCTACAGTATAACTGAGTAGATGTGGTAAATTAAATTTTCAGTTTGTGTAAAATCTTACCAGTAGTTCATCGAAATTTATGTTATATTGGTCAATTTGTGTTATATTAGTCATCGGAGTAGCATTGCTTTTTAAAGCACACTGTCTTTTGATAATCTGCTTATGTGACCGAACCATTTAATTTGTTGTTTCTTGATGAAGTTCAGTAGTGATGTACCCACTTTTCCTCTCTGATGTCTTTATTTCTAAATCGGTTTCTTCTTGGTACTCCCAGCATTCTGTGTAGACACTTCATCTCTGTGTCGTGACTAGTTTTCTTCTTGTTACTCCCAGCATTCTGTGTAGACACTTCATCTCTGTGTCGTGACTAGTTTTCTTCTTGTTACTCCCAGCATTCTGTGTAGACACTTCATCTCTGTGTCGTGACTAGTTTTCTTCTTGTTACTCCCAGCATTCTGTGTAGACACTTCATCTCTGTGTCGTGACTAGTTTTCTTCTTGGTACTCCCAGCATTCTGTGTAGACACTTCATCTCTGTGTCGTGACTAGTTTTCTTCTTGGTACTCCCAGCATTCTGTGTAGACACTTCATCTCTGTGTCGTGACTAGTTTTCTTCTTGGTACTCCCAGCATTCTGTGTAGACACTTCATCTCTGTGTCGTGACTAGTTTTCTTCTTGGTACTCCCAGCATTCTGTGTAGACACTTCATCTCTGTGTCGTGACTAGTTTTCTTCTTGGTACTCCCAGCATTCTGTGTAGACACTTCATCTCTGTGTCGTGACTAGTTTTCTTCTTGGTACTCCCAGCATTCTGTGTAGACACTTCATCTCTGTGTCGTGACTAGTTTTCTTCTTGGTACTCCCAGCATTCTGTGTAGACACTTCATCTCTGTGTCGTGACTAGTTTTCTTCTTGATACTCCCAGCATTCTGTGTAGACACTTCATCTCTGTGTCGTGACTAGTTTTCTTCTTGGTACTCCCAGCATTCTGTGTAGACACTTCATCTCTGTGTCGTGACTAGTTTTCTTCTTGGTACTCCCAGCATTCTGTGTAGACACTTCATCTCTGTGTCGTGACTAGTTTTCTTCTTGATACTCCCAGCATTCTGTGTAGACACTTCATCTCTGTGTCGGGACTAGTTTTCTTCTTGGTACTCCCAGCATTCTGTGTAGACACTTCATCTCTGTGTCGTGACTAGTTTTCTTCTTGGTACTCCCAGCATTCTGTGTAGACACTTCATCTCTGTGTCGTGACTAGTTTTCTTCTATCCAGCTTCTGATGTCAGACATTTCCATCCGGTTTGACTATTCTCTAGATTCAATGTCTGGAAGAAAGATTGTGTTGTACAATGCTCTTTTTAGTGTTCTGTGTGACATTTTGCATTTGAAAATTGGTGCCATTTGTCCTAAGATTTGATTTGCTTTACTGAATCTATGTTTATTTTCATTAATTATTCTTCCATTTGCTGGAAGAATGTCGCTAGGTATGAAAGGTCGTCAGCTTGCTTTAATTGATTTTTGTATATGGAGATATTGGTAGCGTTTTCCTCTCTAGCGAATATCATTTGTGGTATATTTATTCAATATGTAACCTTTGTAAAACACGCACACATGTGTGTGAAAGTATGTATGTCTGTGTGTTTTGCAAACATGTACAAGCAATATAATAATTAACTAAAGTGAAAAGAAATCCATCTGTAAGAGAATGGATGTACAAGCAATATAATAATTAACTAAAGTGAAAAGAAATCCGTCTGTAAGAGAGTGGATGTACAAGCAATATAATAATTAACTAAAGTGAAAAGAAATCCGTCTGTAAGAGAGTGGATGTACAAGCAATATAATAATTAACTAAAGTGGAAAGAAATCCATCTGTAAGAGAATGGATGTACAAGCAATATAATAATTAACTAAAGTGAAAAGAAATCCGTCTGTAAGAGAATGAATGTACAAGCAATATAATAATTAACTAAAGTGAAAAGAAATCCGTCTGTAAGAGAATGGATGTACAAGCAATATAATAATTAACTAAAATGGAAAGAAATCCGTCTGTAAGAGAATGGATGTACAAGCAATATAATAATTAACTAAAGTGAAAAGAAATCCGTCTGTAAGAGAATGGATGTACAAGCAATATAATAATTAACTAAAGTGGAAAGAAATCCATCTGTAAGAGAATGGATGTACAAGCAATATAATAATTAACTAAAGTGAAAAGAAATCCATCTGTAAGAGAATGGATGTACAAGCAATATAATAATTAACTAAAGTGAAAAGAAATCCATCTGTAAGAGAATGGATGTTTACAAAATGTACGATCTTAGATTGAGTCGTTAAAAAAAATTAGAGATATACTATATTTTCAGTGATGTAGTTTATGTAAGTGAGCATCTGTAGCTTAAGCGGTGGTGAGCTTGATCACAAACCAAGCATATCTGGTTCAAACTCCGCGGGGCAAGTTTGAAACAAATTCGTTTCGTGGATTTTACGAAAGATAAAAAATAGACATCACCGTTCAGAAATCAATGCCAAACTACTGAACGTATAAGTGGTGCCTAGAAAATCAACGACTCGTTTACTGTTGTTGATGGCTACGTCCTGTAAAGGATATACCACGATTTCATTTTATCAGTTTATGTAAACTGTCTACATGATGTGTTCTGTTCTACTTCTTCATAAAACCTGTTTATACTATGTGGTATATATGATAATACGGTGTTAGGACCTTTTGTTTTCATTGACCGTCGGCACACGATGGGTGGTATGATTAATATCACGCTAGCTGCCTTTACTTACCAGTACTTTACCTGATACCCAATTGAGGCTTGGTCGACCTGTGAGCCGTTACGGTCCTGAAACAATGCCACGCCCAATGTAGAGCTGGTTCAAACCCCACGACTGGCAATTTGTAAGAAAATTTGTTCCGGTGGTTTTGCGAACGATAAAAATAGACCCCAGCGTTCATAAAGCAATGGCAAACTACTGAACGTATAAGTGATACCTAATAAATCGACGACTTGTTTACTGTAGTTGATGACAACGTAGAATAAAATTTCTTCCAAAAAAAAAAAGTTCGTACACCGCAGCTGAGATCTTCCGATGTAAGAAAGAGATCGGAGCACACATCGTTACTCACTAAAGTTCGTACACTGCAGCTGAGATCTTCCGATGTAAGAAAGTGATTGGAGCACACATCGTTACTCACTAAAGTTCGTACACCACAGCTGAGATCTTCCGATGTAAGAAAGTGATTGAGCACTACATCGTTACCACTAAAGTTCGTGCACCGCAGCTGAGATCTTCCGATGTAAGAAAGAGATCGAGCCATCGTTACATCGTGCAGCTGAGATCTTCTGTAAGAAAGACATAAAAGTTCGTACACCTCAGCTGAGATCTTCCGATGTAAGAAAGAGATCGGAGCACACATCGTTACTCACTAAAGTTCGTACACCCCAGCTGAGATCTTCCGATGTAAGAAAGAGATCGGAGCACACATCGTTACTCACTAAAGTTCGTACACCGCAGCTGAGATCTTCCGATGTAAGAAAGAGATCGGAGCACACATCGTTACTCACTAAAGTTCGTACACCCCAGCTGAGATCTTCCGATGTAAGAAAGTGATCGGAGCACACATCGTTACTCACTAAAGTTCGTACACCAGCTGAGATCTTCCGATGTAAGAAAGTGATCGAAGCTACACTCGTTACTCATAAAGTTCGTACACCCCAGCTGAGATCTTCCGATGTAAGAAAGTGATCGGAGCACACATCGTTACTCACTAAAGTTCGTACACGCAGCTGAGATCTTCCGATGTAAGAAAGTGATGAAAGTTCAGCACACCTCAGCTGAGATCTTCCGATGTAAGAAAGGATAAGCTACACTCGTGACTCACTAAGTTCGACACTGCAGCTGAGATCTTCCGATGTAAGAAAGTGATTGGAGCACACATCGTTACTCACTAAAGTTCGTACACCGCAGCTGAGATCTTCCGATGTAAGAAAGTGATTGGAGCACACATCGTTACTCACTAAAGTGCATTGATGATGGTCATATCAATCAATCAATCAATTTTAAACATGAATCCCCCTCCCTTCTCCGCATCTCTGGAAATAAGATAATTATAAAATAATTTTCCATTTGTAAAACATCTTTCACAATTTCATGAAATTACAGCGACTAAACCATACCAGTAATCTTATTATCAAATCTGCAGTGTCAAGACTGTAGGGATTAATTATTGCTGACAATAGAAACGCAATTACATCAATATTGCTTATTTCTTTATTAACACAAGTTAAATGAAATGTCTGCTATCCATTCACATCGATAATTATTTGGTTTTTGGTTTCTGATCCGACGTCATATTATTCCAGACAGACCAGCAGGTGCTCAGTCTTCCTTAGTAGAAATTAGTTTGTATACATAACTGATGGTGTTCTTGACTTGCTGGTTAAACACACTGCTCACTCTATCCAAAGGCATCTACTTGTACAATGTGCAATTTCAAATTTCTGAAATCGCTGGATAGATGCATCAATGTCCTCATCCAACAAGCAGTTGCCGAGAAACCGATTAAAATTACCCTTATCTATCCTCAACAACCTGATGATAGACGCTGTTGATGCAGGCCTGTCTGTTCTCTCAAACTGTCGCAAACACCGATATCTTGGACACTAGATCACTTCATTCTTTTGCACTAATTTGATGCGAGCAAGATACAAATTAACTACAGACATACTTTCACACACACAACTTCTTCTTCTTCTTTCGTCTTCCATCTTCACTCCTGGAGGGCTATGTCTACAAAGTCCTCCTAGCCCTGCTATCCAAGGCTACATTTTCAGCATATGTCTACAAAAATGTCCTCCTAGCCCTGCTATCCAAGGCTATATTTTCTGACCTCCACACTCTCACAATTTTCTTGAATTCCGTTTCTCATCTTCCGCTCCATGTGCTCTTGTGTCTTCCTTTACCACTATTACCTGGGAGTTCCATTGGAAGGTCTCTTCGTGATGCTGTCAGGAGTCTTCTCAGTATACGTATATCCATCGCCACCTTCTGCCCCTATCTCTTGTTCCACCAGCTGTTACCCTGCTCAATCCCACATTTCCTATTTATGACACGCGTTACTTAAACTAAAAACGCACAATCATCCACGTTTAAAAAACCGTATACCAGGACATTAGATCATTCCATCACTTTTGCACTGTCATTTTTGACGAACTTCTTCTAGAATACAAATTAAGAGACATGCATACTTTCACACCCTGCACTTATACTATAACACATAATCTTCCATCAGTTACTTATGTAGCTATTCTCGACGTTCGGAAAAGAACTTGTATGAGAATTTCCTCACGATAAATCTACCAGGTACCAACAAGTCTCCAACCTGAATCTACAGGAAGGTACAAAACATAACGATTAAGTTTAGGTAGTTGTTAATGAGTGCAGCTGTAACTAAGCTTGACGGAATCAAACCAAGCTAAGACAACATTGAGAGTTTAGCTTACCAGAACGTGATAAGAAATAGTTGAACATACTAGCTAGTACTTTTGACTATTTATTGCTATTTTCATTTATGAAACACGTAACAAACAAAGTACTAGTTTTACAAAATACAAAATACAATAACAATACAAAGCAACGTTTCGACCAAAAAGACTTTTTCAATAAAAAAAACTATTGGTCGAAAGTTTGCTGTGTATTGTTATTGTATTTTGTAAAACTACAGTATATTGTTTTTACGTGTTTGCATTGCTATATAATTTTACTGCAGTCATCCCTTACATCCACACTGCTATTTTTATTTCAATATTTGTTCCAATATGAACCGTTCTAATATGTGAATATACATATGAATAATATGAACAGTTCTAATATGTGAATATACATATGAATAATATGAACAGTTTTAATATGTGAATATACATATGAATAATATGAACAGTTTTAATATGTGAATATACATATGAATAATATGAACAGTTTTAATATGTGAATATACATATGAATAATATGAACAGTTTTAATATGTGAATATACATATAAATAATATGAACAGTTTTAATATGTGAATATACATATGAATAATATGAACAGTTTTAATATGTGAATATACATATAAATAATAATGTGTGCGGTTGTTTCAATTTATATATCATCATCATCATCAAATAGCTTGTCCTGAGCAGAACTTTGTCACCCCAACATTCCTTCGGAATTTCTCTCTCATAGGCCAGATGTTCCGCCTCTGCAGCCATCAGTTCAAACCATTAGTTACATCCTAAATCCATATTCTCCGTGGTCTTCCTCTTCTCCTTTTTGTCGGCATGCCTCTGAAAGCTTCCTTTCAACAACAAACTGTACATATCTTCTTTTTTTCTTAAGCTTTTAACATCCTTGACACTTTTGGCAGCAACAAAAAATACACCATTTGTCTCTGTGCTTGACCGCTCTCTGTGTTGTGTTCTAGCTGTGACTCATTTCATTAATTTTATGTTCTCCTCCAGATGGTTTTAGTTTCCAAATTTTAAGTATTAACCTCCAGTGTTCACCTCAGTTCAGTTTTCAGGACAGAGTTAACCTCCATGTCTAACACGTATCCGATCCATCTCCAGCGTCTCTTTTGGATGATGGTGTTCATATTTTCTTGCTGACAATGTTTAAACGATCTTTCTTTCTTTTGTCCTTCTCTGCTTTTTTGCCGCCAGGCGTAGCAGGTTTAACTGATGATCGGTTTCCGAGATAATGCACGCTCGGTCGCTTGATATGGTGTGGTATTGTGGAGTTTTAAGATGTCTGTAACTCCATCAACCCATCTTTTTCTTGGTCTGCCCTTCCTCTTGATGATTCCATTTTCAGGTTGTACGCTCTGCAACTGGTGTATTCGGGTTCATTCTGACCAAGTGGCCAAACCATTTGAGTCTCTGTTTTTCAATAAATGTAACAGCAGGTGTTATTCCGACTGTTCTTCTAATTTCCTTATTTCTTATATGGTCTCTTCTTGTTTTATTTACTGCTTTCCTCAAGCATCTCATTTCGCATGTGGTAATTTTCCTTTCTTGTTCTTTTGTCAGTGCCCATGTTTGGCTCTGGTAGCACAGTGTTGGTATAAAGATTGAATTTATAATCTGTCTTTTAGTCTCTACTGGAATTGCTGGGTGTTTCAAGATTGCAGGGTGTTTAAACGATTCAGTGTTAAAATACTTCTTGACCAAAACAGGAGTAAAATTTTGCTCAGACAAACTGTATGGAAGATGGAAGGTTTAGACTTACCATTCCGTCTTTATTTATGACTTATATATTCGCTACTTATTTGTTCTGTCTGTCAATCTTTTTAAACACGTTTACTTGGTATTATTTTTTTTAATATTGGTTGTGTCCTAATTTTAGGATTGTGTCGTTCAGATAAGGTACTCGTCTCATGTTCCAAAGCTACTCAGTTCGAGTTCCATAGTGAACGATCATTCTTTTTTTTATAGGAATTTCGGATCGTAGGGGTAGATGAAATCATCGACTGTCAACACTTCTGCTATGGTAACAATTTTTTTTGGGATCGAGAAGCACTTAAACTTTTAGCTCTTCGGCTTGGTGCCACGAACATCGTATATCTGGAGAACCTGTGGCTTTTCTCCAATGCTCTTCGAATACGCTAGGCAGGCGGGCGTGGTGAAAATAAGTAATTCTAATTAAAAATATGTCCATATTTGTACCAGTCTGGAAATGACACCAGAAACAGTTAGCAAAACTGTGGAGTTTGGAAATTAGCACTGTGTTCTGTCATGTTTAAGAAAGAAACCAAAGAACATGGGGTTACTTGTAGAAGTGCAATGATGATGGTAATATCAATCACTCAATCACTCAATCACTCAATCACTCAATCACTCAATACTAATTATGCTTATCTCTTTATTGTTGCAGATTGGTAACCTGTTAGCCCTTGTTATACTACACCGAACCAGACTGGAGTCTCAGCGACTTATGTTTCACAACCTTGTAGCTGGTCTAGTATGGAACGATCTGATTGGTATTGTGTTGACCTCACCTGTTACAATAGCATCGTATATCAACGGTTTACAGGTACGCTTTTTTAATATTAAAATATTGTTAATTTAAGCCATTGTCTGGAAAGCCATGGCTAGTCTTCTTCTTACTTCTCTCGTACAATCTCCATTGTTGGTAATTATAGAGTCAAGATATTCCAAATATGTAACGTTCTCAATGTTTTCATTATTGATGGTAATTATGTGTTGAGATTTTGCTTTCTCGGTCGACATTAATTTAGTTTTCTTTGTAATCAGAAAAAAGGTTCTGATCTTCGCTGGGTTTTTTTTTTGGACAGACTGAATTAGCTGTTCCATCCCCTTGACACTATCTGAAAGTAGAACTGTATCATCTGCGTACCTTAATTCTCGGATTATATTTCCACCAATATGAAGAAAGTTAAACACGATGCCTCATCAAAATAAGACCATCTACAAAAAATAATTTTGCGTACATTCTGTAATTCATCAAGCTCCAAGACTAAAATGAGTTGACATATTATACTTCACACACTCTGTGTACACGAAGTTTAGTCAGGACTTAAATGGCTGAATCTCAAGAACTTCACACTGTGACATATGGAATGTCAAAGGTTGTAAGATGTATATTTTCTGCAGTTTCTTGGGCTTAGTCTATAATATATGTATAAATCTGTGTCCCCAACTTTAGGCTACTGAATTCAAATATTTACGCAGAATTTTCGCAGAGAATGGATAACTCGATATAGAAATAGAGACAAGGTGTCAAAAACAAATGCAGTGACCTACCAGCTGGCACCATTACTACAACACCCAAAGATCAAGATGGAAGTGAAAAGACAGATGATAAAAGTATTTTCTTACCAACACTTTGTTACCAGTGCCAAACGTGGTCTCTTATAGCAACATATCATAGAAAGCTCACCACGTGTCAAATGAAATGCTTGAGGAAGGCAGGGGGAGTCACCAGGAAAGACAGACTACGAAATGAGGACATCAGAAGCAGAGTGGGCATAACTCCATGCACCGAATACATCGAAAGAAAACAAATGCAGTGATTTGGACATTTAATGAGAATTGAATATAAACAACCACCAATAACAGCATACAGTAAAATGAGATCAGGTACTAGAGCCAAGGGAAGACCAAGAAAAGATGGATAGACAATATCAAGACCACACTACATAAACACGGATATAAGACAACAAGAGCGACTTATCTGGCCCTGGAACGCAAATTAAAGCTCCCACCCCAACGCTTAACGTCAAGAGTTGACAATCAATTCCATCATCCACCTGGTGAAAGATCAGTGGCGGTTCGTGATAATTTTTGTTGGTGGGGCCAGACACATTTTTCCGGATACCCTTTTTTAGTAGCTATATTTTAATTTATAAAATAATGAATACATGTTATACATTATTTTTGGTGGTACCCTGCCCCACTGGCCCTTACTGACGAGCCGCCACTGGGAAAGATAATAGACAATCGACCAACTTTATGCTTCGTGAACATATGACTTCTTAGTGTGTTGTACCATGTTCTTAATCTTATGACAGTGTTTGTTATTTCTTTAATTTTTTGTACCAGGGATCTTTGCAGTATGTGCTTGGATGTTTCTGTCTCCATTATTTCTTAAATTTTGCTTTTATCATAGTATTGAATGTGCCAGTCTTACATGACGTAGTGGCCTAATAGTGGCGCAGCGCACTCACGTTCTCGGCGCAAATCACAGAGACAAAAAAAAGTGGTTAAATTGGTTAATAATAACGAACGCAAACAGTAATATAATAACAATCGATATATAATATTAGATAACATTTTAAGTATGTTCGAGTGATGCACCATCCTCCGTTGTCATGCCAAGATATCAAGCTTTTCATATCTAACTATATCACAGTTACCTGGATACATTGCAATACTGTTTCTTTAATGATGGTGCTGGGCTAAATAAAGAGAATATCAGTTCATTCATGCTGTTGTTCTAACTTTTTATTGAGTCTTTATTGCCATTGACATTGATTTTGCAGCGAGAAGCGCTGTAGCGTAGTTGTTAGTGAACTCGCTTCGCAAGGCTGGTGGTCTGGGTTCAGCTCCCGCAATGCGCGTGGAATTTTTCCGACCGCGACGGCTCTCAGGTCGACCCAGCCTCAACTGGGTACCAGACATGCTCTGGGAAAGTAAAGGCGGCCGGCGTGATGCTGACCACATCACCCATCGTGTGCCGACGGTCAATGAAAAATACAGGCCTAACACTGTATTGACCTATATACCACGAGGTATGAAAGGGTTCCTAATTGATTTTGCAGCATTGAGTAAGATTATCCGATCGTTGTTTGTGTCGCTGAAATTTATGATGATATTATTCGACTCTGTTATAGCTTCCACTTCTACTTAAATGTCGAGTGTTTACCTGTAGGTATGATATTCTATATTTACTCTCCACCTGGTTTCACGATATAGATTTCCACTCCTCCGTCTGATATTGCCTTTACTGCCACCCTCTGTGACACCTATGATCATATATCTATTACAGAAAACAATAAAATGTTACTTAATATATCCAGAATTGAAATGTGTGATAAATATTAGTATACGACAACATCGTGGAGTATAATAAGAGCAATCGAAGCACACAACAGCAGCGGTAGAGATTACCAGTAAAATATACTCTGGTGTTTCGAACCAGGTCTGATCAGTTCACGACCTGGCCTCGCTGAAAAAGATAGCATGCTTGTAAGTTCGATAACTCGATTGTATATATGTTCTCCACCGTGTTCTCTCCCACCCCCACCCCGTCCGCCCCATCCTGCCAGGAATATAAGATTAAAACGTCAACATGTTATAGACTCTTAAGCAGAAGAATCGACTTAATTTCGCCGGGTTTTACCCATAGGGCTCGACTCACTCCGCAGACCGCCACCTGCCGAGATATTGCACAAACACAAACTCGTATCTCCAGCAACAATACTAGATTTCTCTGTGAACCGAGTGACACGAGATTTCTCTGTGAACCGAGTGACGTTGTTTGGGTTCAAACCCAAGAAATAAATGTCTTACAATGTCTACAATCACAAGATACAGTACAAATGTCTCAATCCACAGATACGTCAAATGTCTACAATCCACAAGATACCAAGGTACAAATGTCTACAATCCACAAGATACCAAGTTACAAATGTCTACAAACCACAAGATACCAAGTTACAAATGTCTACAATCCACAAGATACCAAGTTACAAATGTCTACAATCCACAAGATACCAAGTTACAAATGTCTACAATCCACAAGATACCAAGTTACAAATGTCTACAATCCACAAGATACCAATTCAAATTCTACAAAAAGATCGCTCATGTACAATCCACAAGATACAAGTTCAAATGTCACAATCCACAAGATCAGTTCAAATGTCTACAATCCACAAGATACCAAGTTACAAACACAATAGAAGTTCAAATGTACAATCCACAAGATACCAAGTTACAAATGTCTACAATCCACAAGATACAGCAAATGTTACAATCCAAGATCAAGTTCAAATGTCACAATCCACAAGATACCAAGTTACAAATGTCTACAATCCACAAGATACCAAGTTACAATGTCTAAACCACAAGATACCAAGTTCAAATGTCTACAATCCACAAGATACCAAGTTACAAATGTCTACAATCCACAAGATACCAAGTAAATGTTCAATCAAGATAAGTTAATGTCTACAATCCACAAGATACCAAGTTACAAATGTCTACAATCCACAAGATACCAAGTTACAAATGTCTACAATCCACAAGATACCAAGTTACAAATGTCTACAATCCACAAGATACCAAGTTACAAATGTCTACAATCCACAAGATACCAAGTTACAAATGTCTACAATCCACAAGATACCAAGTTACAAATGTCTACAATCCACAAGATATCAAGTTACAAATGTCTACAATCCACAAGATATCAAGTTACAAATGTCTACAATCCACAAGATACCAAGTTACAAATGTCTACAATCCACAAGATACAAGTTACAAATGTCTACAATCCACAAGATACCGTTCAAATGTCTAAATCCACAAGATACCAAGTTACAAATGTCTACAATCCACAAGATACCAAGTTACAAATGTCTACAATCCACAAGATACCAAGTTACAAATGTCTACTACCCACAAGATACCAAGTTACAAATGTCTACAATCCACAAGATACCAAGTTACAAATGTCTACAATCCACAAGATACAAGTTACAAATGTCTAAATCCACAAATACCAAGTTACAAATGTCTATCACAAGTACAATTAAAATGTCTACAATCCACAAGATACCAAGTTACAAATGTCTACAATCCACAAGATACCAAGTTACAAATGTCTACACTCCACAAGATACCAAGTTACAAATGTCTACAATCCACAAGATACCAAGTTACAAATGTCTACTACCCACAAGATACCAAGTTACAAATGTCTACAATCCACAAGATACCAAGTTACAAATGTCTACAATCCACAAGATACCAAGTTACAAATATCTACAATCCACAAGATACCAAGTTACAAATGTCTACTATCCACAAGATACCAAGTTACAAATGTCTACAATCCACAAGATACCAAGTTACAAATGTCTACAATCCACAAGATACCAAGTTACAAATGTCTACAATCCACAAGATACCAAGTTACAAATGTCTACTCTCCACAAGATACCAAGTTACAAATGTCTACTATCCACAAGATACCAAGTTACAAATGTCTACAATCCACAAGATACCAAGTTACAAATGTCTACAATCCACAAGATACCAAGTTACAAATGTCTATCCCACAAGATACCAAGTTACAAATGTCTACAATCCACAAGATACCAAGTTACAAATGTCTACAATCCACAAGATACCAAGTTACAAATGTCTACACTCCACAAGATACCAAGTTACAAATGTCTACAATCCACAAGATACCAAGTTACAAATGTCTACTACCCACAAGATACCAAGTTACAAATGTCTACAATCCACAAGATACCAAGTTACAAATGTCTACAATCCACAAGATATCAAGTTACAAATGTCTACAATCCACAAGATAACAAGTTACAAATGTCTACAATCCACAAGATACCAAGTTACAAATGTCTACTCACCACAAGATACCAAGTTACAAATGTCTACAATCCACAAGATACCAAGTTACAAATGTCTACAATCCACAAGATACCAAGCTACAAATGTCTACAATCCACAAGATACCAAGTTACAAATGTCTACAATCCACAAGATATCAAGTTACAAATGTCTACAATCCACAAGATATCAAGTTACAAATGTCTACAATCCACAAGATACCAAGCTACAAATGTCTTACAAATGTCTACAATCCACAAGATATCAAGCAATGTCTACAAATGTCTACAATCCACAAGATATCAAGCTACAAATGTCTACAATCCACAAGATACCAAGTCTAAAATGTCTACAATCCACAAGATACCAAGCTACAAATGTCTACAATCCACAAGATACCAAGTTACAAATGTCTACAATCCACAAGATACCAAGTTACAAATGTCTACAATCCACAAGATACCAAGTTACAAATGTCTACTACCCACAAGATACCAAGCTACAAATGTCTACAATCCACAAGATAACAAGTTACAAATGTCTACAATCCACAAGATACCAAGCTAGAAATGTCTACAATCCACAAGATACCAAGCTACAAATGTCTACAATCCACAAGATACCAAGTTACAAATGTCTAAAATCCACAAGATACCAAGTTACAAATGTCTACAATCCACAAGATACCAAGCTGCAAATGTCTACAATCCAAAGATACGGTTACAAATGTCTACAATCCACAAGATACCAAGTTACAAATGTCTACAATCCACAAGATACCAAGCTACAAATGTCTACAATCCACAAGATACCAAGTTACAAATGTCTACAATCCACAAGATACCAAGTTACAAATGTCTACAATCCACAAGATACCAAGCTACAAATGTCTACAGTCCACAAGATACCAAGTTACAAATGTCTACAATCCACAAGATATCAAGTTACAAATGTCTACAATCCACAAGATACCAAGTTACAAATGTCTACAATCCACAAGATATCAAGCTACAAATGTCTACAATCCACAAGATACCAAGTTACAAATGTCTACAATCCACAAGATACCAAGCTACAAATGTCTACAATCCACAAGATACCAAGTTACAAATGTCTACAATCCACAAGATACCAAGCTACAAATGTCTACAATCCACAAGATACCAAGTTACAAATGTCTACAATCCACAAGATACCAAGTTACAAATGTCTACAATCCACAAGATACCAAGCTACAAATGTCTACAATCCACAAGATACCAAGTTACAAATGTCTACAATCCACAAGATACCAAGTTACAAATGTCTACAATCCACAAGATACCAAGTTACAAATGTCTACAATCCACAAGATACCAAGCTACAAATGTCTACAATCCACAAGATACCAAGTTACAAATGTCTACAATCCACAAGATACCAAGGTACAAATGTCTACAATCCACAAGATACCAAGCTACAAATGCTCACAGATCCATAAGTATCAAGTTACAAATGTCTACAATCCACAAGATACCAAGCTACAAATGTCTACAATCCACAAGATACCAAGCTACAAATGTCTACAATCCACAAGATACCAAGTTACAAATGTCTACAATCCACAAGATACCAAGCTACAAATGGCTACAATCCACAAGATACCAAGCTACAAATGTCTACAATCCACAAGATACCAAGCTACAAATGTCTACAATCCACAAGATACCAAGCTACAAATGTCTACAATCCACAAGATACCAAGTTACAAATGTCTACAATCCACAAGATACCAAGTTACAAATGTCTACAATCCACAAGATACCAAGCTACAAATGTCTACAATCCACAAGATACTAAGCTACAAATGTCTACAATCCACAAGATAGCTCAAATGCTACAAATGCATACATGTCCAATCCACAAGATACCAAGTTACAAATGTCTACAATCCACAAGATACCAAGCTACAAATGTCTACAATCCACAAGATACCAAGTTACAAATGTCTACAATCCACAAGATACCAAGTTACAAATGTCTACAATCCACAAGATACCAAGCTACAAATGTCTACAATCCACAAGATACCAAGCTACAAATGTCTACAATCCACAAGATACCAAGTTACAAATGTCTACAATCCACAAGATACCAAGTTACAAATGTCTACAATCCAAAAGATACCAAGCTACAAATGTCTACAATCCACAAGATACCAAGTTACAAATGTCTACAATCCACAAGATACCAAGCTTACAAATGTCTACAATCCACAAGATACCAAGTTACAAATGTCTACAATCCACAAGATACCAAGTTACAAATGTCTACAATCCACAAGATACCAAGCTACAAATGTCTACAATCCACAAGATACCAAGTTACAAATGTCTACAATCCACAAGATACAGTCTCACAGTCACTACAAATGTCTACAATCCACAAGATACCAAGCTACAAATGTCTCATCACAGATCCAGCTGCAAGATCACGATACCAGCTACAAATGTCTACAATCCACAAGATACCAATCTACAAATGTCTACAATCCACAAGATACCAAGTTACAAATGTCTACAATCCACAAGATACCAAGCTACAAATGTCTACAATCCACAAGATACCAAGTTACAAATGTCTACAATCCACAAGATACCAAGCTACAAATGTCTACAATCCACAAGATACCAAGTTACAAATGTCTACAATCCACAAGATACCAAGTTACAAATGTCTACAATCCACAAGATACCAAGCTACAAATGTCTACAATCCACAAGATACCAAGCTACAAATGTCTACAATCCACAAGATACCAAGCTACAAATGTCTACAATCCACAAGATACCAAGCTACAAATGTCTACAATCCACAAGATACCAAGCTACAAATGTCTACAATCCACAAGATACCAAGTTACAAATGTCTACAATCCACAAGATAACAAGCTACAAATGTCTACAATCCACAAGATACCAAGTTACAAATGTCTACAATCCACAAGATACCAAAGCTACAAATGTCTACAATCCACAAGATACCAAGTTACAAATGTCTACAATCCACAAGATACCAAGTTACAAATGTCTACAATCCACAAGATACCAAGCTACAAATGTCTACAATCCACAAGATACCAAGTTACAAATGTCTACAATCCACAAGATACCAAGTTACAAATGTCTACAATCCACAAGATACCAAGTTACAAATGTCTACAATCCACAAGATACCAAGTTACAAATGTCTACAATCCACAAGATACCAAGTTACAAATGTCTACTACCCACAAGATACCAAGTTACAAATGTCTACAATCCACAAGATACCAAGTTACAAATGTCTACAATCCACAAGATACCAAGTTACAAATGTCTACAATCCACAAGATACCAAGTTACAAATGTCTACAATCCACAAGATACCAAGTTACAAATGTCTACTACCCACAAGATACCAAGTTACAAATGTCTACAATCCACAAGATACCAAGTTACAAATGTCTACAATCCACAAGATACCAAGTTACAAATGTCTACAATCCACAAGATACCAAGTTACAAATGTCTACTACCCACAAGATACCAAGTTACAAATGTCTACAATCCACAAGATACCAAGTTACAAATGTCTACAATCCACAAGATACCAAGTTCAAATGTCTACTCCACAAGATACCAAGTTACAAATGTCTACAATCCACAAGATACCAAGTTACAAATGTCTACTACCCACAAGATACCAAGTTACAAATGTCTACAATCCACAAGATACCAAGCTACAAATGTCTACAATCCACAAGATATCAAGCTACAAATGTCTACAATCCACAAGATATCAAGCTACAAATGTCTACAATCCACAAGATATCAAGCTACAAATGTCTACTCCCCACAAGATACCAAGCTACAAATGTCTACAATCCACAAGATACCAAGTTACAAATGTCTACAATCCACAAGATACCAAGCTACAAATGTCTACAATCCACAAGATACCAAGTTACAAATGTCTACAATCCACAAGATATCAAGTTACAAATGTCTACAATCCACAAGATATCAAGTTACAAATGTCTACTCCCCACAAGATACCAAGCTACAAATGTCTTACAAATGTCTACAATCCACAAGATATCAAGCTACAAATGTCTTACAAATGTCTACAATCCACAAGATACCAAGCTACAAATGTCTACAATCCACAAGATACCAAGCTACAAATGTCTACAATCCACAAGATACCAAGCTACAAATGTCTACAATCCACAAGATACCAAGCTCAAATGTCTACAATCCACAAGATACCAAGCTACAAATGTCTACAATCCACAAGATACCAAGCTACAAATGTCTACAATCCACAAGATACCAAGTTACAAATGTCTACAATCCACAAGATACCAAGCTACAAATGTCTACAATCCACAAGATACCAAGTTACAAATGTCTACAATCCACAAGATACCAAGCTACAAATGTCTACAATCCACAAGATACCCAGTTACAAATGTCTACAATCCACAAGATACCAAGTTACAAATGTCTACAATCCACAAGATACCAAGCTACAAATGTCTACAATCCACAAGATAACAAGCTACAAATGTCTACAATCCACAAGATACCAAGCTACAAATGTCTACAATCCACAAGATACCAAGCTACAAATGTCTACAATCCACAAGATACCAGCTACAAATGTCTACAATCCACAAGATACCAAGTTACAAATGTCTACAATCCACAAGATACCAAGCTACAAATGTCTCAATCCACAAGATACCAGTTACAAATGTCTACAATCCACAAGATACTAGCTACAAATGTCATGAATCCACAAGATACCAAGTTACAAATGTCTACAATCCACAAGATACCAAGTTAAAAATGTCTACAATCCACAAGATACCAAGCTACAAATGTCTATAATCCACAAGATGACCAAGTTACAAATGTCTACAATCCACAAGATACCAAGTTACAAATGTCTACAATCACAAGATACCTAAGCTACAAATGTCTACAATCCACAGATACGCTACAAATGTCTACAATACACAAGATACCAAGCTACAAATGTCTACAATCCACAAGATACCAAGTTACAAATGTCTACAATCCACAAGATACCAAGCTACAAATGTCTACAATCCACGAAGATACGGTTACAAATGTCTAAATCCAAAGATACCAGCTACAAATGTCTACAATCCACAAGATACCAAGTTAAAATGTCTAAATCCAAAGATACCAAGTTACAAATGTCTACAATCCACAAGATACCAAGCTACAAATGTCTACAATCCACAGATACAAGCTCAAATGTCTACAATCCACAAGATACCAAGCTACAAATGTCTACAATCCACAAGATACCAAGCTACAAATGTCTACAATCCACAGATACCAAGCTACAAATGTCTACAATCCACAAGATACCAAGTTACAAATGTCTACAATCCACAAGATCCAGTTACAAATGTCTACAATCCACAAGATACCAAGCTACAAATGTCTACAATCCACAAGATACCAAGCTACAAATGTCTACAATCACAAGATACCAAGCTACAAATGTCACATCCACAGATCCAAGTTACAAATTTCTACAATCCACAAGATACCAAGCTTACAATGTCTCAATCCACAGATACCAGTTACAAATGTCTACAATCCACAAGATACCAAGCTACAAATGTCTACAATCCACAAGATACCAGTTACAAATGTCTACAATCCACAAGATACCAGGTTACAAATGTCACAATCCACAAGATCCAGCTAGCAAATGTACTAGATCCACAAGATGACCAAGCTACAAATGTCTGACAATCCAAGATACAAGCTACAAATGTCTACAATCCACAAGATACCAAGTTACAAATGTCTACAATCCACAAGATACCAAGTTACAAATGTCTACAATCCACAAGATACCAAGCTGTGTGCCCTGCCGTTGGTATCCATCTGTGTAAGAAAGAGACAATACCATTAATATATCAAATATAGTTATATACTACAATATTGAACGGTTTGAGAAATACAATACAATTAATATATACCGTTATGTCTTGTCGGATAAACAATTAGAATGAAGATGTTTCGTCATTCAAGAGAGGTTTAGAAATACTGATGATAAAATGTCACCTGTAAACTCCTCATCCGTCTGCATTTTAAGCATCCATCATATGTGTGGAAAAAAATAGTGGCATATCCTTTACAGGACATAGCCATCAACCACAGTAAACGAGTCATTGATTCACAGGCATCACTTATACGTTCAGCAGTTCTCCATTGCTTTCTGAACGGTGAGGTTTATTTTCATCGTTCGTAAAAATCCAAGGGAACTAATTTGCTTATAAAATTGGCCGCCACGGAGTTTGAACCAGGTACGCTTGGGTTGTGATCGAGTATACTACCGCTTAAGCTACAGACGCCCACTTATATATTATATGTGTATCATGGATTAATTCATCTCCTACTCCATCTTGTTTTTTCTCTTTCTTTCCCTCTCTCTCTCTCATCCTGTCATCATTTTTACCCGTTGAATAATTCTTAAGCACATTAACACTACCAAATCATCACTGTTATTTCCTTCTATTAATCTCAATTTTATCCTACCAAATTTAGCCACCTACACATCCCTCTTTCATTGACGACTCATTTACCTTATTACTTTTTCCGTTCATAATCCTCTTTCTTTCAGTTTATCTCTTCTTTTTCCGGTCATTAATCTACTTTATTTCCGACTATTCATCCATCGTTCGTCATGCATTCTTTCAGGAAGAACATGTGGCTCGGTCTCTCAATCATGACAACATAGGTACAGATCTTGTAAGATCTAGAATTTTACTTTCCAGGACAAAACAAATAAATAATCTCAACCTGCCACACCTTGTAGCAACCTGTCCCACTTTATAGCAACCTGCTCCACTTTGTAGCAACCTGTCACACTTTGTAGCAACCTGTCACACTTTGTAGCAACCTGCCACACCTTGTAGCAGCCTGCCCCACTTTGTAGCAACCTGTCCCACTTTGCAGCCAGCCTGCCACTTTGTAGCAACCTGTCCCACTTTGTAGCAACCTGCCACACTTTGTATCAACCAGGCCCACTTTGTAGCAACTGCACATTTGTATCAACTTGCACTAGAAGCCTCATTGCTACTTTAAATCATCAGTACAGAATATCCTCATTTGCGAAAAAAAAATGTTCAGTCTAGAATATCCTCACTGCAACCAATAATTTTCAACATAGAATATTTACATTGCGACTTTTAACCCTCAGTCTATAATAATCTGATTGCGATCAATAAACTTCAATATAAAATAACCTCATTGCGACCATTAATCTTCAGTTGAAATAGCCCCTAAGCGACAGACAGAGCTAGCGACCATTAATGCAAAGTCTACAATAGCCAACATAACAGCTGATAAGCGATATTAACGAATGAGATTAACAAATATTAACGAATGAGATTAACAAATATTAACATGTTTAAAAAGATTTCTTGTTTTCCCCCTTCTACTCAGCACTTCTTCATTTTCTTTCTTTATTATTCACCTAATCATCTACTTTCTTACCGATTACTCATCGTGAGCGTCTGTAGCTCAAGCGGTGGTGTGCTCGATCACGAACCCAAGCGTACCTGGTTCAAACCCCACGGTTGGTAAGTTTGGAAGCAAATTCGTTTCCGTGGGATTTTACAAAAGGTAAAAATAGACCTCACTGTTCAGAAAGCAATGTCAAACTACTGAACGTATAAGTGGTGCCTAGAAAAGCAACGACTCATTTACTGTGGTTGATGGCTACGTCTTTTAGGATACGCCACGACTTTCATTTCACTCATCCATATTGTCTCTACTTTCTAACCGACTAAAAAAGTTAATCGCATATCCTTTACAGGACTTTGCGAATCAACCCTAGCTTTTTAACGCTGTTTGTATCACCCGAGTGGTTACCGGGGCCCACATTTGGGTGTAAAGAATAGAACCACTGTTACCTGCCACGCATGTCGTAAGAGGCGACTAAGGAGGTTTGGCTGAAATCGGATACACATGTCCTAAACGTGTAGAAGTCTATGCGTTTAGGGGCCTACCAAACCAATGTGCAACGTATACACGTTCTTGGCAAAGATCAAATCATATCACAAAGAGTGTTTAAAATTGGTCGTAAAGAACGAACGCAAAGAAGAAGAAGAACGCTGTTTGTGTTTTTTTCTAGGCATTATTACGTTCTGTAGTTTGCCATTGCTTTCTGAACGGGTGGTGCCATCGTCCTTTTGTAAAAATTCATGCTAAACAATTTGCAACCAAATTGTCCGCAGCGTGATCGAACTCAGAACGTCGGGGTTAATAGACCGAGTCACTATCCCCTAGGCCACAGTCGTCACCTTCTAACGACTGCTCATCCATATTGTCTCTACTTTCTTACCGACTGAAATGACAATCGTAGCATATTATTTACACGACGTAACCATCATCAACAGTAAATGAGTCGTTGATTTTCTAGGCATCACTTATACGTTTAGTAGTTTGCCATTGCTTACTGAACGGTGAGGTCTATTTTTATCTTTTGTAAAAATTCCACGGAAGCGAGTCTGTTTCCAAACTTGCACACCGTGGGGTTTGAACCAGGTATGCTTGTGTTTATGATTGAGCGAACTACCGCTTGAGCTACAGACGTTCACTTTCTTACCAGCAACTCATCCATCTTGTCTCTAACTAAACATGTACTGTCAATACTTTTACTTATTTCTCGTTTTTGTCTCTTTATCTATTGTATCTCTCTCTCTTCCTCTTTCATTGTTTCTCTGCCTACTTAGCTACTGTTATCTCTCTCTCTTCCTCTTTCATTGTTTCTCTGCCTACTTAGCTACTGTTATCTCTCTCTCTTCCTCTTTCATTGTTTCTCTGCCTACTTAGCTACTGTTATCTCTCTCTCTTCCTCTTTCATTGTTTCTCTGCCTACTTAGCTACTGTTATCTCTCTCTCTTCCTCTTTCATTGTTTCTCTGCCTACTTAGCTACTGTTATCTCTCTCTTCTCCTCTTTCATTGTTTCTCTGCCTACTTAGCTACTGTTATCTCTCTCTCTTCCTCTTTCATTGTTTCTCTGCCTACTTAGCTACTGTTATCTCTCTCTCTTCCTCTTTCATTGTTTCTCTGCCTACTTAGCTACTGTTATCTCTCTCTCTTCCTCTTTCATTGTTTCTCTGCCTACTTAGCTACTGTTATCTCTCTCTCTTCCTCTTTCATTGTTTCTCTGCCTACTTAGCTACTGTTATCTCTCTCTCTTCCTCTTTCATTGTTTCTCTGCCTACTTAGCTACTGTTATCTCTCTCTCTTCCTCTTTCATTGTTTCTCTGCCTACTTAGCTACTGTTATCTCTCTCTCTTCCTCTTTCATTGTTTCTCTGCCTACTTAGCTACTGTTATCTCTCTTATTCACTCTCTCTATCTATGCCTGCTTATCTTATTAGCTAATTTCACCTCTTATACTCATCCACCTTATCATCATAT
The DNA here is from genome assembly GCA_020796225.1 of Arion vulgaris. NCBI lineage: Eukaryota > Metazoa > Mollusca > Gastropoda > Stylommatophora > Arionidae > Arion > Arion vulgaris. Next base: position 27,150,087 of record CM036763.1, on the reverse strand, counting down.
ACATATCTAATTTCGTTTACTGTAGGCATCCACCTTATCACCGCCTACTTAACTTGTTAAATCTCTACCACTCATTTATATGTGTAGAACATAGACATATAACAAGGCAGCGGAAACGCATATATGTGTATTTGAATAAAAGTGTTACAGAAGAGCTCTCCTTATATCATGGACAGAGAAGACAACAAATAGATCTATTCAGAAAAACTTAAAATCAAAGAAAATTGGCTAATGCTACAAATAAAAATGAGAAAATTGAAGTATTTTCGACCAAACCAAAGACACGAAGGGTTGGAGAAGACCAATATAGAAGGTGTCATTCGGACAAAGAGGAGAACAGGAAGACAACGGAGAAGATGGATCGAGGATGTAACTGACGATTTAAGCATGGCAGCTGCAAAGGCAAGAGATTTGTCCTATGACAGAGTGAAACTGTTCTCTAAGAACTGTTACAGTAACAAAGTTTTGTTCAGGACAAGCTATTTAATGGTGGCTCATTTCCCTTATCTCCACCAACTTATCCACTTTCTACTCTCTCTCTCTCTCTCTCCATCTCTCTCTCTCTCACGCATCCACTGTTCCTTCTCTTAATCATCCACTATCATCAAACTAATTTATAACCAACTCCCCTCACCAACTATTTATCTACAGATGCCAGGAGGTGAACACCTTTGTAGATTTAATGGATTCGTCATGATCTGTTTCGGTTTGAGCACACCACTAATTGTCAGTGCCATGGCTATCGAACGATTTCTCTTCGTCAAGTACACCTTCTTCTACACAAAGCACTGCGCACCCAGCGCTGCCCGTCTCATCATGGTCTTAATATGGAGCTTTGTTTTGTTCTTTGGCCTTCTTCCTATGTTTGGATTTGGTAACTACGTCCTACAATACCCAAGAACATGGTGTTTCTTAGATTTCAGGTATGAGCTATATTCGTTCATATATCAACAATATCAATATTTATACTGCTACATTTACTGACATTAACACTTCAAATATCATCATTATCATCGTCATCATGTTCATCAACATCATCATCATCATCATCAACAGCATTATCATCATCATCCTCATCATCGTCGTCGTTGCTGTCGTCATCGTCGTCGCCAACGTCATCATCGCCAAAAATTCATCATAATCATCATAATTATCCTCATCATCATCGCCATCCTCTAGCTTGTCCTGGGTAGAACATAGCCAACCTAACAGTCCTTCGGAATTTCTTTCTCTCATTGCCATCCTGCCCTTTAGAATTTCTATCTCTCGCTCTTTCTCTCTCTCTCTCTCTCTCTCTCTATCTATCTCTGATAGTCCCACCTCTGCTCCCGCCATTCTCATAGCATCTGTCATATCTGGAATTCATATTCTCCGTGGTCTTTCTCTTACCCATTGTGTTGGAATTTGCTTCTTCCATAATGGTCTTCTCCAACATTTCGTGTCTTTTTATATATTCAAAATACTTCAATTTTCTCAGTCTTATTTGTAGAATCAGCCAGTTTTCAGAGTTTCATCTTAAAATATATATTTATTTTCTTCTCTGTCCATGTTATACAGATGACTCTTTTGTAACACTTATACTCAAAATCAAATATATACTTTTCCACTGCCTTGTTAAATCTCCATGGTTCACGCATATATATTGCCATTGGAAGTATGCATGCTCTTAGTAATCCGATTTTTGTTTTCCTAGCGGTTCCATTGAATACTGGTTTTAGTTAAGTTTTTGCAAGGGTCTGTTTGCTCTTCTTTTAATTTCCTTCATCTCATTTCCCTTATCTGGTTAGCAGTGAATCGAGATATTCAAAACCATTCACATTTTCTATTTTTTACTTTCTTGGTAAAAATATTCTTTGTCATGCTTGCTATCATTTGTCATTATTTTTGTTTTTTGTCATGCTTGCTATGAGTTGTCATTATTTTTGTCACACTGAGGTAAAGATGTGTTTTTCGATTTTCTCCTGCACTGCAATGATTAATTTCGCCATTCCTTTAGCAATCAGATTTAATATGGCCTCTAATGTCATAATTAATATTATTATATTATAATTATTCTAATGTCGTTGTTATACGTTACATAGCAGTGTATCGATACTTCTCTATTCTAGGCAACTCGTTGATTCTTTTCTACGGAATTGAGTCAAATGTTTCTCGAATCTCTCCAAATAAAGTTTGTTTCTTAGTGTGTCCTTTTTTTCTTGATGACTAATCATATGAATAATCTCGTACATATATGGTTTAATATTAAGAGCTTTAGATCACGACCTAATTTATTTTAAAATTTGAGAAACCACATGTGAGAAAAGCATCCCAAAGTGAAATAGGCTAGCTTGGTAACCATGTTGTACAGTTTTGGATTAGTCCAGATTCTTGGTATGGTACGTTAAATAGGCGCTAGAAATTAGTATATACAGACATATGGAAAATATTCAAATACACAAATTGAAAGCAACAGCACAGTGATAGAAATTACTTGATGAAACAGGAAACAATGAAAAAAAAAATGTTTTTCATGTATGTAAGTAAATTTAATTAATACATCCTATATATTCGTGATGTGTATGAATCATCACTGATGACCTCCATTATGACCAATCATGCCTAACATTATTCTTCTTCTTCATATTTACCCTTTACCCCTAGGGAGACATAGATCCACAACCAAGGTCTTACAAACCCTCAAATTCAAGGCCATCTTTTTCAAATCTCTCCACTATCTCTCCATTTTCTTGCATTTCGTCTTTAACTCTCGCCTCCAGATATTTTTAGATCCTCCCTTACCTCTATTACCCGGGGGTTCCATTGGAGGGCATGTCTCGTGATTCTGTCAGGGTGTATCCTCAGTGTGTATCCTACTCATCGCCATCTTCTGCCCCCTTATTTCTTGTTCCACTTGCCGTTCTCCCGTTTTATCCCACAGTTCCCTGTTTGTGACCATGTCATACCGTCGGAGATGGAGTATCTTGTGTAGTTAATTTCATCAGGTCGCTTTATGAGTTCATCTTTGCGAGGTCTTCGTCTTTATCGGGTGGCGAGCTATGCATTTTCATGGTTGTGGTTTTTGTAGCTATCTAGTGTTTTTACGGGGTGGGGTAGCTGACCCAACTCACCCTCCTTAATCGCCTCTTACGACATGCGGGGCAGGTAACAGTGGTCCTTACTTTACATCCCTAATTTTGACCCCAATAACCACATGGGTGGTCTGACACTATACTACTGTATAACTCAGTAGATGCGATAGTATAAAGTGGCGTCCCATATTCATAACTTGGTAACCCATCTGTGCAGATATGTATCGTATTTAACGATATGTTTCTATACGATCACGGGGTTAGATGAATGTAAACAACCCCAATCTATAAAAAGGGCAATGTTACAAAAACTAATGAAAATCTGACTTTGTGTTGGGAACAATGTCAACACTTTACTTCATTAGAAACGCTGAACAGAAAAACTAATATAAATATTAGTAATAAGTTGCAGTCCGATGTTTCATTGAAACCAGGGAAAGAAATAAGAAAAGATATTGACAACTCTCTGGGGAGATGCTATTTCTTTGCTTGAATACAGTCTTTTAACTGCCCATTCAGACGCTAGTATTTCCCAAATTACAAATTTGTTCGACTGTGTGTTAATATATGTCTATATCCTCTTAGTTCTTCGTGTCCCGATTGACACATAAGGCTTCCACAAGAGACCTCCACTGTTGCCGTTCTGCTGCCTTTCTACCAACCGTCTCCCACGTCAAGCCACACTCTTTCAACTCTCTCTCCACCGTATTCTCCATGTTTCCTTTGGACGTCCAGGCCTTCCCTTTCCATCTGCTGTCTATCTGAGAGCTGTCCTAGCCAATGTCCCCACTGGCATACGACATACATGTCCAAATCACGACTGTGTGTTAACATTTTGTTTGTTTATTTTCCGATCCAGAAGCACTTGTGCTTTCAGCTCTTCGGCTCGATGCCATGGACATCGTAACCCTTCGGTTCGGTGCCACGAACACCGCAAATTTGGAGAACCTGCGGCTTTTCTGCCAGCCCGCGGAATTGAACCGCACTCGGGGTCAAAGGCTCATGAGGTCATGGTGGTAACATGAGCCAGGGTTAGCGAGGGGCGCGCTAACCAAGACCCTGCCCCTAACCTCCACGCGGTGACCCTGGAAACAGACTATGGTTCCGGTCTGGCTAAGAGGGGCAGGGATCGGGGAGAGAAAACTACTGGTAGTGGTAGCAGTGCAAGTACGGATACACGATAAAGATACATACAAACAAAATGCACTAATCTCCTGACCGATGTCCAACAAGATATTGTCCAAGTCCCTGAACGCAAAGAAACAGCAACGAAACGTCTCAGACATGGATGAGAGGTGCATCCAGTGACCAAACGTATGCCCACGTAGGGCGAAGCTCGAAGCCCTGAGGAGGGGGCAAACATTGCCAGCCCGTCGGCAAGAATAAATAAGACAGGACCGAAACGAATAAAAGTCTACCCTCGTGTTGGTGCGAGAGAAGATTGCAGCTGACCTAGCATTGGTAGCCTGGTGCAGACACATGTACTGGGCAAGGTTTGCCGAGCGCAAAAGAACAAGTTGCGTTTAGTGCATAACGAAACAACCCGCCCTGGGAAAACCGTGCAAGGTACTGTGCGACTAAAAATTAACATCCCCGGAAGAACTGAGGTTGGTGATTCCTAACGGGACTGCCAGCCATGGGGCAACCGGGCAATGTTCGATTGCAGTCGTAACTAACATCCCCGGAATAACTGGGGCGGGTGATGGCGGCGAGCGCAAAATCCTCAGTTACGCTGATAGCGCCGACTGAAACGACCCTCTACATTGTTTGTACTCGGCCCCATGCCAGTGCTTTCGACGTTAATTGCAAATTGCCACGTACCAATGCGCGTCTAGAAAAGGCTGAGAATGTTCCTTCTCCGGATCAGACTCAAAATGTACGGTAAAGCAAGGCCGACAATGTACGGACCTGACAGGAAGTCCGGGTCTGAACATTGGCGAAGGCCGATACTTTACACGGTGTCTTATACGAGTAAGACGCCGTCCGAGGATAAGCTTACAAGCCCCGAGAAATATTTCTCAGTCAGAACGGGCATGAACAGCGTAACTCACTGTCCCGGCGTAGATCACAAAGCCCAAAATACGGCAAAGCTGATCGTACCCTAGGAAAGCTCACCCTAGTAAATCAAAAGCTGGCTGAAAACGAACACCCCACCGAAGGATAAGCAACTGGGCTCCAATAGGTGCTGAAGGCTGGTGCACGTACATTACGTTCGGACGTTTGGCTGTTTATATATCACAATGAGAATGATTAAAACAGGCATAGAACGATCGAAGAAGAAGAAGAAGAAGAACCGCACTCACAGGGGGCTTGTCAACCATCGTCCAACGTGCTGCGAACACGCTGTGCAGGCGGGCGTGTGTTGACATAAAGATAGGGGTCTCATTGACGAACTGGTTAATTTGTTTGTCTGTCGTATTGCAGGTTGTCGAATGGAATCCGGACCCAGACACATGTGCAATCTTTTAATGAGAACCCTAGGATTATTGCCAGAGCTACGTAGTAAGTGCTCTGTGCAATACTCTCGGCAGATGTCATGCCATGACAGGGACGGAACCATATGGGAAAACCCGGTGTAATGAAGTCAATACTTCGCATTTAGACACTTTTGAGATGGCAGCCTCATCGAGAAGCTTCCTCTAATATCTACTATCTGACGTGACTAGAATGTATGGCAGAGATACTATGAGAGAGAGAGAGAGAGAGAGAGAAAGAGAGAGACCAAATGAATGAGATGCAGATATAGCAGTAGTTATATTGAGATTGAAGGAAAGGGAGACAAGTTATGACGTGTTCAACTCTGGAGACATCCAATAATTATGAGGACGTGTTGTGAAGGATAAATGGAGACAAATGTCAAGGGAAGAAATAATGAGATCATCATGTTGGTGCTGGAACAGAGGGGATTACAAGAAGGCTGACACTATTTGACTTTACTGCTAACTTTCAAACTGAACAATAGTGTCACAGTAAATGAAAGTCAATCATTTGGAAACGTTTAACGTAGCTAAGGGTGTACTCGTGTTACCTTAATTGGAACGATGTTAGAACTAGCAAAGAGAAGAATATATTCGAAAATCAGGGCAAGTTACTCGTTAGTTCAGATTGTGTGTATATATATATATATATATTACTCTCGTACCGTTATACGTTACATAGGGCCTGCAATAAATTTATCCATACCGTTCTGTCTTGGACAACTCGATTAATCTCTTCCGTGGAATTAAATCCGATATATTTTACCTCTCTCAGCAAAGTTCGTTTGAGAGTTTCCCTAGTGCGTCCTCTCTTTCATGAACCAATTGTCTCCCACTTCAATGCTTGTCTATTCTTTGTAATATCTAGCTAGATATGGCGTCTGTGGCCTAGGGTTAGTGACTCTGTCTATTAACCCCGACGTTCTGAGTTCGAATCACGCTGCGGACAGTTTGCTTGCAAATTGTTTCCGTTGATTTTAACAAAGGACGATGGCGCCACCCGTTCAGAAAGCAATGGCAAACTACTGAACGTATAAGTGGTGCCTAGAAAATCAACGACTGTGGTTGATGGCTACGTCCTTTGGGATATGCCACGATTTTCATTTTCAGATATATTTTGATTATTTCTTCTCAAGATATGCCCAACATATTTACTCATTACTCTCTTTCTTATAACAGTTGTTACTAGTGGTTGAACAGTCAATAAGTACAGCTAACAGTGTCAGATATTCGAAAATACTAACTTTTTTTTCTTTTTGTGTGCTTACTCGCTATGAATGTAGACGTAGTCAGGGCATCTAATAATAGATGTTCATTGCAAGCGATGGTGACAACAGTCTGAAGTAAATGTAGAATCCAAACCTGGAACACAATCCCCTACCACAGATTCGCCCGCGTGCCCAGCGTGTTCGTAGCGCGTTGGACTACGGGTGACTAGTCCTCTGTAAGTGCGGGTTCAACTCCGCGGACTGGCAGAAAATGCTACAGGTTCCCCAGATTTACGGTGTTCGTGGCACCGAGCCGAAGGGTTACAATGTCCATGACACCGAGCCGAAGGGTTACAATGTCCATGACACTGAGCCGAAGAGCTTTCAGCTCAAGTGCTTCTGGATTGGAAAAAAAAACTCCCCCAAAAAACCACAGGTTCATGGTTAGATATTACCAAGGTTAGACTTGTGGGTGTTGTGTGTTCGATCTTTCCTCACAGATCGCATTCTCTGCGCCTCAACAGCACAATGATTCCCAGTTATGTGAGTTTCTCTTATTTTGTTGCAGCGCCACATTTGTCCTTCTTGTTCAAGGGATTCCCGGCAAGGTGTCTATATTAAAGCATTTTAGAGACACTTAAGTGTTTCTGTCTACCAGCCGATCGTCTGTCCCATTCAAGCTGGCCAGACATCAATTGTTTAGGGATGCGTTTATCAGGCATCCAGCAACGTGACTGGCCCATCTCATATGGGGCTTCTGCAACAGGAGGCTGTCTCTTGAATCTTTGCTCTTGTGAGGACTTCAGTATCTGGAATTTTTGTCCTGACCACCTAATGTGGTATCTCTGACTGATTTTTGCGTGAATGCTTGCTTTCCGTATTACCAGTATTTCTCGCCATTCAGGTCAACCTTACTTCAACTTCATATATGCATGACTTGTAATTTTGATCCTCAAGTAAAGGATCAGGGAACTTTTAGTACAACAGCGTACCCGTTACACAGAGAATATTTGTGGCCCTACTTAGTCTTAAACCATGGACATTTCTACGTCACTTGGTAACTAGCAAAGCGTGTTATCAACTTTCCTGCCGGCGCCTCTATGAGGGCATAAGACTTACACCCTCAATAAAATAAAATCCTAACGGCCTTAAATATTTATTGTGAATTTATTATCTGACTCTATATGTTGTATGTCTTGTAAGAAGTGAATTTCTTCATCACTGTTGTATTCTTTGTTTGAGGAAGACATTTTAGTCAAAACGTTGCTGTGTATTGTTTTTGCATTTTGTGAAACTATAGTATTTTGTTTTTACATTGTTTCACCATTGCTATATAGTTTTACTGCAGTCTTCCCTTATGTTGAAAAGCAAAGTCGGCGTTTTGAATAAAAATAAATATGTCCAAGTGATGAAAGTTAGAACGTAAGGCTGACATGTTTATATGTGATTGTAAAACACAAACTACTGAACAGAAATTTTCCAATCAGTTGGTCTGGAACAGACATACGGAGACCTTCAGCTCCGTGTATCAAATCTAGTCCACAACATTATTTATTTATGCAAATATCAGATGGTAAACATATGGCTAAGTCCGGTGTTTCTACTTCGGTCTGACCTGCGATTAGATACTTATTTTAGGCACTTGAACTAAGAACAAAACAAAAATAAAATACCGTTAAAGAGGTTTGGTATTAAATAGTCGACAGGACAACAAACAATCCGCAAGACATGTTGGATAAAAAAGTTGGGAATTTATCGGAGATCTTGCATTGATTATGTGTTGCGCTAGTGCAGCGCTGTCTAACGCAATGGCGCCCTTGTCATGCATTCGTGGCGCCCTATTTTACTCCGCCGGCTTAAGCGCTAATAAGATTACCAAAAAAAAGCACACAATTTTTGGTAATGTTTTTCATAGCACTACATAACATGATTTTCACACTTTTGCAATCTTGATTTATTTTGTCCCCTAACCCCACCCTTTGCTTTTTCGGTGGAGAAGGTATTAACATTTTAACTATACTAATATTACTATTAATATTGAAATAAATGAAGATCGTAGAATATCCTTAACAGAACGTTACCATCAACCATAGCAAACGAGTCGTTAATTTTATAGGCACCACTTATACGTTCAGTAGTTTGTCATTACTATGTGAACGGTGCTATTAAAATTACTATTGTTGTTATTCTTAGTAATATTAAAATTTACATGGCGCTAACGTTTTCACAAGCATCTGTCAGATGCGCCCGAATATATAACAACGTTGGACAGCATTACTCTAGTGCAACATTTACGATCATCAATGTTAATGTGTCGTGGTTTATATATGGCCTGTCGACTTGAAAACTAAGCTTTGACAGGCCTGAAGCTGACTGCTCAGTTTGTGGTCCATAGTGGATTAATCTCAAGATCAGAGATCGCTGAAGAAGAAGAAGTTTATGGCCATCATCTTTAGCTCTAAGCGGGGCTTGTATCCACTACTTGATAAAGGCAATTTGATCGTAGTATTGATTTACTTTGCTTTTGTACTTTGTAACTCTACATTACTTCGTGGTGAGATCTGCCTGCATTTTCTAATTATTTCTGCTTTGATGTCACTAAGATGTGAGTTATACCGTCAGATATTGCAAGCTTGTCATTATATTATTTGGTAAACAACCTTGGGAACTCTTAAACACATTTCTTTTGCCCAGATCAGGCAATCATATCAACAACAGAGGAACAGCTACAGCAACACATTAACAGACTTCAGTTAATATGTCATTAATACAATATGAGAATATACATTGACAAAATCAAAGTAATGACATTCGCTAAAGACAACATAGTAATGACAACACTACCAGTATCTCCATCGACCAACATAAATGAAAACAAGTCAAATACTTTAAATACACAGGAGCCTTTTTATTCAGAAAATTGAAGAATAGCTAACGAAATCCATCATAGATGCAATAGAGCAAATCAAATTATAAAAGAGCATTGTTCAACACAATATTTCTCCCAAAATTATGCTACCAGTGCCAAACCTGGACGCTGACATTAAACGATAGAAGAAAACTAGTTCCGACAGAGATGAAGTGTCTTCGCAGAATGCTGGAAGACGGATGAGAAATGAAGACATCAGGAAAAAGTAGGTACAACATGAGTACTGAACTTCATCAAGATACAACAAATTAAATAGCTGGGAAGACCGGATGAGAAATGAAGACAGGAAAAAAGTAGGTACAACATGAGTACTAGACTTCATCAAGAAACAACAAATTATGTGGTTTGACTATAGAAACAGATTACCAACAGACAGTACGACTCAAAGAGCAATGCTACTCCGATACAGTGGAAAATGCTGTTCACACAAAAAGTCGACCTCAGAAATAACAGAGACAATGAAAACATTATTTAAGAAACTAAGAAGCGAACAGAAAAGCCCGTTCTAGAAATCTCGTCTTAGCCTGACGCTCGGAGGATAAACACGATTAGAGAAAATAAAGAAGGAAGTTGAAAATAATGAAGCAAGTTTATACAACACACAATGTGTGGAAGATATTAAACCGTTGCTGTATAAATGTGTTTATGTTAGAATAATATAATATTCATTGGATATTCAGATTAAGAAGACGAATCAGCGATCATGGGGATAAATATATTACCAAATCAAACAGTCCAATTTTGAAGTGGCGCTAAATGAAGATTTGATAAGAGTATTGTCATATTTGATGAAAAGCTGGGAATAACAAGAAATGAATATTAGAACAGCAGGAGTGAATCAAGAAATATTAATCGAGATTATATTTACTTGCTCGACAAAATTAGAGATTTTATATATATAAAATATTGCAGGATAGATCGAGAGAGAGAACGATAAAATATTGCAGGATAGATCGAGAGAGAGGTGGAGAACGATAAAATATTGCAGGATAGATCGAGAGAGAGGTGGAGAACGATAAAATATTGCAGGATAGAGAGAGGTGGAGAACGATAAAATATTGCAGGATAGATCGAGAGAGGTGGAGAACGATAAAATATTGCAGGATAGATCGAGAGAGAGGTGGAGAACGATAAAATATTGCAGGATAGATCGAGAGAGAAGTGGAGAACGATAAAATATTGCAGGATAGATCGAGAGAGAGGTGGAGAACGATAAAATATTGCAGGATAGATCGAGAGAGAGGTGGAGAACGATAAAATATTGCAGGATAGATCGAGAGAGAGGTGGAGAACGATAAAATATTGCAGGATAGATCGAGAGAGAGGTGGAGAACGATAAAATATTGCAGGACAGATCGAGAGAGAGTTGGAGAACGATAAAATATTACAGGACAGATCGAGAGAGAAGTGGAGAACGATAAAATATTACAGGATAGAGAGAGGTGGAGAACGATAAAATATTACAGGATAGAGAGAGGTGGAGAACGATAAAATATTACAGGATAGATCGAGAAAGGTGGAGAACGATAAAATATTGCAGGATAGATCGAGAGAGAAGTGGAGAACGATAAAATATTGCAGGATAGATCGAGAGAGAGGTGGAGAACGATAAAATATTACAGGATGGATCGAGAGAGAAGTGGAGAACGATAAAATATTACAGGACAGATCGAGAGAGAAGTGGAGAACGATAAAATATTGCAGGATAGAGAGAGGTGGAGAACGATAAAATATTACAGGATAGATCGAGAGAGAGGTGGAGAACGATAAAATATTACAGGATAGATCGAGAGAGAGGTGGAGAACGATAAAATATTGCAGGATAGATCGAGAGAGAGGTGGAGAACGATAAAATATTACAGGATAGATCGAGAGAGGTGGAGAACGATAAAATATTACAGGATAGAGAGAGGTGGAGAACGATAAAATATTGCAGGATAGAGAGAGGTGGAGAACGATAAAATATTGCAGGATAGATCGAGAGAGAGGAGAACGATAAATATTGCAGGATAGATCGAGAGAGGTGGAGAACGATAAAATATTACAGGATAGAGAGAGGTGGAGAACGATAAAATATTGCAGGATAGAGAGAGGGGGAGAACGATAAAATATTGCAGGATAGATCGAGAGAGGTGGAGAACGATAAATTATTACAGGATAGAGAGGTGGAGAACGATAAAATATTGCAGGATAGATCGAGAGAGAGGGGAAAACGATAAAACATTGCAGGATCGAGAGAGGTTGAGAACGATGAAATATTGCAGGACAGATCGAGAGAGAGGTGGAGAACGATAAAACATTGCAGGATCGAGAGAGGTTGAGAACGATAAAATATTGCAGGACAGATCGAGAGAAAGGTGGAGAACGATAAAATATTGTTGGATAGATCGAGAGAGAGGTGGAGAACGATAAAATATTGCATGATAGATCGAGAGAGGTGGAGAACGATAAAATATTACAGGATAGATCGAGAGAGAAGTGGAGAACGATAAAATATTGCAGGATAGAGAGAGGTGGAGAACGATAAAATATTACAGGATAGATCGAGAGAGGTGAGAACGATAAAATATTGCAGGATAGAGAGAGGTGGAGAACGATAAAATATTGCAGGATAGATCGAGAGAGAGGTGGAGAACGATAAAACATTGCAGGATCGAGAGAGGTTGAGAACGATGAAAATTGCAGGACAGATCGAGAGAGAGGTGGAGAACGATAAAATATTACAGGATAGATCGAGAGAGAGGTGGAGAACGATAAAATATTGCAGGATAGAGAGAGGTGGAGAACGATAAAACATTGCAGGATCGAGAGAGGTTGAGAACGATGAAATATTGCAGGACAGATCGAGAGAGAGGTGGAGAACGATAAAATATTACAGGATAGATCGAGAGAGAGGTGGAGAACGATAAAATATTGCACGATAGAGAGAGGTGGAGAACGATAAAATATTGCAGGATAGAGAGAGGTGGAGAACGATAAAATATTACAGGATAGAGAGAGGTGGAGAACGATAAAATATTGCAGGATAGAGAGAGGTGGAGAACGATAAAATATTGCAGGATAGATCGAGAGAGAGGGGGCGAACGATAAAATATTGCAGGATATATCGAGAGAGGTGGAGAACGATAAAATATTACAGGATAGAGAGAGGTGGAGAACGATAAAATATTGCAGGATAGATCGAGAGAGGTGGAGAACGATAAAACATTGCAGGATCGAGAGAGGTTGAGAACGATAAAATATTGCAGGATAGATCGAGAGAGGTGGAGAACGATAAAATATTACAGGATAGATCGAGAGAGAGGTGGAGAACGATAAAATATTGCAGGATAGAGAGAGGTGGAGAACGATAAAATATTGCAGGATAGAGAGAGGGGGAGAACGATAAAATATTGCAGGATAGATCGAGAGAGGTGGAGAACGATAAATTATTACAGGATAGAGAAGGTGGAGAACGATAAAATATTGCAGGATAGATCGAGAGAGAGGTGGAGAACGATAAAACATTGCAGGATCGAGAGAGGTTGAGAACGATAAAATATTGCAGGATAGATCGAGAGAGAAGTGGAGAACGATAAAATATTGCAGGATAGATCGAGAGAGAGGTGGAGAACGATAAAATATTACATGATAGATCGAGAGAGAGGTGGAGAACGATAAAATATTACAGGATAGAGAGAGGGGGAGAACGATAAAATATTGCAGGATAGAGAGAGGTGGAGAACGATAAAATATTGTAGGATAGATCGAGAGAGGAGGAGAACGATAAAATATTGCAGGATAGATCGAGAGGTGAGAACGATAAAATATTACAGGATAGAGAGAGTGGAGAACGATAAAATTTGCAGATAGATCGAGAGAGAAGTGGAGAACGATAAAATATTGCAGGATAGATCGAGAGAGTGAGAACGATAAATTATTACAGGATAAGAGAGGTGGAGAACGATAAAATATTGCAGGATAGATCGAGAGAGAGGGAAGAACGATAAAACATTGCAGGATCGAGAGAGGTTGAGAACGATGAAATATTGCAGGACAGATCGAGAGAGAGGTGGAGAACGATAAAACATTGCAGGACAGATCGAGAGAGGTGGAGAACGATAAAATATTGTTGGATAGATCGAGAGAGGTGGAGAACGATAAAATATTACAGGATAGATCGAGAGAAGTGAGAACGATAAAATATTGCAGGATAGAGAGGTGAGAACGATAAATATTACAGGATAGAGAGAGGTGGAGAACGATAAAATATTGCAGGATAAGAGAGGTGGAGAACGATAAAATATTGCAGGATAGATCGAGAGAGAGGAGAACGATAAACATTGCAGGATCAGAGAGGTTGAGAACGTTTGAAATATTGCAGGACAGATCGAGAGAGAGGTGGAGAACGATAAAATATTACAGGATAGATCGAGAGAGAGGTGGAGAACGATAAAATATTGCAGGATAGAGAGAGGTGGAGAACGATAAAACATTGCAGGATCGAGAGAGGTTGAGAACGATGAAATATTGCAGGACAGATCGAGAGAGAGGTGGAGAACGATAAAATATTACAGGATAGATCGAGAAGAGAGTGGAGAACGATAAAATATTGCAGGATAGAGAGAGGTGAAACGATAAAATATTGCAGGATAGAGAGAGTGGAGAACGATAAAATATTACAGGATAGAGAAGTGGAGAACGATAAAATATTGCAGGATAGAGAAGGTGGAGAACGATAAAATATTGCAGGATAGATCGAGAGAGAGGTGGAGAACGATAAAACATTGCAGGACAGATCGAGAGAGGTGGAGAACGATAAAATATTGTTGGATAGATCGAGAGGTGGAGAACTGATAAAATATTACAGGATAGATCGAGAGAGAAGTGGGAACGATAAATATTGCAGGATAGAGAGAGTGGAGAACGATAAAATATTGCAGGATAGAAGAGCGGAGAACGATAAAATATTGCAGGATAGAGAGAGTGGAGAACGATAAAATATTGCAGGATAGATCGAGAGAGAGGAGAACGATAAACATTGCAGGATCGAGAGAGGTTGAGAACGATGAAATATTGCAGGACAGATCGAGAGAGGTGGAGAACGATAAAATATACAGGATAGATCGAGAGAGAGGTGGAGAGAATAAATATTGCAGGATCGAGAGAGAGGTGGAGAACGATAAAACATTGCAGGATCGAGAGAGGTTGAGAACGATGAAATATTGCAGGACAGATCGAGAGAGGGTGGAGAACGATAAAATATTACAGGATAGATCGAAGAGAGGTGGAGAACGATAAAATATTGCAGGATAAGAGAGGTGGAAACATAAAATATGCAGGATAGAGAGAGTGGAGAACGATAAAATATTACAGGATAGAGAGAGTGGAGAACGATAAAATATTGCAGGATAGAGAGAGGTGGAGAACGATAAAATATTGTAGGATAGATCGAGAGAGAGGGGCGAACGATAAAATATTGCAGGATAGATCGAGAGAGGTGGAGAACGATAAAATATTACAGGAAAGAGAGGTGGAGACGATAAAATATTGCAGGATAGATCAGAGAGAGGAGAACGATAAAATATTACAGGATAGATCGAGAGAGGTGGAAACGAGAAAATATTACAGGATAGAGAGGTGAGAAAGATAAAATATTGTTGGATAGATCGAGAGAGGTGAGAAGATAAAATATTACAGGATAGATCGAGAGAAAGTGGAGAACGATAAAATATTGCAGGATAAGAGAGTGGAGAACGATAAAATATTGCAGGATAGAAGGGTGAGAACGATAAAATATTGCAGGATAGAGAGTGGGAGAACGATAAAATATTGAGGATAGATCGAGAGAGGAGAACGATAAACATTGCAGGATCGAGAGAGGTTGAGAACGATGAAATATTGCAGGACAGATCGAGAGAGAGGGGAGAACGATAAAATATTACAGGATAGATCGAGAGAGGTGGAGAACGATAAAATATTGCAGGATAGAGAGAGGTGGAGAACGATAAAACATTGCAGGATCGAGAGAGGTTGAGAACGATGAAATATTGCAGGACAGATCGAGAGAGAGGTGGAGAACGATAAAATATTACAGGATAGATCGAGAGAGAGGTGGAGAACGATAAAATATTGCAGGATAGAGAGAGGTGGAGAACGATAAAATATTGCAGGATAGAGAGAGGTGGTGAACGATAAAATATTACAGGATAGAGAGAGGTGGAGAACGATAAAATATTGCAGGATAGATCGAGAGAGGTGGAGAACGATAAAACATTGCAGGACAGATCAGAGAGAGGTGAGAACGATAAAATATTGTTGGATAGATCGAGAGGTGAGAACGATAAAATATTACAGGATAGATCGAGAGAGAGTGGAAACGATAAAATATTGCAGGATAGAGAGAGGTGGAGAACGATAAAATATTGCAGGATAGATCGAGAGAGAGGGGAGAACGATAAAATATTGCAGGATAGAGAGAGGTGGAGAACGATAAAATATTGCAGGATAGATCGAGAGAGAGGGGAGAACGATAAAACATTGCAGGATCGAGAGAGGTTGAGAACGATGAAATATTGCAGGACAGATCGAGAGAGAGGTGGAGAACGATAAAATATTGCAGGATAGATCGAGAGAGAGGTGGAGAACGATAAAATATTGCAGGATAGAGAGAGTGGAGAACGATAAAACATTGCAGGATCGAGAGAGGTTGAGAACGATGAAATATTGCAGGACAGATCGAGAGAGAGGTGGAGAACGATAAAATATTACAGGATAGATCGAGAGAGAGGTGGAGAACGATAAAATATTGCAGGATAGAGAGAGGTGGAGAACGATAAAATATTGAAGGATAGAGAGAGGTGGAGAACGATAAAATATTACAGGATAGATCGAGAGAGGTGAGAACGATAAAATATTGCAGGATAGAGAGAGGTGGAGAACGATAAAATATTGTAGGATAGATCGAGAGAGAGGGGCGAACGATAAAATATTGCAGGATAGATCGAGAGAGGTGGAGAACGATAAAATATTACAGGATAGAGAGAGGTGGAGAACGATAAAATATTGCAGGATAGATCGAGAGAGAGGGGAGAACGATAAAATATTACAGGATAGATCGAGAGAGGTGGAGAACGAGAAAATATTACAGGATAGAGAGAGGTGGAGAACGATAAAATATTGCAGGATAGATCGAGAGAAAGGGGAGAACGATAAAATATTGCAGGATAGATCGAGAGAGGTGGAGAACGATAAAATATTACAGGATAGAGAGAGGTGGAGAACGATAAAATATTGCAGGATAGATCGAGAGAGAGGGGAGAACGATAAAACATTGCAGGATCGAGAGAGGTTGAGAACGATGAAATATTGCAGGACAGATCGAGAGAGAGGTGGAGAACGATAAAACATTGCAGGATCGAGAGAGGTTGAGAACGATAAAATATTGTTGGATAGATCGAGAGAGAGGTGGAGAACGATAAAATATTGCAGGATCGAGAGAGAGGTGGAGAACGATAAAACATTGCAGGATCGAGAGAGAGGTGGAGAACGATAAAATATTGCAGGACAGATCGAGAGAGAGGTGGAGAACGATAAAATATTGCAGGACAGATCGAGAGAGAGTTGGAGAACGATAAAATATTTGCAGGACAGATCGAGAGAGAGAGGTGGAGAACGATAAAATATTGCAGGACAGATCGAAGAGAGAGAGTGGAGAACGATAAAATATTGTTGGATAGATCGAGAGAGAGGTGGAGAACGATAAAATATTGCAGGATAGATCGAGAGAGGTGGAGAAAGATAAAATATTGTTGGATAGACCTGGGACTGGGGATTGTTACAAGAAGATAAAACAGAAAATTATTGAAAACATCGAAGCTTAAATCAACCGTTGAAAAGATGAAAAATTTACTTTCATGGTCTTGCCATAATATCATCTTGTTCTTCTTAGGGTTCTCTTGACACGCACTTACTCCACTGTGAACCACAGACTGATCAGTAACCTCGAGGTCTGTCAGATTTCCCCAATGTTTAGTTTGTCAGGGCTACTGGATGTGGCCTCAAGATGCTTTTCAGCTTTCCCAGGAGAGGAGAGTCTTGCAGGACATGCTTCGGTGTCTGTTCCGACTGATGGCACTGGCTTATTCATTATCTTTATCTTATATTTTAGTATTTTCACTTAGTAGCCATTTGACTTATTTCTAGTCTTATATAAGTATCTGTTAAACACGTAGGCGTAATATCCTGTTTTGTTCGGTTGCGATCTTTGAGGAAATCTTTTCCATACTCAAACCCAGTGTTTCTCTTCCAATCTACTGCATATTTTCACTTTATGATAGTTTTGACCTCTTGAAAAGACAGTGGTTGGTTGATCTGTTTTTGACACTGCCTTCCTTAGCCAAGATATTGGCACCGTCATTGACTTCAAACGCCACAGTTAGAGCAAATCAACTACTGGTGAATTTCTGCACTTTTTTTTTATATCAGGACAAGTTCTCTATCTATGTTCTGTATCGTCCTGTCAGTGGGTTTAGCTTTTGTGGCTTGTATAGCTGACAGTGAGTTTGTAAGATCTTGTCTGAAGATGCTTGTAGCTTATTCATTTGATGTGCTACCCTCAGGAAGTCTGAGCCGTGGCATCCGGCAACATAAGATCGACTAGTTCAGACGGAAAACAAAAAATTTCCTGTTTAATGGGGCTAATCTTTATAAGTGTTGATAGAACACTGTAATGTTTTATGCAATTTTACACAATTCTACGAGTCCAATGTTATTTATTAATTAAAAATGCGAATAATACTGATATTCCTTAGACCTTATTTATTGATTAAAATGTTAATATACTGATATTCCTTAGACCTTATTTATTGATTAAAAATGTTAATAATACTGATATTCCTTAGACCTTATTTATTGATTAAAAATGTTAATAATACTGATATTCCTTAGACCTTATTTATTGATTAAAAATGTTAATAATACTGATATTCCTTAGACCTTATTTATTAATTAAAAATGTTAATAATACTGATATTCCTTAGACCTTATTTGTAAAATAATATAACCTTGATTTAGCCTGTTATGTTGTTTTTAAATGAGTTTGTCTTTATCTAACACATGTGGAATGCGACGATCACGCGACGGTTGTGGTTTTATTTCCTAAATTTCTCACATAAACTCGCCGGTCTTATTTTATAGGAGGCTACGGCTGAGCATTCTGCCTTGTAGTTGAAACATATTCGTCTAGTGGAGTAACAAGAGACATGCTGTAGTTTCATCTGTTTGTTAATGTAAACTCCGTTTCACAATTCATGGTCGCCTCTATTACAGATCCGTCTGTAGAAATTATTGTCGAGCTGTCGTCTAGAAACATGTAGTGAAGATGTTCCATTGTGGCTGCTTTCGCACTATATTATTTTAGCCTCTTTGTTTGACAATTTAGCGATTGAGGTTGAAAAATGTAGTGCTACTGATTCTAGTTTCCGATGATCAAGAAGTAATTCACCTAATATGGTTATTCAAAAATAGTTCTGAGTATCACTTATTTCCATTGCTTTGTGGTTGAGACTTGTATGCTTTAGTCTGTTTTATGTTGTTGTTCTAGCTGTTATTTTTTCCATGCAATAGAGGGGATGTATTATTTTGATCCTTTCAGCATGTAAAATCACTTTTCTTCTTATCCTTCTTGTTCTTCTTCTTCCATGAGAGAGATGTTGGTTATGTTTGACATTTCTTCAATCGGTGTAGATTTGATAGCTCTCAAAATAGTGCGCAGACATCCACTGACATTATTCTCCCAGTATAACTTTGTGTTAGTGGGATGATGATGTTCAATACAATAGTGCATATTCAGGATTGGTCTAACAACGTCTGTGTATACCTGACTTAGAATTGACTATCAGCTTCTCAGGTGGT
Organism: Arion vulgaris; assembly: GCA_020796225.1. Classification (NCBI taxonomy): domain Eukaryota; kingdom Metazoa; phylum Mollusca; class Gastropoda; order Stylommatophora; family Arionidae; genus Arion; species Arion vulgaris. Next base: position 27,130,508 of record CM036763.1, on the reverse strand, counting down.
GCCAGTCAGCTTCCACACCACGCTTTGTTTTCTTATAGCCATTTTGTTTATTTTCATTATGGTGTTCTTTGTCAGACAGCTGTCAAACTTAACCTTCACAAAGCTTGTAGTATGTGAGCGTGAAACAGAAGTGATATCTCAGACAAACGGTTCTGCTACTGGAAATAGTATTTCACAACAAAGTCAAAAGGAATACATACTGACGGTTCTTTTTTTGGTTGTTAAACCAGAGCCAACTATAAACTTATGGGCCTTCGGACTGAAGTAAGAATTATGGGAAATCAGACCACGATTACACACGTGACCTCGCATTCCAGTATTGGTGTATATAGACGAATTCGTTTTAAAATCAATACAAAATGCTAAATCGAAGTTAGAGTGTGCAACAGGTTAAGCTAAACGATAAGAATATCAATATTACGAATATTTTCACCAATAAATCAACCATAGACTCACAGTATTGGTAAAATTGAAAAGCGTGCAGTGTTCTATCAAACATCTGTAATTTTCAGCCCCCTTTTCTGATCTAGGTTAGTAAATCCCAGTCAGTTGTCTGGCTTAGTTATCTAGAGTTTGTTGTGGTAAACAACTCCTCACTCTGCCCACAGATCCCCAGGTATCAGTTCTATTTATAAAGAGTGGAATTCCATACTTCTTAAATCGCTGGATAGTTTCAATTTCAATTGTAGTGTCTTCATTCAACAGGCGATCCTCGAGAAACCAAAAGCATTCATTCTATTCAGGCTTCAAATTCCGACGATTAATACGATTAATGTAAACCTGTCTGCATTCTCATTGTCGTGAATACCCGAATGTCAGGACAGTAGACACATGTAAGATCCTGGAGACTAGAGTGTCGATAGACGACATCCATTCAGCAATCTATATTTTGAACCTTCCAACGAATCGACTGAGAATTAAAAACAATAACGGTCCTAGTAAATGGAGTTTCAGTGGTACATTTGATGGCAGTATAAAGGCCTCACTGTCCCTTCATACTGGAAGCAGTTGTCAAGATTATGGTCACAATGAGAATAAATAATTGAGCTGCCATGTGTTCGATTCGAGATTACGTAATCATTTCATGCAGTAAGCAAGTTTTTTTTTCATTTCAATTGTGTACATCGAGGATAATAATTGTGCAAATTCGTGAGATACATGAACATTTTTGTTTTGCTGATAAAATATTAATGGTTGTAAAGACTTTGAGAAAGCAATATATATATATATCTATGTACTCGCTAATATATATCTATGTACTCTGTAACTCATATTATCTATGCTACTGTAACAATATATATCTATGTACTCTAACTAATATATATCTATGTACTCGTAACCAATATATATCTATGTACTCGTATATGTGTTTGCACAAGTTGAATGCATTTGAAAATAGATTACAAAACTAATGACACAAAATGAAACGAATTCAAGTAGGAAATTGAGAAATGTCTGGTCAACAACTAGTAACAACTGTTATAAGAAGGAGAAGACGGAGATATGTTGAACACACTTGAGAGAAATGATTAAAGAATATCAAAGCAGTCATTGAAGTGGAATGCAAACTGTTCTAGAGAGGACGATCTAAGGAGACCCTGAAACGAACTTTGCTGAGAGATGTAAGAAATATCGGTCTCAGTTCCATAGAGGAGATTGAGCGAGTTGCCCAGGATAGAGCAGCATGGATAAATTGCTTGCAGGCCCTGTGTAACGGTACGAGATAAATTATTAGATGTGTTTGCACTTGTGAAATATATTCAAATATACTGGTTTATTGAAAGCAAACATATATAATGATAATCAGGTAATGCAATTTGAATGATTCTGCAGAAATATATTTGTAAGTTTGATGTAAACAAGCAAATGTAAGGAAATAATTACACTTTGTAACACGGAACTGTAATAACAGCACTCAAAGACTCAAAGACATACTTGACATTTGTCCTGACATTATTTATTGGACAGTATTAGGATAATTGCCAGGTATTGTTGTTTGCTGAGATGGATTCTGAGAGTCAAATAAGCAAATGAAAATTTATGAAATAACAAATAAAAGGATTCTGGAAATGGACTGTAGAGTAGTTTTTAAAAAAAATTGTTTCGACAAATACAGACATATATTAAGTGCTACACTTTTTTTTTTAAGTTTCCCTTCCATCTTTGATCACCAGTTGCTTAGTCCGACTGCAGTGTTGCAACCTGTAAACTAGGGTGGCCATTTTGAAGTAGAAGTAGGTTATTGATCAACTCTGATTTGCTAAGATCTTTGTTGAGAATTTCAGTAGTTATCTTGTGTTCCGAGTGTCATAGGTTTGAGTCCGGAACTCGTCGTTTTGTTCATAAGTTCTTTTTTTCCGGAGATGCACAGGGTTGTTACCGGAGCTAGGAAGTCTGTGCTGTGTACATTACTCTTGGAAGGTGTTGTGTCATTTCTGCAGTGATGGACCGAACCATTTAGGATAACACCCAGTGCAATGAAATCATGTCCTCGTCTTTAGACACTTTAGACGTTTTAGACATTTTAGACACTTTAGACGTTTTAGACATTTTAGATGTTTAGACACTTTCGACACTTTAGACGTTTTAGACGTTTAAGACACTTTAGACGTTTTAGACACTTTAGACGTTTTAGACATTTTAGACACTTTAGACGTATTAGACACTTTAGACGTTTAGACACTTTCAACACTTTAGACGTTTTAGACACTTTAGACACTTTAGACACTTTAGACGTTTACACACTTTCGACACTTTAGACGTTTTAGACACTTTAGACGTTTTAGACATTTTAGACAGACGTTTTAGAGACTTAAAAAGTTTAGACACTTTAGACACTTTAGACGTTTTATACATTTATACATTTTAGACTAGTTAAGACCCTCTGTTGATGAACTTGTCTCCTACTCCAAAAGTGTATATGTTATAGTGTGTGTACGTGTGTCTTTGTCTTTATAGTGTGACATAAATAGGACACGCTTTGCTGGCGTAGTCCAACGCTGAAAAGCACAACTGTCCTGAAGAGAACTGATCACCTAGTTCAGCGTTTCCAAAGTGGGCAGTCCGCCCCCAGTGGCCGCTGAAGTGTTCTAGGGGGAATGGGCGATAGTGGGTTCAGAAGAATTTGGTTGGACTTCAGGCGATTAGGGGTCGGTGGCTCCTTAAAGAAGAAACTAATAATAAATATTTTAAAATAAATTATTTTGTGTGATTTTGCGATTGAATAATCATTTAAAATTTGAATTCTGCATTTTAATTCATCTTATGCCCCTTCTACATGACCCATTTGTTCATCAATTTTCTATTTCATGCATATAATCATTTGAAAATTGACCTTGTATTACGAAATATATATCAATTTTCTATGTCAGCAGAAAATAGAGCATGTATATATGTGGAGGGCGCTGGCAAACTGTTAAAATGTGGAGGGGGGAGTTACAAAGTTTGTGTTGTGCAAAGTACGAGATGGGCCTAAAACGTTTGGGAATCTATGGTGTAGGCCTACGCGACAGAGAAGAGAACAAATAGATCTATCCAGAAAGAACTCAAAATAAAAAAAACACTGGCTGATGCTACAGATAAGAATGAGAAAATTAAAGTATTTTGGACATATAAAGAGACACGAAGGGCTGGAAAGAACCATCATGTAAGGAGGCGTCCGGCAAAGAGAGAGAGAAAGACCACGGAGAAGATGAATTCAGGATGTAACTAATGATTTGAGCATGACCGCTGCAGAGGCACGACATCTGGCCTATGAGAGAGAGAGAGATGTTCCGAAAGACTGTTTAGGTGGACAGTTCTGCTCAGGACAAGCTATTTGATGATGATGATGATGGGATCTACATGTTCTGATATAACTAAAAAGGGCTCCTCCTTCGGTTGAAAGAGTGCGACACAGCTTAAAGAGGCTTTAATCTTCTACATAACAAATGACAACCAGCTCTAACAAACACCGAGTTTTTAATCATCATCAAATATCTTGTCCTGAGCAGAATTTTACCACAATAAGTCATTCAGAATTTCTGACTCTCATAGACCATAAGTCTTACCCGTCATGCTCAAATATTCATTTACATCCCGAATCCATTTTCTCCGTGGTCTTGCTCTTCTCTTCTTTGCCGGGACGCCTCCTGAAATAATCGTCTTCTCCAACCCTTCGTGTCTCTTTATATGTCCAAAACAGTTTAATTTCCTCATACTTATTTGTAGTATCAGACAGTTTTCTTTCATTTTCAGTTCTTTCTGATCTATTTGTTATCTTCTCTGTCCATGATACTCATACGTAACACATTTTTCACAAGCACATATATATTTTTCCACTGCCTTGTTAATGCTTCACACCCTTACGTTGCTACTGGGAATACGCATGCTCTTAGTATTCTGATCTTTGTTTTCTTATTAATTCCATTTCATACTGTTTTTAGTTGTTTAATTTCTTATATCTAACCCAATTCTGACGAGTTATATTGATTTATATGAACTGGCTTTATTGGGTTCCTTGTCTGGTTTAAGTTTTTGAATTATGGTTGCATTCTCCCAGTATTGTGAGATTCTTTCCTGAGTGCTAAACCTTGTTGCAGAGATGATCAATTATAGCGAACAACATTTGAAGTATCTTGTTTAAGCCTGGCATAATTTCTGATCTCTGACATTGAACAGTATTGAGTATTGTTCTCCCAGCTACTTGACTATTTCTTCTATTATAATGTTTGCTTTTGTTATGTGATATTTTTTCTCAACCCTGGTTATTTCTTCTATTGTAATGTTTGATTTTGTTATGTGATATTTTTTCTCAATCCTGGCTATTTCTTCTATTGTAATGTTTGATTTTGTTATGTGATATTTTTTCTCAATCTTGGTTATGTTATTCCTTAACCCTTTCACGTTGTAATATTTATTGTTACCTCCGGGCACACTTATATTGCAATGTCAGTCTCTGTAGCCTAGAGGTTAGGTGCTTAAACCAAAGGTACTCGGTTCGTTCCCACGGGGAGCCATCAGTGTATGTGAGATCGAGTTCCTAATCCTATCCGAGACGGGCGATAAAACGTGGGTTTTGTGTTCAATTTGAGCACGTAAAAGAAACCTTTGCGGTTTAAAATCGAGAAGGGCAAGCTGGAAAACCAGAATTATCCAGTATACTGGCTTTGCCTTATCTTTAAAAATATAGCAACAATATCGGCTCAGAATAGCGAAGGGGTTAATTATCAAAGATTGAATGACGAGCCCCAGGGGAAGCACCGGAACCAATGAATATGTTAAATAAATAGTCAATAAAAAAAAGTGTTAAGAGTTTCCCGAAGAAAACCAGTTTACCAAATACAGATTCAAACCCCAACCTTATATCTTACGGCTCTTTAGAGAAAACTAGTTCGTTGTTCTCTGAAAACGCTCTTCTGCAGCAGGGCTAGGCAATGGATGCCGTAAGAAGTATAGTTGTAGTTCGAATCCTCTGTTCGGTAAATTGTTTTTTCCCAGAGGCACTAAATACTTGTCTACCGTCTATTTATCGTTCTCAGAGAAGGTTTTCTCTTCAATTTATTTCTTATACACTTAAGACTAATTTTGGTGCCGACATACAAAAAGTGCTTGGCCAATGTCTCAGCGTTTTCTTGTTCTGTTTTCTCTTGTTCATGTTCTTAATATGATAACGCGATAGTTATCTGCTTGTTTTCTCCTTTTATTCTGTTGAATTTGTTTCCAAACGTCTACGACTCATGTTCTGTATCTTATTGTTTGACATTTTATTGATACTATTGTGAGTATCACCACATAACTTAGTTATTGGTTACTAAACTGACGTCATTGCACTCCGGGCAGACCCTCCTAGGTCTCCCCAACAGATATCGAAGAGTATGCATACTGATGGTTCCTGTGGCTCGCTGATTAAACACACCTCTCACTCTGCCTCTCAGACATCCAGTTCGACCTGAATAACGGGTAACTCCAAACTGCCTAAATCGCTTGATTGATTCAACATCGATTTTAGTGTCCTCATCCAACAGACAGTCGCGAAGAGACCGAAGAATATCCCCTTATCCATCTTCAACTCCCCAACAATCGATGCTGTTGATGCAAGCATGTCCGCTCTCTCATTACCGTAAACACCCGCATGCCAAGGACAGTATATCCACGTAAGCCGCTGGAGGTTAGAAACTTCTATATACGACATCCACTCATACCGAAACCTGCCCTATTGGATCTTGTGAAGCATCGACTGAGAGTCAGATACAACAACTGCCCCATTAAATGAAGTCCCAGAGATCCAAGTGGGCAGCAGTAACGGTCTCAGCCTCCATCCTCATACTAGAAGTAGTTGTCCTGTATGCCCCACTTCGCTCTGCAACAACCCTACCATGCGCATTAGCCAAGAAACCCCATCCGGATTTCACACCACGTTGAACCGACCCATCGGTATATACAACAACATCACCATCCCTTGCATTATCTTCTATCAGCTGCTTAACTGCGAGATCAGCCTTCATGTTGCCACAATCTCTACATTCTCTTCCAAGAGTAATGATAACGTTGAGATAGTTGGTCATGCTACCATCTGATGGGATCACGACAGAACTACTACTTTTAAAACAAATGTAAAATATCTGCAGAAATGCTCTGACAAGGAACATCCCCTCCTTGAAGAACTCATGAGGAAGAAAGTGTGTAGACTGAAGAGAGGAAGGTTATGACTGACCCATGCGGAACATCTCTCTCTCTCTCTCTTTCTTTCTGTGCTATAAGATTAGGCCAAGTGGCATGGGCACAAACGTCGCTAGATCATTAAAGAAGACAAAGAATGTCAGTATATAAATATGTGTTTAGTTTGTTATACTTTTTTCCTAGTATTATTTGGTTAAAATTCAACATTGTTATCTAATAACCGAAGAGCAAGTTAAGGGATGGTAAAACGTGGGGATGTTTCCTGACGGAATCCTCCCGTGCTCGACCACTCAGTAAAGTCAAAAGTTTATTTTTTTCTGTTTGGGAGAAAGTAAAACCGGTGACCTGCACACGCGTGGCGACAGCTTCGGGTGATCAATCGTATTTTCTCTGTCCTATACAATTCCCCAGCATGCTCCCAGAAATAGAAACAGTAGGGTGTTATTACATTTTGTTTAAACCGTGGAACTAGTAACCAAAGAATGAGCCAGGTTGATTAACTTACCTTTCTTGATTTCTTCTTCAGAACGATCAACCCTGTCCATGCAGCCTATGGTCACATATACTCCGCTGTCAATCTTCTACTAGTTCTTGTCATGGTGGTATGTAATCTGGTAGTTGTGGTCACACTGGCTCGGGTCAGAGATTACCGCAGGAAATACAGCACCAGCAGTCTCAATAGTGTGTTAATTGCGGATGGTGTGATGGACGATAGTCAACGACAACAGGTGAGATTTATTAACGCTTTCACTACGTATTTCTTTTTTTAATCGGGACGCATTTACACTGTAATGTATACTGTTTTAGCCGGTAAACTGGCTTTGGGACATATTAAAAATATCGTGAGCCGGTATATCGGCCCAAAAGCAGAAAGGGTTAATACGCATTTATTTTGATCATTTTCTTGAGCAATTCTTTGATTTCTGACACAAGTGAACCTCGTATTTGGAGGATTCAGTTCTTCGAGTGTCTGGTGTGAATCACATAACTTTCGTTTTTCATATTCAACAAATACGGTTGTGGATTCAAGCTGCGCAACGACTTTTTAGAAGTAAGAAATAGGAACTGGCTCAACCGCCTCCCGCATACTGGGGTTTGGAAACTTGACTTGGCAGGCATTCCACACTCTTCTTCTGCGAAGGTACAAGACATTTTAATTATATATAAGGGTTCACGGTAATGAGGAAGTTGACACGCTGATCCGAAACCTTCTGTATACACTAGACACGCCCGTCTGCCCAGCGTGTTCGTAGCGCGTTGGACTACGGGTGACTAGTCCTCTGTAAGTGCGGGTTCAATTCCGCGGACTGGCAGAAAAGCTACAGGTTCCCCAGATTTACGGTGTTCGTGGCACCGAACCGAAGGGTTACGATGTCCATGGCACCGAGCCGAAGAGCTGAAAAGCTCAAGTGCTTCTGGATCGAGAAAAAAATAAAAAAATACACTAGACACAAGCATCCTATGTTCCAAACGACCACTGTTCCAAATGACTAGCGATTATCCTTATCCTGACCACTTACCAAGAGATACTGGTTCATTGCTCGGGACGGCGCTATAGACCGTTACTAAATTGAAGAAACACGGACACTATCGTGTAGTCAATGCGGGAACTGTCACATGCTAGGAAAGTGTGAACCCGAACAAAAAGTATGACGAAAATAAACCTCCAAAGTTTTGTTATGTATGTGTTGTGTAATGCCAGTGTTGGCTACTCCGCAAAAGTTTTGTTATGTGTGTACTGTGAGTCCCCTGTTGACTGACTAAATCTCTGTGTATAGTATATGCACGAGCACACAGGCTAACACGTTATCTATTCTACAGGCAATTGTCAGGAGAAGGAAGCAGAAGGATATAGAGTTGCAGATGATGGTTGTCATGTGTGCTATCACCACTATTTTTGTCGTCTGTTGGGTGCCGCTCATGGTTGGTACTCTTGTTATGTTTTATATGTGTATATGTCCATGCTGTCTGTTTGACTTTTGTATCTGCTTGTCCTCTATATCTACTTGTTCTCTATATCTACTTGCCGCTATATCTACTTGACCGCTATATCTGCTTGTCCCCTACGTTGTATGCTTTTCCTCTGTCTTATTATTTATCAGAATGTTCTCGTTTTAAATTTGTGGAAAAAGTGGTAAGACTGCAGTAAAACTATAGTACTTTGCTTTTACGTGTTTCGCTATTTGTATTTGTTCTACATATCTCACTCATCAAAATGTTCTGAGCAGAACCTTGCCCCCCATCCCCTAAACAGTCCTTCTGAATTTATCTCTCATAGGCCAGATGTCCCGCCTCTGCAGCAATCATTCTCAAAGTATCCGTTACATAATGAATCCATCTTTTCCGTTCTCTTCCTTTTCTCTTCTTTGCCTGGTACCTTCCTTCCATAATGGTCGTCTCGAACGCCCGTGTCTTTTTTATATGTCCAAAATACTTCTCTCATACTTATTTGTAGCATCAGACAGTTTTTTTTTAAATTTTAAGTTTCTTCTGGATATCAATACATACTTGCCCTCTATGTATCATTGTACTGTATCTATGTAAATACTGTATGGCTGCTTAATATGTATATATATATATGACCTTTTTCGTCTTTACAAACGGTCAATTGGCAAGTGTTTTACTGTGACAACTTTTGACTTTTCGCTTTTCTCTCTTGTCGTTCAGCTCATACATAAGTCTCTTCTCAAAAGACTGCGTCCTTTCGCAATTTGACTTTCCACACAACTCTGTCATCAGCTAGTTTTTCCCATGTGCTGCAACCTATAGAAAGGTTTTCATTGAGACCTTGCAGACATCTTTATATCTGAGCAGCGGTCTGTCCTGGTGCCTTTTCCCCTCCGAAAGTTCACAGAACAACATTTGTTTTGGTATGCGACAAGTTTCCATTCTTCTCGCATGCCCCAAACATTAGTCGTCTACTGCTGAGCATGCCCATGAAGGAAGGCAGATTTGCACGTTGCAGTACTTCGGAGTTGGTTATCTTGTTGTACCACCTGATGTTCATAATCTTGCGGAGACATCGAAGCTTAATATAGATGTTTACTTGTTCTATATGCTCAGGACAATTGTACATATATATATGAGAGTTAAAGGAGAATGAAGGCAATTAAAGCGTGTATGGAATGCTGTGTATAATCCTTCTCGCATACAACCAAGACTAAATATTTGAATTGTGTGTATACGTGATAGGACAAGGCAGCAAGTAAACAAGAAAGTCAACGAGACGCGTAATGTATCTCGTAAAAACTAGACTACACAATATTTAATTTCGCTAAATCTTTGAATATGATACCACGGGAAGAAACAAACACAGAAACAGAGATAATTATATACAATAAGAAGTAAGCATTGTTAATAGTCTCATAAAAAAAAAGAGAAATGCCTTCAAGAAAGTCAACCAAACCTTCTTGGATCTTTTTAAAAAAAAAGTTTTAAAGCCGAACGATTGACTTCATTGTATCAGTTTACCTCATATAGCTCTGTTACTGCTGGCAGAAATGCCAAGCCATTTGCCGAGATTGTTGCACAAAGCACGAACTCCGTAGCAACAGCAACAATTCTAGGGATTAATTTATCTTTGTTCGGACTTGAGAATGAGCTGATCCCAGAAAAATAAGTAAGCATATAAATGAAAACAAAATGGATAAGAGAGACTGAAGAGAAACGAAATTAAACAAGAGAGAAGTAGGGAAAGAGAGAAACAAATATATAAAAATATAGAAAGAGAGAAATTGAGTGAGAAAGGAAAAGCATAAAAAAGAGAAAGGACAATAAAAAGTAATAATGAAAGACATAAAGAAAAAGAGACAGAGAGAAGTAATTACAACCCTGCGAATGATTGTTTTAACGTGAGTATAGGATACGCCTGGCCATTTCGTGCAGGAGAAACATATTATTAGAAGGCATACTGCCAGCACATTGGCCTGAAAATGTAAGTGATATGCTCCAACTGACAATTCCTGGAATGTATGATCAATATCACAGCTAGTTTTTTAAAATGATATGACATGATTAAGCTGAATAAACAGATTCGATCAGATTGTTGGAGTGATTTGTGCATGAGATAAGTGACATATCAAGTCACTGATAGAGAGCCGCCCGCCGTGTGGTGCCGAGATCCTCAAGGGCAGCAAAGAATAGTAACACTGCAACCTACAAGGTATATCGTAAGAGGCGACTGAGGTAGGGACCTAGAAAAGCTACCCTAGTAAATAAAAATCGTCGCAGAAATCGAATGTGCTGGCCTACTTACAGGCGCATAACTGACACAACGTACAATCACTCTAAGGCTCAGATCACATACAAATCTCAGAGTAGTTCAACAAGCGGTCAGTGTGGAGCGTTCGAAAAAGAAGTTGACAGAGAGCAGAGAGACACTTGCATGTTGATTAATGTAAAACAGATGACAGATATTCACAAGTTGATAAATATCAACAAGTTGACAGATATTCACAAGTTGATAAATATCAACAAGTTGACAGACATTCACAAGTTGATAAATACCAACAAGTTGACAGACATACACAAGTTGTTAAATATCAACTAGTTGACAGACATTCACATATTGGTAATATATATATATATATATATATATATAAAACGAGGCGTGTTCAAATGAAAACAGGACTTGTGGATTTATTTAAAAAGTATCATACGCAAATTAACAGTTTCAACGGAATTAAACAAAGCAACCACTTGTGAATAAGAATGCACCTGGGTTCATCAGAAAAAATCTCCGTATGCATTTAGGCAAGCATCCCACTGTTTAGGTAGACGTCGAATGCCGTCCGAGAAAAAGGTGCGTGGCTGCTCACTGAACCATGTGGTCACCGCTCTCTTCATGTCTGCGTCGCTGTTGAATCGCTGTCCCTTTAGTGCTTTCTTCAACGGTCCGAACAAATGGAAATCACACGGGGACAAATCGGGATTATAGGCTGGGTGATGAAGAACTTCCCAATTCTTTTTGCCAATGTTTCCTGCACAATTTTTGCGACGTGCGAACGAGCGTTGTCAGCAGATCTTGCACGGCCAGGTCAGGCGCATATTGTTGCAATAGAAGAAGCCATAGCCTTGCTTGATAAAGCAGTACTGACTGACCGTCGTCGGAGCATTCGTTCGCTTACAGAAGAATTCCATATGTCAATTGGGACAGCCCACATGGTTGTTCGGAAGAAATTGAACTATCGGAAGGTGTGTTCACAGTGGGTCCCACGGATGTTGACTGAACACCATAAGGAAGAACGGATGGGGTGGAGTTTGAACCACTTGATGCGTTACAGGACAGAGGGTGATGCATTTCTGTTGAGCAATGTGGCAGGTGATGAATCGTGGTGCCACCACTATGAACCGAGCAGCAAAATTGACAGCATGCAATGGAAACATCCAGGTTCACCAAACCCAAAAAATTCAAGTCACAGGTTTCTGCTGGTAAGGTTATGGTGAACGAATTTTTTTACCATGAAGGGCTTTTGTTGGCCGATTTTAAGGAACCTGGTGTCAACATCAATGCCGCCCATTATAAAGACACTTTAGACAAGCTGCATAAGGCCATCAAGGCTAAGCGACCAGGCAAGCTTTCTCAAGGTGTGATTCTTCTCCACGACAACGCTGGTCCGCACGTCGCAAAAATTGTGCAGGAAACATTGACAAAGAAGAATTGGGAAGTTCTTCATCACCCAGTCTATAGTTCCGATTTGTCCCCGTGTGATTTCCATTTGTTCGGACCGTTGAAGAAAGCACTAAAGGGACAGCGATTCAACAGCGACGCAGACGTGAAGAGAGCGGTGACCACATGGTTCAGTGAGCAGCCACGCACCTTTTTCTCGGACGGCATTCGACGTCTACCTAAACAGTGGGATGCTTGCCTAAATGCATACGGAGATTTTTTCTGATGAACCAAGGTGCATTCTTATTTACAAGTGGTTGCTTTGTTTAATTCCGTTGAAACTGTTAATTTGCGTATGATACTTTTTAAATAAATCCACAAGTCCTGTTTTCAGTTGAACACGCCTCGTATATATATATATATATATATATATATATATATATATATATGACCTTTTACGTCTTTACAGACGGTCAACTGGTCCTCTCCATTTGTGCCTAGTCTGGGCAGCTGATATGGAGAATGTGCCTTGCCCATTTTCACAAACCCCTTCTCTACCCTACTGTTTAATCCAATGGAAAGACAAAATCCATACGTTTGGAATCAAGCAGGGTTTGCAGGGGATGTCAGAAGATGGAATGAAATACACATATGACCATCAACTGCCTTATGGTCCCTCTCTCTGGATTTGTGGTCCAGGTTTACTCCTCTAGCCTTCTGCATAACCATGTTGACCCACAGGGCAAAGGGAATTTTCTATTAGAGTTGACTCCCCTAGCCCTTAGCTCTCCCGAGCCACCCTCCACAAGACAGTGAGTTTAATAGTTGCAGATGGTACCGTCTACTGTAGTACTCTAGCAGATGAAAACTTTTGATCTGACCCATGCAATGATAAATACCATATAGCTAACAGACGTTAATAAATTAGAAATGAAAAAATCAGAAGACGACTGGATGTGAAACCAGTAATACAATTCATAAAAGAACAACAGATGAAATGGTTTGGACACCTGACAAAATGCCCTGGTATCGTTTACCACAGAGAACCACACTGAAAAAAGTATAACGATTACAGAGCAAGAGGAGAACTACGCAAAAGAAGATGGAACAACGTCATCAAGAATAGCCTTAAGAAAATGAATAACAATTTACAAAGTGCATTAGACCAAGCACAGACAAGGTCGCTACCCCCACACCCCACCTCTATAGCTTCTATAAAGAAATCAATGGTGGATGAGGAGAAGAATAAGAGTTTTGATGTTTGGATTGTTGTCAGGAAATGTTGATTATTGATGTTTAGGTTGCAGCTTAAACTGCAGATTATTGATGTTTGAGTTGCAGCTAAACTGCAGATTATCGATGTTTAGTTGCATCTTAAACTGCAGATTATTGATGTTTGAGTTGCAGCTTAAACTGCAGATTATTGATGTTTGAGTTCGCAACGCAAGGGTTAAACTGCAGATTATTGCTGCTTGGTCGCCGTTACTGTCTTTAATACCGCTTTTTCGGGCTGTGTAGGACAGGGAGGAGGGGAACATAGACTTGTGGTATTTAATGGCCGCAAGGCTACTGCAGTCGACTCGAAAATGTTCTTTATGTCCCGACAGAAAAAACCCTCATTTACCTTACTTGGGATTGAACCCGGGTTTCCCGCTTGAGAGACCGGGCTCTAATCCTTGTGGCGGTCAGACGCTCTACTATTTGGTTGAGGCAGTCAATTGTTGATGTTTAGATTATGATCACACTGTGTTAAATGCTGATGTTTGTAGCGATTAGTTGCAATCCTACCTTGGAATTATACTGTCACTTTTGATCACTTAACTCACTTTATTGTTTATGTTTGACACATATCTTTCAGATTTACATTTCCATGACGCTAGCCACAGAAGGTGGAACAGCTGATGTCCTGGGTTTAGTAGCTATCCGGTTGGCCAGTCTCAACCAAACTTTGAACCCGTGGTTGTATGTTATTCTAAGACGTGCGCTAATTATCCGTGTCAAGAAATACTGCTGCAGGTGGAGAAAGTACTTAAGAACAAAGTCCAACCTCAGGTATGTAGACTGAAGTCTCAAAGACTATATATACAAGGCGTTCTAGTATTTGTAGTTTCTTGTTTTGTCTCTATAACCTGTTTTTATACTTTGATATGCCCGTATGTTGCCGGGACTGCATGGGAGCAAAGAATAGTAACATTTCGACCTACGAGGCATGTCGTAAAAGGCGATTGAGGTAAGGGTCTAGAGAAGCTATCCTAGTAAATAAAAAGCGTCGCAGAAATTCATGTGCTGACCTAATTGTAGGCGCATAGCTGGCACAACGTACAATCGCTATTACATCATCAATGCTTTAAGAGAAAACATAGTCTGAAGATTTCAACGAAGAAGATAAAGGTTATTCTCTATCTCGGTTGCGCAAGTTGTACATACCGATAGGTGAGGCAAGACGGGAAAACCACGAGAGAAAACCCAATAGATACATCAATTAACACAGAACGGGAGTTGTTAGCATAAACACACTGAGATACATTCTTGGGAGGAGATCGGAGCAATTATGGACATGTCCGATGTGCGATGAAGATAATCCTCAAATGAACAATGAACAATTGCTATTAGGCTCAGATGACATACAAATCACAAAGAGTGGTTAACAGGAGGTCAATATAGAGCGTTTGAAGTACAAGAAGATACCATGAGGTATTTTGGGGAATATAGTGTTAGATCTGTATTTTTTCTTTGATCAACGACACACAGTAGATGATGTGGTCAACATCACGATGACCGCCCTTACTTTCCAGTGATTTTCTGGAACCCAATTAAAGCTGCTGGGTCGACATGAAAACCGTTGCTGTCAGACAAGAAGAACTTCACTAGCACTGTGTAAATAATGTTGGTACCACGCTTATACGTGGTACTAACCACCATATTATCGTGTCTCCCTTGTGATTCTTTAAGTAATAACAAACAAATAGGTACATTATTCCACAGCCTTTGCAGACAATAAGACATGATGTGCCTGTCACTTCACATGTCTATACCCAAGTATGAAGGAGATATTAGAGATTAATTTCTTTATTTACTTATAGAACGTCGGATACGGAAAATAAATCCATAACCTTCGTTGTGTCCGACTCGATAAACGAACGCTTTACCCGCTGTGCTAATCCGCCCCACTTCTTGTGTATATAAAGTTAAATACACCATCATAACAAGACCTTGACTTGAGTGAA
Organism: Arion vulgaris; assembly: GCA_020796225.1. Lineage (NCBI taxonomy): Eukaryota > Metazoa > Mollusca > Gastropoda > Stylommatophora > Arionidae > Arion > Arion vulgaris. Next base: position 27,115,013 of record CM036763.1, on the reverse strand, counting down.
ACTCACAACACCATCATAACAAGACCTTGACTTGAGTGAAACTCACAGAGAAGAAGATGAGTTGGGAGAGTGAAACTCACAGAGAAGATGAGTTGGGAGAGTGAAACTCACAGAGAAGATGAGTTGGGAGAGTGAAACTCACAGAGAAGATGAGTTGGGAGAGTGAAACTCACAGAGAAGAAGATGAGTTGGGAAATCTAAAAAATGTGCAGGGAACACTAGCAGGGAAAGTTAGAGAGAAGGTCGGAGCTTTATAGGCATAGCTGAAGAAGACGTTACAGAAAAGAGTACATCCGTGAATGACACTTTAAGTTCTGTGTTTATCTAGGAGCAAGAAGGTTTTGTACTAGAAATAGACTAAAGCTGAATAAAACTGGAAAGAGACTGGAAACTGTATTAACTCTTTCAGTACCACGAATGTTATCTTGTTATGACCACAATTGTTTCATGACACTAGCATTTTATATGCCGAGTTGAAATCTATATTTTCCAAAATAAATAACCCCTGTACTGTTTGTCAGGTAGAGTCAGAGTGTCGTATTCTATGAGAATCGAGTCGAACACAAATGTTTTATCTTTGCAGTAATCTCTTTAATATCTTTCACGTATGAATTTTGAGATGAATATCACCTTGAGATGAGCCACCTTAACTACACATTAGACGTACAAGTCAATTTACGACTCTGACAATGGACACACTGTTTATAGCTAGTCACTAGCAGTATAGTGAATGCGTCAGATGTCACTAAACAGACATGTGTAGCTATGACGCGAACGGATAATAGTTGTCCACTACAGAGGATGACCAAAAAATGAAAATCTTGGCATATCCTTTACGGGTCGCATCCATCAACCACAGTAAACATGTTGTTGATTTTCTAGGCACCACTTATACGTTCAGTAGTTTGCCATTGCGTTCTGAACAGTGAGGTCTATTTTTACCTTTTGTAAAAATCCCACTGAAACGAATTTGTTTGCAAACTTGTCTACCGTGGGGTTTGAACCAGGTACGCTTGGGTTTATGGTCGAGCTCACTACCGCTTGAGACGCTCACACTACAGTGGACACTATACGTGAAAGGAATATATCACAAAATATACTATTTTTAAATATATAGTAATTGTACAATTTTAGTTGCAATTTTTTTCCCGATCCAGAAGCACTTGAGCTTTCAGCTCTTCGGCTCGGTGCCATGGACATCGTAACCCTTCGGTTCGGTGCCACGAACACCGTAAATCTGGGAATCTGTGGCTTTTCTGCCATCCCGCGGAATTGAACCCGCACACAGAGGGATAGTCACCCGTAGTCCAACGCGCTACGAAGACGCTGGGCAGACGGGCTTTTAGTTGTAATAAAAGCTTGGAAGGTTATTTGCAAAGATAAATAAAGTATTCGAAATAACATTCACTACAGCTGCTGGTGGTATAATTGTACACCAATATAGTGGTTCATTGTATGGACGTAGTTAAGTATAGGTATGCCGCTTCCGTTAGGTTAGTCCAGAAGGAACTTAAGTCCAGACATCCTCCGAAATTGATGTAAAGCCGCAGTCGGCATTATACGCAATTACACACTATTGAGCCTCACGGATTGGACTAGTTCTACGTGGAAACAATTATCACTTCTAGGGGAGACTATTGTACTTTAGATCTATCTTCGTGGACAACTCACAAGAATGATAGCCGGAAAAATTGTATACTTTCTCCATACTACCCAACTCAGACGTACATCAGAGAGTTAAACTAAAACGTGTTGGACACAAAACTGAGACGTACATCAGAGAGTTAAACTAAAACGTGTTGGACATAAAACTGAGACGTACATCAGAGAGTTAAACTAAAACGTGTTGGACACAAAACTGAGACGTACATCAGAGAGTTAAACTAAAACGTGTTGGACACAAAACTGAGACGTACATCAGAGAGTTAAACTAAAACGTGTTGGACACAAAACTGAGACGTACATCAGAGAGTTAAACTAAAACGTGTTGGACACAAAACTGAGACGTACATCAGAGAGTTAAACTAAAACGTGTTGGACACAAAACTGAGACGTACATCAGAGAGTTAAACTAAAACGTGTTGGACACAAAACTGAGACGTACATCAGAGAGTTAACTAAAACGTGTTGGACACAAAACTGAGACGTACATCAGAGAGTTAAACTAAAACGTGTTGGACACAAAACTGAGACGTACATCAGAGGGTTAAACGAAATCGTGTTGGACACAAAACTGAGACGTACATCAGAGAGTTAAACTAAAACGTGTTGGACACAAAATTGAGACGTACATCAGAGGGTTAAACTAAAACGTGTTGGACACAAAACTGAGACGTACATCAGAGGGTTAAACTAAAACGTGTTGGACACAAAACTGAGACGTACATCAGAGGGTTAAACTAAAACGTGTTGGACACAAAACTGAGACGTACATCAGAGAGTTAAACTAAAACGTGTTGGACACAAAACTGAGACGTACATCAGAGAGTTAAACTAAAACGTGTTGGACACAAAACTGAGACGTACATCAGAGGGTTAAACTAAAACGTGTTGGACACAAAACTGAGACGTACATCAGAGAGTTAAACTAAAACGTGTTGGACACAAAACTGGACGTACATCAGAGGTTAAGCCGAAAAACGTGTTGACACAAAACTGAGACGTACATCAGAGAGTTAAACTAAAACGTGTTGGACACAAAACTGAGACGTACATCAGAGAGTTAAACTAAAACGTGTTGGACACAAAAACTGGAGAACAGTAGGACATGAACTGAACTAAAAAGTTCACAGCGCAAAACAATACGAGTACGACAAGAACAGTAGGACATGAACTGAACTAAATGTATCACAGCTGCAACACAATACATAGTACGACCAAGAACAGTAAAAAATGAAACTAACTAACTAGCTAACTAATTGCTATGAAAGTATCTAAAATATGAGACCATGAGAAAGATTGTTGGTGTATATTGCAGAGAGTCAGTACGAATCTATTACCAATCTTATACTGATAGCTGGGGCCTTGGTAACACAATGGGCTAATGCAATATCTTCTTAGATGGCTGGTATCGGTTCGATCCCCAGTTTGAATGAGATTTTATTTATCGTAAATGGCTCTCAGTTCACCAAGCCTCAGATATTTGATAGTAAATGGCTCAGCTCACCCAGCCTCAGATATTTGATAGTAAATGGCTCTCAGTTCACTCTGCCTCAGATATTTGATAGTAAATGGCTCTCAGTTCACTCAGCCTCAGATATTTGATAGTAAATGGCTCTCAGTTCACCCAGCCTCAGATATTTGATAGTAAATGGCTCTCAGTTCACCCAGCCTCACAAAAATCAACCTCCATTAAACAGGAATTTAAGATTTCTTGCCTGAGCTAGTCGGTCTTCTATTGCCGGGGACCACGGTTAAGCCTTCTCAAAACACAATTTTTCTCAATGTTCAACATGGTATGAAAATGGATTCGTTACTCAAATGTATTTCAATTTGAAAATTGTATTCTTGAAAAAATATTTGTTAAACTTATACTTTGTTTAACGGTTTCTATATTTTGTTAATATTTAAAAAAAATATTGTCCAAACATCGCTATATTGATGATGTCGTGATGTATTCATGTTGTTCAATGTTTTGATTGTGTTTAGGACAGGAAGTAGTCGACAGACGTCGTGCACGTGATATTTCTACAAAGCTTCCCACTAAAAAAGAATATATTATATTACTTCTGTTATGCAAAAACGTGTTGGTGATAAACCAATAGACATGAAATCATAGTTTAAATTATTTGTTAGGGAATATTTCATCTCAAATCTTGACTCAATTTGTGTGAGGTTACAAATAATGTGAGTATTACATGTTACTAGCAGACTAGAGAAACGGCAATATGAGTTAATTTGGTAGGAGATTCAAGCATTTTAAAACCGAGGTTGCCTGTGTGATTCCGGGGCCCGCTAGGAAGCAAAGAATAGTACCACTGTGACCTACAAGGCATGACGTCAGAGGCGACTGATGTAGGACCTAGGGAAGCTACTCTAGTAAATAAAATTATCGCATAAATCGGATGTTTTGGTCGAATTGTAGGCGAATAACTGGCACAATGTACAATCGCTCTTAAGTTCAGATCACATACAAATCACACAGAGTGGCTAACAAGTGGTTGATATGAAGGAATAAGAAAGAAGAAAAAGACAAATGGTAATATGTGTTTATTTGGTAGGAGATTCAAGCATTTTTTAACCGAGTCACGCTCTTTTCAACCTAAGAACAAGTCTTTTTTGTGTTATTGATCAGAGCCTTAGGTAAAACTCGAAATGAGAAGCAGACATTCTGTTGGCAGGCAATGCACACAGTAACCTTACTTTGATTGTTACATAGTTGCACGGAAAAGAAATTTCTTCTGTCCAGGAATGATAGAGAACCATAGATACTTTAGTTTATGATAGCTCTCTATCATCATCATCATCAAGTAGCGTGTAATCAGCAGAGTCTTGCCACCCTAACAGTGCTTCAGAATGTATCTCTCTTATAAGCCAGATTGTTTTGGCTATATCAGAGCGTGTAGACCAACACATATATAAAAACATATGAATAGGCAATATGAGATTGTTTATAAACCATAACGCTCCAATCATTAGTTACATCCTGGATTTATTTTCATCGTGATCTTCATTTTTGCCGGGATATCTCATTCCATAAAGGTTTTCATGAAACCTGTGTGTCTTTCTATACATTCAAAATACTTAATGCTATATGCAATATAAATACGACCTTGCATTTGGCCTTAGGAGCTACTGAATCATTGACTCAAATAATAAGGCTGTCCATGACGGTATACAAATCTGTTATGTCGTTGTCAAACATAGACTAGACTGCAGTCAAATGAAATATTTTGAGACATTTATATTTCACAGAACACATTTCTCAGCGTATGTTTGTCATGTTTATTATGCAGTGCAGTGTTCCAATACTGCATTCCCAAACTATGAGCTTCCAATGAATGATATCTCTAAACTTCATCCCTAAGATATACTATTTACAATGACTTATATCCCCAAGATATAGATTATTGGTTACTAAACTGATGTCATGGCACTCCGGGCAGACATACAGGTGCTCAGTCTTCTCCAACAGATATTGAAGAGTATGCATACTGGATGGTTCCTGCGGCTCACTGGTTAAATACACTCCACACTCTGCCCCTCATGCATCCAGTTCTACCTGTACAACAGGTAACTCCAAACTGCTGAAATCGCTGGATCTGTTCAACATCTATTTGAGTGCCTTCATCCAACAGACAGTCGCGAAGAGACCGAAGAAGATCCCCCTTATCCATCTTCAACTCACCAACAATCGATGCTGTTGATGTAAGCCTGTCCACTCTCTCATTGCCGCAAACACCTGTATGCCCAGGGCTGTAGATCCACGTAAGCCTCTGGAGGTTAAAAACTTATATAGACAAAGATATGACTTATATCCCTAAACTTCATCCCTAGGATATCGTTTTCACAATGACTGATTCCTCATAGTATTTACAATAATCTATTTAACACAATATATTGTCTACCTTGAACTGTTTCTTCTTTCTTCCAGCCCAACTCCTGTTGCACGGAGACATCAGTATGTACACGTCAGAAACCAACTTTGTCATAGAAATAACTTTGTGGGGGCAGAAATTAGCAATGATTCTATCTCAGACAGGTCAGTTCAATTTCATGAAATCATCATCATCATCATCATACATTCCACTTGGACATCATCATGTAGAGCTATCAAGTAGATTTTTAATGTGATGTATTAGAGAATTGTGGAATGGATAAGCACAATGCAAAGAGCGTTAGCTTACCGAATCGGACACAACAATTATCTATTGGTTCCCTTTCAGCACCCAATGTTCCACAAGTGAGGGAAGGAATTAGCCATTCTACATTCCTGCATTTCAAAATGAAATGAATGAAAGTCGTGGAATATCCTTTATAGGACGTCACCATCAAGCACAGTCAACCGGTTGTAGATTTTCTAGGCACCACTAATACGTTCAGTAGTTTACAATTGGTAATGTCTTTTTTTACCGTTCTTAAAAATCCATGGTAGCAAATTTACTTCCAACATTTCCGCAGTAGAGAATTGAACCAGGTACGCTTGGGTTGTAATCGAGCCCCAGATGCTCACACATTCCTGCATATATGAGCCTGAAAATGTGAAGCGACATATACTTCACGCCCTACATTCTGTCCAGACTGTAGGGACTGTATTTTCATTCATATTAGGGAATAATGTGTTAAGTCTGTGTTTTACCTTGACTAACAACACACACACGGGACGTGGTCTACAGACCGATTGATTTTACTTCCTGGTCTTTCTCTAGTACCCATTTGAGAATGGGTCGGCCTGTGAGCGGTTAAAGTTGAAGGAGATCACAGTTCAACTGGGAGAATTGATCCTTGGGATACTGTGTCTAGCAAATAAGTGCACTAATCACTATGCCATCTCAGTTCTCATTTAGAGTAGACCAAATTTAAACGTATACAAAAAGTCTAAAGCCGAAAGATTGACTTACCTGCGACGGGTTTTACCTCATATGACTCAGTCCCTCTCCCCAGAAATGGCATTCCCCCTGCCGAGACTATTGCACAAAGAACGAACTCCGTAGCTCCAACAACAATCCTAGGGGTTTCTGGAAAAAATGCCCTCGTAAACAGATATTATAGCCCACCGAATTCAAACCCACGACCTTTGAAGTGCAAGGTTAAAACTTAACCACTTAGCCACAGAGATGCTCTAAATTAAAACGTATTCTATTAAAGGAGTCGGTAACACAGTGATTAGTGTACTTGCTTCTCAGACAAGCGGTCTAAGGTTCAAAATCTCCGTCATCATAAAGGACCAGTCTGGGGTCGACAAAAGCTTGAAGAAACTGAGCACAAACATTAGACCATAAGCAATATTGAAACAAAATACTGTATTACACTCCTCTCGTACCATATAAGTTGAGAAGGCCTACAAAGTAATTTCTCAATATCCTGGGCCACTTGCTCAATCTCTTCATGAAATTGAGTCTGATATTTAACCTCTGAGAAAACTATCAACTAAATACTGAGATCTAGTCGACCTACTGTTGGATGAAGACACTAAATACTGAGAACTCGTCGACCTACTGTTGGATGAAGACACTAAATACTGAGAACTCGTCGACCTACTGTTGGATGAAGACACTAAATACTGAGAACTCGTCGACCTACTGTTGGATGAAGACACTAATTACTGAGAACTCGTCGACCTACTGTTGGATGAGAACACTAACATTGATGTTGAGTTCATCCAACAATTTAGGGAGTTTGGAATTAAATGTTGTGTAAGTAGTGCTGGATGCTTGAGGGGCAGAGAGAGCAGTGTGTTTAACCAGCGAGCCACAGGAACAATCAGTATGCATGCCATTCTACATCTGTTGGGGGAGACTGAGAACCTATGAGTTTGCCTGGAGAGCTGTGACGCCAGTTCAATAACCAATAACCAATCGATAACTGGAGTAAAGGTTATATTTGGTCTTAACTGATGATATTTGAGAGTAAAAGTGATATTTTATGTAAAAAACGACATTTGGTATCAAATGTGACATTTTGTGTTTAAATGTAAACTAGTTGATGGTTAACGAATACAAGCAAATATTTATTCTTGATGTATTTACATTTCATAGCATGCGGAAGTCATTCCAGCAGGCTATACCAGCAGCTATGTCACTTCCTGATGTTATGATGGTCAACACTGGTCGACGAGATCTGGACATGCCTCTTCCTGATGTAGCCAAAGCTGAATCATATGCTGGTCGTGTCTCCCACAGTTACAGCACCAGCAACGTAATCAGCTGTGCTTACTGTAATTCTCCAGCTGAAGTTGGGTGTGTCCAATGTCTGACAGAAAGATATGCTGCAGCAAGAATGGCGTCAAAGTCACCAAAAACCAAAAATCGTAAATATGCAGTGAACGAAGAATATCCTAAATGTCCACAAAATTCAAGAATAAGCAAAGATCAACAAGAAATTAGTATTTCCAATAATCAAATTGTTTACAGTAAGAAAGCGGACATTGTGCACAACGAACCAGGTTTAGAAGCCAATGATGGTCACAAAATGACAATCAACAAGGTTCAGATAGAGATATTTCTTTCCAGATTTCAAAAGTCAGCAGAGAAGCTCTTGTTTGTTCAAAACATTCTTCTCATTCAAAGCACATTCAAAGAGAAACAGACCCACTATCTTCACAGTCCAAATCTGGAACTTCCCAGAAGAAGAACGAAAAAGAGCTGTTTTCTATGACATCTTCATCTGTACATGGCAGTTCTCTCCGTGGACGCTCATTAGAAAACCGCTTGTCGCAACACATGCACAAAACCAGGAATAATTCCAAGTCATCCAGCAGCAAGACAACATCAAGCTCAAAGGGTAGACCAGCTTCAGGTGATGGTCAAATGCAGAATATACCCGAATCAGAAAGGCATCAGTCACGTAAGAAAAGTTCTAAATCTGAAGCCCAACAGGAGGAAGACTACACTGAACAGTTACTTGACGACAGTAGAGATTCAGACAATGTCTTCAATGATGGCACAGACACAACATGTTTTGAGATACGCAAAGATACAACTACAACTGATGATGTTGGATTCTCTAGCATGCCAACAGATTCTGTGTACATATCAGATACTACTACAGCCAGCCCTGATGTTGTTCATCAGTTGAAACTTAATAAGGAACCTCTCCTCAACAATCTACCAAATAGTCATAGCTTGAACCATACAGGTATCAAAGATACAAACTATATTGAGAGTGATAAACAAGACAAATCAAAGCACATAACACATAATGGCATAGACAAACTCAGAGAAACCTTTCCTAGAAATGATGGATTACCAAGCCACACACTTCAAATTCCGCAGACTAATTTACCCAGGCTGGTGACTACCAAAAAAGTAGATCCATCGTACACCAACCAATCATTTCGTGCAAATTTGACAGACAGCAGTTCATGTCTGCTAAAAGATGATTCTGATAATGAAAGTGAAAGATCATCTGGTATATTCAGTGCAGAGTCCCCTGCCAAGAGCAGCAAAGATGTTGCATTGCAACCGAAATTTCAAGTCAAGAAAGATTCACAGTCTGAGCCATTCCAGGAAATTAATGCCATGAAGAAGTAAGATATGAAGTTTATTTAAACAATCTGTAGCTTTTAAAGAACACGTTATGTAACATATATGACGTTTCTTTCAACAATTTATAGTTTTTTAAAGGACACGTTATGTAACATATATGACGTTTCTTTCAACAATTTATAGTTTTTTAAAGGACACGTTATGTAACATATATGACGTTTCTTTCAACAATTTATAGTTTTTTAAAGGACACGTTATGTAACATATATGACGTTTCTTTCAACAATTTATAGTTTTTTAAAGGACACGTTATGTAACATATATGACGTTTCTTTCAACAATTTATAGTTTTTTAAAGAACACGTTATGTAACAGATTCTACCAGTATATGAATTGTGTTTTGACCAAAACGTTCTGTTGTACTCACAGCATTTGAAAGCTCTAATATTGATTAAAATTTACATTATTTGAGATTCCTATATAATATACATAGAGATTTGTGGAGATCCATGATCGCCTACGCCAGCCGGCACGGCACCTGATGATGATGATGATATAATCTACAAGGAATATTATTAAAATAAGTTTAGTAATGTATGAGAACATGGAATTTCAATATATTTTTTGATGTAATGGAATTTCAATATATAATATTATGTAACTATATGAGAGATATAAGACATACATCATCAACATATACCTTCTCCACATCCACGGTTGATTGCAATAAACCTCTAAAATATCATGTCTTCTGTCAGCATGTTTGCCCTCCACTTGTGACTTGGTATTCCTCTAGCTTGCCGGCTTCAACTTTCCCCTCTAATAAGGTTTTGATCAATGTGTTGTGTTTCTTTATGTGTCCGAAATATATATTTATTTTATTGTTATTATCTATAGTAATTCTATCTTCATTAGTATTTTCTAGAACTTTTTTTTTATTAACACAGAGATGTAGCAGAAATAAAAGAATAGAATTGGCATGGGAAAGACAATATTCCAAAGAATAAATATACCATACAACAAATGCTTCTCTACTGAGATGAGGAGTTCTTTAGTGTTACTTGCATTCAATAATGACATATAGAAGTGAATTAGGGCTCTATAAATCCAATAATGACATATAGAAGTGAATCAGGGTTCTATAAATCAAATAATGACACATGGAAGGGAACCTTGGACAATTTAAAAATAAGGCATGAACAATATCTGGCGTGTACAGAGATGTGGTTTTACAAAACATATTGTAATAATCCTCATGGATTACTTAAAGGATTAATTTAGATCTGTTGAGAAATGTCCATGAAAATAAAGAATTTTCTAAGAAATATCAGAAGAAATCAGTTATCATATTTGAGTATGTAATTCAAAGACAAGTGTTACAACATAATGAGGCAATAGGGGAAAATTATTCATAATAGAGATAGAGATAAAGTAGATACTGAGCAGACTAACATCATGGCATGGAAACAAAATTCAACAACATCATTTTAAACACACTTCTTTGATGGGCAGTCTTGGTTCGATCCCCTGATGGAGTTGAAATTTCCTAACTACAAGGTTAGCAGCAATGGATTTCCAAGTTGATTTCCTTTCCTTGTCTCTACAGTCTTATACTTTATGTTATGTTATGTTATGCGATCGACGTCATGGCACATTGGGCGTTCCCATTCGTGCTCGTTACATACTTTATATGATTTTCAGGCGGCATAATCGCAACTGTTACACTGAATTATTTTGTATTTTCATGGTTACATCCCTTCTAATGTTGATCTGATTTCTTGTGCCTTTCTAGTAATAAGATGATTTACTATTAGAGCTAATGAGAACAGATTAGATATGATGATTTATACATTTATAATTTTATGTATAAAATAGTATACTTATAATGATAATTAGGAAGGAAACTTCTAAGTCTGGCATAGTGTTCCTTCAGAAGAAAGAACAGAACGTGTTGCAGAACCATTACAGGCAACCTTCAATGTGGAGATGTTACATTGACTGAATTTAATAGAAATTGTATTTTGTTGCTATTTTGTTTTGTTTTGTTTTATTATCACTTTAATTTTCTTCTTATTATTCATTGATTCAGTTGTACTTGTTCTCTTAACCTTTGACCCAATGCAATGAATTAGACATAGCATTGAGGAAATGAAGTGTCTGTCTATTGTCTGCTAACCCCAGATTGGGGCCAGAATTGTTCTGTTCTAACACTAAAGGGATGAGAGGGCTATCTGTGCTGCTTAATCATACAGCAGTCAAGGTAGGGTTCACTGTGCACATTCTCCGCCACCAGATTGTCTGCTGGTCATCTCAAGTTCTATTTTACTCTAGGCATGTGTCTAAATGTCCAAAAGAGGATTATCATGTCCTGAGTCAACGCACATCTGTAATGGGAAAATCTGTGATGTTGCCAGTCTTCAGAAAGCTACACATATTAGTTCTCTATCCTCAGGTTTAGTCAGTATCTCTCTGTATTCTTTTTAACCATAGAAGGTGCATGAATATTGTTCATATATAGTATATTCATGAATATTGTTCATATATAGTATATTCATGAATATTGTTCATATATAGTATATTCATGAATATTGTTCATATATAGTATATTCATGAATATTGTTCATATATAGTATATTCATGAATATTGTTCATATATAGTATATTCATGAATATTGTTCATATATAGTATATTCATGAATATTGTTCATATATAGTATATTCATGAATATAGTAGGGCTACTAGTAGGGTTTTACAAAGAGATCTTCCAACCATAGAGTATTTTATCCAAAGAGACTATGGAGATCACTGCTGCCTCCAGTGTTCTGTCATGGGTGGCTGAGCAACAGATTACCCATACGATTATCATATCAGGCTCGATGAATATGTTTTAAATGATTCAATCTGGAAGTATGCGTGTGAAATGGGTGGACACCATTCGAAGATCATATCTCAAGAAAATAACTTGGCTGTACACGATTGGACATACTGGAGTGCAGGGTAACGATCGTGCTGACTCTCTTGCAAACAATGCCCCGACTCAAGTGGGCAGAAGTATGGACAGATCTGATATCATCAATGCAGTACGCTCTCAATTATGTGACATGGGCAAGTCTCAGACACTGGAACGAGTTCGAGAGTTAGGCGTTAAGTTTGGACATGTCAGACAGTGTCGTCTTCGTGGTAGAGAGAGACGGTAAACTAATCAACTTCTCATGGGTACGGTGAGCAAACCGGCTTTGGGATGGCTGCTGCAACGGAGGACAGAGCACGAATGGGAATGCCCAATGTGTCATGGCGTCGATCGTATAACATAAGATCACATTTAATCTAAAATGACTAAAGTCGAAGGATTGACTTTCCTGAAATGGGTTTATACCTCATATGGCTCAATCCCTCACAGCAAAAAGGACACGCCAACTGCGGAGAGTATTGCACAAAGCACAAACTTCGTAGTTCCTGTAATAATTCCAGGAGTCTCTGGAAAAAGAGCACCCGTGAACAGAACGGCGTGGTTCGGATTCTAACTCATGACCTTTGGAACGCCAAGCAAGGGCTTAACCAGGGAGACCCCCAGTATTACATCTACTCTGTTGGTGCTACGGAGTTTGTGCACTGCAGCTGAGATCTTCCTGTGTAAGAAAGAGATCAGAGCACACATGGTTACTCACCGAAGTGCAATTATGATGGCCCAATCAATCAATCCAGTCAGTTATACTCTAGCATCTTATCAGATCTGATTGGACATAGATGAGATCTTCGTTGCACATGTCTGAACATGTAGACTTCAAGTTGCACATATCTGTAACTTTTGTAGACTTCAGAGTTGACACATGTCTGTAACTTAGTAGACCTTAGAGCTTCACATGTCTGTAACTTATGTAGACCTTCAGAGCTGACACATACCTGTAACTTATGTTATCCAAAATCCTCGTTGTTCATTATTTTTTTTATTGGTCATTGGTTACTCAACTGACGTCATTGTACTCCAGGCAGACCCAAAGGTGCTCAGTTCCCCCCTTCCCTCCCCAAACAGATATCGAAGAGTATGCATGTTGATGGTTCCCGTGGCTCGCTGATTAAATACTCTGCCCCTCAGGCATCAAGTTCTACTTGTACAAAGGGTAACTCTCATATTTTTTTCAAACTTATATTCATTATTGTCGAACATTTATGATTGCTCTTTCCATTTCTCACTTTTTTGTCTGTCATTCTTTATATCATGTGTGTTTTCTGTCTTTTCAGGCAAGATGCCAGAAGAATCAAGTCATACAATTAAACTGATGAGACATCTGATGTTAAACTTTCTGCTTTTAGACGCATATGCAGGACAGATCAGTTTGCCTAGAACTAGAAAATCACATTCTAATTGAGTACATACACATACTCATGGATTGAAGCTAGTCACGACAGAGATGAAGTGTCTGCGCAGAATGCTGGGAGTAACAAGAAAAGATTGGTTTAGAAATGAAGACATCAGGAAAAAAGTGAGTACACCATCAGTACTGAACTTCATCAAGAAACAACAAATTAGATGATTCGGCCACACAAACAGATTACCAACAAGAACTACACCACAAAGAGTGATGTTACTCCGATACAGTGGATCAGTGGAAACTACACTGGCAAAAGGCCGACAACGCAAAAGGTAGACCTCAGAGATAACAGAGGCGACGAACAGCACAGTTTATGAAGCGCACACAAAAGTTTGTTCTAGAAATCTCTTCTTACCTGTCAGGCAAATCAGGACTGGAGAAAAGATAAAAAGACAAGGCGAATAGAGAGACTCGCTCCAGGTGTCTCCTTTTTGACCTACATCTGAAAGGCAAAACAGGATTAGAGAATAGATAGATGGATTGACAAAAAAGTTGCAAGAAGAATTGTGTTAACAAAGCAGAGAGGAATTCACAAAAGTTTTTAAAGCAGGATGAAGGTCAAACTTTAAGACAATTATTTTAATCATTTAACCATTTTTCAATGAAAATACTGTGATGATTATTCATGATTTCAGTCACTGACTTATGATTAATTCATAATTATGTCCACATATGATGAAATTATGTCTATGTGAAATATTTTGTTATGAAATCATTACTTCAAAGAATAAGCTGTGATTAAGTAATGATTACTTCAAGTAGCGGATTATTGTAAGACATGTTTGTATGTAGATTATAATAAAATTATCTTATTTATGTAAGCGATGTATGGAAACCTACAGATCTAAGGTGGTCAGACAGGATCAGATCTGGAGATAACCGTGGGAGGGTTGCGTTAATGCTGAGTAAACAACCGATATGGATAAAAGCACGTATATTACAATATTACAGTAGCAAGGAAACTAAATGATTAAATATGAAAAATGACAACACTCCAAGTTCTTTTACTTTAAACGATCTATATCGACCACTCGTTAAACCACTCTCTGTGATTTATATGTGATATGAGTCTAAGAGCACGTTGTGCCAGTTACGAGCATACAAATAGGCATGTACATTTGATTTCTGTGACGCTTTTTATTTACAGTGGTGCTTCCTATGCCCCTTGCTCACTTGCCCCATACAACATGCCTTGCAGGTCACAGTGTTACTATTCTTAGCTCCCCATGCGAGCCCAGACAACATATATACGGACTCGACTTTCAAATAAATAAATATGAAAATGACAGCAATCAATATTTTAACCATCGAAGCGTCTAGTGTTGACATTTTAAATAATGAATCATGTATTTTTCCTTGCTAATGTAATACTATACGCCCTCGTCCATAACACCTGATGTATGAATGTTATAGTATCATCATCAATTTATTGAAGTCAAGTAATAATGTTCGTCAATCAAATATGATTATAACCACATAGTTACTTCATCCAACAAACAATATGTAATATCAGTCAATGGACACGTAGGTGACTTGTCAGTCCGATGCGTGCCTTGAAGAGTGAAGGATGAATCAGTGACTAGCGCAGCATGTTTGATTAAAGTGAGGAAGAGTTGCGCTAAACGTCGACCTCACTCTCTCTCCTGTTTCCAACAAGATCCAGTGGCAAGACAAGTCGAGACGACTGGTGGAGGATTCAGGTGCAGTGGATGACCAGGGTGTACTACGTGCCTCACCGTGCTCAGTACGCTCCACAGCGCTTTGCTGGTACTCGCCGTTGTGTCCGTTGAGCCACAGAAGTGGTTTCTTCCGCACCCTCTGTCGAGTCCAGTCTTTACATGCAAGGTAGGCAAGACCTATTTCACCGATAGGTTGTTAACCATCCGGCTACCCTCAGCCTGGTTTGGTTAGCCTGTCAAAGCCAATGCCCATATGATGGCTACTGCCGCATGCTGACAGCTGCTATGAGCAACAGGTGAGAGCTGAATGACAGGTTTGGTCCAATGTTCAGAAATCTGCCCTTAAACGGGCATGACAGCTTCAAGTAATGATATAGAGAATATATAATCAATGTTTAAACAATACAGAACTTTTATAGATGACCTATATCTCCAAGGCATTAGAATTTCTTTCATAATATTCATTAATAGAGAGAGAGAGAGAGAGAGAGAGAGAGAGAGAGAGAGTCTCTGCCAAAGTAGTTATCAGAGGACTATCATCAACGCACTCCGGACATGTTCATAGGTTCTCCGATATCCTCCACAACAAATCCAACCGTGTCCAGCGGACCAACACGCCAGTTTGATGTTGATTAATCAGTCTCTTTGCATATTTGGTATGTCGTTCTTTACGGGCTGTACCAATATTGACACCCATCTCTGGCCAAAGTAGTTAAACAGCTTGCCTTGCTTTCTAAAAATTGTGTTCAAATCTGGATTGCATTGTTCAGTTTGTAAATTCATTATTTTCTCTGCGATCACTAAGGATTATTGCTGTGCATTGTGTAATATTCTCGGCAAAGGATATGCCATTTCTGCAGAGAAAGGCCGAGCCATATGAGACAACCCGTTGCAATAAAGTTAAAACTACCTATAGACCCCCTTTCTGCACTATATACTATATATTAGTGGTTTTATTTTGTAATCGTAACAGTTCTCCTCAGGCTGACCCAGCCTGTTAGGTACCAGAAAATCTCTAGGAAGTAAAAGCATATGGCGTATTGTTGGCTACGTCACCTATTGTGTGTCGATAGTCAATGAAAACTACGGGCATAACACTGCATTCCTCAATATATATACATTGTTTGAAATATAAACACATACTAATTCCATTATTAATACATATTGTTTATAAACAATGTTCAGAATACACTAGAAGGTTGACTTTTTGTTACTGAGAATTTTCTTCTTACAAGGAATATGGCAGTAGAAAATAAATCAACCTCTTGCGATTCTCTGTTCACAGAAAGAATGAAAATGTGGAACAATCATGTAGAATAGATTGTCTTTACAAAGTGATGTTTGTGAAAGTGTTGAAATCGTATTGTTATTGACAGATCTGTGATAGACACGCCCATGATTGGTGTCAGACTATTTGTGCCATCATAGGCAATGCAAAAAATGTGTACCCTTCACTCTTACCATTTAAAATTATATTGCCCAGGCTGAAATTATACTGCCCCAGGCTGAATTATATTGCCCCCAGGCTGAATTATACTGCCCCCAGGCTGAATTATATTGCCCCCAGGCTGAATTAATACCAAATGTTTCCTTTATTTAAAAACAATTTGTGTTAGACCTTAACTATTGGTGCCGCAGTGGGTGGACCCAGTTAAGTTTAAAAGTGTACAAACTTAGAACGTCGCCATTCTAAGGAATTAGATCTGCTCAGAATTGTTCAAATATATTTAGTTGCCTATTGAATCTATGAACGCTCCCACCTTTTTGGCAAAGATCAAGTTGGCCCCACACTTTGATCTTAGTTAAAGGCCGAGAAGCAGAAATGGCAACTGTTTCCTGTGACAAGGATGTGTTAGTCTTATCGATGTAATGTGATTAGAACATTTGAGTATTAGAACTGGTCTTAATTAGACCTTTGTTATAAGAATATGTAACACAACTAACTTTGATCATTTTTGTTATATCCAAAATTGAAAAAAAGAGAATATTTTGGGACAGAAATCACTTTAAACTCTCTCACATACAGTGTCCACTATTATTCGTTCGTTTCACAGCTAGCTCTAGATGTGCTTGTTTCATGACCTCTGGTGCATACTGTCTACTGCTATTGACTTGCTGAATGGATAGGCAAAAGATCAAATTTAGTATACATGTTTATATCTTTTTATGCCCCTTTTGTCATGACAAAGACTGATGATGATGAACTTATATGTGATCGCAAACTTAACTATTGAAGATACTTAATTTGCAGAACATAGCTGGCTTTAGTACATTCATGAATTTATATATCTCAATTGTTTTACTTTTTTATGTTAATCTTCTTTAACTCGATCCATACCATGAACCACTTTAGTGACTTACAAATGTGTGACAATTACACTACCAGACACTTAAGGTGGCTATTCACATAGAACACTTGCTTTCTATTTGTACTAAACCTTTATATATATATATACATATACAGAACATCGTGGTGAGATGTCAGGATGGGGATTATTGGCTAACGTGCATGGTAGGGTTGTTGCAAAGCGTAATGGAGCATACTTGACGATTACTTCCAGTATGAGAATGGAGGTTGATGCCGCTACTGCTGCCCTCCATTGGCTCTCTGTGACTTCGTTTGCTGGGGCTGTTGTTGTTTTTGACTTTCAGTTGATGCTTAGGAAGATCCAGAATGACAGGTTGCAGTATGAATGGATATCGCCTATAGAGGTTTCCATTCTCCAGAGACTCACGCGGATCTACTGTTCTGGGTAAGCGGACAGGCTTGCATCAATTGTCTGGGATATTTGGATTGATGAGAGAGATCTTCTTCTGTCTCTTGGCGACCTACTCTTGGCGACCTACTCTCGGTTGAGGACACTACAATTTATTTTGAATCAATCCAGCGATTTAAGGAGTTTGGAATTACACATTGTACAAATAGAGTTGGTTGATTGATGGGGACAGAGAGGAGTGTGTTTAAACAGTGAGTTACATGAACACCAGTATGCATACACCTAGCCATCTGTTGGGGAGACTAGTACCTATGGGTCTGCTCGGAGTGCTTTGACATCAGTTCAGTAACCAATTTATATATATATATATATATACTGTTATGTGATGATATATATATATATATTAATGTGATATGTGAATTAAGATCAGATGTTTATCTGCTATATGACAGTGACATACTATCTGACTGAAACCACTGTAGATCAGATGTTTCATCTGCTACCGTATGACAGTAGACAGTACTATCCACACATGTTAAACCCACTGTCAGATCAGATGTTTCATCTGCTACCGTATGACAGTAGACAGTACTATCCGCACATGTTAAACCCACTGCATTGCATAGTTGTCTCGGGAGTGCTAAATGCTATGTCAGTAAACCCTGATAAAATATGTCCACTGCCTTATGGGTCTGCACGGTTATGTAGAAGTCTAGAGGAGTAAACATTGTCCATAAATCCGGAAGGAAGGATGGTTATGTGTGTATTCCATCTTCAGGCAAACCCTGCTAGATTCAAAACGTATGTACTTTGTCTTTTCTTTGGACGAAACAGTAGGGTAGAGAGGAGGTTTGTGTGAAATGAGCAAGGCACATTCCCCATATTAGCTGCCCAAGCTAGGCATAAATTGAGAGAACTTGAGGATAAGCTGAAAGGCAAGAGAGACAAGCGCAAATCCAGAAGTTGTCACAGTAAAACCACTTTCCAATTGACCGTCTGTAAAGAAGAAACAAACCATATACATATATGCTACATATATGCTACATATATGCCTACTGCAAACAGTGTAAAAACAAAACATTCTTGTGATAACATTCTGGTATCATAACAGATTTGTTATCGGAACTTCAGCAACATTCTTGGTAAGGAAGCAATTAAAACAACACATTCTTTTTTGTATGTTTCATTCGTGTTTTACTTGATTCCCATTTCTGTTTTATTATCTAACAAATATGTAAATAAAACAACAAGACAAATAGCTAAGGAGTTTGTTCACTGCCGCTGAGATCTTCCCGTGTAAGAAAGAGCTTTGAGCACATATAGTTACTCACCGAAGTGCAATGATGACCGCTCTATCAATGAATCAAACCTAACAATGAGATGTGTTCTATAAGTTCAATATAGAACAACAACTAGTGATCATTTTTAAACTCTACTACACACCATCTTTTACACACCATCTTCTACACACCAACTATTACACACCATCTTCTACACACCAACTATTACACACCAACTATTACACACCATCTTCTACACACCAACTATTACACACCATCTTCTACACACTAACTATTACACACCATCTTCTACACACCAACTATTACACACCATCTATTTTACACTAATAAATGATTTGTTCATACCACAGGTTAGGTAACTCTGCATGATTTACAATTGGCACTGATGAAATAACAGATAGTTTATGCAATTCCTAACATAGTGCAGAAAGAATACACCCAATGTCATAGCCTAGTGTTCCTGGACAAGCTCTATAAATTTGTCCTTCTTCTTCTTTTGTCGTCAACTGTACCGGTGTTGCCCAGTGTCGTAGGTTTTCTTTTGTCTTGCTGTTCTGGTGCTTGTTTTTATCTTTACTCTTCACGGATGTGCACATCTAACCATCTTTCGTGGTCTTCCTCTTGCCTTCTTTCCCATGTTCTGTTGTAAGACTTGTATACTGTGGTTGGATGCATTCTTATAAGTGCAAACCACTCATTTTTGTTTATCTATATAATTCAAGCACGTTTGTCAACTTTCTTCTATGCTTATTGTCCTCTGCCTTATACCAATCAATCTTTCTCTAAAAATATTCAAGTTTTTTCCTTTAAACATTGTATATTTTTGGTTTCTATATCTTCCATTTTTTTCTTCTTTAATTAAAAAATGATTTTGCTTGTGTTGTGTTTTGTCATTTTTAATATTACTATCAGCGTATTTAATTGTTGTCCATTTTATGTTTCGTTAATTGTGTTCTAGTTATCAACTTACTTCATCTTCTTCATTTTCAACTCCAAAGTAGCAAGTCTTCAACAAACTTCTTCCAGCTCTTCCTCTCTCTTGCCATCACTTCCAATTCTTTCCATGTTTACCTATCCTTTTAATATCAGTCTCCAGCTCTGTTCTCCATGTATGTCTAGGTCTTCACCTACTTCTCTTTCACTGCGGGTTCCAAAACATTGCATGTCTTGCAATGCTTCTGGTCGATCTTCTCACTATATGTCATATCCATCGCCAGCTAGTTGAAATTAATTCTTGTCGAAGTTAATTCATAATGTTCTAATTCTGTATACGATGTAAGACGTATTCGGGAGTAACACAGATTACGGAGTGAAAGGGTTAATAAACATGAGAAAAGTGTGTCTCCACTGGGTTATGCGCCTGCTAGCATGTGAATAGAAGCAACGAGAGTTAGTTGCCCTCGACAGCTGCTCAAGAAGTGTTAATAAACACAATTTTGGGATCCATAATAACAGTAGATGAGACTTAGATTCACTATTATGTCCTCCAACAAAATATGTCAGCACGCGTGAAAGCCCTTGTGTAGTCGACAATAGAAAAATCTGCAGAAAAATGACTGCATTTCTATTGAAAGATTAAATGCTTTACGGCAATACATTTCATTGACATTTCTATTTGGATATTCTTACTCAGCTAAAGAAGGCTATGACCAAAAAATAAAGAGGCATTCAAAATTCTTCCTTCAGACAGTGAGCTCTTACAAAACACGACTTACGCAGCTCTAGTAGACACAGATTTGCATACTGAGATTCTTCCACTCCCACTCTATTACCCCGATTCTTCACGCACTCTATGAGATCTTCCATCCCACCATTTCATACTAGATTCTTCCACTCCCACTCTATTGAGATTCTTCCACTCCCACTCTACTGATTCTTCCACTCCCACTCTATTTCAATTCTTCCACTCCACTCTATTGAGATTCTTCCACTCCCACTCTATTGAGATTCTTCCACTCCCACTCTACTGAGATTCTTCCACTCCCACTCTTTAGATTCTTCCACTCCCCACTCACTATTCTTCCACTCCCACTCTATTCTTCCACTCCTCAACTCCTATCTTCCATTTGGCTTCTCCATACTTTTTTTTCCCTTTTTCCAAAATACATTTTTTAAAAAGCCCAATCAAATGAAATTATTTGGACACATTAACAATACATTAAAATCAAACTCCTACCTAAATTGTATCATTTTGTAGGCCTCAAAACAAACACAGGAAAAACAAAATTATGACAAACAGTGAAATCCAACAACCAGTAATGTTAGAAAATGAAACACTGGAAAGGGTTGAGCAGTTTACATATCTTGGTAGCGTACTGACACTAAATGGTGGCACAGAAGAAGATATAAAATCACGTCTAAGTAAGGCCAGAACCGCTTTTGCCCAGAATGAAACCAGTATGGAAGTCCAAAATCTACAATAGGACCACAAAGCTTAAACTCTATAAAAGCATTGTTTTGCCTGTTTTGCTCTACGGATCGGAGTGTTGGAGGATGACCAAAGGAGATACTAGCAGGCTGTCAGTTTTCCACCACTCTTGTCTTCGCAGAATCTTGGGAATCTTTTGGCCAGTAAAAATATCCAATAACCAACTACTCCAAGACACAAGACAAGAGGCAATGAATGACATACTCAAAAGAGAAGATGGAAATGGCTCGGACATGTTATGAGAATGAGACAAGAAATGCCTGCAAGGATAGCCCTCACTTGGACACCAGAGGGAAAGAGAAAGAAAGGCAGACCACGGACAACATGGAGGCGCATGATGGAAGAGGAACTGGACACCGCATCTATGACGTGGGGATCTGCGCTGAAGGTTGCACGGGACAGGAGAGCATGGAAAGTCCTTTCTGAAGCCCCATGTGTCACTAGGCATGACGGGATTAAGTAAGTAAGTAATCGTCAGGATAAAGTATTATATCCAGACCCTTAACATATATATATATATAGCTAATAACGTTTTATGAATGTCAAGTACCAATGTTAAGCTGAATTATATCTGATTAGAAGAGGTGGATTCGGAGACGCCGCCGTAGCTACCGTATAAGTGTACTTCTGTTGATTCTATCAGCTGATTAAATATAACTGAGTACGTATGGGAACTTCTCAGGTGCACTGACATGGATTATTTTGCAGTTTTTAACTTCTTCTTCTTATGCTTCATATCGCCCACTTGTGAAATCACTTCTTATGTTAGTCTTTGCTCTCTTCTCATGTGATACTTCCATATTAGTTCTTCTGTCTCAACTCTTCATCGACCCTGTGAAATCACTTCTTATGTTAGTTCTTCTGTGTCTTCCAACTCTTCATATCGACCACTTGTGAAATCACTTCTTATGTTAGTTCTTCTGTGTCTTCCAACTCTTCATATCGACCACTTGTGAAATCACTTCTTATGTTAGTTCTTCTGTGTCTTCCAACTCTTCATATCGACCACTTGTGAAATCACTTCTTATGTTAGTTCTTCTGTGTCTTCCAACTCTTCATATCGACCACTTGTGAAATCACTTCTTATGTTAGTTCTTCTGTGTCTTCCAACTCTTCATATCGACCACTTGTTAAATCCTTTCTTATGTTAGATTACTTCTGTGTCTTCCAACTCTCATACCATTAAATCTTATTTGTTCTTCTGTGTCTTAACTTCATCACCATTGGAAATCATGTTGTTCTTCTTCACTTCATCGACCATGAATCATTATTTAGTTCTTTCTTCAACCTTCAATCGACCATAAATCACTTCATTTGTCTTGTCTACTTCATATCGACCACGTAAATCACTTATGTTGTTCTTCTGTTTCACTTCATATCACATTTGAAATCCTTCTTATTTTTGTTTCCTTTTCTATCCCATAACATTCTTATCATGACAGAAAAGAACATTATATTTGTCAGATCATGCGCCTACAAAGTCACATCAATTTCTGCAACGCTTTTATTTACTATGGTAGCTTCCCTAGGCCCCTACCTCAGTCGCCGCTTAAAGAAATGCCTTGTAGGTCGCAGTGGTACTATTCTTTGCTCCCCTTGTGAGCTCCGGCAACACATGGATGAGTTTTGAAACAAATGACTGCCTGCCTGTCCAGTGTGTTCGTAGCCTGTTTGACGACGGGTGACAAGCCCCCTGTTAGTGCCTTCAATTCCTCGGGCTGACAGAAAAGTCACAGGTTCTCCAGATTTACGGTGTTCATGGAACCGAACCGAATGGTTACGATGTCCATGGCACCGAGCCGAAGAGCTGAAAGCTCAAGTGCTTTTGGATCGAAAAAAACAAAAACAAATGAGCATATAGATTTGTTTCAGCTCAATGATAATTTTTATATCTATATCTCGTCCTACTTCTTCAAGAATAACCTTTGATCTCTGAGAATGTTCACTCAACTATTTATATCCCAACAACAATGGTTAAACTTGATCCATCGATGCGTTGTATGCATCCTTCATTGTTACTGTGTCTCCGCTTAATCCGGCATCAAAGATTTCACAACACGACACACAAAGCCTACAAGATCAAAGCACAGTTGGGAGCAATCCATTCAGAAAGATGTCGCGTCTGTCTTACAAGTCCGATCAACAACCTGAATTTGTTCTAAATTTAACCAGATTTGGTCTGTGTGTGTTTTTTTTCATACGTGCTAATATCATATCAAACAAGTTCTTTCATTGGTTTAGTTCATTCAAACATTTGTTGTCATTAGCAACAATCCGAATAACAACAAATTATGCAACTAACAAAATGAAACATCCAGGAAATGTCTTTCCAGTTGAAAGCTGGGTAATTTAGCTACATCAGAGGGAAAAGAATTCTTCACATCTACTAACGTCTGTGTCCTAGATCATAACAAAAACGTTGAAGAAACATGAAGTAATCAGCATCATCAGCTTGTGCAGTCTCCATATTTTTGTCCTCCATGGCGTTAGCCTGGTATGGCGCTTCTGACTGATTTTTACGTGAATGCCTGCTTTTACCATTTGACTGCTGTTCCCGGCATGCAGGTGGGCCTTCACCATATTCAGAGATACACGCCATAACTAACTATGGTTATAGCTATTCTAGCATAACTAACTATGGTTATAGCTATTCTAGCATAACTAACTATGGTTATAGCTATTCCATAATAGTTCATTAACATAAAAATAGTAATAGTCAACCCCAGAATTTTATCAAAAGCATTTTCATGGAGAGGAGGGTAGGGAACTTACATTCTTCCCCTCCCTCTTCCTTAATTTAGGGACGCCCATGCCTCTGCTATGAATTTTCAGCAAATTGGATTTGCTCTTCATCTATATATTTTTATTTATATCTTCCCGGCCAGTGTGAGCTTATTGGTAACCTACAAATTCTCCTAACTCATTCTGCACTAACTGTCACAGGCTGCGCCAAGATTGTCAGTTAAAATAACCCACCTGCCGTACACTACGCCAAGCAATTTTATCATGAAAATTTAGTAGTACATTTACATCAAAGCATGCTGATCCAATTTTCTATTTTTATCTACATCAAAGCTATACATTCCTACAGGATGGTATGTTATATTTTCTCTCAGTATGATGTAAGTCTTCGAAATGCCACCCTTTAAATCTGTTTTCTGTCAAATAACTTTCAACTTAGGTTTGTTTTTTTGCTGCTTATGCCGCTCCCTTTACGGAACCGCCTGATGCGGCCGCCTCTCTGTATGCGCACGTCACTACATCATGTCTGATCGGGAGATTGGTAACATTTATTAACTGAATAACACTTACATATTTACCAAGCTGAAGAATGTGAACAGAAAATTTATGAAACCACATCATGTTCTTTAATTGAGTAGAGAATATATCAGCGGCGGCTCGTGATCATGTTTGTTGGTGGGGGCCAGACAAAAATTACCGGAAAAATCATGGCTTTGAGTGGTTACGTTTTAATTTATAAAATAATAAATATACGTTACATATTATTTTTGGTGGGGTCCGGCCTCAGTGGCCCTTAATGACGAGCCGCCACTGGAATGTAATAACCCTTTCACTCTGTAATTTAGTTAGTTAAAGGAGTCTGTGACGTAGAGTGAAACGTGCTCGTCTCTAGTGCCAAAGGTACCAGGTTCGCTCACTTGTGGAGTCATCTGGATATTTTTCCATAGATCTTTGATTTCAGTGTAGATGAGATCGAGTTCCTAGTCCTATCGCAGACGGACGATAAAACGTAGATCCTGTGTTCAATGTGGGCATATAAAAGAACTCTTGGCAGTTCATAATCCAAAAGAACAGGCTGGAAAGTCGCTGCTCTGGTACAATTCATTAGAAAAAGATCTAAACAAAATTTATACAAAAATATCTTCAAAATTACATCGGGACCCTCGCCGGTGCTACGGAGTTCATGTTGAGATCTTCCTGTGTAAGAAAGAGATCGGAGAACACATGGTTACTCACCAAAGTGCAATGATGATGGTCCTATTAATCAATCAATTAATCAATCAATCAAGCTAGAGAATGTGACAAAAAAATGCATGCAACCACATTATGTTTTTTAATTGAATAGTGAATATATTAACCCTTACCCTCCGTAATTTAGTTAACCTTCGGACGCATTTATATTGTAATGTAAACTGAATAAGACTAGATTTGCGTCATCTCAGAAAGCACATCGAGACAGTATATTGCATCAGAGGGACAAAGGGGGTTAACATTTCCACTAAGTAAATTTTAACCCCTTTAACGATCTAACGCTGCAGTTTACGCTGTCACACATAGTGTCGTGATACTGTAGTTGACAACTATTATTTGTTCGTTTCATAGCTACATATGCTAGTTTCGTGTCCTCTGACGCACACAATCTACTGCTAAGGGCTAGCTATCTATTGTCAGAACGGTAAATTAACTTGTATTTCTACCGTCTAGTCAAGGTGACGGACAAGACGATATTCATCGCAAACATGTATACGTTAAAGAGTTAACCAGTATACTGGCTATGCGGTATCTTAGAAACTACTACGAGCCGGTATATCGGATCAGATGTGTGAAAGGGTTAACATACGTTTTATCTTCCTTTTTATTGTTCCAAGTCACAGACTCATATCCAGATGGGTTTGGTTCGCCCGAGTGGTTACCGAGGCCCAAATTTGGGGTGTAAAGAACGAACGCAAAGAAGAAGAAGATGGGTTTGGTATCCTACTGAAAGAAAACACAAATCCCAGTACCACGTGCACTGAGTTATACTGCAACATGGCGTCAGATCTGATTTATTACACGAGATACCGTCACAGTTGACTTATGCCATGTTTTTTTTTTTTTTTTTTCCGATCCAGAAGCACTTGTGCTGAAAGCTCTTCGGCTCGGTGTCATGGACATCGTAACCCTTCGGCTCGGTGCCACGAACACCGTAAATCTGGGAACCTGTAGCTTTTCTGCCAGTCCGCGGAGTTGAACCCGCACTTACAGAGGACTAGTCACCTGTAGTCCAACGCGCTACGAACACGCTGGGCAGACGGGCATGCCATGTTTTTAAGTTCCTTTTCTTTCTTATTCTTCCCCTTTCAACTCCCGACAGAGCACAGGTCATCAGTAAACTTCTTCCAGCTCTTCCTCTCTCCTGCCATCCCTTCCAATTCTTTCCATGTTTTATCTATCCTCTTAATATCAGCCTCCAGCTCTCTTTTCCAGGTATGTCTAGGCCTTCCCTACCCTCTTTTCCTGAGGTTCCAAAACATTGCATGTCTTGCAATGCTTTGGGTCGGTCTTCTCAATGTGTGTCCATCGTCTCTTCCTCGGCACTTTCTCCTTAGGTTTCTGCTTAGTTCTTGCTATGAGTTCCTAGTTCATATTCTGATCATACCATCTTAGTCTCTCTATTTGACATAAACATCCATTTATAAATGTCTGTAGTTTTCTGGTTGTTTCTTTTGTTGTCTTTCATGTTTCCGAACCAAAGTTGTTCTGGAAGACTAACAAATTTGAAAAAAAGACTTCTTTCTGAACAATGTTTTCGATGTTGTTCTGTTCTATTATATGTTATTTCGAATTTATTCAGAATTCGACAATCCAGACACTTACCTTTATCTTTGTCCCAAGTCATGCTGGGATGAAGAGCAATAAGAGATCGGATGCACTGGCGGACATTGCTACAATCGAGAATCTGTATTCTATGTACAAAAGGGACATCATCAAAGCTCTAAAAGAAAACATACGCTCTGAAGATTTCAACGAAAAAGATAAAGGGTATTTTTTATTTCCGTTGCGATAGTTATGCATACCGATAGGTGCGGCAAGACGGTAGAAACCCCAGTAAATACATCAATCTACACAGAACGGGTGTTGTTAGTCTTAAACACACTGAAATACATTCTTGTGAAGGAGATAGGAACAATTATGAACATGTCCGATGTGCGATGAAGCTCAAATGAACAATGAACAATGTTATTTCGTCTAAGGAATGTAAAATTGGTACCCCAGCTCTCAGTGACGACGTCATAAAAGGATCTTAAACCTACGGATTGACTTAATTGTGCCGGCTTTTACCCCATACGGCTCGGTCCCTCTCCGCATAAGTGACACACCACCTGCGGAAAGTATTGGACAAAGCACGGACTTTGTAGCACCGGCAACCATCCTAGGGGTCTTTGAAAAATACCTCGTGAACAGAACGGCGCTGTCCAGATTCGAACCCATAAAAATTCGGAACGGAAAACAAAGGCGTATCCGTAAGCCCCAGAGACCCCCCCGACGACGTCATATGATAACAGAACAGACAAGTTGAAGGTGTAGAATCAACAACGCTCACACTGTGATTGATTATCAGATTATCTTTAATCCCTCAAGTAATGTCCTGAAAGCGGTGATTAATGCTAACTTTTTGTGATATTACATTTTTGTGGTATTTTTTTGCGTGAGACTTTTCAATGTTGAAGTACGCTTCCTCGCAATGGAATCGCAGCTTCAACGTTGAGAAATGATGGATTTCTATCTGGAGACAGGCTTAGATATTGGGCATCGACACAGATATGAATATGTGACATCGACACAGATATGAATATGTGACATCGACATAGATATGAATATGTGACATTGACACAGATATGAATATGTGACATTGACACAGATATGAATATGTGTAATGTGAAATGAAAATTATAGTGATATGTGACATGAATATGTGACTATGATTATATAATGTGATATGTGATATGTGATATATGTGAAAATGTGATATGATATGAGTGATATTGATATGTATATGATGAATATGTGATATGTGAATATGTGATATGTGAATATGTGAATATGTTATATAAATATGTGATATGTGATATGTGAATGAATATGTGATATGTGATATGTGATATGTGAATATGTGAATTGATGATAGTGAATATGTGATATGTGATATGCGATATGTGAATATGTGAATATATGATATGTGATATATGATATGTGATATGAATGAAACAAAAATCGTTTCATATCCTTTACAGAACTTCGCCATCAACGAGTCGTCGATTTTCTAGGTACCACTTGTACGTTCAGTAGTTTGCCATTGTTTTCTGAACTTTGAGGTGCATATTTTTACCTTTCGTAAACATCCACGCCGAACAAATTTTCTTCCAAACTGTCTGCCGTAGAGTTTGAACCAGGTACACATGGGTTGTGATCGAGCTCACTACCGTTTAAGCTACATACGCCCACCTGACATCGACACAGATATGAATGAATACCTGATATATCGACAGATCTGTGTATCTGACATCGACACAGATATGAATGAATATCTGGTATATCGACAGATCTGTGTATCTGACATCGACACAGATATGAATGAATATCTGATATATCGACAGATCTGTGTATCTGACATCGACACAGATATGAATGAATATCTGATATATCGACAGATCTGTGTTTTTGACATCGACACAGATTTAAATATCTGACATATCGACAGATCTGTGTATTTGACATCGTCACAGATCTGTATATCTGATATATCGACAGATCTGTATATCTGATATATCGACAGATCTGTATATCTGATATATCGACAGATCAGTATATCTGATATATCGACAGATCTGTATATCTAGCATGAAAACATTATTGAATATAAGAAAAACATTGCCTTTATTAAACTAAAGATGCAAGAAAATGGGAGTTATAAAGAAGCTACACGCTCTAATATAACCAAAACAAGGTTCGTCCTTAGGTTGAAAGAAGCGATCATCAGCTAAAATGACTTTAGTCTTGTACATAACAAACACACAAATCTATGATAACTGTTATATAAAACGACTTTATTCTTGTACATAACAAACACACAAATCTATGATAGATATTATATAAACGACTTTAGTCTTGTACATAACAAAACACAAATCTATGATAGATGTTATATAAACGATTTTAGTCTTGTACATAACAAACACACAAATCTATGATAGCTGTTATATAAAATGACTTTAGTCTGTACATAAAAACACACAAATCTATGATAGATGTTATATAAAACGACTTTAGTCTTGTACATAACAAACACACAAATCTATGATAGATGTTATATAAAACGACTTTAGTCTTGTACATAACAAACACACAAATCTATGATAGCTGTTATATAAAATGACTTTAGTCTTGTACATAACAAACACACAAATCTATGATAGCTGTTATATAAAATCGTTGTTTAGTATTCCACTTATTATTATATCATTTGCACGATCGCGGCCCCCGGCAGTACAAGGCCGACTAGCTCAGACAGGAAAACCAAAATTCATGTTTATTGGGGGCTGGTTTTTGTATATGTTTGATAGAACAAATGTAAGTTTCTTTGCAATTTTACTCAATTCTATGAGTCTATGGTTATTTATTGATGAAACATAATAATAATACTGATATACCTTATTGTTATGACTTAATAATATAACTTGTTATATAATATAAACTTGATTTAGCATTTTGTGTTGTTTTTGAAACAAATTCGACTTTATACAACAATACTGGAATGCGAGTTCACGCGACGGTTGTGGTCTTATTTTTTCGATATTTTACCTGAGCCGGTCGGTCGTATGTTATCCGAGGCCGTGGCTCGATAAAGGTCGTTTGGTAGAAACATTGTTGATCTTATTTTTCTACTTTGTAAAACTACTTACCTTCATGTTTACATTGTTCCCATTTTTTGGTATTTGTTGGAAACAAATAGATTAGAAATCTCGGCGTGTGGTTTAGCCATTAATCTTATGTTGGTCCGACATATTACCCCGTCCGTGACAGTTTCAGATCCCGTGTGTGCACCAGTGGTTTGGATGACTTTGTCGATACTTTAGAATACATAACAGTGCCGTCAATTGTTCTTATGTCTATCTATCTATCTTAACGCGTGTGACTCAATGTTTAAACAAACATCTCCCACGTTGTGATCAAGCGGTATAGCCAAGCAACTGGCTTAGTTGTCAAACTATATTTCGTTGTTTTTTTTCCTTTGTTTTTTTGGGAGCGTTATCTTCGTATGTACTTTGAGGAAAGCGTATATGTATGTCTGTCTGTCCGTATGTCTCTCCGTCGGTCTGTCTGTCTGTTTGTCTGACTGTCTAAGTGTCTGTCTGAGTGTCTGTCTGCCCGTCGGTCTGTCTGTCTGACTTTTCGACCGTCCGACGGTCTGTCTGTCTATCTACAATTTTTCAAGTGTAAATCTATTTGTTTATAGGTATTCGATTGTAAATCTATTTGTATAGAGTATTCAGGTAAATTATCTGAGAGGGATTCTTGTAAATCTATCTGTATAGAGGTGTTAAGCTGTAAATATATCTATATAAAGGATACGCACCTTGATGATGAGAGGTGTTCAGTTGTAAATCTATCTGCATAGAGGTACTCAGTAGTAAATATATCTGTATAAAGATGTTCGATTTCAAATCTATCTGCATAGCGGTGGTCTATTTCAGATCTATCTGTATAGAGGTATTCAGTTGTAAATCTATCTGTATAGAGGTATTCAGTTGTAAATCTATATGTATAGAGGTATTCAGTTGTAAATCTATATGTATAGAAGTATTCAGTTTAAATCTATCTGTATAGAGGTGATCAGTTAAATATATCTGTATAGAGGTATCAGTTTAAATCTATCTGCATAGAGGCATTCAGTTGTAAATCTATCTGCATAGAGGTATTCAGTTGTAAATCTATCTGCATAGAGGTATTCAGTTGTAAATCTATCTGCATAGATGTATTCAGTTGTAAATATATCTGCATAGAGGTATTCAGTTGTAAATCTATCTGCATAGATGTATTCAGTTGTAAATCTATCTGCATAGATGTATTCAGTTGTAAATCTATCTGCATAGATGTATTCAGTTGTAAATCTATCTGCATAGATGTATTCAGTTGTAAATCTATCTGTATAGAGGTATTCAGTTGTAAATCTATCTGTATAGATGTATTCAGTTGTAAATCTATCTGCATAGATGTATTCAGTTGTAAATCTATCTGTATAGAGGTATTCAGTTGTAAATGTATGTTTATATTTAAAGTTCACACTGTCGGTCTGTGTGATATTTAATACTGGTTTTTTTAAATTCGATTTAAATATTTTTGATATTTTTATGTAAGTGTGTCTGTGTGTATGATGTGTGTGTGCGTATGCGTGTGTATTTGTGTGTGTTTGATGTGTGCGTTTTGTGTGTGTGTATATGTGTGTGTATAATGTGTGTGTATGATGTGTGTGTATGTGTGTGTATAATGTGTGTGTATGATGTGTGTGTATGTGTGTGTATGATGTTTGTATGTGTGTGTATGGTGAATGATGTTGTGTGTGTGTGTGTGCGTGTGTGTATGTTTATTATCCGCGATGTTATATGTTTATTAGTGTGTGTGACATGTATATTCTTATTTGTGTGTGTGTGTGTGTGTGTGTGTGTTGATGTGTGTGTGTCGTGGTTGTGATCTGTGCAGTTACATGTACGTGTGTTTGTTATCTGTTTAGTCTTCGGTAAGTATGTTAGTGATCAATACAGTCGCGAGTATGTGCGCGTATGTATGGGCGTGTGTGTGTGTGTGCCTGACTTATACAGTCGCTCTTAAATGTGTATGTGTGTGAGCATGTGATCTATACACCGTATGTAACTGTGTGTGTGTGTGTGGAGAGAGAGAGAGAGAGAGGATTTTGTGATCGACTTGTATGCGCATAACAGTCACAGCGTACAATCGATCTTAGACTCGGATCACATACAAATGAGAAGTAGTGGTTAATAAGTGATCGATGAGGAGCGTTCGAAGTCGAAGAAGTCGAAGAAGAAGACACAATGATCTACTCTTCTGTGTTTTCTTATGCAAGTATCTAAACAGGATCCAAACGTGAAGGTTTGACTTCATTGAAACAGGTTTCACATATGGTTCCGACCCTTAGGCAGAGCTGGCACGCCATCTACCGAAAGGGTTGCGATGAGGCACGAACTCTGAAGCGAAGTCAACGATATCCATGAACTCAGCAACGAAATGTCCTATATGACTCAGTTGTTCGACCAAGCCTGAAAAGTTCAGGCAGATGTTTTCCATGGCACTCGACTATAGAGACAAGTCCATGTACAAAGTGTTCGATGTTCATGTACCGTTATGGAAGGGTTACGATCATCCAGGCACTCAGCTCAAAGTGTGTGCGATTGTCATGGCACTGAGCCGAAGACGGTTACAATGTCCATGTGCACCTGAGCCGAAGGGTTACGATGTTCATGGCACCGAGCCGAAGGGTTACGATATCCATGGCACGAGCCGAAGGGTTACGAATGCTCCGCATGGCACTGAGCCGACAGGGGTTACAATGTCCATGGCACCGAGCCGAAGGGTTACGATGTCATGGCACCGAGCCGAAGGGTTACGATATCCATGGCACTGAGCCGAAGGGTTACGATGTCCATGGCACTGAGCCGAAGGGTTACGATGTCCATGGCACCGAGCCGAAGGGTTACGATGTCCATGGCACTGAGCCGAAGGGTTACGATATCCATGGCACTGAGCCGAAGGGTTACGATGTCCATGGCACTGAGCCGAAGGGTTACGATGTCCATGGCACTGAGCCGAAGGGTTACGATATCCATGGCACTGAGCCGAAGGGCGATGTCATGGCACGAGCCGGGTTACGATTCCATGGCACTGAGCCGAAGGGTTACGATTCCATGGCACTGAGCCGAAGGGTTACGATTCATGGCACGAGCGAAGGTTACGAGTCCATGGCACGAGCCGAAGGGTTACGATGTCCATGGCACGAGCCGAGGCGATTGCACTGAGCCGAAGGGTTACGATGTCCATGGCCGAGCCGAGGGTTCGATTCCATGGCACTGAGCCGAAGGGTTACGATGTCCATGGCACGAGCCGAAGGGTTGGCAGCACTGAGCCGAAGGGTTACGATGTCCATGGCACCGAGCGAGCTAAGCCTGCTTCTGAATCCCCCCAAAAATGGGCAAGGGTTCAAGCGCCGTTGAACCATTTAAAGAAAAAGAAAGAGATGCACACTACCACTGCGCCACGTCTGTTCATAATCTAGGAGTTCATCATTGGCTACACTCCAGGAATCTCTGTCAGTTAGACGGCTTTCATTTATCACACTTTCGTGTGTTTTGTTGTTGTTGTACGGAGTGAGAATTCTGTGTAACTAGTGCGCTGCAGGAACCATAAATATGCATACTTTTCCAAATCTGTTGGAGGAGACTGAGCACCTAGGGGTCTGCCCAGAGTGCTTTGAATTTGAATCAAGTAACCAATAACCATTTAACCCTTTTGGTTTCTTTTTGTACGAAGAATATTACTTAGAAGAAGGCGGTGGCTTTACAGTATATGTAGCCTAGAGCCATACACAAGATTAATGAGACACTGCGCCGATACCTACAGTTAAACAACTGTTATCAAGTTGTTGAAGAATGTATAACACAAACATAACAGTATCGATCTAGTCTCCAACATTTGGTCATTACTGATCAGGTGTTCACATATATTATACCTATGACGTGACATAGGTAAATATTTGTCACAACGTAAATGTACCTTTATTTGCTGCTCCAGGTGTTATAGCAATAGTTGTTACAAAGGTATATTAGTCAGGGGATTGGAATGTGAAGAAATGAAGTGTGTCATTATATCTGTTGTAGTTACTGATGCTAATAATGGTGTTGTTGTAGTTATAATGTGGATGTAATTGTTGGAAAACTTTGGATCATTTATTGTATGGCAAATTATTTTGCAGATGTTTCCAAATGAAGAATGATGATGATGAAAAAACGTTGTCAGCTTGCAAGACTCATCTAAATTCATAATAAATAAATATATATATTTAACAAAAATATATAATCTTTTTTCTTCTTCTTTTTTCGTCACACTGCTACCGGATCCTTGCCCAGTGTCATCACTCTGCTACCGGATTGTTGTCCAGTGTCATCACTCTGCTACCGGATTGTTGTCCAGTGTCATCACTCTGCTACCGGATTGTTGCCCAGTGTCGTCACACTGCTACCGGATTGTTGCATACTGTCGTCGTTTTCTGTTTTTGTCTTGCGCTGTTCTGGTGGCTTGGGTGATTGTTATGTTTGCTCTTTGAATAATTCTGCTATGCCATCTCACCATCTTTTTCGTGATCTTCCTCTCGTCTTCTTTCCTGATGGTCGGTTGTAGAAGACTGTGTACTGTGGAGTTTTAATGCATTCTTAATAAGTGACCACACCACTTCATTCTTTGTTTTTCAATGTAATTCAAGTAACGTTCTGTGCCAACTTTCTTTCTCATGCTGATATTGGTGACTGTCTTTTCTGGTGTTGTTGGTAACTTTTGCAGGCAGCGCATTTCACATGTAGTTATTTTTGTGACTGCGCTTTACTCATTGTCCATGTTTGGCTCTGGCAACACAAAGTAGATATGAAAATGCTGTCTAGGTTTATATTAATAAATAAATATATATATATATATATATATATATATATGTGTTTTTAATTATAAAATATATAAATAAATAATATTATGAATTTTCTTCGTTATATTAATAACACTGAAGAGCTTTGCACTGATTTCATAACAAAAGACGATGATGTAAATGCACTAAAAGTCAGCCACAACACTGCTCTAGGGTCTGATGGTGTCCAGTATGATCATATCAAACAGCTCGACAAGACCGTTATTAATGCAGTTGTGTCAGATTTCAACAACAGTATACGGAATGCTGTGGTACCAGATGATAGGCTACATAGCTATTTACAGCCTCTCTATAAACATGGAAAATACCCTAAACTGTTCAGCAGCTACCTCAAACCCAACTTGCAAAATGGATATGACAAATTACTAGAGAAGATAGTGACCAAAAAGGTAATGTGTCACTTAGAGACAGACCACATCATCCCTGACACTTTGGGTAGCTACCGACCAGTGAAACGGACATGGGATAATGCTGACACATTTATTTATGATGTTATAAGGGTTTCCAATCCAAGCAAAAGACTGTTGCTGTGGTCATTGACTTGAAGAATGTTTATAACAAAGTGAAGTTTTCAGTTAGAGTGATGCCGTTACTGCTGTCCGCCATTGGCTCTCTGGGCCTCTGTTTACTGGGGCTGTGGTGGTATCTAAATTTCAGTCGATGCCTCGAAAGATCCAAAATGGCAGGCTTCGATATGAGTTTATATCGTCTATTGAAGTTTCTAGCCTCCAGAGGCTTTAGTTAATCTACTGTCCTGAGCATGCGGTGTTTGCGAAGTGGAGAGCTGACAAGTTTGCATTAACAACATTTGGGAGTTGAAGACGGATAAGTTGGATGTTCTTCGGTCTCTTGACTTGGATGAAGACACTAACATAGATGTTGAATCGATCCAGCGACTTTAACATTTTTGAAATTACCTGTTGTACAATTAGAACTGTATAACTGAGTGGGAGAGTGAAGAATGTGTATTGACAAGCGAGCCACGTGAACCATCTGTATGCATACTCTTCGACAACTGTTGGGGGAGACTGAGCACCTATGGGTCTGTCTGGAGTTCAATGCGTCAGTTCAGTAATTAATAACTATTGCAAACGTTGTTTACTGTCCACATTTTAGTGTTACAGTTCTTGTCTGTCCCCTGTTTGTTGTGACAATTATATACTGTATATTATATATTTCAATCAATTCTTTCCCATGCTAGCTGCTGAAATAAGATGATGAATTCATGAGTACATCCATCAAGACTATATCTTGAACCACGAGGTAACGAGCTACATAGCCCATTAGAATAGTAAAGACTAGTTTTTCCCCTAGTGCTTGCAGTCGTAGTAGCTTCCACCCCAAGTATTCAGTCTTGCAGTTATAGATCCCGCCTGTTCTCTTGCTAGTATTGGGTTAACCTCCCTCCTCCCTTCTCTGGGGGTGTTATATCCTAGTTTAAGAATGGTAGCAACGAGAACAATACGACACATATCTTTGCTGCACAGGTTCCCCCAAAAAGTTCTCGTTTGCTAACCTTTCGTAGAATTGACAGATAAGACGTGTACATGTTCCTTTTGATCTCATAGATTTACAACTGGATTTATGTAGCTGCAGTCGATATGTAATAAATTCTACATAGTTCCATGTAGCATGCTAATTTGATTTTTACAAGGGACATATGACATAATCTCGACATTTTCTTACTTTTTGAAGAATATGACAGTTTATTTGTAGTTTCTAGACGTGTAGACGACGGGCAGGCAGATGATCTCTGTAATAGAGACAATGACTACGGTCATGAGCTAGTAAGGTCACTGCCAGGCAGATGATCTCTGTAATAGAGACAATGACTACGGTCATGAGCTAGTAAGGTCACTGCCAGGCAGATGATCTCTGTAATAGAGACAATGACTACGGTATGAGCTAGTAAGGTCACTGCCAGGCATTCTTGATATAGAAGATATGACTACGTTCATGAGTTCTGAGTAAGACACGGGCAGGCAGATGATCTCTGTAATAGAGACAATGACTACGGTCATGAGCTAGTAAGGTCACTGCCAGGCAGATGATCTCTGTAATAGAGACAATGACTACGGTCATGAGCTAGGAAGGTCACTGCCAGGCAGAGGATCTCTGTAATAGAGACAATGGCTACGGGTACGAGCTAGTAAGGTCACTGCCAGGATTGAAAAGAATGGTAGACTACCGTTCAAGAAGATGTCTGGATAAAAATAACAGTAATATAGAATACTTTGAATATATGTTTTATAGAAGAGTCCTCCGTAAACCAAGAACAGAGAATAGAACAAATGTATCTATACAGAAATATCCCCAAATCAAAGAAAACTCGTTGATGCTACAAATAAGAATTAAAAAAATTGAAGTATTTTGGACATTTAAAAAGCTACAAAGGGTTCGAGAAGGTCATTATGAAAGGAGACATCCCTGTAAAGAGAAGGAAGACCACCAATAAGATGGATACAAGATGTAATTAATGATTTGAGTATGACAGCTGCAGAAGCTCATGAGAGAATCTCCGAAGAACCACAGACACAGTTAGACGATGAATCCCTAATTGTTTTAAAACTGCAATTTTTGGGCACTTATGGATTTCTAGTTAGACTGTGTCTTGTTTTTTTGTAACTTTGTAAAACTAGTGAATAAGAGGACACATCGTATTTGTACTTAGTAAAACTAGTGAATAAGAGGACACATCGTTTTTGTACTTAGTAAAACTAGTGAATAAGAGGACACATCGTATTCAATGAATATGAAAACAAAAATAGTGATTGCGATGGGCGAAGAAAGAAATAAGGTTTGTGTTTCGATCTCAGTGTTATAATTGTGTTTTATTTTCCCGAAATCTTTAAATACAATGTTTACTGTTTATTTATTTACCTTTTATAAAACAATCTTACTTTGCTCCCGTTTCTTATAAAACTAATATAGATGATTCACTCTTGGGATAACAAACTTCTATTTGGGTTTGATGGAGCCATCTGGATTATTTCTCCAGAGATCCCTGATCTCAGTGTAGGTGAGATCGAGTTCCTAGTCCCATCGGAGACTGATGATAAAACGCAGGTCCCATGTTCAAGTTGAGCACGTAAATGAACCCCTGGCAGTTCAAAATCGAGAAGAGCAGGCTGGAAAATTGCTGCCCGGGCAAATTCACATTGAAAGATTAAAATTATATTTCATGTAAAAATATCGTCACCATCTGAAAAATTGCACCAGGGTCCTCGGCGGTGCTACAGAGTACGTGCACTGCAGCTCAGATCTTTCTGTGTAAGAAAGAGATAGGAGCACACATGGTTACTCGCCGAGGTGCAATGATGATGGTTCCTATCATCAATCACTCAAACCTCAGCTATCATTGTACCAGTTATGCATTTTGTATCAATACTATTATGTCAGTGCACATATTTTTTTTTGTCTCTGTTTGTTCCAGTAACGATATATTTGTTTACAAGAATAAGTTGTCAACGACCAACCCTTAACTTAACGGACCTGTTAGTTAAGTTTGTTTTCTTACCAAGACCATTCCGGCTTGGTTAAACATGACAGACGAACAAGGTTCCCATAGATATAGCTCTAAGAATCATCAGAGCCCTTAAGCGATCTCGCTGCATCATTGGATGAAGGCCCTACATGTATATAATTTCTTTATGGCATCGAAAAATGGACGTACATTACTGAAACCGAGATTGTCATCCTTTTCTATCTCTACTCGCTTAACTAAATTTGAGTCATGCAGTCTGTTATAAGGACTGCCACTTGGAGGAGAAGTAGGGCCTTGGTCAGTTCTGGCTTGCTTACCAGTTCAGAAAGCAATGGCAAACTACTGAACGTATAAGTGGTGCTTAGAAAATCAACGACTCGTTTAATGTGGTTTGTGTCAACGTCCTGTAAAAGATATGCTACGATTTTCATTTTACTCTTATTTCTGTCATCTCATTCAATTTGTCCTGGACATATTCAAGGTTGATTGTTCAAGGAGAATGAACGGGGACAGCAACAAAATGAAAAAAATCCTAGTTTATTGTTGTCCCTCTGCTTAAATGAGAGAAGAAATAGAAAAAGACAGTTTCCATACCGTGTAGTTTATTAGAGAATACGGTGCAAGAACCGGCAACTTTCTTTGACCATCTTCAAGAGAGGGATAATGTGGTCAACATCAAGCGTGTTGCCTTTACTTCTCAATGTCTCTCAGTTTTCACATTTCCTTAGTTTGATGGAGGCCTTTTGGTTGAAACGTTGCTGTGTATTGTCATTGTTTTTGTATTTTGTAAAACTACAGTACTTTATTTTTACGTGTTTCGCCATGGTTTCAAATTGAGAATGAATCGACATGAGAGCTGTTTTGGTTTTAAAAATTCCACATTTCAAACTCTATGTCCACTCATTTACGAAGCAGTCATACAAACCACTACACTAATGAGGCGCTTTGTTAAAATGACTCACTTTGAAAACTTTTCAGATACGTATGTCCTACACTAGTAGGAGCTTAACGGTAGCGCAACGTTCTAACGGTTCTTGGCTAAAGCTGTGTATATATCACAATAAGACGGGAACACAAGAGAGATATATCCCAATAAGACGGGAACACAAGAGAGATATATCACAATAAGACGGGAACACAAGAGAGATATATCCAATAAGACGGGAACACAAGAGAGTATATCACAATAAGAGGAACACAAGAGAGATATATCACAATAGAGAACACAAGAGAGATATATCACAATAAGACGGGAACACAAGAGAGATATATCACAAGAGAGATATATCACAATAAGACGGAACACAAGAGAGATATGTCACAATAAGACGGAACACAAGAGATATATCACAATAAGACGGGAACACAAGAGAGATATATCACAATAAGACGGAACACAAGAGAGATATATCACAATAAGACGGAACACAAGAGAGATATATCACAATAAGACGGAACACAAGAGAGATATATCACAAGAGGATATCACAATAGACGGAAACAGAGAGATATATCACAAGAGAGATATATCACAATAAGACGGAACACAAGAGATATATCACAAGAGAGATATATCACAATAAGATGGGAACACAAGAGAGATATATCAAGATGGTCGAAAAGAAGGTACGTAAACAAACAAACATCTCACTTCAAATTTGGGTTCAGTTTCCAGGAAAAGTAAATATTTGATGCAGTCCTTCAAACGTAAAATGTAGTCCTACTTTTTAGATCCACTATTTACTGTTGGGGTTTCCCAGATCAAGGTACTCTGTTCTATTTCTGTCCCAAGATAAACCACTATAGATAAATATCAGAGCTCGAGCACAGAATGTACGTGCTAACCTCCACGATTTTCCAACACTTGCCCAGTCATAGTCTCTTATCAGAAACCTGTAGTTAGTCATATCATCAATATAAGAAAACAGGCAATCATCATTTTTAGGGCATGTTATGAGGAGGGGAGGTTTAGAACACATTGTGACAACCGGTAATATTAAGAGGAGACAGAGGAAGACAGAGAGAGAAAATTTTGGATAGCCTGACTTCATGGCACGGTAGAGCGTCAACATCTGAGTTGATAGTAAACATCAAAGACAGAGATTTATGGAGATCCATGATCACCTACGCCAGCCGGCACGGCATCTGATGATGATGATGGTGGTTAGTCAGCAGAATGATTGTAGGAAATTGTTCATAAGTGTCTGAAACGTGGAGGTAAGGTGTTTGCCTTTCACTTCAAAAGTACTCGATTCGTTCCACGCTTGGAGCAATATGGATATTTTCACAGAGATCTATGATCTCAATGTAAATGAGATTGAATGCCTAGTCCTGTAGGAGACTGACGATAACATGTAGATTTCGTGTTTCAGCGTGAGAATAAAATCTGACAAACAGAAACAATCCTTCAGAACCAAGTTAGAGGGAACCGGTGAAGACCTCATCTGACAAACAGAAACAATCCTTCAGAACCAAGTTAGAGGGAACCGGTGAAGACCTCAAGCGCAATGCTCTGTTTATGTCACATACTTGAGTAGTCTCAAATTAGAAGCTGACCGCAGAAGAAGAAGAAGAAGAGTGTTTAGTTTGAGCACTAAAAGAACCCTTGGGAGTTTGAAATCGATAAGAGTATGCTGGAAAGACGCTGCTCGATCAAAATTCATTCAATATTTAAATACAATTTCTACACATTTTCCCCGTCTTTAAAGTGACATCAGGGACCCTCAAAGATGTCACGAAATTCGTGCACAATGTTTAGATCTTCCTGGTTATGAGTATGATCACATCAATTAATAGATCACTAAATCTGCATCCGGATACATACACCGGATTTTCCTAGTAGTGTAATCTCAAAGGTCGGTCGTTAAATGATTTCAGGCCAGTATCCGTTTCAGTGATATTTTTTACATTCCCTAATTATTTCAATTAGAATAAAGGCTTTGATTGTGAATAAACTAAAACTTGGAATAATTTACCAGCGACAGATCCAGCTAGAACCAGAATCTGGTTACTGGTTTGAGAATTGGTGGTCAGACTAAAGCATCTCGCTGGTATGTAGAATGCAAAGAGAAAAAGAGCAGGGAGAGTAACAATAGCATAGAGGTTAGTGCACTAGCTTCGTAGTGCGTAGGACCAGGATCAGTTCCACAGTGGCAGTAGGATTTGTTCGATAGTAACGACTCTTATGTTGACTCAGTCTACATTCCGGTCTGACCACATACGATCTGTAGATTTCGGCACATCGCGATAATACTTTCAGACGGTATGTTTTCTTCATCTTTTTCTTCAATGATTTAGCTTCGCTTGTGATTTCACCCTTCGGTCCAAACCTATGTAGGGGTATGGGCATGTGTGTATGTAAATTGTTCTATATAATGTGTACCATTTATATGGTGGCCTTGAAGGATGAAGACATTTCCTGACATCATCCAGCGCTTGCCACCTGAAGAGGTGGTAGTGAATAGTTTCATGATGTTGTGCACACAGCTGTCACTCTGGAGTGTCTGTAGTAGCAGCCAGTAGTAGTCACTGTTCCAACTTCACAGTAACAGGTTGCTCCATAATTACTCCATTCCTGTGTGAGTGAAATTCTCTCAAAATGCTCATCCTTATCACGTGTAAACTCGTGACAAACGAAGTCTCGACTAAGTCATAGCCAGGCTCCGGTATAGTGCTAGAGCCTGGCTGTGACTAAGTAGTGTTTGTGGTTTACTTCTATTCACGTGCGTATTAAGTGGTATGTGCTAGGTTCGAGTCAATTAGTTGTTGCTCTGATCTATCCATGTTAAGTGATTGTTGTCATTCAAGTTTGGGTTGTCACGTGTCTGTAGAAATCTTTCGTGTCACCTATAATCCAAAAGTTCGGTGAAATCCATCACGAAGCTTGACGATTTGTAGATTTCCATCACGAAGCTTGACGATTTGTAGATTTCCATCACGAAGCTTGACGATTTGCATCACGAAGCTTGACGATTTGTAGATTTCCATCACGAAGCTTGACGATTTGTAGATTTCCATCACGAAGCTTGACGATTTGTAGATTTCCATCACGAAGCTTGACAATTTGTAGATTTGAATTGTAAATTTAAATTGTAAATGTAGAAACTTAAAATTGTTTAATAAAAAACAAATACAATTTGATTTGTAAAGAAAAGTTTACTTGCGTAAACAAACAGTCAATAGTAAATA
Organism: Arion vulgaris; assembly: GCA_020796225.1. Classification (NCBI taxonomy): domain Eukaryota; kingdom Metazoa; phylum Mollusca; class Gastropoda; order Stylommatophora; family Arionidae; genus Arion; species Arion vulgaris. The sequence continues at coordinate 27,072,210 of CM036763.1, read as the reverse complement.
ATTGATACAAACAACAGGTAGCAATTTCATAAATGGAAGCATTGTACAAATGAAACCATGAAAGAAAATCTTGTTCTTTTGTTCACTTAGAAATCATGTTCACACATAATAATTATCAAACTGTCAAGTTCGCTCTATGTGTCTACATCATCAAAATATCAAGTTCTCTTTACGTTTCTAGATCACAAAAATGTCAAGTTTATTTAACCCTATCGTTCCCTTGAGCCGATATACTAGCTCGCTGTTCTTTTTCAGATGATACAAATCCATTATACTGGCTAGTTCAGCAGTATATCTTGCCATATAAACACGTACCAAGGTGAACAAAATTACGGAGTTGGAAGTGTTAAGATTTAGATTAACAAACTATCAAGTTATCTTCAGGTTTCAGATAATCACAACAATCATTTAGATTAACAAACTATCACATTTAGATTAACAAACTATCAAATTTAGATTAACAAACTATCAAATTTAGATAACAAACTATCAAATTTAGATTAACAAACTTCAAATTTATTAACAAACTATCAAGTTTAGTAACAACATCAAATTTGATTAACAAACTACTTAGATTAACAAACTATCAAATTTAGATTAACAACGTTTAGATTAACAAACTATCAAGTTTAGATTAACAAACTATCAAATTTAGATTAACAAACTATCAAGTTTAGATTAACAACTATAGTTTAGATTAACAAACTATAAGTTTGATTAACAAACTATCAAGTTTAGATTAACAACTATCGATTTAGATTAACAAACTATCAAGTTATCTTCAGGTTTCCGAAATCACAACAATCTTCAAATATTATTTAGATTCCAGGATACCCAAATCGTCAATTTTTCTATTAATTTCCCGATCTATCTTGTGTTTATATTTCTTGACCATCAAAATAACCCAAAAAGTGTTCATATTTCTGAATCCCAAAGCGATTATACGTATTTCTGGATACCCAAAGTACTCATGCATATTTCTGGATCACCAAGCACTCATGCATATTTCTGGATCCCCAAGCACTCATTCGTATTTATGGATTCCCAAAATCCCTCATGCATATTTCTGGATCTCAAAGCTCTCATGCATATTTCTGATTCCCAAGCACTCACGCGTTTATTGTTCAAGATTCTGATCCAACGAACTACGTACAATAAACATATAAATATACTTAATTAACTTGTTTATTGTTCATACATCAAATGTTGGCTGAAATAGACTCCAACAAATGCCACGTACTAATTATAATTAACCCATTGACCACATACGCTAAAAATATGGCATAACAATTCCCCCACATACTGAGTTACATATTTGCAAAACAAATAAGTTATTTTCTTGTAACAAAACGATCACATATCGCCAACAGCTTCAGACATGTTATAAACATTATGTTTGTCTGTATACATAGTTCAACACTCATGGATAATTTAACAGTCATGGATAGTTTAACAGTCATGGATAGTTTAACAGTCATGGAAAGTTTAACAGTCATGGAAAGTTTAACAGTCATGGATAGTTTAACAGTCATTGATAGTTTAACAGTCATGGATAGTTTAACACTCATGGATAGTTTAACAGTCATGGATAGTTTAACAGTCATGGATAGTTTAACAGTCATGGATAGTTTAACAGTCGTGGATAGTTTAACAGTCATTGATAGTTTAACAGTCATGGATAGTTTAACAGTCATGGATAGTTTAACAGTCATGGATAGTTTAACAGTCATTGATAGTTTAACAGTCATGGATAGTTTAACAGTCATGGATAGTTTAACACTCATGGATAGTTTAACAGTCATGGATAGTTTAACAGTCATGGATAGTTTAACAGTCATGGATAGTTTAACAGTCATGGATAGTTTAACACTCATGGATAGTTTAACAGTCATGGATAGTTTAACAGTCATGGATAGTTTAACAGTCGTGGATAGTTTAACAGTCATTGATAGTTTAACAGTCGTGGATAGTTTAACAGTCATGGATAGTTTAACAGTCGTGGATAGTTTAACAGTCATGGATAGTTTAACAGTCATTGATAGTTTAACAGTCATGGATAGTTTAACACTCATGGATAGTTTAACAGTCGTGGATAGTTTAACAGTCATGGATAGTTTAACAGTCATGGATAGTTTAACAGTCATGGATAGTTTAACACTCATGGATAGTTTAACAGTCGTGGATAGTTTAACAGTCGTGGATAGTTCAACATTAATGGATAGTTTAACAGTCGTGGATAGTTTAACAGTCATGGATAGTTCAACATTAATGGATAGTTTAACAGTCGTGGATAGTTTAACAGTCATGGATAGTTTAACAGTCGTGGATAGTTTAACAGTCATTGATAGTTTAACAGTCATGAATAATTCAACACTACAAATAGCTCAAACTCAAAATAGCTCAACACTCATAAATAGCTCAACACTCATAAATAGCTCAACACTCATAAATAGCTCAACACTAACAAATAGCTCAACACTCATAAATAGATCAACACTCATAAATAGCTCAACACTAACTAATAGCTCAACACTCATAAATAGATCAACACTCATAAATAGCTCGACACTAACTAATAGCTCAACACTCATAAATAGCTCGACACTCATAAATAGTTAAACCCTCACAAATAGCTCAACACTTAAGAATACGTGTTTGCTTGTTTTGAAAGGCCATTGCTCGATTTCGAGTTGTACCTTTCTTATTCTTCTTCTTCTATGTAAAATAATGTCGATATTTTCATACGCTTGCATATTATGTATGTCTTATATTGTATTATTAGAAACCAGATTTGATAATTCTCTGAAAGCAACATACACTTTACAATGAGCAGAAAGCCAAAGGGCAAAATGCTTGGTCAATATGATATACTTGATCACAAGGATGTACTTGGTCAAAATGATGTACTTGGTCAAAATGATGTACTTGGTCAATGATGTACTGTCAAAATGATGTAACCTCAAAAAAGCTTGAGGATACAAACACAAACAACAACATGAGCTCTTCCAAAACTACAGTCACTTCATCAAGCTTTCTCTCTTTCGGTCTCTTTCTCTTTCTTCTCTCTCTTTCGCTCTCTCTCTCTCTCTTTCTCTCTAACACCGTGAGTTAATGGTGTCGTCAGAATTCATAATTTATCACTGTACATGTTTTGTATCTACATGAAGTTTATGTCCATTCACAAAACTATAGTCATTTCATCAAGTTCTCTATCTCTTTCTTTCTCTTTTCTCTCTCTTTCTCTTCTCTTTTCTTTCTCTCTTCTTTCACCTCTTTTTCTTCTCTTCTCTTTCTACTCTTCCTTTCCTCTTTCTTTCCTCTCTTCTTTCTCTCTCTCTCTCTTTCTTTCTCTTTTTTCTTTCTTCTCTCTCTCTTTCTATCTTTCTCTCTCCTTGTCTCTCTTTCTTTCTCTGTAACACCGTGAGTTAATGGTGTGGTCAGAATTCATAATTTATCACTGTACAAGTCTTGTATGTACATTGAGTTTATGTTAGTATAAACAGATGGCAAAAGACTGTCTCTCCTTCCTTCTTGCATGTTTTTCTAATCTCTTCAGTCTAGTTCAGAATGAGAATATGCACGTTATGATGTTGAATGTTAATCAAAATATAGTTGGTGATTGTCTAGCTGCTCCATGTGAGCTCATCACTCGATGTAGCCTCGTGGATGCCGGAATCAAACGAGTTCTCACCTCGCTCGTGGTGAATTGTTACTGCTCCATTCGATATCACGTGACAATCAAAGGTAAACTGTGGACTTGGTGTTCTGAAATGAGTAGATGTGTCACTGTTGACAGGTAGAATGTCTTTAGTGTCAGTAGTTCGAGTAGGTTTATCTCTCAGACTTGAACTCATACTTTCTACTTTTACATTGACAGAATCAACTGAGATCTTCTGGAAGTCTCTGGAATTTTTCCGGACATTTCTAGAGTTATGCCACGTTGAACCAGTTACCTGCGCAGTCTGGACTGAGCTACAAGGTGATGCCTGTTGGGCAATTCTAAAGTCTTCATCATCTGAGTCGTAGATCTCCATGTCGGAGACAGATCTCTCCATATTCTTACTGGCGGAGAAGGATGTCCAGCTATTGCTGTAGCTATAATATTGTCGCTGCCACTTGAGATCTTCAATGGTTTCGTTCAATGTCAGCAGTTGTTTCATAAGGGATAAGTCCTGGTCCATCAAAGATACCTAACAAGAAATATAAAAATGTGCAACGTTAGTAAATAATCTGTAAAGTTTATGATAAAACAAGATTTCTTAATTTAAACATTTTAATTGAAGCAAACTTTGCGTTAGGTTAGCAATATACTCTTTTTCTTTTTCCAACGTTTTCAGACATCCACTTGTAAACTTCTTAAGTAGTTAGTGGTCAACTCGTGTCTATGTAAATCTCCAAATAGCGTGCATTGAACTGACATAGTAAAATATCCAATAACCAACACTCCAAGACACAAGACAAGAGACAATGAATAATACTCAAAAGAGAAGATGGAAATGGCTCCGACATGTTATGAGAATGAGACAAGAAATGCCTGCAAGGATAGCCCTCACTTGGACACCAGAGGAAAGAGAAAGAAAGGCAGACCACGGACAACATGGAGGCGCATGATGGAAGAGGAACTGGACACCGCATCTCTGACGTGGGGCTCTGCGCTGAAGGTTGCACGGACAGGAGAGCATGGAAAGTCCTTTCTGAAGCCCCATGTGTCACTAGGCATAACGGGATTAAGTAAGTAAGTAAGTAAGAACTGACATGGGTGTTGGCAGTGAGGGTAAGAAACTGGGTACACCGTCAGTACTGAGCTTCATCAAGAAACAACAAATTATTAAATGGTTCTGCAACATAAGCATATTACCAACAGACAATGCGCCACAAAAAGCAATGTTACTCCGGTACAGTGGTAAGAGGAAAGGCAAACCAGGTTCAAAAATATGGTGCTGAAAATGGATGGTTTGAAAAAAACGTGAAGGTATTACAGTCTTTCTCCAAACTGCAATACAACATAAGAAGTGTCATTCTCATGCCGAATGAAGAATACCATATATTCCACACAAGAAACGTCTTTTTTCATACCGAATGAAGAATATCATATATTCCACAAAGAAACGTCTTTTTCATACCGAATGAAGAATATCATATATTCCACACAAAAACGTCTTTTTTCATCCGAATGAAGAATATCATATATTCCACACAAGAAACGTCTTTTTTTCATGCCGAATGAAGAATACCATATATTCCACACAAGAAACGTCTTTTTTTCATGCCGAATGAAGAATATCATATATTCCACACAAGAAACGTCTTTTTTTCATGCCGAATGAAAACCATATAAAGCACACAAGAAACGTCTTTTTCAAGAGGTACGAAAAAACAAACGATACACGTCACATAAGAAACGTTTTTTCAGGTTTGTGGTTGAACATAAACCACATTTAAGTTAGTGACTAAGTCGAAATAGTACGCCAGTTGTTTCATGCGGTTGAACTTGTTCGAGTCAAGTGTTGTATAGATCAGAATTGGGCATGTTTTCCTAGAAAATCTGAAGATGTTTGTAAATAAAAATAAGATAAAATGAATTAATCATCACACCAGGAAGTCAAAACTAGCAAACTCTGTTGAATGTGTTTGTGAAACATTTTTGTGAAACTAGTTATGTACTGGTGACAGGAAAGCAGGAAATATGACAATTATTTCAAGTGCTAACATGCTGTGTTTAGCTAGTTGTTCTGCAAAATGATCGTTACATCAATTAGGCATGACAGACAATGTTTAATCCGTTGCCTTGCTTTCGAAGGTCGTTGGTTCGAATCTGGACAATGTAATGGGATATGGGAACGCAAGAGAAATTCTTCGCTTTCAGACCATGATAAAAATGATGTCTATGCCATTTCTAAGTAGATTTGTACCTCTGGTTTCTGAGTTGATAACAATTGTGGTTGCTGACTTAACGCAATGGCATGTGGTTATCGATGTGGCTAGGTATGTGGTTAGTGATATGGCTAGGGATGTGGCTAGTGATATGGCTAAGGATGTGCATAAGGATGTGACTAGAGATTTGACTAGGAATGTGGCTAGAGATGTGGCTAGAGATGTGCTAGGGATGTAAATAGGGATGTAACTAGGGATGTGACTAGGATGTGCTAGGATGTAACTATGGATTTGACTAGGAAAGTAACTAGGGATGACTAGGGATGCTAGATGCTAGGAATGACTAGGATTTACTAGGAATGTTTGATGAACTAGGATGTGACTAGGATGTAACTAGGGATGTAGCTAGATGGAACTAGGATGTCACTAGGGACGTGGCTACTGATATGGCTAGGGATGAGTCACTAGTAAATAAAAAATTGTTAAAAAGATTTGTTTAAACTGGTTTACATACCATATGTTATATTGAAGAATATTTTGTTAGACTAATGGAAGTCAGAGAAGAATAGTATATCAACATAGAACTAGTGTCGTTAGTTGCCAAACAGCGAGAGACATACTGAGGAGGAGATCAGAGCACTTATGGTGCAATTGGGTCGATGCACAATTGTGATGATTCGAAGACTAATTGGGTCGATGTACAATTGTGATGATTCGAAGACTAAATTCAATTAAACTATGTTAGATTATTATTTTTTCTACGTGCAACAGGACGCGACAGGTGATGTTGTATAAGTCCGCAGGATATAGTGTTTTAGACCTCACAGTAGTAGCCTTATGCCTCGTCCTTATGCAGTTTAACATAACCGACTACATACAGTCTATGGCTGAAATTGCTGTGTTTTACACACAAAATTAACACATTTTGTCTAAACTGCAAACACAAACTGTTTGTACTTGTCCTCTATGAACTGGCATTTTCTTGGCTTATATTAGGGCGTGTATCCCATTAAAAATAGGCGGCAAATTGGATCAATATAAGCCCTTCACAACGCTAAGAAGCACTCCACCGCCTTGAAAGTGTCATTCTGTTTGTTATAATCACAAAATAGATGAGACTGCAGTAAAACTATTTGATTGGCGAAACACGTAATCACAAGTACTGTAGTTTTACAAATTACAAAAACTGTATTTTAAGCTGTATATTGTCATTGTTTTTATAATTTGTAAAACTCAGGTATCTTTGTGATTACGTGTTTCGCCATTCTGTTTGTTACACTGTTTCACAGTTGTCTTAACCTGTCAATATTGTGTGTCATAATTTCTGTCCTTGGTTCGTTTAGAGAAAAATCAGAACTGTGTTTATCGAGAAAGATTGGTTAATATCACACAAAATAACTATATGTGAAATGCGGTGCCTACGAAAAGTTTTCAACAATACAAGAAAAGACAGTCACCAACATCAGAATAAGATAAATAGTTGGCACAGGATCTTGCTTGAATAACATTGATAAACCAAGAATGAAGTGATTTGGCCACTTAATAAGAATGTATTCAAACTCAACAGTATACATAGTCTTCTACAACAGAACATCAGGAAAGAAGGCGAAAGACCACGAAAAAGATGGTTAGATGGCATAATAGAATCCTGTCAAAGAGCAAAAATATAAATCACCCAAGCCTCCAGAACAGAGCGAGACAAAAACATAAAACCTCAACACTGTGCAACCATCCGGTAACTGTTTGACAACAAAAGAAGAAGAAGAATATGTTAATCCCTAACGGAAATGGTCACCCCCTCACGGGAATGACTGAATATTTACAAACCGTTTAAATGCTTAATTCAGAATGTACTTATAGTTGAACATGTTGCAGAGCACACCTCTAAAGAATGAGTCGCAGTGAGTAAGCTGCCTACACCTATGGAGCACAAAACATTTCCCAAAGCACATTCTGCAATACTGCCCTAGCCTGAGCAGCGTGAGAATAGCAATCTGGCCAACAGAATCAACACTTCAGAACAGACTATGAGGAAACAGGTGAAGACCTTAAGCGTAACGCCCTGTTTATAATACATACCGGAGTAGTCGCATAGCAGAAGTTGATCGAAGCAGAAGAGGAAGAAGAAGACTGTAATTATAATTTCGTTAACTCTTAGTGAACCAGGACAAAAGCCATTATAGAGAAAAATCGCCATTTAGTGTGGCTCCTGGTCTACAAAGAGTTAATAACATGCAAACAAATAAGAAATGAAGATAAGGCGTGTCAAGTGTTACATATAGTCATTATTGTTGTATGAGGAGAGAAAACGTGGTCAATGAACAAACAGATAAAGTGGAGAAGAATTGAAGCTTGCGAGATGTACATTTACAAAAGACAAGGGCGTATGTCATGGAAAGAGAAGAAAAAATGAACAAACAAGTACTTTAACAGCTTGGAGTGAAAAGGCAACTGATTGAGTAGAAATAAGTTGTAGATAACTGAGATATTTTAGTCACATTACTAAGAGGCGTGACACATTACTGAAAACTATCTTGGAAGGAAAGGTAGAAGTCATGAGTGCAAGTGTAAGATGCAGGAGTGCAAGGGTAAGATGCAGGAGTGCAAGGGTAAGATGCAGGAGTACAAGGGTAAGATGCAGGAGTGCAAGGGTAAGATGCAGGAGTGCAAGGGTGAGATGCACGAGTGCAAGGGTAAGATGCAGGAGTGCAAGGGTAAGATGCAGGAGTGCAAGGGTAAAATGCAGGAGTGCAAGGGTAAGGTGCAGGAGTGCAAGGGTAAGACATAGATATAATTGTGAAGGAAACAGGAAGGGAACAGGCAAAAGTCTGGCAGGGAGTACCGTAAGTGTAAATGATAGTAGTTGTTGGATAACCATTACAGCCAACCTTCGAAGTTGTGACACCCACACCGATTTACCGAATCCTTTTCATTTCTTTGCTAAATGTGCACGTTTTTCTGGCATTGTAAAAGCAAATTAAAATTGGAAAGTATAAACAGTTCACGATAATGCATAAGTTTAGTTCGAAAATGAAAAAAAAAACCACCTCACTAAATATGGTGCAATGTCAAAAGTCCCACGCACGACCAATAAACACACTGACATTTTAAAAATAGATTCCACATTACCATTTGTTGCAGCAGATGTGGCATGCATGGGCAGGCGCTCTTACTACGTATGTTGATTCGAACACAAAGATACCATTTCAAAATGCAAAGTTTACAAGTTGGTCTGTCTATACTCGTAGATTGTATATCTTAGAAGCAATATGTTCTCTTAGAACTATCAAACTAATAATATTAATACGTGCGAGACACAATTTACATTTACAGACAGGACAAATTCATTTCTAGAAAGCTGTGATTGAATCATCAGCAGTGCTTGTCGTGACCAAGGGCACGTCAGGAAGAGACCATACATATCCACTCAGTTTGATCAAAAGGAAGGAAGGAAGAAGTGGTAACACCAGTCACTATTATAGTTGCAAAGAAAAGTGTGGAGAAATGTGTCTCTTTTATTCCGGAACAATGCAGATAGCTGAAGAAATAACAATAGGCTGTTCTATTCATGTTTAGACTAAACGAAAGTTTGGGAAAAAAGCACAACTCAGCAGGAAGCTTCTAAAATATCACCAGCTCGATGTCCACACATACCGACAGCCGTGTGTCTTCACGTCGCCTGTTCCTCAGTGAGCAAACATGTATTCACATGGACTTGACGCCAGGAACTCGTCGTCGTGTTATTGACGACCGAGAGGATCAGAGACAAAGAAAGATGGCAGACAAGAACAATGAGAACAATAAAGAAACGTAAAGTAGTCGTCACTTCATACCTACTACAGTCTGCACATGCAACGGGACATTTTCATTTCTATTAAACATTTATCGCGGTATGCTACTTCTTTTGTCTCTCTCTCTCTCTCTCTCTCTTCATAATACTGTACGTCGACGCGTGCAGCTGTTAACCGTTGCTCACGCAGCCCTGTCATGTCTTTCAATCAGATGAACGAGTTTCAAAAACCAAGGTTGGGATCCGACGACTATTAAGTAGGTTAAATGTCAAAGTGACTCTTAGTAACATGTTTTATTTACATATCAAGACGAGGTTTATGTCAGTTACCTGTTCATTTTGGCTTTGTTATAATTCAGATCGGAAAGAGCGCAATGGTGTTCAGCCTGTGGTTAGTTGACTCTCAAATCAATTCTGATCAATCACAATTATGTATATATATTTTCTCCGTGTGTTACCGTCAACGAATAGTAACACTGTAACCTACAAGACATATTGTAATAGATGAATGAGGTAGGTGACCTGGGGAAGCTACCCTAGTAAATAAAAAGCGTGGCATAAATCGGATGTGTTGGCATATTGTAGGCGCATAACTGCCACAACGTACAATCACTCTTAGGCTCGGATCACATAGAAATCACGAAGAGTGGTTAATACGTGGTCGATATGGAGCGTTCGAAGCTGAAGATATTTTATTGCTAAGACACTCGTGAACAAAAGATGACAGAGATACAGATCATGGATAAGTGAATTCACCTTCATTTATGTACCTTGGCATGCAGGAGTCAGGGGTGAACGAGCTGATAGATTGGCTGGCATTTTTACGATATCAGAGGGAGATGCAATTGACCGAAATGACCTTAACAGAACTGACAGATTCTTTCCAAACAGAGGAGTTTCAAATTTATGAATCCCAGTCGCTGACCAGATTGATAAAGATGAATGTTCATATTGGTAGAACCCGAAAAGAACAGCATACTAAATATGCCAAGAGATTGATTAATCAACATCAAACTTTCGCGTTAAGCCGCTGCTGGATTTGTTGAGTGGAAGATTGGAGCACATATTGCCGTGTCTGGAATGCTATTCTGATAGTTCCCATATAACTGATAATTGACGGAGATAAGATATTGAACGTAACATTATGCCGCGGAAGAAAGTCGACAAAAGTATTAATAAACAGTTTCTTGAGAGAACATTCTGGAGGAAAAAGAAACAAATTGGAGTTAGTTTTCATTTCAGAAGGTGTCTTTGGGGAGGGGGAGGTTACGGTGTTAGATCCGTATGCCTTTGTCTATGACCGGCGGCACACGATGGGTAGTGTAGTCAATATTATGTCAGCCGCGTTTACCTACCAGTGTTCCCCTTGTACACAAATAATTCTTGGATCTCAGAGCATGTTAGGGTCGGAGAAAATAATTCTTGGATCTCAGAGCATGTTAGGGTCGGAGAAAAAAATTATATTCCTGTTGTGTAATTTGATCTTTGGACCTACACCTACGAAGCTACTGCACTAACTACTACGTTAATGCGGCTCTCATTTACAGTAGTATAACTCTACTAGTTGTAGTAGTAAGTAGTAGTTATAGTAGTAACATGTTTTTTATAGTGGCTGAATTAATGGGAAGAAACTGTGATAATAGTGGTAGCAGCAGTTGTTGAAAGTGCATTTCGGCAGCAGCAGTAGTAGTAATAGTAGAAGCAGTAGTAGTAGCAATAGTAGTAATAGTAGTTGTAATAATAGTAGTAGTGATAGTAATAGTAGTAGTGATAGTAGTTGTAGTAATAGTAGTAGTAATAGTAGTGATAGTAGTAATAGTAGTATAATAATAGTAGTAGTGATAGTAATAGTAGTAGTGATAGTAATAGTAGTAGTGATAGTAGTTGTAGTAATAGTAGTAGTGATAGTAATAGTAGTAGTGATAGTAGTTGTAGTAATAGTAGTAGTGATAGTAATAGTAGTAGTAATAGTATTAGTACTGATATTACACATTATACAAATGATAATTGTATTAATTATAGAATCTATGATAGAAGCAGCAGCTGTTGTACAGAAAAATAAAAGTGAAAAACAAAGTGAACTCGTGACCTCACTCTGACAGCACGTGCCGACAAAGAGGAGGAACCTACACGTCCGACAAAGATGAGGTACAAAATTGACACCTGCTGTCTCGTTTGAAAAAGAAAGGGACATAAAGAGACAAAGAAACACTAATAGAACCTAGTCCGACACCAGGGTCCACGCTTCACCAAAATGTGCTCCTTTTAACACAAAATGGGCACGAGTCGTCTACTGATGTAAAAAAAAAATAAAAGCCAGAAGTCCGTCCCTTTATCTTCTCTCTCTTGACCTCAGGCTCACCATTGACTGGCACGAGCTATAAAGACAGACATCTGCCAGTCTTCGTTCCAGTCGCTGGTCACGCTAAACCTTCAGGTCACTCGCCTCATACTTGGACCTTGATTCAATACAAACGTTGAAGGAAGAGAACGGATAGACACTTCGGAGGAATGTGAATATGTCACAGAACATCTGCTGCAAAAGCAGTCGTTGGATAAAGAAGCAGAATGAGGTCGTCGCCCTGACCAGTCAGCAACAAGTTCATTCCAGACCCCTCAACAGGTTACCTCCCACTGCTTCCTATAAATATATTCAAGTGGATGTGTGCTAGTGTATACACACAAGGAGACCATATTGACCTGTTAATTTCAATACGTGTGGAATGATATCACACTGGCACGTGAACATGGGCACGTGATCTGGCATTGTGCCTGGTCGAGAGGCACAGGTGTTTTACAAGTTCAAGTTGGATTGAGTAGAAATTCTCACCTGTTACCACAATTGATATTTTTTTAGAATTGAATTTCTGGTTAAAAAGTTAATATTGAATTACTGGTTAGAATGTTAATATTGAATTACTGGTTAGAATGATAATATTAAATATCTGGCTAGAATGATTGGATTGTATTGTATTATTGGTTTAAAATGATTTCTCCACCTTCAAAGTTCTCTCATAGGTGCACAGTTTCTTACAGCTATGTGAAAGTCTTCAGATCGTGTTTACTGTAACGCTTGTGAAGACGCCAAAATGTCTACCAACTTTCTAAAAATGAGGGCGCCCATTTCCATCTGGGTAGACATAGGAATCGACCACTGGGTACTTAACATGCTACCATGCTGCTGGAATTAGAGTTGACCTCTACTGAACTACGCCAACTTATCAATCTTCTTCTTCAAACACTCCATATCGACCACTTGTTAAACCACTCTTTATGATTTGTATGTGATCTGAGACTAAGAGCGATTCTACGTTGTGCTATACAAAAAAATAGTAAATTTTTAGTTACAAGTAAGCCAGTAAATTGTTATCTACTAGGGTAGCTTCCTTATGTCCCCACCTCAGTCGACTCTTACGACATTACGTGTAGGCCGCAGTGGTACTATTCTCTGCCCGTCTTGCAGGAACCGGCAACGCACGGGTGATATACCAATCAGTTATTACTGAGCATGTCATGTGGAAAGCAAATATATAACAGGGGGGAGGAAAGAAATAAACAACAGGTATTCTCTTATATTATAATGTGAACATGATTATATAACAGCGAAATATAACAATAAAATAGGTATGTGAATCTCTCAGGAAAGTACATAAGAAACAAAAGAGAAGACAAATTCGGAAGGGGCAATCTGTCATCATATCAGTGCCTTGTTCGAACTACAGTAGCACATTGACAGGAGAAAATATGAGCTAGCTAACTGCATTGAGAAAGCACTTGCTGAAAATATGAGCTAGCTAACTGCATTGAAAAAGCACTTGCTGAAAATATGAGCTAGCTAACTGCATTGAGAAAGCACTTGCTGAAAATATGAGCTAGCTAACTGCATTGAGAAAGCACTTGCTAACTGCTGTAATTATTAATTAGACGACTTCAACTCCCACAACTAAGAAATATGAAACCAGTTCATTCATAAACATGTACTCGAGCAACCTTTTCGTTAACTTTTCTTTCAAGCTCTCCAGTGCTTTTCTGTAATTGTTTACTGTAGCTGTTGTTTTTGACTTTCAATCGATGATTCAGAAAGTCAAAAATAACAGGTTGCAGAATGAGTGAACGCCATCTTGTGAGGTTTCCAACCTTCAGAAGTATACGTGGATCTACTGACCCGTATATACGGGTGTTTGCATCAACGAAATCAAGATTGATACCTGGGAAAAAGCTGCACGGGACCGAACATCCTGGCGTTCATTCCTACGAAAGGGCGCAAAATCCTGTGAGGCAGCACGTCAAGCAGCATCAGTACTGCGTAGACAAAGAGAAAGGCCAGTGCACACGAGTCCCAGACTGTAGCAACAATCTCATGCCCACACTGTCCACGACTATTCAAGGCACGCATCGGACTGACAAGTCACCTACGTGTCCATTGACTGATACTACATTTTGTTTGTTGGATGAAGAAACTATGTGGTTATAATCATATTTGATTGACGAACATTATTATTATATACGGGTGTTTGCAGCAACGAGAGATCGGACACGCTTGAATCAACATCGGTGATTGTCGGGTGGTTAAGGATGTATTAAGGTTATGTTCTTCGGTATCTTCACGACTGCCTGTTGAATAAGGACACTAAAATAGATATTGAATCGATCCAGTGATTTAAGGAATTTGGAGTTATCTGTTGTACAAATAGAACTGCATGCTTAAGGGTCAGGAGTGAGGAGTGTGTTTAATCATCGAAATACAGAAACCATATGTATGCATATCCTTCGATATATGTTGGGGGAAACTGAGCGCCAATTGGCCTGCACAAAGTTCTATGAAGTCGGCTTAGTAATCAATAACTTGCAAGCATAAACTAAAATACAGTAGTTCTATTAAATAATAGATGTAATATGAGCAATGTTTCCTTCAGTTACTTAACATGATGGTCAATGTACTGCTATGTAATGTTCATGCTGAACTTAACAACAACACAGAGTGCGAGAGAGAGAGAGAGAGAGAGAGAAGATTGATAAAGGTAACTAGAGTGACTGAGCATACGGAGGTAAGAAAATCAAGTTTAGCCACGTCTTTGTTCGACATCTTACAGCTGCTACTGTTGAATTCTTCACATCTACAAAATGTCCAACAGATGTAATAGGTAAACTTAGATTTCGACCAGGTTTGAATACTATTTGGGGGCGATAACCAGATTCCAACTGTCTGAAACAATCAGCTACAAATGATTCGGGATAGATGGCTGCGGTAAACTGACGTACAGTTTAAGTAAGAAACGCAATGTCCAACCCAGTGCACTGAAATGAACATCATCAAATACACAGTATGACATAACTTGACATGTTGTTGTAGTAACTGAAGATGATGCATGCCCTACGGAAACGTCAAGATAACATAGATAATTGTAGTTTGATATGATATCTTCTTCTTCTTTTTCTTGAAGCCACTTAAAATGTTTAAAGAAAGTCTAAAAGTCAAGGATTGATTGATTGATTGATATGACCCTTGAGTGATTGCTTGATAGGACCATCGTTATTACACTTCGGTGAGTAACACATGTGTGCTCCGATCTCTTTCGTACACAGGAAGATCCCAGCGGCAGTGCATGAACCCCATAGCACCGGTGAGGTCCCTGGTGTAATTTTTGAAGATTTGGAAATTTTGTGTGAATTTTATTTTAATCTATTTATTAAGAATTCGCACAGACAGCAGCTTTGCAGCCTACTCTTATCGATGTTCAACTACCAAGGGAAACATCTGCTGGAGTGAGAGTCGAGTTCCGTACTTCTACACTACAAAGAACTCCCCCGAGTGTTAGTGAGAATGAACACAATCTAAACAGCTGTTGTTCTTCAGAAAAGAAAGTCAAGAGCTAGTAAACATATGTAACTCATCTGGAAAGAAAGTCAAGAGCTTGTAAACACACTCATCTTCTGCGTCTCCCTTCTGTTCATTGACTGTATTGCTATTCCAGTTGTTCTCCGTGGTTACCTTTGTACCGGATTTCTATTACTAGCTCACGCGCAAAAATTCCGAAAGTGAGTGGAAAATTACTTGAGAAATTCTAGCGGTGCCTGGCGCACGCGATGTTGTACCACTTGTTACGATAAGTTCAGTCACGTGTTAACAGCTTGTGCTGTTTTAGCGAGTTCACTGACCCCTGATGTTAGTCAACAACCACTTCCGCATCTCATAAATGTCAGGTAGGACGCTGGCACCTCAAGAATAAATATTTGGTATAAACAAATATTCAACATCATGAACCAGAGACTAAAAGATGGTTTGAAAAGGGTAACATGGCTGTATGTTAACAGGACTGTATGTTAACAGGACTATATGTTAACAGGACTATATGTTAACAGGACTGTATGTTAACAGGACTATATGTTAACAGGACTATATGTTAACAGGACTGTATGTTAACAGGACTGTATGTTAACAGGACTATATGTTAACAGGACTGTATGTTAACAGGACTTATGTTAACAGGACTATATGTTAACAGACTATATGTTAACAGACTATATGTTAAAGACTTATGTTATTGACTTCAACGTTTTCAGACTATGTATTTAAAGCAGTTATGTAACAACTGATGTTTCCTTCATCTTCCAACGTTTGACTGACATCGATTTGTATACTTTTAAAGTAGTTAGTGGTCAACCGGAGTCCATGTACATCTCCGTATAGCTTGTCTTGGACTGACATCGATTTGTATACTTTTAAAGTAGTTAGTGGTCAACCGAGTCCATGTACATCTCCGTATAGCTTGTCTTGGACTGACATCGATTTGTATACTTTTAAAGTAATTAGTAGGTCAACCGGAAGAAAAAGGGGGTCAATGTACATCTCCGTATAGCTTGTCTTGACTGACATCGATTTGTATCTTTAAGTAGTTAGTGGACAACGAGTCCATGTACATCTCCGATAGCCTGTCTACTGATATGGGGCTGGACATGTTTCTCTGTTCACTGTATTGACATTCTGCATAAGAGGACTGTATGTTGACATCATTTGGTTTTTATACAGTATAATTTGATGCTGGGATTATTAAGAAGAGACCGGTTTAGGAAAGAAGACATCAGGACAAGTGGGTGCAACATGAGTGCTCAACGTCATGAAGACACAGCAAAATTGAATGGTTGGGTCACATAAGCAGATTACATACAGACAGTTTGCATCAACATTAGATACACAGAAATAAGTGTCGTACACGCAAAAGGTGGAGCACATAAATAACAGAGAAAGTAAAGTAAGTAAAAGAACCCTTTCATACCTCGTGGTATATAGATCAATACAGTGTTAGGCCTGTATTTTTCATTGATCATCGGCACATGATGGGTGATGTGTTCAGCATCACGCCGGCCGCCTTTACTTTCCCAGAGCATGTTTTGTACCCAGTTGAGGCTGGGTCGACCTGAGAGCCGTCGCGGTCGGGAAAATTCCACGCGCACTGCGGGAGCTGAACCCAGACCACCAGCCTTGAGAAGCGAGTTCACTAACAACTACGCTACCGCGGCTGCAGTGAAAGAAGTTATTTATGAAGCCCACACAAAATCTGATTCTAGAAATCTCATCTTATCCTGACGATGTGGGGCAAAACAGGATTAGCTTATCCTGACGATGTGGGGCAAAACAGGATTAGCTTATCCTGACGATGTGGGGCAAAACAGGATTAGCTTATCCTGACGATGTGGGGCAAACAGATTAGCTTATCCTGACGATGGGGCAAACAGGATGGAGAAAAGAAGAATAAAGAAGTAGAACTTTTAAAAAAAAACAGAAGTGAAAACAAACATTTCTCCGTTGGAATGTTTGAGTCTCAGTTGTGAACCAAAGCTTTCAACGACTGGTCTGACTAAATGTCTGATGAAGTTTGGTGATGAATGTGTTTTGTCAGTGTTAATCAAATCATGTCGAAATTAAAGTGACTAAACAGAAAACTACGTGCCAAACACTGGAACTAAAACAATCCTAGGCATCTCACCATCTGGCACAACAATAAGTACAAAATAATATATGATGTTATGGTAATGTGCTTAACAGGAATAGGGGTTTTCTGTGAAGAAGTGGTCAAATCGTTTGAATTACTTTCTGAAGGTTGAACGTTTCAATGTGCACTGTGTCGTTCGGTTTACGAATATATATATATATATTATGGAGATCATTGTTGTTAGAGCTACAGAGCTCGTGCTTTATGAAATACTCTTGTCAGGTGGAGTGCTATTTCTGAGGAGAAGGGCAGAGACAAACTGGGAAACCCGGTGCAATGAAGACAATCCGTCGCTTTAAATCTTCAAACAGTAGTCAATTTTTAACCAGCACTTTCCGTCCATTATTTATAATTTTCACACATAAATATTATATATAGTTCTCTAGAAGAAATACTACAAGAACACTAAAATAGTGTAGAAGAAATGTAATAGAAGAAATGTAATAGAAGAAATGTAATAGATGAAATGTAATAGAAGAAATGTAATAGAAGAAATGTAATAGAAGAAATGTAATAGAAGAAATGTAATAGAAGAAATGTAATAGAAGAAATGTAATAGAAGAAATGTAATAGAAGAAATGTAATAGAAGAAATGTAATAGAAGAAATGTAATAGAAAAATGTAATAGAAGAAATGTAATAGAAGAAAAAGCAGGATTGCTATGATTGAAAAATGGCAGAGAATTGGTTGAAAAATGTATGAAGAAACTGTCTGAAAGAAATAAAGAGAATAATAGAAACAGCCACTAGTATACCTCCTGTAGGAACTGCTATCGAAGTAACTGTCTAATTATTGTCAATAGAAGAAATGTAAATCTTTTGTGATGTAAAGTGCTTGTTGTGAGGTCGAGCTGATGTCTGAAACAATATGTAAATACTGTCTGCTTAACACTTATTTTGAACGTGATTGTTAAGAGGGCAAGTTAAGTGCGCCGGATGCTAGGCAGGAAGTGGTTGTATTCGTGCTGCTGGGTTCCGTCTCCCAGCAAAAAACAATCTGCAGCAGGAAATTAAATAAAGTGTTTTTCTTGAAGTCAAAATGCACTTAGTACTGCAGCGTGCGCAGGCAATAAGTGCCGATAACAAATAAGGATGCAGGTTGCTATGGTTCTCAATGAGAGATAGAGGAAGTTGTAGATAGACAGACACAAAAACTATATCTCAAAGCAGAAAATATAAAATTAATGGCAACTGATAAAATAAACATGATAAATGTATGTTTATCAAAGGAGAGAAAATAGAGAATGTGAGTTGTTTTGAATATCTCGTTTCACGTCTAACAAGAGATGGAAATAGGATGAATGAAATTAAAAGAATAAACATGACTATACAAATAATTAAACAACTAAAAACAGTATTGAATAGAACTGATAGGAAAAACAAGGATCAGAGTACTAAGAGCATGCATATCACTAGTGGCAACGTATGGGCGCGAAACATGGACGATGGAAAAGCATATATTTGCGTTTGAATATAAGTGTTACAGAATAGTTCTCCGTATATCATGAACAGAGAAGTGAAGAAATAGTTCTATCCAGCAAGATATATTTCAGTAAGGAACTCAAAATCAAAGAAAACTGGCTGATACTACAATCAAAAAAATGAGTAAATTGAAGTATTTTGGACATAAAAGGACATGAAGGGTTGGAGAAGACCGTTATGGAAGGAGACATGATAGCAAAGAGAAGAACGTTATGGAAGGAGACATGATAGCAAAGAGAAGAACGTTATGGAAGGAGACATGATAGCAAAGAGAAGAACGTTATGGAAGGAGACATGATAGCAAAGAGAAGAACGTTATGGAAGGAGACATGATAGCAAGAAAGAAGAAGAATTAGTTGATGGAAGGAGGACATGTAGAGATAGAGAAGAACGTTATGGAAGGAACCTGTCAGACAAGATATTTGATGAGAAGATACGAAGACCGTTATGGAAGGAAACATGATAGCAAAGAGAAGAGGATGAAGGGTTGGAGAAGAACGTTATGGAAGGAGACATGATAGCAAAGAGAAGACCGTTATGGAAGGAGACATGATAGCAAAGAGAAGAGGATGAAGGGTTGGAGAAGAACGTTATGGAAGGAGACATGATAGCAAAGAGAAGAACGTTATGGAAGGAGACATGATAGCAAAGAGAAGAGGAAGACCACGGAAAATAGAGATTCCGGAAGTAACTAATGTTTTAAGCATGGCGGCTGACCTATGAGATAGAGAATTCCTGTAACTCTTATGGTGGCAAAGCTCTGTTCAGGACAAGATATTTGATGAGAAGATAGAAATGAAACAAATACATAACCTGATAGAAGAACGGTACAAGTTAACTTTAGAATGCGACAAACCATCATCTGACAAATCGTACAGGTGGTACCTATTTTCTGAAACATCATCTCAAGTACCAAAATGTCTCACAGAAAAATTCTTTGGAGAATACAGCAAGTGAATTTCTAAAACTTAGATGTCAACCCTGGACATTATGATATATGACGTAGTGCTCTGGTACAAACCAGGACATTATGATATATGACATAGTGCTCTGGTACAAACCAGGACATTATGATATATCACATAGTGCTCTGGTACAAACCTGGACATTATGATATATGACAGTGCTCTGGTACAACCCTGGACATTATGATATATGACATAGTGCTCTGGTACAACCCTGGACATTATGATATATGACAGTGCTCTGGTACAACCCTGGACATTATGATATATGACATAGTGCTCTAGCACTGAACATAAGAAAACAATGATAATGTGTGAGTCATACATTTATTGACCGTCTGTAAAGTCGAAAACGGTCGGATATACATAATAGATGTAGTGTCAACGTCAGAGCAATTACAAACTAGTTTCAGCAACGATTCCTCATTCTCTGTGAACTCTTAAAGGCAGATCGTTCGTGTGGTGCCAGAGCCTGCAAGGAAACAAAGAATAGTACCACTGCGACCTACAAGGCATGTCATAAGAGGCGACTGAGGTAGGGGCCTAGGGAAGCTATCCTAGTAAATTAAACCATCGCAGAAATCGAATGTGCTGAACTACTTGTAGGCGCATAACTGGCGAAATGTACAAACGTTCTTAGACTCGGATCACGTACACATCACACAGAGTGGTTAACAAGTGGTCGATATGGAGTGTTTGAAGAAGAAGTAGAAGAAGTTAACCCTTTCGCTACTACATACTTTCTGAAGGCTGAGCTAAAAATAGCTACTCTTTGTTTCTAGGTCACAAACGTGAATGTGCGCCAATAGCAGTGACAGTAGTAATGTATAACGTGTTAACACGTCTTTAGCCCACAGCGGAGAGATATTAACAGACGTGTTAATGCGTCTTAAGAAGTAAATGAGAAAAACGTATATATACGTCCTTAGTAGCTAAAGGGTTTAATTAAAGGCAGATACCAATTTTTAGCGGGCGAACTTAAGGGTGAGAATTTTAACCCCTACACGATCGTGACACTGGGAAATTTTCGATTTTTCAAATAGTTTGATGAATAGCGATCAAGACGAATAGCTCCTTGCAACGAGGCGAAGTCGTGACTTGAACATACCGAGAGTAGTACCTGATTTCCATATTAGTTCCTCTTTATATAACGTTACTTTGTGCATGTATTTCCCCAATCTTTACCAATAAATATTTATGCTCTAATTTTTGTTTTTTTGTTGATGTTATAATAGTCTTGGAATTTCCCAATTAATTATTCATAAACAATCTTGTATGCTCTATAACCTTTTGTTTGTTCACAATCTCAGTTGGGAATACCATATCTTTCAGTTTCTATTCTTGGCATCTCTTTCACATCCGTATGACGTACATGTGAAAATATTTACCTTGTTTGTTAGATTCCCCAGTAATGGATTCCGTTTTTTGTTGCTTTTCTTTATCATTAACCTAAAATTGTTATTTTTGGATTTGATTTCGAAATGCATATTTGGAAGCGATTTTTGTCTAGTGTGTCTATTCTATATTAGTAATTGTGTAAGATTATGGTATCAACAGTTTCACAAATGTTGCCCCCAACTTTCAGCTTTACTCATATGCTTCTGTGTATTTAACATTATTATCTCTTAGAGGGACCTTTTCTTAGTAGACTCTTCTCTTAACATACCTTTCTCTTAATATACCATTTTCTTAGTAGACTCTTCTCTTAACATACCTTTCCCTTAGTATACCATTTTCTTAGTAGACTCTTCTCTTAACATACCTTTCTCTTAGTATACCCTTTTCTTAGTAGACTCTTCTCGTAACATACCTTTCTCTTAGTATACCCTTTTCTTAGTAGACTCTTCTCTCAACATACCTTTCTCTTAGTATACTACTTTCTTAATATGTCTTTCTCTTATCATCTCACATTTATTATACCTTTTTCTCAATAGACCCGTCCCTTAGTATATCCTTCTTTTAGTATGCAGTTCTCTTATTATTATTCTCTTAATTATCCTTCTTTTTAACAAACCCTTCTTTTAGTTTTGTATTAAGGACGCATAATCAGTTTACCGTGCCAAGAAAACGTAACAGTCCAAGTCTGCACGATAGGTTGCTAAGCTCACGTATCTCCATTAGTTTCCCTAAATGTCTACTTCAACAATTTTAGAAACTCTAAAAATAGACATAAACTATTACTCTGACAGTTTAATAGAGATAGCTCGAGATTACGTCACATGTTTACTATGTTTTGTGCGTGATAGACGTGAAGTTTAATGTGACTTGAGGCGCTCGTCTTCCGTATATTCACTATACAAACCTCAAGAAAATTTCTGAGATCATAACGATTTTTGCAGACATTTCGATGCTTTGACTCAGACATAACAGACAACAGAGACAAGACATTAAAACGTAATAACGAAGTAAGTCTCATGAATAATAAACTAGTTTACTAGCAATCCAACACTCACAGTCTACGTTCTTCTTTCCCTCTCTGTGATATTCATCCTCTCAGTCTTATCTTTTCATCTGAATTATTTAGTAATACGTAACAAGATGTCACCGACCTTAAGCTACGTAGCAATAAATAATAAAGACATTTCTCCTGCAGCTTTACCAGGAATCTACAGTGTGTACCGGACTTAATTTAAGCAGAGACTAAAGGAATGTACTCAATATTGCCAGGATGAATTTTCTGAGAATCAAGCTATTTCACCTATTCCTAGTATGTCTGTGGAACCAGGGGAAATGATAAGGATAGCATTCTGGATAAGAATCTGGCAACAGAGGAAGTGTGAATTCCTGACGAGGTCAGAGAAGACTGCATGTAAGTATTAAGTAGCATAACGTGAACAGGTTAGGGTAGATATTTCAGAAACAGCGAAAAGCAACATTTGAATGGCATATGCACAATGTCATTTTTAGCAATGATATAAGAGGTACATTTATACTTAACTAATTCGGAAAGGGAAGGGAGGTGTTGGTGAATGATGATAACTTATGCTAAGAGTCCCAGCACATAGAAGGATTATCGTAGAGTTCCTGCACAAAGAAGGATTATCGTAGAATCCCAGCACATAGAAGGATTATCGTAGAGTCCCAGCACATAGAAGGATTATCAAAGAGTCCCAGCACATAGAAGGATTATCGTAGAGTTCCAGCACATAGAAGGATTATCGTAGAGTACCAGCACAAAGAAGGATTATCGTAGAATCCCAGCACATAGAAGGATTATCGTAGAGTACCAGCACAGAGAAGGATTATCAAAGAGTACCAGCACAGAGAAGGATTATGGTAATTTATTGGGTATGACATTAGAAAATATAGTATGGAACACATGATGTGGTGTGCAATTTCTGCAGAGAGAGACTGAGCCATATGAAGTAAAACCCGGTGCAATGAAATCAATCCTTTGACGTTAGACCATTTAGACCATTTATACAACTTAGACCCTTTAGGCTATTAAGACAATCTATACCATTTAGACCATTTAGGCAATTTAGACAATTTAGACCGTTTAGACAATTTAGACCATTTAGACCATTTATGAAATTTAGACAATTTAGACCGTTTACGCAATTTAGACAATTTAGACACGAAAAAATGTCAACATCAGAAATAATAGTCAGTACTTGGAACATACATTTGTGGAGACACCTAACTATATAAGCCACTTGACACGACATATACTGTTCCGAGAATGACACTGGAACAAATAATGACACTAGAATGACACTATAACGAATGACACTAGAACGAATAATGACACAAGAATGACACTAAAACGAATAATGACACTAGAATGACACTATAACGAATAATGATACTGGAACAAATAATGACACTAGAATGACACTATAACGAATAATGACAACTGGAATGAAAGATAAAAAGGACAGAAATTACGTTTCAGCGTAATTGTGTTTTAACGACACGTCTTCGACATTTCTAATAAAACATTTCAAGCTACAACGTTCCTATCGCTACCGCTACCGCTGCCTGTTCTATTAATTGCTGACACATTCACTTTGGCGCCTTAATGACAGACGTACTTAATATGTCGCCAGCATGTTACAGTTGATTGTTTGCGACCAGGTCGTTAATACAATAATATATATTCTTCTTTCTTGTTTAATGTATTCAAATAAATTCAGCTAAATCCGCCATTCAAGGGCAGACCGGAACTCTAATGTCCTTATACCGTCGACTCAGAAGAGAATGGCTATCTTGACTTTCTCAGTTTAGAAGAACTTTACGAATCGTATCAGTAGCTGCTGTATAAGTGTTCTATCTCTGATATATTTAGCCGGCTAAATGTCAGTGCTTATGGGGGTGACATAAGTACACATACCAACACTTTGCTACCAGTGTCAAACATGGACACTGACATAAGAACAAGAAAGAAAAATTACTACCTGTGAAATGAGATGTCTGAGGAAAGCGGTAAATAAAACAAGAAGAGACCATATAAGAAATGAAGAAATTAGAATATTAGTCGGAACAACACCTGCTATTAGATTCATTGAAAAACAGAGACTCAAATGGTTTGGCCACTTGGTGAGAATGAACCTGAATACACCAGTTTCAAGAGCGTACAACCTGAAACCAGAACCATCAAGAGGAAGGGGTAGACCAAGAAAAAGATGGGTTGATGAAGTTACAATCTTAAAACTCCACAATACTACAACATATCAAGCGACCGAGCGTGCATTATCTGGGAAACCGATCATCAGTTAAACCTGCTACTCCTAACGGTAAAAGAGGACACAAGACAGAAAAAAAAAAAGAAAAAAGAGGATTTAATGTGTATTTTAATAAGAATAGTAAAGTAGTACTACCAAGAACTGCCCGTGTTTCGGAAATATAAAAGGTCATATGAAAATAGGTTGAAGTTCGAACATTGTTCTGTTGACATATTTACGAACACATATAATAGATTTGTTCTTCACTGGGAGTAACTAAGGGCATGTTATTTGATAAGGGTTGGGTTGAGTGTTACCGTGTGTAAGCTCACGTAGTCTATCTAACATATGCTTGTTATTTGGGCTTGACGTAGATAGATATATGACTGCATACAATCCCTATATACATATAACACAGAGAATAAATAGGCTTCTTTCACTCTCGAGCTATTTCTCCTACGTACGGGACAATTCAGTGTGACGGAAAGCCTGTGTGGTACCGATGCCCGCAAGGAAGCAAAGAATAGTACCACTGCGACCTACAAGGCATGTCGTAATAGGCGACTGGTGTAGGACCTAGGGAAACTATCCTAGTAAATAAAAAGCGTCGGAGAATTTGGATGTGCTGGCCTACTTGTAGGCGCATAACTGGCACAACGTACAATCGCTCTTAGGCTCGGATCACAAACACATCACAAAGAGTGGTTTAACAAGTGTTCGATATGGAGCGTTCAAAGAAGAAGAAGTTTACATATCATACAAATATTACATACATACAAGTTTGACATAACAATAAACATATATCAGAGTAAGCTTTAATCATGATTCAACTAGAATACTACTGTCCAGGAAGTGATCATGTGTCTCTCTGCCCTGAGGAAGTGATCTATGTCTCCTCTGCCCGAGGAAGTGATCCATGTGTCTCCCTCTGCCCCGAGGAAGTGATCCATGTGTCTCTCTCTGCCCCGAGGAAGTGATCCATGTGCTCCTCTGCCCCAAGGAAGTGATCATGTGTCCTCTGCCCCGAGAGGATCCCTGCTCCCTCCCGAGGAAGTGATCCATGTGTCTCTCTGCCCAGGAGTGATCCATGTGTCTCTCTGCCCCGAGAAGGATCCATGTGTCTCCTTGCCCCGAGAAGTGATCCATGTGTCTCTCTCTGCCCAGTGATCCAGGTCTCCTCTGCCCGAGAAGTGATCCATGTGTTTTCTCTGCGGAAGTGATCCATGTGTCTCTCTCTGCCCCGAGGAAGTGATCCATGTGTCTCCTGGTGTCCAGCAGATTCTTCCTTACGTCTACAAGAGCAAGCTTCAAGAACAGTTTATGTTGGAAATATACTGATACATATAAATATATACATATAAAAATGGACGAAGGTTAAGTAAGTACCCGTGTATGATCTCCTGAACTAATCTCTCTCTGTGCAATGAAAACATTTTGAGATCAATAAACTAGATGGCTGGAATAGTAACAGGCAGACACAATATAAATAACTGGAGTTATGCTGACGTCACAGTCTTGTTAGCGAAAAATGAAAGAAATCTCCAGAAACTAGTTAACTCTTGCAATACGACTAGCAATGTGACAAACTGTTTGTACAGTACCAATTCTTCGACACGCCACCTCACGTGTAAAAACGCGTTAGTAAACAAAAATATGACAGTAGAATGATTACAAAATAAAACAAGATTTTAAAAGTGGGAAGATCGTGGTCATGAAAGTTCTGCGAGGAAAAAAAACACCTGAAAAAAAAATGTGTGTTATTGAAATATGATTAACGTTAAAGTCGCCAGAGTTAAGTAGGGAGCCATGAAAAGGGAGCCATGAAAAGGGAGCCATGAAAAGGGAGCCATGAAAAGGGAGATATGAGAAGGGAGCCATGAGAAGGGAGACATGAAAAGGGAGACATGAGAAGGGAGCCATGAAAAGGGAGATATGAGAAGGGAGCCATGAAAAGGGAGATATGAGAAGGGAGCCATGAGAAGGGAGACATGAAAAGGGAGATATGAGAAGGGAGCCATGAAAAGGGAGACATGAGAAGGGCGCCATGAGAAAAGCGCCTGCGGAAGCCACGTTGGACAACCTGTTCTAAAATGTTCACCAACTTATAAAATTTGAGTATACATTTTCAGTAATGTAAACCTGATTGGTTATAGGTAAGTCTGTCAGGACTGACTCATTCTAACGTAAACACATAAAGTCATGTTACCTAATTCAAATGACGCCACTCAATTAGGAAATAGATATAATGGACGTGTACATGTGCTTTGAAAGAGAAAGGTAGTGTGTGTTTGATTAAGTAAACTAGCATGAGAAATTGATGATTAGACAGTTACAGAAGCAATTGATTTAATGTAATGTGTAAGATACTATTGTAAACCACATTAAGTAAATAATGCGATTTGAATTAACTAGCAATGGGTCGTGTTACTGAGAGACAAGACAGAAGAGGGGCTCGTGTTACTGAAAGACAAGACAGTAGAAAGGGCTCGTGTTGAAGACTAGACGAAGTAGAGACTCGTGTTACTGAAAGACAAGACAGAAGTAGAGACTCGTGTTACTGAAAGACAAGACAGTAGAGACTCGTGTTACTGAAGACAAGACAGTAGACACTCGTACTGAAAGACAAGACAAGAGAGACTCGTGTTACTGAAAGACAAGACAGTAGAGACTGTGTTACTGAAGACAAGACAGAAGACGTTTAGTATGGGGAGACATCATACAAGCACTGGTATATGTATGAAAACATTGTTAACAGAAGAAACTGTGCAGTATTGAAGACTATTAATAAGAACGAAGATGAAGGTGGATTAGTAATGTATGGTGTATGACAGTAGGAACATTGGATACTCAACTCGTCTATGCCATCTTATACCTATCTTCTATTTGGTCTTCCTATCCTCAGTCTGTTCGATATTAAGCAATCCAAAACGATGTTCTCCACAGAATCACGACATTTTATATATCAAAACCATTTTCCTTTTCTCATTGTATTTTCTATATTAATATAGTAATATTAATACAACTATTTTAGTAACTAAAAAGCAGCGCAGAAATCGGATGTGCTGGCCTACTTGTAGGCGCATAACTGGCACAACGTACACTCGTTATTAGGCTCAGATCACATACAGATCACACAGAGTGGTTGACAAGTGGTCGATATGGAACGTTCACAGAAGAGGAAGAAGAAGAATCACTTATCTTTAATATTA
The DNA here is from genome assembly GCA_020796225.1 of Arion vulgaris. NCBI lineage: Eukaryota > Metazoa > Mollusca > Gastropoda > Stylommatophora > Arionidae > Arion > Arion vulgaris. The sequence goes on along the minus strand of CM036763.1, from coordinate 27,044,233 downwards.
AGTTGTTGTTAAATGGACATATTTGTTCTATTTTTCTGCTCAAGTTATTCTGTAGCACTTGCGTTGAAAGATATTAATCAATACGCTACATGATACAGTATACATCAATTGACTCTAATAGTTATTGTTTGTCTACATCACATGTTGTGGTTGTACACGTCTGTTCACTCAGAGTGCACGATCCATACACAGATTATACTAATAGTATGAGTCATCATCATCATGTGCAGTGCCGACTGGCTCAGACGTTCATGGATCTACACAACTATATGCTCTGAGTACTGGCTATCATAATATTAGCACTCATGCATTCCATAAGGCTATCTCTGAGTACTCGCTATCATAATATTAGCACTCATACATTCCATAAGACTATCTCTGAGTACTCGATATCATAATAGTTGCACTCATCCATTCCATATATCTTTTTCTCGCTTGTCGCGCTAAGGGCAGCAAAAAAAAGTACCTAATTCTTCTCTGTTATTAACCGTTCTCTGTATTGTGTTCTCAGTATTGTGTTCCATCTGTTTTTCATTTATTTCAGTTCATGTTCTACTCTTCTCCTTGAAGTCGTTTTCGATCGTCCACGTTTTCGTTTAACCTCTGGTGTTCATCTCAGTGCACTTTTAATGAAAGTTAGTCTCCATGCGTATATATCGTATTACCGATCCATTTCCACCGTCTTATCTAAAAGATGGTGTTCATATTGGCTTATTGACGCTGTGTCCGCAATTCTTGGATATATGATACACCGTCTGACACAATGATACACCGTCTGATACATGGCAAAATAAACATAGTATTAGAGACATATCACACAAAATATTGAATATAGAAATCGGAAAGAAGACATAGAGACAATACTTACCATTTCTGATCTCAGCGTGTCCATCGCTTGATCAATCCTTCGCCTCTGTTCCTGGCTTTGATTTCCTCTCACATTATCATCCCCATCTGATGTCAATGGTGAAGAGGAGGATGATGATGAGAACGTTGTATCAATAATATTCTCCTGCTGGTGCCCAAGAGAGCTTTCTCGACATTTCGATTTTCGTTTATTAGCAGCTTCCAGTCGATGTTTGTAAAATTCACGACATTTATTAGATAGTTCAATTGCAGCAGTATATTTGTCGTTGTTATTACTGTTGTCGTTTAACTCCCATGAGGTGCTGCTGCCGCTGCAGCAACTTTCTCCTAACCTGTCGATAGAACTTTCCCATCCTGGTACTCGCAGATATGACTTTGTGTCCATTGTGTTTGCAGTTTTTGGGCGACTTAAAATTATTTTCGAGCGTACACCACCACTTAGAAAGTTAAACACATATAAATTATACAGTTGAATAAATTGATGTGCCCTAAATCTGCTACTTGAACTGATTTGGGTCAAGTGTAAGGTGACATCTAATTCCACAATAGAAACATCGTATACATTTATAAAAATTGAACTTATAAATTATTTATATTGACATACAAGTTGTTGCCAATATCGGATTTAATATGAACGAACGTGTATGCCTTGGTATCTATTAGTTCACTTTGTGTCTCTTTCTTCGGTAAAATGCCTTAGTCCAGTCGACAGATTGCTAGAGGAAACGAAGTCCGTTAGAAGAATGAAACGATAGCAAGCAGATCCGAGATGTTTGTTCTCCAGGCAGATTGAAAATATTATGTTTAGCTCGCTCAGGTCAAGCCTAAAACCCGTGAATTTCATTGGCCAAGCAGGTTCATTCTCTTGCTCGCGGAAACTACCGACGGAAATAACCGAACCTCTGGATTGGTTTGTTCATTATCAAAGGGGGGAGATCAGATAACGTGTCTATTTTTTCCTGTAACACATTGACAAATGTTGGCGCTATTTCTGCACGAGATTTCCTCCCTGACATTTATATTTCTCATACAAACACGGGCACGTATTACGTCGTACTGTGTCTATGTTGTATCGATTGTTCATATCCTCGAATTGAGGTCACGGTAAAATATCATTGAGAAAAATTAGGCGGCGGCCATTCCAAGTTTCTGTCAAGGGAAGTAAGACAGAGTGATCTTTAATGTTGGTTCTTGGATTAGATATCCTCATCCTTGAATGATCCAGCAGGAGTATTGAGCACTCTCCATTACCACCAATAGACTGATTAAGACAAGTCGTGACCCTCAGACTAATTTGGAATTCAATCCAATACATTTTGGGCGTCCACATACATTTTTGTGGGGATGAAGGAAGGAGGAATGAATGAAATAAAATTTAGTTGATGGTTTAAAAATCGTGGCATATTCTTTACGGCGAGGCCTACTTTTACCATTTGTAAAAATTCAAGGGAACTAATTTGCTTTCAAACTTGCCCGCCACGGAGTCTGAACCAGGTACGCTTGAGTTGTGATCGAGTTGACTACCGCTTAAGATACAAAACGTTCAGTTAGTTGTTTACTAGGTGGAAATAGAGAAGATCAGATTCGCATAGAACTGTTTTATCAAAAGTCATTTTCCAGCAGGGATGGAGGCACTTTTCCTCCCTCCCTCCTTATTTAACTTTAACGTGTGGACGCCCATGCAATATAGATTGAAAAACAAGATTAATATGTTCTGCAGCTGTATGCTGTTTAAGGTACGGATCAGAATTATGGAGACTGACAGAACAAGATAAGGGTTTTATCTAATATTTATAGACCCCTAATTTATTATATTTTATATAATAATAATTCATCTCGTACTGTTATATGTTACGTAGGGCCTGCAAGCAATTCCTCCATACCGCTCTATCCTGGGCAACTCGCTCAATCTCATCTATGGAACTGAGACCGATAATTCTTGCCTCTCTCATCACAGTTCGGTTCAGGGTCTCCTTATGTCGTCCTCTTTTCTTGAACCCTTTGCATCCCACTTCAATGTCTGCTTTGATATTTTCTGATCATTTCTCCTCAAGGTATGCCCAACATAACTCCATCTTCTCCTTCTTATAACAGTTGTCACTAGTGGTTAATTAGACATTTCATCACTTCTCGTGAATTCGTTCCATTTTATATTCATTATTTTTCGCAGACATCTATTTTCAAATGCATTCAACTTGCTTTCTATATCTTTAGTCATTTTCCAACTCTCGCTGTCATAATAGCCGTCCATCGCAAGCGATGATGACAACAATCTCAGACGTGTACTGTTGCACCTCTCTGGTGTGTGCGGAGGTGACTGTAGAGTCCAATCCTAGAACAGAATCCCGACCACAGGTGGGGCATACATGATCAAGGTTAGACATGTGCGTGTTGTGTGCTCTGTCTTTCGCGCTGCTCGTTTTCTCTGTGACTCAACAATACGATGATTCTCAGCTATTCGGGTTCCTCTTTGTTGTTACAGCGCCACATTTGGCGATCTTGCGCAAGGATTCCCAGCACGTATTGTCTATATCGAAGCATTTCAGAGACACTTTAAGAGTGTCTTTAAAGCGTTTTTCTGTCCACCAGCTAAACGTCTGCCCCCTTCAAGCTCGCCATACATCAACTGTTTTGGGATGCGTTTATCAGGCATTCGAGCAACGTGACCGCCCCATCTCAGTTGGGCCTTCTGCAACAGGGTGTTGACGCTTGGGATCTTTGCTCTTGTGAGGACTTCGCTGTCTGGAATTTTGTCCTGCCAGTGTATTTTTAGTATTCTGCGTAGACAGCTTGTGTGGAAATGGTTTAATTTTTCTTGCGTGTCTGCTATACACTGTCCATGTCTCGCTTGCGTACAGCAGCGTTGTTAGCACTATGGCCTGGTAAACTTTCAGCTTTGTGACTATGCTTATCCCCTTCCGTTCCCACACAGTGACACGTAACCTTCCGAACGCAGCACTGGCTTTGGATATCCTATTGTGGACCTCAGAATCTATGTTTGCCGATCTGGATAGGAGGCTGCCAAGATAAGCAAAGTTGTCCGTTGACTGGAGAAGCTGGTGTTTAATGTTGATGACTGGATCGTAGTACTGTTCTCTAGGGGTGGGCTGGAACATGACCTCTGTTTTTTGGTGTTAATGGTGAGGCCAAACCTATCACAGGCCATTGAGAACTTGTCCATGTAAGTCTGCATTTCTTCCTCAGAGTTGGTAGCGAGGGCACAGTCATCAGCAAACAACAGGTTTGAGATAGTTGATTCTTTTACCTTGGTTTTTTCTCGCTGTCATATGTTAGGATTGATACTACATCTGAATTAGGTCACAGATACGCACATTTTAAATTAGGGCACAATTCTGCGTTACACTTATCATAGACAACTGCAGTTGATCACGTAATGTCTCTAGTAGTATATCTATTTCTTATATGCGTGTAGAGGTAGTCTATGTCACAACATTTCATGAGTCGGTGGTCTAAAGGGTTTTTTTTAAACGAAGCATGCCTGTCTGCCCAGCGTGTTCGTAGCGCGTTGGACTACGGGTGTTGGACTACGGGTGACTATCCCTCTGTGTGTGGGGTTCAATTCCGTGGGATGGCAGAAAAGCCACAGATTCCCAGATTTACGGTGTTCGTGGCACCGAACCGAAGGGTTACGATGTCCATGGCACCGAGCCGAAGAGTTAATAAGCTCAAGTGCTTCTGGATCCGGAAAAAAAAAAAAAAAAAACCCTAAGGATTGACTTCATTGCACTGGGCTTTACAACATATGGCTCGGTCCCTCTCTGTAGAATAGTACGCCATCTGCCGAGAGCTTGTACAAAGCTCGAACTTCGTAGCTCCTGCAACAATCCTAGGGGTCTCTGGAACAAATATGTACGCGAGAACTGAACGGCGCGGTTCGGATTCGAACCTGCGATCTTCGACTCGCAAGACAAGAACTTAACCACTCAGCCACAGAGAGCCCTAAATCGTAACTCTTACCATATCACTGTCACTATGTTATGATTGCAAATGTTTTGTAACATCTAGATTTTGTTATACACAGTTTGTATGTTTATAGTAGGTATTTGAGGTCTCTGTGGTTAAGTGTTTGAGTCCTTGCCTTGGCTTCTGAAAGTTGTGCGTTTGAATCCAAACAACGCCGTTCTGTTCACGAGTGTATTTTTTTCCCAGAGAAAGTTAGGAATATTATCGGTGCTACGGAGTTCGTGCTTTATACAATACTCTCGGCAAATGACTTGCCATTTCTGCGGAGAGGGACCGAACCATATTGGATAAATCCCGGTGCAATTCTTCTACTTCTTTATTTTCTTCTTCCAACTCTCCATATCGACCACTTGTTAACCACTCTGTGATTTGTATGTGATCTGAGCCTAAGAGCGATTGTACGTTGTGCCAGTTATACAAGTAGGCCAGTTCATCCGATTTCTACGCTGCTTTTTATTTACTAGGGTAGCTTCTATCAGTCGCTTCTTACGACATGCCTTGTAGGTCGCAGTGTTACTACTTTTTGCTCACCTGGCGGTTGTCGGCAACACATGGAAGTGTATATCATCAAATATACTATTTGAAAAATAATTGAATATCGAATCGAAGAAACTTAACGCTAAGTTTATAAAACATAGTAAAGGGAAAGAAGACAGAAACTTAACGCTAAGTTTATAAAACATAGTAAAGGGAAAGAAGACAGAAACTTAACGCTAAGTTTATAAAACATAGTAAAGGGAAAAAAGACAGAAACTTAACGCTAAGTTGATAAAACATAGTAAAGGGAAAGAAGACAGAAACGTGTAACGCTAAGTTGATAAAACATAGTAAAGGGAAAAAAGACAGAATCGAGTCGTGCACACATTTCAGGTGCAAATAAAAAGAAACAACTTGATTGGTTCATACGACCATCATCATTACACTTCGATGTGTAACCATATGTGCTCCCATCTCTTTCTTACACAGAAAGTTTCAACGCCAATGCACGAACTCCGTAGCACTGGCGAAGGTCCCAGATGTAAGTAAGAATATGTTAAAAATATTTTCTTGGAGTTTTGTTGGCTTTCAATGTTTCTAATGAATTTTACCTGGGCATTTGCTTTCCAGCTTGCTCTTTTCGATTTTGAACTTTCAATGATTCTTTTACCTGCTCAACTTGAACACGTGATCTCTCTCTCTCTCTCTCTCTCTCTCTCTCTCTCTCGCGATCACCTAAAGACCGATATACCAGATCTCTCCATAAATTTATTCATATGGAAATCTGATTCATGCAGTCTTAGTATCGGCGGGTTTCGTTACACCTTCAGCACCATTTGGAGCTCTGGTGCTTATCCTTCGGCGATGTGTCCGGATTCAGCCAGAGTTTACTGGGTTCGCTCTCCGTTAGCCTTTGTCTGTCCCCATCCGTCCTGCATGGCAGCAGGTTGACTTCTATACATTTAGAACACGTGCATCCGGTTTCAGCCAAACCTCCTTAGCCGCCTCTTACGACATGCGGGCCAGGTAACAGTGGTTCTATTCTTTACACCCTAAATTTGGGCCCCGGTAACCACTCGGGCGGAATACGTGACCTATATTTTATCGTCCGTCTCCTATAGAACCATGAACTCTCTAACCAGCTAACCTACACTGAGATTAGGGATCTCTGGATATCCTGATGGTTCAACGAGGTAGCGAACTGTGCACCTTCGTAACTCGAGGCGAGCACATAACTTCAATATTACCGACTTCTGACTTACAATTCAATATTGCCGACTTCTGACTTACAATTCAATATTGCCGACTTCTGACTGTTGCAATTCAATTGAAAAATAAATAATATATTTAATTATATTCCTCTCTTTGGAACATACGTTTCATGTGCCTGCAAGCAATTTCTCCATACCGTTCTATTCTGGACAACTCGCTCAACCTACTCTATCGAAGTGTGTTTGGTATTTCTCGCTTCAAAGTAAAGTTCGATTCAGGATTTCCATATGTCCTTTTCTTTCCTGAACCCTTTGCCTAGAAATGTCAACGCCTGCTTAGTGATTCTTTCATCCCATAATCACATACAAATGTCAACGCCTGCTAGTATCTCTTTCATCCCATAATCACATACAATGTCAACGCTCTTAGTGATTCTTTCATCCCATAATCACATACAAATGAATATCAAAGCCTGCTTAGTGATTCTTTCATCCCATAATCACATACAAATATCAACGCCTGCTTAGTGATTCTTTCATCCCATAATCACATACAAATGAATATCAAAGCCTGCTTAGTGATTCTTTCATCCCATAATCACATACAAATGAATATCAACGCCTGCTTAGTGATTCTTTCATCCCATAATCACATACAAATGAATATCAAAGCCTGCTTAGTGATTCTTTCATCCCATAATCACATACAAATGAATATCAACGCCTGCTTAGTGATTCTTTCATCCCATAATCACATACAAATGAATATCAAAGCCTGCTTAGTGATTCTTTTATCCCATAATCACATACAAATGTCAACGCCTGCTTAGTGATTCTTTCATCCCATAATCACATACAAATGAATATCAAAGCCTGCTTAGTGATTCTTTCATCCCATAATCACATACAAATGAATATCAAAGCCTGCTTAGTGATTCTTTCATCCCATAATCACATACAAATGAATATCAAAGCCTGCTTAGTGATTCTTTCATCCTATAATCACATACAAATGAATATCAACGCCTGCTTAGTGATTCTTTCATCCCATAATCACATACAAATGAATATCAAAGCCGTAGTGATTCTTTCATCCCATAATCACATACAAATGAATATCAAAGCCTGCTTAGTGATTCTTTCATCCCATAATCACATACAAATGAATATCAAAGCCTGCTTAGTGATTCTTTCATCCCATAATCACATACAAATGAATATCAACGCCTGCTTAGTGATTCTTTCATCCCATAATCACATACAAATGAATATCAACGCCTGCTTAGTGATTCTTTCATCCCATAATCACATACAAATGAATATCAACGCCTGCTTAGTGATTCTTTCATCCCATAATCACATACAAATGAATATCAACGCCTGCTTAGTGATTCTTTCATCCCATAATCACATACAAATGAATATCAACGCCTGCTTAGTGATTCTTTCATCCCATAATCACATACAAATGAATATCAACGCCTGCTTAGTGATTCTTTCATCCCATAATCACATACAAATGAATATCAACGCCTGCTTAGTGATTCTTTCATTCCATAATCACATACAAATGAATATCAACGCCTGCTTAGTGATTCTTTCATCCCATAATCACATACAAATGAATATCGCGGTATATCCTTTACAGTACATTGCCATTAACCACAGTAAATGAGTCGTCGATTTTCTAGGCACTACTTATACGTTCAGTAGTTTGTCATTGCTTTCTTAACGGTAAGGTCTAATTTTTATCGTTTGTAAAATTCGAATATGCTAATATGCTTCCAATCTGCCCGCAGCGGAGTTTTGAATCAAATACGCTTGGGCTTGTGATCGAGTTCACTAACGCTTAAGCTACAGACGTCCACAATCACATGGTAACCTTTAAATCGGTTCGTTGTGTTCATTCTAATAATAGCCGTTCATCGCAAGCGATGATGACATCAGTCTCAGATGTGTGCTGCTGCGTCTCTCTGGTGTGTGCGGAGGTGACTGTAGAGTCCAATCCTAGAACACAATCCCCTACCACAGGTGGGGCATACGTGATCAAGATTAGACATGTAGGTTTTGCGTGTTCTGTCTTTTCGCGCCGCTCGTTTTCTATGTGTCCCAACGGCACATGATCAATCACGTTCATCGTCAGAGTAGTTACCGGGCCCAAATTTGGGGTGTAAAGAATAGAACCACTGTTACCTACCACGCATGTCGTAAGAGGTTGTATTATGGTTTCAGTCCTAGTTGAAATACAGGAGAGGCAGTCAGGGCTGACTCATGTTATTTAAAACTGCGAACTTGTTGCAGAATGTCTTACTTGTTTGACTGTGACGTTCCATGAAACACTTTCTCTTAAGAAGTGACAGGACATCCGCAAACTGAAAGTTGTTTATATTGTATTCTCCAAGTGTTATATCCTTCATATCCTTGTATGACTCGTTGATTAACCGGCTATTTCCGTCTTGGTCATCAGTTACTACAATTATTGTTTGCGGTTTCTGTTCATCTTATAAGATCATTATCATATTATCGCTATCAATATTATAATTTTCTAACATTTTTAACTTCTAAACGTTTTCCTTTACAAATGTGGGAAGCATGTTTTTTTGGGTCCGAACCTAGAAGAATAACTAAGGAAATTCAGTAAAAATACAATGAAGCAAATGAAACCGAGGGACAAGCGGTACCAATTGTAAAATGCAAACAATCAATGAACACTAAAATATCCTTGCACAACATCATCTTTCTCTGGACTGTATGCGATCTGGGACAAACCTGGACGTTATCATCAAACGATAAGAGAAACCTAGTCACGTCAGAGATGAATTACATAAGCGAGTGCTTGAAGTATCTAGGAAAAAACCGATTTAATAATGAATAACATCAAGAAAAAAGTGGGTGCAATATCAGTAATGAATTTCATCAAGTAGCAACACATGAAAAGGTTCGGCTACATCAACAGACAGTGCGTATCAATGGGAAATGCTACTCAGATACAATGGGCAATGCTACTCAGATACAATGGACAATGCTACTCAGATACAATGGACAATGCTACTCAGATACTCAAAGCAAAAAGCTGTAGATGCAAAAGGTGGACCACAGAAATAACAGAGGTAGAAAATAACAACTATTTATGAAGAGCATACACAAATCTGTTCTAGAAATCTCTTCTTATCCTGACACTGTAAGGCAAAACAGGATTAGTGAAAAGAATAAAATATCAGATATGAGAACTGATCACACACTAGAGAAACAATCCCACAAGAGCCAAAAATCCCTTCAAAATCGATGCAACTAAAAATAAGTACTGCAGACGTGTCAGATGCTTCCCACGGTATGTTTGATGTTGACAAATCAAACCTCTAGCCACTTCTTCTATATCCTTATAGGATAAGAGTACAAAAACTCAATACTACAAAAGATATTTATCCAAACGGTGTTGGTAGTGATTCCGCATCTGGACAAACGTTCACAGAGAAAAATGATTCAGTGTCAGATACAGCTTCTGTGATACTCCTAGCAGAAGCCCGGGAGTCTGCAAAAACAAAAACCTTGTTCGTTTTTTAGCAGGACATCAGCAATCATTGTCTCACCGAATGTTGTAGATATTCATAGCCCTGAACATACTTCCATAGAAAACATCTCAGTTCCCTGAGACACTACCCGGTTATTCTACGTGTTCTTTTTTTCTCTCTCTAATCATGTTTTTCTTCACATCGCCAGGGTAAGAAGAGATTTATAGAAAGGGTTTTTATATGCGCTTCATAAATAGTGTTTTTCACTGCCTCTTTTATTTCAGATGTTCACCTTTTACGTGGATGACCTTTTGCTTTGTATCCATTGTATTAGAGTAACATTTTTCTTTTCGGTGTACTGTCAATTGGTTATCTGTTTTTCAGACCGAATCATTTAATTTGTTGTTTATTGATGAAGTTCAGTATTTATGTTGAACCCACTGTTTTCCTGATTTCATTCCTAAATTGGTCTATTCTTGATACTACCATCATTATGTATAGACACTTCATCTCTGTTGCGACTAATTTTCCTCTAACATTTGATGTCAGCGTCCAGGTTTGACAGTAATAGCACAATGTGTGGGAGAAAGATTATGTTGAGCACTGCTCTTTTAGTGTTCATTTCGACACGTCTGCATTTTAAAATTGACATCCTTGTCTATGAATTTGATATGTTTTATTATGTCTGTGTTTGATTTTGTTGTTTATTCATCCATGTATTAATGTGAGGCCAATCGAATATCTTGACGAGAAGTTGCGTGTTTCCGATCAACTTAGACTTCTCTAGGGACACAACTCATGTTTTACCGTGGTAATGTGTATTGTAGAAGTTGTCTCTCCTGTCGAAATGTTTCAATTTAGAGTTGCAGTCATAAATGCATTATAACTTTTCATACATCTAATAAAAGCTGAGCTGGTTTAGAAAATGGTTTAATTTGGAAATGGTCGCATTTTGAAATATTGTGTTTATACTTATACTACTTCAAATACGCGCAGTAGGCAAAAAACATTTTATGTAAACGAAGGAAGACAGAAAGGAGTCGACATTTTCTGCTTATCTATCGCTTTTCTCTCTCCTTCTCTCTCTCCCCTTCTCTCTCTCTCTCTCTATCTATCTCTCCCCCTCTCTCTCTCTTTCATGAAGATCGTCTGACTTCGTACTTGAAATGTTAAAAAATTAAAATAACATAAAAGACTGTGTGTATTAACGGAGTAACCAGATTAAACCCAGGATAAATGTTGCTAGCTTCGAGGTAAGAGGAAGAAAGATCATACCATAGAGAATAAGCACCTCTAATGTATACAGAAAAATGGCAGAAAACACCATTAGAAGGGAAAGCAATAGAACAAAGAATGATATCATCAACTATCAAAACATACATACAGAAATTTGGATTGAAGACTTTAGTGGCCCGAAAGGGACAACACAACAGGTATATGAGTAGTTTCATCAATAAACATCGAACAGGCATGGGTAGTCGCTGGACGCTTTTGGAGATATTGCGAAGGAGATCGGGGTATGTCCGAGTGTAGTGAAGAGATCGGGGTATGTCCGAGTGTAGTGAAGAGATCGGGGTATGTCCGAGTGTAGTGAAGGAGATCGGGGTATGTCCGAGTGTAGTGAAGAGATCGAGGTATGTCCGAGTGTAGTGAAGAGATCGGGGTATGTCCGAGTGTAGTGAAGAGATCGGGGTATGTCCGAGTGTAGTGAAGAGATCGGGGTATGTCCGAGTGTAGTGAAGAGATCGGGGTATGTCCGAGTGTAGTGAAGAGATCGAGGTATGTCCGAGTGTAGTGAGGAGATCGGGGTATGTCCGAGTGTAGTGAAGAGATCGAGGTATGTCCGAGTGTAGTGAAGAGATCGGGGTATGTCCGAGTGTAGTGAAGAGATCGGGGTATGTCCGAGTGTAGTGAGGAGATCGGGGTATGTCCGAGTGTAGTGAAGAGATCGAGGTATGTCCGAGTGTAGTGAAGAGATCGGGGTATGTCCGAGTGTAGTGAAGAGATCGGGGTATGTCCGAGTGTAGTGAAGGAGATCGGGGTATGTCCGAGTGTAGTGAAGACAGTGACGGCTCATGATCGTTTTTGTTGATGGGGCCAGACACACATTTTCGGGAAAATCATGGTTTTGGTTAGGTTATATTTTAATCCATTACATAATAAATAAAGGTTACACATTATTTTTGGTGGGTCCCGGCCCCTCTGGCCCTTAATGACGAGCCGTCACTGAGTGAAGATATTCCAAACTGAAACTGAAACAAAAAGAAATAAAATATAAACATGATCCAGTTCTGTATTGTTTTTGATCGACATTTCATACATTAGACAGATCTGTACGTTCTCCATCCTTCAATGTAATAACCATCCCAATGTTCCTACACTCATTGCACCCACGTGATGTTGGCTAGCATATCTTCTCTCTCTGAAATGCAGACAAGAGTTATGAATGTTATGTAACACTGGAAGATTCTCATATTCATTGTGTCTGTTGTTCACTTCAATGTTAGTATCCTTCTCATTCAATATATTGTTTAGACCGAACGTCTGTTGCTGGTGCTCTCAAGGGAAGCACATAATAGTAACGCTGCGACCTACAAGGCATTTACTCAAAGGCGTCTAAGGTAGGGTACACCGGTGTACTACAGGAACCTGACAGGAAAGGAAAGAATATGCAACAATGTGTATCTGCAAAGCATGTCGTTAGAGACGACCCTGAAAGGTTAATCGTGGGGCTGGCTAACTCCCCTGTAGAAGAGAAAAGGGTGGAGACTGCAGTAAAACTTGGAAAATAGGTAAACACGTAAAAACAAAGTACTACAGTTTTACAAAATACATAAACAGTGACGATAAACAGCAACGTTTCGACCAAAAGGCCTTTATCAAGCAAACAATACAACAAGAATGACGAATTTCGAGGATCACTACAAATGGACGATTACATGTGGAAACATAAACCTATCTGATGAAAATCTGGGAATAAAAACGAACAACGAAATGAGTGCAACACAAAAACCGAAAGTGGAAAAGGAGAGGAACAATAAACAATATAGTGGATAAATGACACATATATGGAGCAAACACACATATAGATAACAAGGCACGAGATAAGACAGTACTAAGAAGCATAGGAATGTAATGCGTTGAGTCCAAGAGGTCGCAAAGTGCCATAGAATGAAATAAAACGGTTCTCCAGACCTTCATCAATGCCTTCAATCCTGCTATTCGGTTCACCTCTCACATCTCTACCTCCTGTGTCAATTTTCTTGACATCACTATCACCATCAGCCTATCCACTATCACTACATCAGTATACTACAAGCCTACTGATACACATAGCTTTCTTCTGTATACCTCTTCCCATCCCCAGGCTTGTCGTGACTCTTTACCTTTCTCTCAACTCTTACGCCTTCGTCGCCTCTGCAGCGAGGACGCCGATTTTCTTGATAGAGCTCATGAGATGCTTGATTTCTTCCGCCAGCGCCTATACCCGGAGAATGTGCTTACATCTGCCATGCATCGGGTTCAGCTAATTGCTCGCCTGGAGGCCCTCTCACATACTTAGAACCCCAATTCTGACAGGGTTAAACTTATCTTAACTTTCCACCCTCATAGTTCCCTGGTGAAAAGGTCTTATTCCATCATCTCCTATTCTTCAGTCTGATCCTGAGACACGTTCAGTCTTCCAACACTATCCTTTGGTGGCGTACAGACGGGACAGAAGCCTCAAGGATTTGTTGGTACACAGTCGCCTCAAGCCTAACATCCAGAGTCACTTTGGCACCATCCAATGTGGCCGTCGGCGCTGTACTACATGTGCATATGTAATACAGACCCGTACTGTCTCTTTTCCAAAAGCTACCTATACCATTCAAGACAGTTTCACGTGTGAGTCCCGCAATATCATCTATGCTATCACCTGCAAACGATGCCATAAGGCCTATATTGGTGAAACCGGTAAGAGGCTCAGTGACCGATTCGCCCAACACTTACGCGATATTCGCCAATGCTCTGTGACTCCTGTGGCCACTCATTTCAATGATACTGGCCATTCAGGAGTTGACGATGTCCAGGTCACAGCCATCCGATCATGTTCCTCCGATGATCGCAGTCGATTCGCCCTGGAGAACCGTTTTATTTCATTCTATGGCACTTTGCGACCTCTTTGACTCAACGCATTACATTCCTATGCTTCTTAGTACTGTCTTATCTCGTGCCTTGTTATCTATATGTGTGTTTGCTCCATATATGTGTCATTTATCCACTATATTGTTTATTGTTCCTCTCCTTTTCCCCTTTCGGTTTTTGTGTTGCACTCATTTCGTTGTTCGTTTTTATTCCCAGATTTTCATCAGATAGGTTTATGTTTCACATGTAATCGTCCATTTGTAGTGTTCCTCGAAATTCGTCATTCTTGTTGTATTGTTTGCTTGATAAAGGCCTTTTGGTCGAAACGTTGCTGTTTATCGTCACTGTTTATGTATTTTGTAAAACTGTAGTACTTTGTTTTTACGTGTTTACCTGTAGAAGAGATAAGCTTTAAAATACATAGAAAGTAAGTAATTTGTTGAAGATCTATGCTCCGTTGGGAATTAAACATTGAAGAAGAAGAATATATTTGAGGAAATTCTGATTATATCGTCTGGTGTCATTTCTTCCATTTTGTATTTCGAAGGTAAACAAAACTTCATACAGTTTATAGTGTTTTACTTTCTATTCTTAACTTGAACAATTTCAATTGTTTTGTTTATCAATTTATCCCTCACATTCACACTAACAATTGTAAATGTTGTCATACGTTTGTTTTATCTGTTTACTTTTTGTGATGTACCAGTCAAAAACAAAATCGATATCTCCTTCATTGTGGTAAAAACAAAAATATTTGCAACGCATAAAACAAGCTAGAGAAACGATTATTGTTAACAAGGGAGAGAACAAAGAAAATGTGAACAGTTTGGAATCTCTCAGTTCACTGCTAACAAGAGATGAAAATGTGAACAGATTGGAATCTCTCAGTTCACTGCTAACAAGAGATGAAAATGTGAACAGATTGGAATCTCTCAGTTCACTGCTAACAAGAGATGAAAATGTGAACAGTTTGGAATCTCTCAGTTCACTGCTAATAAGAGATGAAAATGTGAACAGATTGGAATCTCTCAGTTCACTGCTAACAAGAGAAGAAAATGTGAACAGTTTGGAATCTCTCAGTTCACTGCTAACAAGAGATGAAAATGTGAACAGTTTGGAATCTCTCAGTTCACTGCTAACAAGAGAAGAAAATGTGAACAGTTTGGAATATCTCAGTTCACTGCTAACAAGAGATGAAAATGTGAACAGATTGGAATCTCTCAGTTCACTGCTAACAAGAGAAGAAAATGTTCACTGCTGACAAGAGAAGAAAATGTGAACAGTTTGGAATCTCTCAGTTCACTGGTAACAAGAGAAGAAAATGTGAACAGATTGGAATCTCTCAGTTCACTGGTAACAAGAGAAGAAAATGTGAACAGATTGGAATCTCTCAGTTCACTGGTAACAAGAGAAGAAAATGTGAACAGATTGGAATCTCTCAGTTAACTGCTAACAAGAGAAGAAAATGTGAACAGATTGGAATCTCTCAGTTCACTGGTAACAAGAGAAGAAAATGTGAACATATTGGAATCTCTCAGTTCACTGGTAACAAGAGAAGAAAATGTGAACAGATTGGAATCTCTCAGTTAACTGCTAACAAGAGAAGAAAATGTGAACAGATTGGAATCTCTCAGTTAACTGCTAACAAGAGAAGAAAATGTGAACAGTTTGGAATCTCTCAGTTAACTGCTAACAAGAGAAGAAAATGTGAACAGATTGGAATCTCTCAGTTCACTGCTAACAAGAGAAGAAAATGTGAACAGTTTGGAATCTCTCAGTTCACTGCTAACAAGAGAAGAAAATGTGAACAGATTGGAATCTCTCAGTTAACTGCTAACAAGAGAAGAAAATGTGAACAGATTGGAATCTCTCAGTTCACTGCTAACAAGAGAAGAAAATGTGAACAGATTGGAATCTCTCAGTTCACTGCTAACAAGAGAAGAAAATGTGAACAGATTGGAATCTCTCAGTTCACTGCTAACAAGAGAAGAAAATGTGATCAATGAAATTAAAAGAAGAACAAAGAATAAAAAAACAGTCCGTAATAGAACTTATAGAAGTTCATAATACTATAGAAGTTCATAATACTATAGAAGTTCATAATACTAAGAGCATGTATATTAACAGTGGCAACGTATGGGTGGGAAGCATGCACATTTAATAAGGCATTGGAAAAACAAATATATGCTTTTGAATATAAGTGTTACAGAAAATTCTATAGAATCTTTAGGGAATCTAAAGAAAATATTTTCCGATAATTCCACGAGGGAAACGAACTTAGCAACTTTGGATCCAGAAGCGAACACATTTACGCCACAGAGACCACCCACATTCACAACCTACACAATAAGTGAACACATTTACCCCACAGAGACCACCCACATTCACAACCTACACAATAAGTGAACACATTTACGCCACAGAGACCACCCACATTCACAATCTACACAATAAGTGAACACATTTACGCCACAGAGACCACCCACATTCACAACCTACACAATAAGTGAACACATTTACGCCACAGAGACCACCCACATTCACAACCTACACAATAAGTGAACACATTTACGCCACAGAGACCACCCACATTCACAATCTACACAATAAGTGAACACATTTACGCCACAGAGACCACCCACATTCACAACCTACACAATAAGTGAACACATTTACGCCACAGAGACCACCCACATTCACAACCTACACAATAAGTGAACACATTTACGCCACAGAGACCACCCACATTCACAACCTACACAATATTCGGATATTGTACAGAGATAATATCTCAAGAAAATGACTTGGCTGTACACACCTGGACATGCTGGAGTGCAGGGTAACAAGCATGCTGACTTTCTTGCAAACATTGACCAATTTTCAAGCAGGCAGAAGTATGGACAGAGCCGATATCATCAATGCGGGACGCTCTCATTTATGTGATATGGGCGAGTCTCAGACACTGGAACCAGTACGAGAATTAGGAGTGAAGTTTGGACATACCAGACAGTGTCGTCTTCGTAGTAGAGAGAGAAGGTATACTAATCAACTTCTCATGGGTACAGTGAGCAAATGAACTTTAGGTTGGCTGCTGCAGCGGAGGACAAAGCACGCATGGGAATGTCCAATGTGCCATGATGTCGATCGCATAACATAACACAACAACTTACAAAATGTATATTACTGGTTACTGGTAAAAATAGTACTAGGACTGAACTCGGACAGGTCAAAGAAGAGAGGTCAGACTAAATATGGACTCCTGGTCCTCCAAGTTACTGAACTCGGACAGGTCAAAGAAGAGAGGTCAGACTAAATGTGAACTCCTGGTCCTCCAAGTTAAGGGTTGTGCGATTTTATTATAACTACACATCCATTTTTAAAAAATGAGATCAGGGCTGACTGGAAAGAATCCTGAACGTTCTATGCGGGGAACGAACCAAATACATCGGTGCGAGAGTAGTGCAACCTACCTCTACAACACAGAGACCCAGTGCCGGATTAGCCATATAGCAGAAGTAGCAAATGCTACGGGCCCCTCGTTTCTGGAGGCCCCTCGCCTAGAGCAGAAAATGATAAGCTTGTAAAATTTCTGTTTAAATATTTAAATTTGATAAACTTATAATGGAAAATTCTTTAGAGTCGTGTTTCCCAAATGTAGAAATACTCTTACGAAATTGCTTGTCTTTAATGATTACTAACTGCAGCGAGAACGTTCTTTTTCAACATTAAATCGTATGAAATGTGAGTTAAGGAGCATGATGGGACAAGATCGTCTAAATAACCTCACCTTAACGAACATTGAATGTAATTTACTTAGAGAAACTGACTTGTCTAGTGTCATCTCTAAATTTGCTCACATTAAATCGAGATAAGTTTGTTTGTAAAAGTTGTGTTTTATTTAATTATCATACAAAACCTATGGCCTCTTGGTAACATTTGCTACAGGCCCTACGCTGGCTTAATCCACCACCACAAAGACCCACATAGTATATAAAGTAGCACATTTAAATTTGATACACTGAGGTTAACAATTTGATACACTGAGGTTAACAATTTGATACACTGAGGCTAACAATTTGATACACTGAGGTTAACAATTTGATGCCACGTTTATTTTGTCATTTTCTTAAAACGCGTGGACTGAGCCTTTTGTTGTGTAGTGTAGCGTTTCCCCCCAAGGGTCCACGAGGTACTCACAGGGAGTCCTCCAGCGCTTGATGAAATATTATGATCCTTGACATTTCAAATAGAATCATAAATGTTTAAAATATGTTTAAAAAAAAGGGGGTAAACTAGTTCCGCTGCGAAAACAAAAGACCAGGACGAGACCGGAGTCTAAGTGTCTGACATGACAAAATGAAAAATAAGTTTCCCGCGGTCTTAGAGCATTGTTTACTATTGTAATACAAAAATAAGTATTTCCTGTCAATTTTCATATATATTTATATATTACAAAAACTTTTGGAGGTTTGCGGCAGCAAATGTATTTAAAAAGGGGTCTACGGTAATGCAGAGTTTGGGAACCGCCGTTGTAGTGGATTTTAAAACAAAATTTCACGTAGCCTTTGTAAATTTTAAAGTTTGAAGTCACTGCACATTTCAAATCTCGAGTGTGGAGAAGGTAGGAGGACCAATTCCTTTCATTAGTTGTGGAACGTCAAGTGTGGGATTGAACTCACGACCCTCTTGTGTCCGAGTTGATAGACAAACGTTCATGCATTACACTAATCCGTCTGTAGTGGATTAAAAAGTTAACTGCGTATCCTTTACAGGACTTTGCAAATCAACCCTAGCTTTATAACACTGTTTGTGATTTTTCTAGTCATTATTACGTTCGGTAGTTTGTCATTGCTTTCTGAACGGGTGGTGTCATCGTCCTTTGTAAAAATCCACGCGAAACGATTTGCAACCAAATTGTTCGCAGCGTGATTCGAACTCAGAAAGTCGGGGTTAATAGACCGAGTCACTATCCCCTAAGCCACAGACTCCACTTGTAGTGGATACACCAGTAATATGTTAGAGGACATTTCAATAGCATAGAATTAAGATCAGAAAGTCAGCAAAGTAATCAGTTCAGGCATGACATCTAACTACTACAGTTAACCCTTTGACTCAGGACATTTTTAAAAGCCCCGGACTCGTTTATATTGCAATGTATAATGAACTCTGTGGCCTAGGGGTTAGTGACTCCGACGGTCTATTAACCCCGACGTTCTGAGTTCGAATCACGCTGCGGACAGTTTGCTTGCAAATAGTTTCCGTTGATTTTAACAAAAGGACGATGGCGCCACCCGTTCAGAAAGCAATGGCAAACTACTGAACGTATAAGTGGTGCCTAGAAAATCAACGACTTGTTTACTGTGGTTGATGGCTACGTCCTTTGGGATATGCCACTTAATAATAATAATGAACTAGCTAGTATACCGGCTTCGTGTTATCTTAAAAAGTAACGAGAGCCAGTATATACGTTCAGACGGACGAAAGTGTTAACAGACACGGTTTGAATCAAATGCTGAATTTGACTGACAAACATTCAATACTAAATGCATTTCATATTTAATTATAAGTTTTGTATGCGTATTTGCTCACAGTCTTGCTGTATGGATCATGGACATGGAAAATAAGTACCAAAACATGCAGTTGCATAAGAGGTTTTGAAGAAAGATGTCTCGGACAAATTCTCCGAATTCATTAGGAACAAGTATATCTGATACTGAGATCACCCGGAGCAAGGGAACATAGTATATCTGATACTGAGATCACCCGGAGCATGGGAACAAAGTATATCTGATACTGAGATCACCCGGAGCATGGGAACAAAGTATATCTGATACTGAGATCACCCGGAGCAAGGGAACATAGTATATCTGATACTGAGATCAACCGGAGCATGAGAACAAAGTATATCTGATACTGAGATCACACGGAGCATGGGAACAAAGTATATCTGCTACTGAGATCACACGGAGCATGGGAACAAAGTATATCTGCTACTGAGATCACCCGGAGCAAGGGAACATAGTATATCTGATACTGAGATCACCCGGAGCATGAGAACAAAGTATATCTGATACTGAGATCACACGGAGCATGGGAACAAAGTATATCTGCTACTGAGATCACCCGGAGCAAGGGAACATAGTATATCTGATACTGAGATCACCCGGAGCATGAGAACAAAGTATATCTGCTACTGAGATCACCCGGAGCATGGGAACAAAGTATATCTGATACTGAGATCACCCGGAGCATGGGAACAAAGTATATCTGATACTGAGATCACCGCGAGCATGGGAACAAAGTATATCTGATACTGAGATCACCCGGAACATGGGAACATAGTATATCTGATACTGAGATCACCCGGAGCATGAGAACAAAGTATATCTGATACTGAGATCACCCGGAGCATGGGAACAAAGTATATCTGATACTGAGATCCCCCGGAGCATGGGAACAAAGTATATCTGATACTGAGATCACCCGGAGCATGGGAACAAAGTATATCTGATACTGAGATCACCCGGAGCATGAGGACAAAGTATATCTGATACTGAGATCACCCGGAGCATGGGAACAAAGTATATCTGATACTGAGATCAACCGGAGCATGAGAACAAAGTATATCTGATACTGAGATCACCCGGAGAATGGGAACAAAGTATATCTGATACTGAGATCACCCGGAGCATGAGAACAAAGTATATCTGATACTGAGATCACCCGGAGCATGAGAACAAAGTATATCTGATACTGAGATCACCCGGAGCATGAGAACAAAGTATATCTGATGCTGAGATCACCCGGAGCATGGGAACAAAGTATATCTGATACTGAGATCACCCGGAGCATGGGAACAACAATATCAACGACAAAATACAAAAGAGTAAATTATTGATTGATTGATCGATAGGACCATCATCATTGCATTTCATTGAGTAACCGTGTGTGTGTTTATCACTTTCTTACACAGGAAGATCTCAGCCTCAGTCAACGAATTTCGTAGCACTGGATATGGTCCCGATTAAAGGAGTAAATTGAAATGGTTGGGAGATAAATTAAAATCTGGAAAACCAGACACTTACATGTGGCTCTTTAATGAAATCCAGGAAGAAAGAGAAGATCTATAGAGACTTCGAGAAACGAACTGGAGACAGAAATAATGAAATCCAGGAAGAAAGAGAAGATCTATAGAGACTTGGAGAAACGAACTGGAGACAGACAAAAAGAAGAAGGAGAATATATTCCAACAAAGAATATATTAATGTTTTCCCTGTTGGAATATATCTCTGTCGTAGTCTATTTGTAGTGTGCTGTGAAATTCGTCACTTCTGTTGTATCTTTTGCTTGATAAAGGTCTTTTCAATCGAAACGTTGCTGTGCATTGTCAGTGTTTTTGTATTTTGTAAAACCACAGTACTTTGTTATTACGTGTTTCGCCATTTTTCTGAATTTTACCGCAGTCTCCCTCTATACCGATAATTAAATATATACCACTGCTGTTAATCTGACCATCTATACATCTATTGAATATTGAATTCAATCACACAAGCAACCCACAAACTAACGAGCAATCTTTGCACATTTGCAGAACAGGTTGGTCTCCAGATTAATTCTGCCAAGACCAAAATTATGGACCTCACAAACTCGACAGACAACATCGTAATAAATGCCAAACACTGGAGAAAGTTAAACATTTTACATATTTGGGTAGTAAAGTGTCAAACAACGGAGACACGATGAAAGAAATAAACTCTCGTATTGCTATAGCAGCTAGTGCCTTCACTAAATTAACAAAAATCTGGCAATCTCAAGACCTTAGTATATGCAAAAAAATTAAATTGTTTAACTCCTTGTGGACCAGGAGCCACACTAAGTGGTTTTTTTTTACTCTATAATGTCTTTTGCCCTGGTCCACTAAGAGTTAAGTCAATGTGTGATTCATGTATAAAAGTTGGAAATCAACAAAGAAAATTGATAAGAAACTGGACAGCTTTGAGAATAAATGTCTCCAAAAATTATTAAAAGTAAAATGGAGTGATTTCGTTTCTAACAATACAGTGAGAGATAGAACACACCAACAACCCGTGTCAAATATTATAAGGAAACGAAGGTGGAAATATTTAGGTCATGTTCTTAGATCAGACGAAAAGAGACTAAATCGACAAGTCCTATGTGGTCACCAGTTGGGAAAAGAAAACGTAGAAGACCAAAGACCACTCTTCAAAGAACAATCTAACAAGAAAGTAAACTATTGGGATGTAAAACCATACAAGATCTCCAGCTGCTAGCAACGAACCGCATCACATGGAAATCTAAAACCTATGCCCTATGTGCCGCCTTTGGCACGGAAGGCACAAACTAACTATATAACTATACATCTTTATATAAAGCACAGTCGTTCACGAATGTGGTTGTGTCTGTAACATTTAATAAGAAACTTCTAGACATACTACGAGCTTAAGTTTGACAAGAGGATAGCTTCCATAGTGCGGACTATATAAAAATTATAAAAACTGTACTATTGTTACTTCTTTAAAACTTAAAAACTAACTTAATTATAGTCTGTCCATTAATTCGTGAGCACGTTTGAAATTGATTTTCTCGAAAACTACCTGTTGGATCTCAGTGATTTTTTGCAAGCAGCCTTAGAATATCCATGACGCTAGAGAAATATGTTTTGTCCAAGAAAATTTGATGTAGTTTGAAATATTTCTTCTTCAGGTTATATTAAAATCAACCTCACCGGATTGTACACAATAGTAACAGATTTACGGTACACAGACGCGTTGTTCTAAAAATACATTATGGTAACAATGAAATATCGTGAGTATACAACAATTTCACGAATTCCGTGCACCTAACCCAGTCGACTTTGAAAGCGGAAAGCATATGACGTTATAATTTGGATACCGTTGTATAGTCATAGGTGTATCTCGCTATTTGTATGAAGCTATTGTATCATATTTGTTGGCTAATCAAAACTGACATTGATATCACATTCATAATGAAGTGCACATTTATAACAATGCAGAAGGTTACAGTTTTACTATACCAACACTTCCGTAGGGAATCTAAGAGAGGTCATCTATATTGCGATATTCATAATCCTGAGAAACGAACGCAACTGGCGCTTGGTCTGAATAGAGAATCCTTTTCCCGATGTATTAAACAGGACACAAAGTGCACTAATGTCAAACAAGGAAGGAAAAGAACAATTGACGATTTTGACATAGATGTCATAAGACGGGAGCTCTTGAAAATGTTTGCGACAAATCAACTTGTTACTCTCAGGAAACTGAAATTAAAACTGCAATCAGATTGCAGCATAGACAAGTCTAAAAGTACTCTATGGAAAATTGTAAGAGCCGCCGGCTTCACCTTCAGAAAACTATAGGCGGCAGGAATATTATTTGTGAAAAGCCACATTTAATTGCTGCCCGAAGTAAATACCTGAGGCAGATCCGTGAGCGGCGGAGGCAAGGCTATGATATTGTATATTTGGACGAATCCTGGGTCAATGCTCACCACACCAATGCTAAAGAATGGCAATCAGTAGACGGTGAACAGAAAAGAAAAATACCAAGCAGCAAAGGCCAGCGTATTATACTAACACATGCAGGAAGCAGTGAAGAAGGTCTTGTCCATGACGCTGGAATTATTTTCCAATCAAAAGTACCGACGGTAGGGACTACCACACAGAAATGAATGGACATATTTTCAGGCACTGGATGGAGAAAGATCTACTTCCAATTCTAAACAGACCATCATGCTTGGTAATGGATAATGCATCCTATCACAACGCAGTATCAGCGGAAGACAAAGTACCAACTGCATCAAATACAAAAGATCAAATTAGGACTTGGCTTGCTAAGGAAAATGTCAGCTTCGATGATACATATTTGAAACCCGAGTTGTTGCACCTGGTGAGGATGACAAATAAGACAAAGGTGTTTCATATTGACAAAATCATTGCGGAATACGGCCACACGTCTTTGCGACTACCTCCATATGATGCTCACCTCAATCCGATATAGCTTGTCTGGGCTAAAGTAAAAGGGCAAGTTGCCGAACAGAACAGGACGTTTAATATGTGTGATGTTGAAGTTCTGACACGTGAGTCCCTCTCAATGATGGACATGCAGTTCTGGAAGAAGTGTGTTGAACATGTGCTCCGAGAGGAAGACGAGTACTGGCACCGAGATGGATTACAATTTGTCCAGCCAGTAACAATTATCAACCTCATGGAATCGTCAGATTCGGGATGATACAAATCATATTTTGATTACAGACTGAGAAATAGCAACGTATACATTTCCATATCCAAATGCGTCTACCATCATACAATTTGTGGTGAAGTTAAGACACCCTGGGGTCTAATGGTGACCGAAGGGAGGACTAACTGTTGCATATTGTATCCAAGTTCACGATTGCACATAAAGGGCAACACACTTAATTACTTGACCTATCAAGTTAATATGGAGATACACCTATGAATAGAATTGACATGGACAAATTCTAGGGATACTGTAAAATCTAAAATTTGAGCCCCCGTATTTGCAATTGTCATAAAAGATCAAAGGAATTCGCCGATGTGCAAAATCCGTAGCATCTATGGACTACTGGTTAGCTTTATTTTAGCGTCATGGATATTCTAAGGCTGCATGCAAAAATCACTGAGATCCAACAGGTAGTTTTCGAGAAAATCAATTTCAAACGTGCTCACGAATTAATGGACAGACTATAACTATACATCTTTATATAAAGCACAGTCGTTCACGAATGTGGGTGTGTCTGTAACATTTAATAAGAAACTTCTAGACATACTACGAGCTTAAGTTTGACAAGAGGATAGCTTCCATAGTGCGGACTATATAAAAATTATAAAAACTGTACTATTGTTACTTCTTTAAAACTTAAAAACTAACTTAATTACCAATAGCGAGAGTGTTGGGAAGTATGGCTCCAGCCTTACTTTGGACTCACTGAGATTTTCAGCCTTTTTGGAAATACTGATATTTCCAAAAAGCATCACATCAAACAATCATATTTTCGAAATATTGATATTTTCCAAAACAATCACATCAAATAATCATATTTTTTAAATACTTTTGAAATAATTTGAAACTTTTTAAAATGTCCACTGATGATAAAATCGAACTTAATTACACATTTTGCAAGGGGTCTATTTGGTGTATAGGTTAGATGCTTGTCTAGTTAGGTGCTTGTCTAGTTAGCTGCTTGTCTAGTTAGCTGCTTGTCTAGTTAGGTGCTTGTCTAGTTAGATGCTTGTCTAGTTAGCTGCTTGTCTAGTTAGCTGCTTGTCTAGTTAGCTGCTTGTCTAGTTAGCTGCTTGTCTAGTTAGATGCTTGTCTAGTTAGATGCTTGTCTAGTTAGGTGCGTGTCTAGTTAGCTGCTTGTCTAGTTAGCTGCTTGTCTAGTTAGGTGCTTGTCTAGTTAGGTGCTTGTCTAGTTAGCTGCTTGTCTAGTTAGGTGCTTGTCTAGTTAGCTGCTTGTCTAGTTAGCTGCTTGTCTAGTTAGATGCTTGTCTAGTTAGATGCTTGTCTAGTTAGGTGCTTGTCTAGTTAGCTGCTTGTCTAGTTAGCTGCTTGTCTAGTTAGATGCTTGTCTAGTTAGGTGCTTGTCTAGTTAGGTGCTTGTCTAGTTAGCTGCTTGTCTAGTTAGCTGCTTGTCTAGTTAGCTGCTTGTCTAGTTAGATGCTTGTCTAGTTAGATGCTTGTCTAGTTAGGTGCTTGTCTAGTTAGCTGCTTGTCTAATTAGCTGCTTGTCTAGTTAGCTGCTTGTCTAGTTAGCTGCTTGTCTAGTTAGCTGCTTGTCTAGTTAGCTGCTTGTCTAGTTAGCTGCTTGTCTAGTTAGGTGCTTGTCTAGTTAGATGCTTGTCTAGTTAGATGCTTGTCTAGTTAGGTGCTTGTCTAGTTAGGTGCTTGTCTAGTTAGATGCTTGTCTAGTTAGCTGCTTGTCTAGTTAGATGCTTGTCTAGTTAGCTGCTTGTCTAGTTAGATGCTTGTCTAGTTAGATGCTTGTCTAGTTAGCTGCTTGTCTAGTTAGGTGCTTGTCTAGTTAGATGCTTGTCTAGTTAGATGCTTGTCTAGTTAGGTGCTTGTCTAGTTAGCTGCTTGTCTAGTTAGGTGCTTGTCTAGTTAGGTGCTTGTCTAGTTAGGTGCTTGTCTAGTTAGCTGCTTGTCTAGTTAGATGCTTGTCTAGTTAGATGCTTGTCTAGTTAGCTGTTTGTCTAGTTAGATGCTTGTCTAGTTAGGTGCTTGTCTAGTTAGCTGCTTATCTAGTTAGCTGCTTGTCTAGTTAGATGCTTGTCTAGTTAGCTGCTTGTCTAGTTAGGTGCTTGTCTAGTTAGCTGCTTGTCTAGTTAGCTGCTTGTCTAGTTAGCTGCTTGTCTAGTTAGCTGCTTGTCTAGTTAGGTGCTTGTCTAGTTAGCTGCTTGTCTAGTTAGGTGCTTGTCTAGTTAGCTGCTTGTCTAGTTAGCTGCTTGTCTAGTTAGGTGCTTGTCTAGTTAGCTGCTTGTCTAGTTAGGTGCTTGTCTAGTTAGCTGCTTGTCTAGTTAGATGCTTGTCTAGTTAGCTGCTTGTCTAGTTAGCTGCTTGTCTAGTTAGATGCTTGTCTAGTTAGGTGCTTGTCTAGTTAGCTGCTTGTCTAGTTAGATGCTTGTCTAGTTAGATGCTTGTCTAGTTAGATGCTTGTCTAGTTAGCTGCCTGTCTAGTTAGCTGCTTGTCTAGTTAGATGCTTGTCTAGTTAGCTGCTTGTCTAGTTAGATGCTTGTCTAGTTAGCTGCTTGTCTAGTTAGCTGCTTGTCTAGTTAGCTGCCTGTCTGGTTAGAAGCTTGTCTAGTTAGATGCTTGTCTAGTTAGATGCTTGTCTAGTTAGCTGCTTGTCTAGTTAGATGCTTGTCTAGTTAGCTGCTTGTCTAGTTAGCTGCTTGTCTAGTTAGATGCTTGTCTAGTTAGATGCTTGTCTAGTTAGATGCTTGTCTAGTTAGATGCTTGTCTAGTTAGATGCGTGTCTAGTTAGATGCTTGTCTAGTTAGCTGCTTGTCTAGTTAGGTGCTTGTCTAGTTAGATGCTTGTCTAGTTAGCTGCTTGTCTAGTTAGGTGCTTGTCTAGTTAGGTGCTTGTCTAGTTAGATGCTTTTCTAGTTAGCTGCTTGTCTAGTTAGATGCTTGTCTAGTTAGATGCTTGTCTAGTTAGATGCTTGTCTAGTTAGATGCTTGTCTAGTTAGGTGCTTGTCTAGTTAGATGCTTGTCTAGTTAGATGCCTGTCTAGTTAGATGCTTGTCTAGTTAGATGCTTGTCTAGTTAGATGCTTGTCTAGTTAGCTGCTTGTCTAGTTAGATGCTTGTCTAGTTAGATGCTTGTCTAGTTAGATGCTTGTCTAGTTAGCTGCTTGTCTAGTTAGGTGCTTGTCTCTCGTGCCAAAGATGACAGGTTCTGCCCTCATGGAGCCATCTAGATATTTTTTGTTCTAGAACTCCTTGTTCTTAGAGTAGGTGAGATCGAGCTCCTAATCTTACATCTATATATTTTTTGTTCTAGAAATCCTTGTTCTTAGAGTAGGTGAGATCGAGCTCCTAATCTTACATCTGGATATTTTTTGTTCTAGAACTCCTTGTTCTTAGAGTAGGTGAGATCGAGCTCCTAATCTTACATCTAGATATTTTTTGTTCTAGAAATCCTTGTTCTTAGAGTAGGTGAGATCGAGCTCCTAATCTTACATCTAGATATTTTTTGTTCTAGAAATCCTTGTTCTTAGAGTAGGTGAGATCGAGCTCCTAATCTTACATCTAGATATTTTTTGTTCTAGAACTCCTTGTTCTTAGAGTAGGTGAGATCGAGCTCCTAATCTTACATCTGGATATTTTTTGTTCTAGAACTCCTTGTTCTTAGAGTAGGTGAGATCGAGCTCCTAATCTTACATCTAGATACTTTTGTTCTAGAAATCCTTGTTCTTAGAGTAGGTGAGATCGAGCTCGTAATCTTACATCTGGATATTTTTTGTTCTAGAAATCCTTGTTCTTAGAGTAGGTGAGATCGAGCTCCTAATCTTACAATTTCTACACACACAAATCTTTCACTATCTTCAAATTACCTCACCGGTGCTACGGACTTCGCGCACTGTCGCTGAGATCTTCCTGTGTAAGAAAGAGATTGAAGCACACATGGTTACTCCCCGAAGTGCAATGGGGATTGTCCTATCAATCAATGAGTAATCACTAATTTCTTTAAACATTTTCAAATTCAATGCTGAGAGAAAAGGCACAAGAAAATGAAGATATCATAATCTTAATTTATATTTTGTTAACGTCAGCAATAATATTTTAGCTTAGATTTTTGTTATACCTATAAGTAATATGACAGATCAGCATTCAATTATGCTGTCGAATTCTTTTTTATTATCTGCTTCATTCCACACAGTGGAGTCTTGTTTGTTGTTAGTTTTTTCTTGGTTTTTTCTTCTTCACGATACAGTTATTCAAATGTTATTTATATACTTAGTCAATTAGGCGTAGAAATTGTTCATTCAACATATATGTCGCAGCTATTTGAATACTGTACACATCAGAATTCTTTTCTTTGGTAGGTCTATTATTTATGTTTTCTTACGATTTAGGTCATGGGTTTGTTATGGGTTAATTTTCTCTATAAGTATTTGTATTATCAGCAGACGTGAGACGTGAGAATGTGAGACAGAGAGAGAAAGAGAGGGAGAGAGAGAGAGAGTAGCTGGAGGTTAAAGTTCTAAGATCACAAAGGAATCGACGTCTGGTTTCAGTCAATGCCTGAGTAGGAGTTTGACCTTTGCTTCCGACACCATGACCGACCTTCACCACGACTATAACCAAAATATACCATTTATATGGGAATAAGTGGTTTTATGTGTGTATCTGTAGAGGTCGTCTAGAGGTGTTTGTATGTATGCATGCGTGTGTGTGTGTGTTTTGTGTGTGTATAACACTGGCATAAGTGTTTGTGTGTGTGTGTGTGTGTGTATATATAACATTAAATGAGGAAGTGTGTATGTGTGTTTGTGTAACATTATAACAGGAGTGAGTGTTTGTGTGTGTGTGTGTGTGTATGATCAGTTTTAGTGTTCTCATCCAACAGTAGTTGACTAAGAGTATAAAAGACATACACCTTACCCATACTAACCTCCTCTATACTGTTGACGCAAGCCTGTCCGCTCTCTCATTGCCGCGAACACCCGCATGCGCATGACGGTAGATCCACGTGAGCTTCTGGAAGTTGGAAACGACGACACACCGAAACCTGCCATTCTGGAGTTTCCCGAAGCATGGACTGAGAGTCCCATATAAAACATAGGGTCTCAGTACACTGAATTCCAGAAGAGCAAAAGGAGGGCAGCAGTTGAAATCTTTCAAACATGCGTTGAAATAATTTAAATATCGTTGAAATCTTGCAACATGCGTTGAAATAATTTAAATATGCGTTGAAATCTTTGCAACATGCGTTGAAATCATTCAAATATGCGTTGAAATCTTTCAAACATACGTTGAAATTTTTCAAACATACGTTGAAATCTTTCAAATATGCGTTGAAATCTTTCAAACATCTTGACAGTATACATCTAAATGGCATCACGAGTTTTCTAGATTATCATTGTTATCTCCCTTGACCGTTTGCATCATATTATCCTACGTGGTCTCTAACTTAATTATATCTCAACACAGGATTGGAACAGTGTAGCGCGGTGCTGTCTAACGCGGTGCCCGTGGCTCCATTGTGCATGTGTCATAGATTCATGGCGCTCTATTTACTCTGCCCGCTTTAACACAATTAATCAGAATGTCAAGAAAAAAAATGTATTTTTGAATAAAAAGTAAGTTTCATTTTATTTTTAAGAACAGTATTTTGAACACATTGTGGCAGCCGGTAAAATCGTGGGGAGACAAGACAGAGACAGACAGAAAGAGCAAATTTTGGACAGCTTGACTTCATGGCACGGAACAGCGTCTACATCTGAGATGATAGCAAACACCAGGGACAGAGATTTGTTGAGATCCATGATCGCCTACGCCAGCCGTCACGACACCTGATCATGATGATGATTTTTTAAAATTAAACGTTTTGTTTTAATTACATTTCCGTTTGTTATTATCTGTTATTAATGTTACTATTAATATGATTGTATTATTATTGCTAGTATTATCATTGTATTGCCACACGGAGCTTGCAGCTCCCTAGTCATAAGTCAGATGTATCACAATATAGAAAAATGTTGGATATCACTGATGTAGAGAATTCCAAATAGTTGCGTTAATCTAGAAATTCAAGAATAAAAAAGGTACTACGCACGTTGATTGATTTCACAGTGCACTTCAAAAACAATGTTACTATAATACAATGAATACAAAGCAGAATGCAGTCCACACAGAAGGTGAACCTCAGATATAACAGAGGAGACGAAAGACACTGTTTGTAAATCGGACACAACAGTTCGTTCTAGTAATTTCTTCTTGTCCTGACGTTGTGAGACAAAACAGGATTTGAGAACAGAAGAAAACAAAGAAAGAATAATCGTCTTCTTCAAACGCTCCATAGTGACCACTTGTTAACCACTCTGTGATTTGTATGTGATCCGAGTCTAAGAGCGATTGTACATTTTGCCAGTTATGCGCCTAAAAGTAGGCCAGCACATCCTATTTCTGCGACGCTTTTTATTGACGGGTAGTTTTCCTAGGGTCCTATCTCACTCGTTTCTCCTTCGCCTTGTAGATGGCAGTGTTATTTTTCTTTGCTCTCCATTGAGTGCCTTATCTCACTCGCTTCTCCCTCGCCTTGTAGATGGTAGTGTTATTCTTCTGTGCTCTCCATTGAGTGCCCTATCTCACTCGTTTCTCCCTGCCTTGTAGATGGCAGTGTTATTTTCTTTGCTCTCCATTGAGGGCCTATCTCACTCGCCTTGTAGATGGCAGTGTTATTATTCTTTGCTCTCCATTGAGTGCCTTATCTCACTCGCTTCTCCCTCGCCTTGTAGATGGCAGTGTTATTTTTCTTTGCTCTCCATTGAGTGCCCTATCTCACTCGTTTCTCCCTCGCCTTGTAGATGGCAGTGTTATTTTCTTTGCTCTCCATTGAGTGCCCTATCTCACTGTTTCTCCCTGCCTTGTAGATGGCAGTTAATATTATTCTTGTCTCCATTGAGGCCTATCTCACTCTGTTTCTCCCTCGCCTTGTAGATGGTAGTGTTATTCTTCTGTGCTCTCCATTGAGTGCCCTGGCAACAAAGAAGAGTTGAATGTTGGAGAGTTGTTTGTGAGACAGACAAATAGATAGACGAAATTTTTTGTTTTTAATAAGTAAGATATTGGACATCCGATTTAATATCTAAGTTACTCTTGTCTACATTTATTGAGGATACAAACGTGCTTACAAATATAGGATATTCAAGATAAAAGCAGCCCAGTCAAGAGAGCCAATCAGGCATTGTTTATGAAAATGAGAGGGTTCAATTATGACGTACAATAGGTCAAGTGAGCGAATCTTTCCTGTGGTATGTAATTATGGTGCGGGAAGGGGAGATGAACAAATGTGACGAAATGACGAGCTAGTCAGAACTGGCTTAAATAATAAATAGACAAATCGCAATGCGTACATGGCAACTTTTGATTTATCAATGGCGTTACTTTTATATTGAACACACTATATCTTCCTTTGACATATTTCAAATATAAAATATTTATCAGATTAAGCTCTTCTATTTACATGACATTTTTATATATTTACTATTTTCTGTCCCTAGGGCTTACATCTGTATTAGTTTCAAATGTTACCTTTCTGTTGTTGACATGCTCTAGAGTTCAAGCACTGATGTCATTAGATCAGCTGTTAGTGTGTTGCCGAAGCCCACAATGGGTAGTAAAAAGCGTAACATAAATCTGATGTACTGGCCTACTCGTAGGCGCATAGCAGGCACAAAGTAAAATCACTCTTATGCTCAGATCCCATACATATCACAGAGAGTGGTTTAACAAGTGGTTGATATGTAGCATTCGAAGAAGAAATAGATTAGATCAGCATATTCAAATAAAGCTACATTTCCTTACTTTGCTGAACTTGTTTAAAATTAATTTCTTGTGTGTCAAATTTATAAAGAATTAAACAATCAATATTATTCATGTTAACAGTCCATACTCTTCTTGGTGCTCTACAGTAAACTCACATCTCTGTGGTTTCTGACGAAGACCGTATACAGATTCTGTAATTTCTTTAGTAAACTCACATCTCTGTGGTTTCTGACGAAGACCGTATACAGATTATGTAATTTCTCTAGTAAACTCACATCTCTGTGGCTTCTGACGAAGACCGTATACAGATTCTGTAATTTCTCTAGTAAACTCACATCTCTGTGGTTTCTGACGAAGACCGTACACAGATTCTGTAATTTCTCTAGTAAACTCACATCTCTGTGGCTTCTGACGAAGACCGTATACAGATTCTGTAATTTCTCTAGTAAACTCACATCTCTGTGGTTTCTGACGAAGACCGTATACAGATTCTGTAATTTCTCTAGTAAACTCACATCTCTGTGGTTTCTGACGAAGACCGTATACAGATTCTGTAATTTCTCTAGTAAACTCACATCTCTGTGGTTTCTGACGAAGACCGTATACAGATTCTGTAATTTCTCTAGTAAACTCACATCTCTGTGGTTTCTGACGAAGACCGTATACAGATTCTGTAATTTCTCTAGTAAACTCACATCTCTGTGGTTTCTGACGAAGACCGTATACAGATTCTGTAATTTCTCTCGCATGCAGTTATTGTTACACAGCAGTTATAGCGAGGAATTCCAGCAACAAATCTACAACAATTCAAAAGTCAATACGGTAGAGTCAATCTATTGTTGGTACCTGTGTTGACACCTGTGTTGACACATATGTTGGTACCTGTGTTGACACCTGTGTTGACACATATGTTGGTGCCTGTGTTGACACCTGTGTTGATACCTATGTTGGTACCTATGTGGGCACCTGTGTTGACATATGTGTACCTATGTTGGTACCTATGTTGGTACCTATGTTGACACCTCTGTTGGCACCTGTGTTGTTACCTATGTTGGTACCTATGTTGACACTTGTGTTGGTACCTATGTTAACACCTGTGTTGGTACCTATGCTGGTACCTATGTTGGTACCTCTGTTGACACCTGTGTTGACACCTATGTTGATACCTATTTTGGTACCCGTATTGACACCTGTGTTGACACTTGTGTTGGTACCTATGTTGACACCTATGTTGACACCTATGTTGGTACCTATGTTAGTACCTATGTTGGTACCTCTGTTGACACCTGTGTTGACACCTGTGTTGACACCTATGTTGGTACCTATTTTGATATCTATGTTGGTACCTATGTTGGTACCTATATTGACACCTGTGTGGACACCTGTGTTTACCTCCTTGTGTTGACTCCGTGTCAATGTCTCGTAGGACTAACATGACCAATCTGCAAAAAAAAATATCTTCTCAAGTATGCATGAGATTTCAATTTAAAAAATGTCCGCATTGTTCCTTGGATTTGACTCTTTATGCCCGTAACCTAATCCAAACCAGTACCACTGTAGGGGCCTACAAATATGTGCCATTCATACCCCCAGTCCCAATAGTGACATTTTACATAGGACATTTTTTACTATTTGTACAAAACCTTTTCAAGTTTGTTCCGTAGCTATTGTTACATATTAGACATGAAAGAGCGTCTGTCTAAATGAATGAGATAGCGTCTTCCATGCGTGAGACCCGTATTCAATTCACAGTAAGGTAAAGGATTTTGTCGTTGTTGTGAGCATGCATGAAAAATCTTAACATTAACAGCTTCACGGCGGCTACAATAGCTATGTGTCCATTAAATTTCTCAGTCTTACGTCCCACTTGTCCTACACCGCCCTAAAATTCGGTACTACATGCAGTAACGACAGTTTTTGTTGTTGAATTTTTTATTTAATTAATCTGATCCAGTCCTACATATTAAGATGTCATCTGAATGAAACTCGTCCCATATCCTTGACATGACGTTACCATCAACCACAGTACAAGAGTCGTCGATTTTCTAGGCGCTACTTATACGTTCAGTAGTTTGCCACTGCTTTCCGAACGGTGAGATCTATTTTTGCCGTTCATAAAAATTCACAGGAACAAATTTGCTTCCAAAACTACCCGACGCGGTGTTCGAACGAAGTACATTGGGTTGTGATCGAGCTCACTATCGCTTAAGCTACAGACGCTAATGTTTGACCCAATTCGGTTGGCTTTAGTAAATAACAAATTTGTAACGTAAAGTACGCCAGAGGGAGGAAGGAAAGTTTAGACCACATTGTAACAACTGGTAAAATCGAGGGAAGGCGAGACAGAAGAAGACAGAGAGAGAAAGTTGGGGATAGCCTGACGTCATGGCATGGAAGAGCGTCAACATCTGAGATGGATGATAGCAAACACCAGTGTCAGACATTTGTGGGGATCCATGATTGCCTATGCCAGCCGGCATGGCACATGATAATGATGATGATGATTATAGCACGCCATGAATTTTTGATCATATACACTTCTATAGTGATGGAAAACTGAATGGAAAATTTTCAGACATTAGTATTTAGCATAAAGGTCGAGGTCAATGATTTTAGGTTTTTGAATTAGCCTTAAGTTACTAGTCTTTATCCAGAGCATATATAAATGTGGTATATGAAGTGTAAGGTCAATAGATGATGGTCAGTTCATGTATAGGGTCATCGCTTTCAGGATGAGTTCATCTATTGTTGTGGACAATGTCAAGATTTGCTTGAACGGATAAACCAACAAGTTTCCTTCGTGCGGAACCATGGTCTGGGGAACTGATGTCTTTGTTTCAATGTTGACATTACTTCAAGACTTCAGACATTTAGTTAGTCAGTGGCGCTCAATTTTATTCAGTAAAATGTGTATTAACAAAGAAATTATGATAAAACAATGTCAAAGCAACAACAGGTTTTTAAAGTCTAAATAAAATATGGAACTACAAGTTATATAGTATTAAAACTAAATTTCGAATTTTCAATTCAAATGTTGTATCAATCCTAACATATGCCAGCGAGAGTTGGAAAATGACTAAAGATATAGAAAGCAAGTTGAATGCATTTGAAAATAGATGTCTGCGAAAATAATGAACATAAAATGGGATGGAATCAGAAGTGATGAAATCAGAGAAATGTCTTACCAACCACTAGTAACAACTGTTATAAGAAAGAGAAAATGGAAATATGTTGGACACAGATTGAGAAGAAATAATCAAAGCAGGCATTGAAGTGGGATGTAGAAGGTTCAAGAAAGAGATGACTTCATCTTCTTCGTATGCTCCATATCAACCACTTGTTAACCACTCTTTGTGATTTGTATGTGATCTGAGCCTAAGAGTGATTGTACTTTGTTCCAGTTATGCGCCTACAAGTAGGCCAGCAAATCCAATTTCTGCTCTGCTTTTATCTATTAGGTAGCATCCCTAGGTCCTACATCAGTCGCCTCTTACGACATGCCTTGTAGGTCGCAGTGGTACTATTCTTTGCTCCCAATGCTATCCCCGGCAACACACGGGTGTTTCAGTGTATCTGAATAGCATTGCCCTTTGAGGGGCACTGTATGTGAATAGCATTGCTCTTTGAGGCGCACTGTATCTGAATAGCATTGCTCTTTGAGGGGCACTGTATGTGAATAGCATTGCTCTTTGAGGCGCACTGTATGTGAATAGCATTGCCCTTTGAGGCGCACTGTATCTGAATAGCATTGCTCTTTGAGGGGCACTGTATCTGAATAGCATTGCCCTTTGAGGGGCACTGTATCTGAATAGCATTGCCCTTTGAGGCGCACTGTATCTGAATAGCATTGCCCTTTGAGGGGCACTGTATCTGAATAGCATTGCTCTTTGAGGCGCACTGTATCTGAATAGCATTGCTCTTTGAGGCGCACTGTATGTGAATAGCATTGCCCTTTGAGGCGCACTGTATGTGAATAGCATTGCTCTTTGAGGGGCACTGTATCTGAATAGCATTGCCCTTTGAGGCGCACTGTATCTGAATAGCATTGCCCTTTGAGGCGCACTGTATGTGAATAGCATTGCCCTTTGAGGCGCACTGTATCTGAATAGCATTGCTCTTTGAGGCGCACTGTATCTGAATAGCATTGCTCTTTGAGGCGCACTGTATCTGAATAGCATTGCTCTTTGAGGCGCACTGTATCTGAATAGCATTGCTCTTTGAGGCGCACTGTATCTGAATAGCATTGCTCTTTGAGGCGCACTGTATCTGAATAGCATTGCCCTTTGAGGCGCACTGTATCTGAATAGCATTGCTCTTTGAGGCGCACTGTATCTGAATAGCATTGCTCTTTGAGGCGCACTGTATCTGAATAGCATTGCTCTTTGAGGCGCACTGTATCTGAATAGCATTGCTCTTTGAGGCGCACTGTATCTGAATAGCATTGCTCTTTGAGGCGCACTGTATCTGAATAGCATTGCCCTTTGAGGCGCACTGTATCTGAATAGCATTGCCCTTTGAGGCGCACTGTATGTGAATAGCATTGCTCTTTGAGGCGCACTGTATCTGAATAGCATTGCCCTTTGAGGCGCACTGTATGTGAATAGCATTGCTCTTTGAGGCGCACTGTATCTGAATAGCATTGCTCTTTGAGGCGCACTGTATCTGAATAGCATTGCCCTTTGAGGCGCACTGTATGTGAATAGCATTGCTCTTTGAGGCGCACTGTATCTGAATAGCATTGCTCTTTGAGGCGCACTGTATGTGAATAGCATTGCTCTTTGAGGCGCACTGTATCTGAATAGCATTGCCCTTTGAGGCGCACTGTATGTGAATAGCATTGCCCTTTGAGGCGCACTGTATCTGAATAGCATTGCCCTTTGAGGCGCACTGTATCTGAATAGCATTGCCCTTTGAGGCGCACTGTATGTGAATAGCATTGCTCTTTGAGGCGCACTGTATCTGAATAGCATTGCCCTTTGAGGCGCACTGTATGTGAATAGCATTGCCCTTTGAGGCGCACTGTATCTGAATAGCATTGCTCTTTGAGGCGCACTGTATCTGAATAGCATTGCTCTTTGAGGCGCACTGTATCTGAATAGCATTGCTCTTGAGGCGCACTGTATGTGAATAGCATTGCTCTTTGAGGCGCACTGTATCTGAATAGCATTGCTCTTTGAGGCGCACTGTATGTGAATAGCATTGCTCTTTGAGGCGCACTGTATCTGAATAGCATTGCCCTTTGAGGCGCACTGTATGTGAATAGCATTGCCCTTTGAGGCGCACTGTATCTGAATAGCATTGCCCTTTGAGGCGCACTGTATCTGAATAGCATTGCCCTTTGAGGCGCACTGTATGTGAATAGCATTGCTCTTTGAGGCGCACTGTATCTGAATAGCATTGCCCTTTGAGGCGCACTGTATGTGAATAGCATTGCCCTTTGAGGCGCACTGTATCTGAATAGCATTGCTCTTTGAGGCGCACTGTATCTGAATAGCATTGCCCTTTGAGGCGCACTGTATCTGAATAGCATTGCCCTTTGAGGCGCACTGTATCTGAATAGCATTGCCCTTTGAGGCGCACTGTATCTGAATAGCATTGCCCTTTGAGGCGCACTGTATCTGAATAGCATTGCCCTTTGAGGCGCACTGTATCTGAATAGCATTGCTCTTTGAGGCGCACTGTATCTGAATAGCATTGCTCTTTGAGGCGCACTGTATGTGAATAGCATTGCTCTTTGAGGCGCACTGTATCTGAATAGCATTGCCCTTTGAGGCGCACTGTATCTGAATAGCATTGCCCTTTGAGGCGCACTGTATGAATAGTATTGCCTCTTTGAGGCACTGATCTGAATAGCATTGTCTTGAGGCGCACTGTATCTGAATAGCATTGCCTTGAGGCGATGATCTGAATGATTGGTTTTGAATGAGCCTGTATTAATAGTCATTTCCTGAGCATTATGAATGTTGTTTGAGGGTGTATCGGGAATAGTTTGACTGGCCAGTTCTGAATAGCTTTCCTTTGAGGGACTGATCTAATGCATTGTTGGGGACAATTGATAGATTTGCTTGACGGACTGATCAAAGCAAGTTCCTTCGTGCTGAACCATGTCTGAGGGCAATTAAATGTCTTGTTTCAATGTATCTGAATTTACTTAAGACTTGAGCATTTAGTTAGTCAGTGCCCTTAATTGTTTTCGAAAATTGTGAATTAAACTAAAGATTATGAGGAAACAATATCAATAGCATTCACATTTTAAATTTCTAAATAAATATGGAACTACAAGTTCTTAGCATTAAATAGCATGCTTTGACGAATTTTCTGAATTACATTGTTTGAGGCAACTGTATAATAGTTGCCGGGCGAGATTGAATGACTGAGGGATATGAAAGCAAGTTTGAATGCATTTGAATAGATGCTCTGAGAAATAATAGAGCCTAATGGGATGGAATCAGGAGGCATGAATCTGAATAGATGTCTTAGGCCAACCATCTGAATACATCTGTTATGAGAGCACTGAAATGGAATAGATTGCCTTGAGGGATGTATCAATAGCAGCCCTTGAAGTGGATGTATGAAGGTTCCTGAGAGTGACTGTCATCTTCTGCATGCTCCATATCAACCACTGTGTTAACCACCTTTGTGATTTGTATTGAATCTAGCAGCCTTGAGGATTGTACTTGTTCCAGTTAGTGCGCACTATCAATAGGCCTAGGCATCAATTTCTGCATCTGCTTTTAGCTATTATCGATAGCATCCCTGAGGCCTACTGTCGTCTAATAGCATGCCTTTGAGGCGCATGTAGGAATACTATTCTTTGGCCATGCTATGTGAACACAGTGTTTCGGGGTGTATCTGAATAGCATTGCCCTTTGAGGCGCACTGTATCTGAATAGCATTGCCCTTTGAGGCGCACTGTATGTGAATAGCATTGCTCTTTGAGGCGCACTGTATGTGAATAGCATTGCTCTTGAGGCGCACTGTATGGAATAGCATTGCTCTTTGAGGCGCACTGTATCTAAATAGCATTGCTCTTTGAGCGCACTGTATGTAATAGCATTGCCTTTGAGACGCACTGTATCTGAATAGATTTGCTCTTTGAGGCGCACTGTATCTAAATAGCATTGCCCTTTGAGGCGCACTGTATCTAAATAGCATTGCTCTTTGAGGCGCACTGTATCTAAATAGCATTGCCCTTTGAGGCGCACTGTATGTTTGTAATCTGCTTATGTGGTGAAATCATTTCATTTATTAGTTTCTATTAACGTTCAATACTGATGTTGTATCCATTTTTCACCTGATGTCTTCATTCCCTAATTGCTCTTTTCTTGATACTTTCGACCTTCTGCGTAGACACTCCACTCCGTCTGTGTCGTGACTAGTTTACCTCTATTGTTTGATGTCAACCTCCAGATCTGGCACTGAAAGAATATCGTCGGGAGAAAGAGTGTGTTTTACAATGCTCTTTCATATAAACATGACAATGTTCTGTAGTATTTGTAGACTATGACGCATGAAATGTCTTCCCTTCACATTTCTAATATTAGCAAGTGTGACTGGTGTTAGGTAGGTCAGCTCATTTTCTCACTGTGGAATATCGTTTTGGTAAACTTAATCCCCAGTCCGTTAGTGTAAGTTTGTGACCAACCATGCATGTCGTAAGAGGGGGCTGATGAGGGTCACACTTGCTAGTAGACAATGAATTTAGTGAAAGCGCATATGAAACAGAAAAGGGGCACCTAAACAGATTTTGAGACTGAACCGTCTTAATGTACTACTTCTTCTTCTTCTTTTTACGCTCCATATCGACCACTTGTTAACCACTCTTTTGATTTGTATGTGATCTGAGCCTAAGAGCGATTGTACATTGTACGCCTACAAGTTTGCCAGTACATTCGATTTCTGCTATGCGTTGTATTTACTAATGTAGTTTCTATGAGTGTGAATCATGGTTGTGAATCCTAGACCATTACACAAACAATAACAACGAAAATCCAGTCCTTCGAAACGAAATGTTACAGAAAGATCCTACGAATACCATGGACATAAATAAAGAAAGAACACTGATGTCCTGAAAGAACTGAATGTTAAAGACAATTGGCTGATAAACAATATACTATACAGACAAATTAGATAACTTGGCCACATCAAGCGTCAAAATGGCCTGGAGAGAACAATATTGGAGGGCAGGGTCCCAGGACGCAGAGGCAGACCAAGAAAAAGAGGGCTACAATATATTAAAGAAACAATGAATATGACCATCGGCGAAGTGGGTGAACTGGCTAGAGACATGGTGAATTTTAGATGCGCTGCAAAGAGAGCAACTTCCTATAAAGGACACGCACCTTGATGATTAGCTTCCCTAAGCCAATACCCCAGTCGCCTCTTATGACATGCCATGTAGGTCGCAATGGTACTATTCTTTACTCCCCTTGCGAGCCAGGGAAACAAAAAAAGGCGTCAATAGTGAAACAAATAGCAATGTCTTATATTCCCTTTCGCTCTGTTTACTCCAGAGTAGTCTTAAGTATATCCAACCGTTGCTACTCAGGTGCTAAAAGACAGCTGTCAGTTGTCAAGGCGGCTACGCTGTGGCACTAATTCCTCCAGCAAACAAAAATGATGTCCAGGTCACTACACGTTTGACCTACTTACAAGTGTCACTAAAATGTATTTAAAATGTATTTGTATACATACACCTAAAAGTCTTTCAGATGGATCTCATAATATAGGAAATGTGAGGAAATTTTCCACCGCGGAAATGTGAGGAAATTTTCTCATTATCGCGGAAAGTGGTTCTAAAATGTAGGCTTTCATACCTCTCTTATAAATAGTGAAAAATTTCCGAAACTTCGCCAAAAAAGCACCAAAACACACGCACACACACCGGCCCGCACAAACGCAGACCCGCTAGCACGCACGCACACACACGCACACACACACATTTACACACAAGAATGGCAGCTTTGAAAGTCTAACAATTTTCGAAACTTCGCCAAAAAACACCAAAAATTACACACGCCACACACCGGTCCGCACGCACGCGGGCAGGCAGGCAGACTCGCCCACACGCATGCACTCACACACAAAAGAATTGCAGCTGTGAAAGTCAAACAATAGAAATCCAGGTGCAATTTAAATTAAGTATTGAAGGCAATGAAAATCACACGTCAGTATTTATCATAAAGGAACCACATGTATCCAGTCACTAAAGTACCAAGTACTATCTATGCAACATGTGTCTACTACCTACACATCTAGTCACTAAAGTACCAAGTACTATCTATGCAACATGTGTCTACTACCTACACATCTAGTCACTAAAGTACCAAGTACTATCTATGCAACATGTGTCTACTACCTACACATCTAGTCGCTAAAGTACCAAGTACTATTTATGCAACATGTTCTACTACCTACACATCTAGTCCTAAAGTACCAAGTACTATCTATGCAACATTTGTCTACTACCTACATATCCAGTCACTAAAGTACACACTATCTATGCAACATTTGTCTACTACCTACATATCCAGTCACTAAAGTACAAAGTACTATCTATGCAACATGTGTCAACTACCTACATATCCAGTCACTAAAGTACCAAGTACTATCTATCCAACATTTGTCTACTACCTACACATCCAGTCACTAAAGTACAAAGTACTATCTATGCAACATTTGTCTACTACCTACAATCAGTCACTAAAGTACCAAGTACTATCTATGCAACATTTGTCTACTACCTACATATCCAGTCACTAAAGTACCAAGTACTATCTATCCAACATTTGTCTACTACCTACATATCCAGTCGCTAAAGTACAAAGTACTATCTATGCAACATTTGTCTACTACCTACATATCCAGTCGCTAAAGTACAAAGTACTATCTATGCAACATTGTTTCGTAGTTAGTATTGCCACTTTCTTATATGAAGTTTTCACTAAAGCAATCTTAGGTGATAAACTTAGAGTAGTATATAGTATTCTTACATATCTTTGATAATAGACATCGCTAGCATATCGACTACACAGTTCTTTGTTGAGTAACGACATAAATAATAACACTAGGTTTCTGTGTCTGGTTAAACTGCTTGCTTTGAGTTATGAAAGTCGTTGATTCTCTCTCTCTCTCTCTCTCTCTCTCGCCATCGTTCTTAGGCCGCTTTTATCATTCTATTGTGATATATAAGCAGCCAAAAATCAAGAACGGATGTACGTGCACAGCCTTCAGTACCTATTGGAACTCAGGTGCTTATCCTTCAGTGGTGTGTTTGTGTCAACAGTGTTTACTGGGTTCGCTCTCCGTTAGTCTTTTGCTGTCCCCAGCCAAACCCACAAGGCAGCAGGTTAAAGTCTTTGATTCGAAACTCCTTATTCTCATCTTACAATAA
Source organism: Arion vulgaris (assembly GCA_020796225.1). Classification (NCBI taxonomy): domain Eukaryota; kingdom Metazoa; phylum Mollusca; class Gastropoda; order Stylommatophora; family Arionidae; genus Arion; species Arion vulgaris. The sequence continues at coordinate 27,001,608 of CM036763.1, read as the reverse complement.
ACTTGAAGCTACCTATGAATGATGTGTGCATGTATGTTATATGTGTATACTTGTGTGTATGTATGCTGTTGTTTAGTCTTAAATATGTAAATAAGCACAAGAAGCTTATCGCATGTGTTTCTGCAAACACTGTTCGATAAAATATAACCTGATTATTATCTGTTCTATTGTTGACTCTCTTTATGGAAGACACGACTTGGTGAAGCTCCTTTTTTTGTAAAAACACTCGTCTGTATGGATAGGAATTGGGTGCCTAAGAATAAAGGTTCAGGTTCGAACTCTGTGTTTGGTAATTTTTTTTTTCAGAAGACCCTAATTCTTGTTCATTGCCATTGTGTTGATCATATTCATTGACTTCCCGTTGCTTCCCATAGAGTTCTTACAAACTGCTTTTTATCTTGTTCGAATCCAGACATGCGTTTTTGTTTACGATGATAGTTCTTCCAGTGACTCTTAGGATTATTGCTGGTGTTACGGAGATCATGCTTTGTCGTGTAGTACTTTTGGCAGGTGATGTGTCATTTATGGGAAGAGAGAGATCTAGCCATATAATGAAACCCAGTGAAATGAAGTTAACCCTTCATGTTTAGACTCTCTATTAAATCAGGTTTTGAAGGTTTTAAGCCGAAGGATTGACTTCATTGCACCGGGTTTTACCCCATATGGCTCGGTCCCTTTCCGCAGAAATGGCACACCACCTGCCTTGAGCATTGCACAAAGTATGAACTCCGTAGCTCCGGAAACAATCCCAGTAGTTTCTGGAAAAAATGCACTCGTGAACAGAATGGCGCGGTTCGGATTCGAATTCATGACCTTCGACTCGTAAAGCAATGACTTAATGACTTAGCCACAGAGAGCCCTTAATTAAATAAAGAACAACACAATAGTCAACTGTTGCATTTCTATAAGAAAAGGGTAAATACAAAATATCCTACAAATCTATATCAAAGGAAATCGAAGATATGTAAATAGCAAATTTGTTATATTTGTTACTAGACACCAGCGCTGTCTAAAGAGACGCCTGCGGGCGCCATGTCGTCTGTATTATACATTTATGCAGCCGTATTCAACTTCTCCAGCTTTAGCGCTAATTATTTTTCAAGAAAGCAAACTGTTTTTCACTTTTTTTCTAGCATTCCCATGAACAAGATTTTCTCACTTTTGCAGTCTGGTTTATTTGAGTAATGCATTTCTATTGTCTATTGTCCTTCCCCAGGTTGATGATGGAATTGGTTGTCCACTCTTGCCGTTAAGCGTAGGGATGGGAGCTTTCATTTGCTTCCATGGACAGATGAGTCGCCCTTGTGTTATATCCGTGTTTGGGGTCAAAGGCGCAAGGAAGAGGCGCCAGGATTAGAGAGATGGCTCTAATCCCTGCTCTCACCTCCAAGTGGTGACCCTGGTAACAGACGGTAGTTTCGGTCTGGCTAAGAGGGTTGGTGCCGTGGGAGAGCTACTCTGGAGCAAGTAAAGATGCAAAGGTAGTCATGCTTGATGGGATCCGCTCGCAACACAGACGAGCGAACTCCCATAGTGACTATTAATGTTCGCCTCTCCCGGCCGATGGGAAAAGCTAGAACGATATATATGGAACCTCGCGGGGCGGAACTCGGAGTCCGCGTATTCTCTCTCTTGATGCACTTTTCTTGAGCCGATGAGTATGCTGGGTGATTAGTTGGGCCCCTCGTTGGCCCACATAGGTCAAAAGTCTAGACCCCATCACAGGGATGGGGGCACGAATCAAAACCATCGAAGGGACGTCGACCCGCGTGTGGCGAAATTCGGAACCCGCGCATGCTCTCTCTTGAACCCCCTCTCTAGAGCCGATGTGCATGCTGGGAGTCGAGTTGAGCCGATGAGTATGCTGGGAGTCGAGTTGAGCCGATGAGTATGCTGGGAGTCGAGTTGAATTGCACGTAGGTATCATGGGACGAAACTCGGTTTTTGCTACCTGGAAATCAAACAGCCCAGTGGGAATTGACGGAAATGGTGAGGTAGGCACCAGGGCAGAGCGAGCATGCACGCTGGCAAAGCCATAGTGGGCCCCATCGAGGGCAGGCCGGCACGGCAAGCGCTGAAAGAGAGGCAACCACTGCAGCGGCGAGCATGGCAGCGGCAAGCATGGCAGGCAAGAGGGTGTGCGTCCCACCCACATGAGCAAAACAACTGGAAAGCCCAGCAGAGGCAAAACCATTGCAAGCATGGCAAGCGCGGCAGCGGCAAGCAGGGTGTGCGTCGCACCCAAATGTACAGAACAACTGGAAAGCCCAGCAGAGGTAAAGCCAGTGCGCGTTTCCGTTCGCAGGGAACTACTGCTGCCTTGTAGTTTTGATTGGGGACAATCAAAGGTTAGCGGAGCAAACCGTAAACAAACCCGAACGGGCGGCAAACCAGGTTCATTAAAATGACCGGTTTTGCAGGGCAGATGGCGCTCATAAGCCTAGGAGGGCAGGCCGTCTAAGGGTCGCTGCCATGAAAGAAAATGGCAACCCACTGCCTTGTGGGTTCGGCTGGGGACAGCCAAAGGCTATCGGAAAGCGTACCGCAAACAAACGCTGGCTGAAATCGAACACCCCATCCAAGGATAAGCAACTGTGCTCCAATAGGTGCTGAAGGTTGGTGCACGTACATTACGTTCTGATGTTAGTGGCTATTTATATATCACAATAGAATGATAAAATTGCATTAGAACGATCGAAAGAAGAAGAATATCCGTGTTTATGTAGTGTGGTCTTTTTATTTATCCATCTTTTTCTTGGTCTTCCCTTGGCTCTAGTACCTGATTTCTTTTTAATTGTATGCTGTTATTGGTGGTTGGTTGTATTCCATTCTCATTACATTAAGTCACCGCATTTGTTGTCTTTCAATGTATTCGGTGCATGAAGTTATGCCCACTCTGCTTCTGATGTCCTCATTTCGTAGTCTGTCTTTCCTGGTGACTCCAACTGCAGCGGCGAGCTTTCTGTGATGTGTTGCTGTAAGGGACCAATTCTGGCACTGGTAACAAAGTATTAGTAAAAAAATACTTTTTATCATCTGTCTTTTTACTTCCATCTTGATCTTTGGTTGCTGTAGTCTAATGATTATACTGCCCCTTAACACAACCTTTTCCTTTCTCACTGGAGAAAACGTCGACATCTTAACTGTATTAATAGTACTATTGTTATTATTAGTAATAGTATTGCAATCTTTATATGGCGTTCGCATCTCCACAGCCATCAACAAGATGCGCCCCAATATGTACAAATTTTGGGCATCACTGCTTTGCATGATAACACAATTTCATAAATATTTATGTTTCATGTCTTCTGTTTCCAGACTCCAAGACAAAATGGAATACATGTCTTTGCACTAGGAACCTTCTCAAATCTGTTTAATCTTTCTCAGTTAGGTATAAATATCAGCGACAGATAACTTTCACAGTTGCTCCGGAGCAATCTCTGAGATATTGTTTCACAACTAAAAATATCTGCTGAGTAGACACGGGATTTCATGCAAGAGTTTATGAGAAATACCCAACTACTTGAGTTGTTTCAAGAATATTCAACCACATATGTTTATGAAGGATAAATACAATATAAGAATAAACATCGACAAAACCGAAGTAATGACATTCGCTAGAGAAGAAAGTGCTACCAATATCACCATCGACAATCGCTCAGTAAAACAAGTCAAAAACGTTACATACGTACTGAGTATTTTTTTTAGCAAAGGAGAATAACTAACGAAATTCAAAATAGATACAATAAAACAAATCAAATAATAGGATAAATGGCGTCAATTTTGAAATGCAGATAAGCCAACATGAACACTTGAAGAACAATGTTCAACACAATATTTCTCCCAACATAAATCAGTGCCAAACCTGGACCATGACATCAAAGGATAGAAGAAAACTAGTCACGACAGAGATGTGTCTACGCAGAATACTGAGAGTAACAAGAAGAGACCGGTTTAGAAATAAAGACATCAGGAAAAAGTGGGTACAAAATCAGTACTAGACTTCATCAAGAAACAACAAATTAAATGGTTCGGCCACACAAGCAGATTACCAACAGACAGTATCCCTCAAAGAGCAATGCTACTCCGATACAGTGGATACAAAGCAAAAAGGCCGTCATTGCAAAAGATGGACCTCAGAAAAAACAGAGGCAATGAAGGACACTATTTATGAACGCACACAAAATTATGTTCTAGAAATCTCTTCTTATCCTGACGCTATGAGACAACAAAACAAGATTAGGAAAAAAAGCAGAAGATCCAACTGCATGGGTTTATGAAGAAATAAAAACTTTCTTAAATTTGACATATCAATTTATTCATCCAAGTGTTGGTTTCTCGTTCCTATCGAGATTATTTCATAAAGCACGAACTATGTAGCTCTGGCAACAATCCTAGGGTATCTGAAACACATGCACGAAATCACGTCCTTCTGAACGCAAAGGCAAAGGCCGATTAGCCGTAGAAAAGCAAGTGAATCGAAGATAAGTTTTGCTTTTAAAATTCTTTATTTGTTTATTTTTCTTTTCATGAAATACAACACATTCTTCTGTATATCCACTTCTTAATTGTATGAATTCTGTCTTCCAACTGTTTATTCATTGTCCATGTTTTGGACCCATACATTACTGTAGAATAAATAATTCTCACTTAATAATTCTTATCCTTTTTTTTCTTGTACGTAAATTATACTGATACAGAACAAATAATAATATTATTTCATTTTTAACTTCCAGTTCCTGTTTAAAAAAAAATAATTTTAATTTCTAAAAACTGCTAAAAAAATATCCGGATCTGATTTTCTGACGTGTCAGCTCATTTTCTGTCTGACTTAAACAGTACAAGCAACTAGATGTGTATCCTAGACAACGTGACATTCATTCTCCACCTTGTTTACCCACGCTCTTACCACTGATCCGAGTCATGACGGTCCGTTCAGTAACCCGGTTACGGTTAAGATTTTCAAATAGTACGTATGAGATTAGGGTCAAATCAAATCTATCCATGATTTTGATTGGTGGACGATATGACATTGATGTATTTGAGGGTTTCCTGATTAGGTCGTTGAGTACTATAAAATGTCCGGTTTCGTTCTCAAATTAGGCTACCCACATCTGTGGTTTATTTCTGGTTCAAGGAAGAAACGCGACCCCAACTTGCAGATTATAAAACTGTCGTTTGAGCATCGTGAGTTGTGACCAAACTCTACAATGAAAAACATTTGTTTGGTAAGATTAATTTTTAGTTCGACTTATTAACTTATAATATATATGACTTGCTATAATAGCAGTAGAACTGTATGGTTGTGAAACATGGACATTCAGCAAGGCAGGTTAAAAGCATATATGTGCTTTAGAATATAAGTGTTATAGAAGAGTTATCCGTTTAGCATGGACACAGAGAAGTATAAATAAAAGATGGGACTAGAGGGAACTCAAAATCAAAGAAAACTGACTGATGCTACAAAATTAGAAATGAGACAATGTCAGTATTTTAGACATTCTTCTTCTTGTCTCTCATCCTGTTTTGTCTCACATCGTCAGGGTAACAAGAGATTTCTAGAACGAAATTTGTTGCCCTAAACAGTGTTTTTTTACTGCTTTTGTTATTTCTGAACTCTACCTTTTGCGTGGACGGCCCTTTTGCTTTCTATTTACTTTCTCGGAGTAATTACTGCTCTTTAATGCGCACCACTGTTTGTTGGTAATCTGCTTATGTGGCCAAACTATTTAATTTGTTGTTTCTTGATGAAGCTCATTACCGATGTTGTACCTACTTTTTCCTGATGTCTTCATTTCTAAGCTGTTCTCTTCTTGTTACTCCCAACATTTTGCGAAGACACTTCATCTCTGTCGTGATTAGTTTTCTTCTATCATTTGATATCAACGTTCATAGTAACAGCTTTTAATTTAATTCAAAGAACAAAACGAACAACTTGTTGTAAAAGTGTTAGTTTGAATTCAATCATTAACAAAGAAAAGAACAAGGCAATAGAATCACAAGGTAACATATTTTAGAAACACATCAAAAGACAATTTGGACCCCTGCCTTGGTAAAGTGTTAAGACAGTGAAGTTAAACTATCCACACCATTTCTATCCAACGTTTGGGGCGCATCTAGCTAATGGCTGTGGAACAGAGGGCGCCGTATGGCAGTTGTAGTAATAAATACTAGTAATAATAAAGTCTTACTAATAGTAACATTAAATTTTAAAATAATAACAGACGAAAATGTAACAAATTAAACGTTTAATTTTTAAAAATTACGAAAAAACTTAAACATGCTTTTTATTCAAATTATAAAAATTATGTTTAATAAATAGGGCACCTGTAAATAGTAAATAGGGCAACAGGGATATATAAACCGGCGCCCGGAATGTATCCCACCGGCGCCATGGCGCCTTCGGGCACCGTGTTGGACAGCACTGATCCACACAATAACACTATTTGCAACAAAAATAAACAATTTAGTACGTCTTGGTCAAGTGTTAGTCTGGAGGAACTGAAGAAATAATACACTATCTCAACAATATTTATCTAAAGTTAGGGGATATCACTCGAAATACTTGTATATATTTTCTCTTATCGTAGAACTTGATTGTAATGATCTTCAATATGTATTCCCTCTCTTAAGGTGTTGATGTTACTAAACTGTACCAGAAACTAATATTATATTATATTCATTCGTCCGATATAAGTTAAAGTTCGGCAGGAATGTCTCACTACTACTCGCTCAATCTCTTCCATAGAATCGAGTTCGATATTTCCCGCCTCTCTCAGTAAAGTTTGTTTAGGGGTTTCACTAGGGCGTCATTTCCCCCCTCTCTCAGTAAAGTTTGTTTAGGGGTTTTCCTAGGGCGTCATTTCCCGCCTCTCTCAGTAAAGTTTGTTTAGGGGTTTCACTAGGGCGTCATTTCCCCCTCTCTCAGTAAAGTTGTTATGGGTTTCACTAGGCATCATTTCCCGCCTCTCTCAGTAAAGTTTGTTTAGGGGTTTCACTAGGCGTCCTTTCGCCCTTTCTCAGTAAAGTTTGTTTAGGGGTTTCACTAGGGCGTCATTTCCCGCCTCTCTCAGTAAGTTCGTTTAGGGGTTTCCTAGTCGTCATTCATTCTTCAATACCTGTTACTTCATACTTCAATGCCTGTTATTTCATACTTCAATGCCTGTTACTTCATAGTTCAATGCCTGTTAGTTCATACTTCAATGCCTGCAAATCAGTATGCTAATATCAATTACAAATGACGATAAAGAATCTTCTAGTATCATAAACCGCTCGTGTGTTGCCAGGGCTCATAGGGGAGCAAAGAATAATAACACTTCGACCTACAAGGCATGTCGTAGGAGTCGACTGAAGTGGGGACTAGGGATGTTACCCTAGTAAATCAAAATTGTCGCAGAAATCTGATGTGCTGGCCTACTTGTAGGTGCATAATTGCACAACGTACAATCGCTCTTAGGCTAAAATCACATACAAATCACAAAAAGTGGTTAACAAGTGGTTGATATGGAGTATTCGATGAAGAAGTATCATAAAAACACAGAAAAGGAGAAATAATATTTTTTTTTTAAACCCGGAAGTGTCACAACTTGCAAACCAAGTTTAGTTATGTTTGAACCGTGTCAACTCAGAGTGACGTCATTCTTTCCAATTTTGTTTGTTTTAGGAGTTTATTTAATGGGTTTAGTTTTGTCATTTGGCGTTTAATGAAGCATCCCTCCCTTTAACCGAGATCACGTGGTCACTACACTTTATTCTTAGTCACAAGATTGAGAAATTAAGTTATCAAATAACAATTAATTATTGTAGATGGTTGAAACCTACTGTATTTCACTCATTTGAAACGGGTTTTCTACACACAAAAATCTCGTCTAAGAGTTAGAATGATAACAAATTCTATGACCATCAATTATATTGATATATATTGTCTTACTGACATTGAATAACAACCTTAAATAATGATAATAATAATAATTCCTCTCGTATCGTTATACGTTACATAGGGCTTGCAATCAATTTCTCCATCACGCTTTATCCTGGGCAATACGCCCATTCTTCTCCATGGAACTGAGACTAATATTTCCTGCCTCTCTCAGCACAGTTTATTTTAGAATCTCCTTAGGTCGTCCTCTCTTTCTTGAACTCTTTTCATTCCACTTTAATGCCTGCTTTGATATTCGTTGATCATTTCTCCTCAAGGTGTGCCCAACATATCTCCATCTTCTCTTTCTTATTACAGTTGTCACTAGTGGTTGACCAGACATTTCTCTGATTTCATCACTTCTGAATTCGTTCCATTTATGTTCATTATTTTTCGCAGACATCTATTTTCAAATGCATTCTCTTCTTCTCTTTCTTTGCGTCATTCATTCGCTCAATTTTAATCACTTTGTATATGTTTGATCTTTAAACTTATACTTGCACATTGGTTTAGCCAAACGCATAGACTTCTACACGTTTAGGACATGTGCATCCGATTTCAGCCAAACCTCCTTAGTCGCTCTTACGACATGCTTGGCAGGTAACAGTGGTTCTATTCTTTACACCCCAAATTTGGGCCCCGGTAACCACTCGGGCGAAATGCATTCAACTTGCTTTCTATATCTTTAGTCATTTTCCAACTCTCGCTGGCATTGTTAGGATTGATACAACATTTGAATTGAAAATTCGTAATTTAGTTTTAATACTATATAACTTGCAGTTCCATATTTTATTTAGACTTTAAAAGCTGATGTTGCTTTGCCATTTCGTATGATAATGAATGAATATAAAGCATCATTGAAATCTCTTTACCTTCTCCAGCTAGTGCTAGTGTGTGCACTCTTGTGGAATGAAAGTGCATTGGGACGAGTTATCCAAGGTAAGTAACACTATGAACTCTGTGTTATTGGGTAAGTTATCTCTCTTGTCTTGGTAATGTTCTTGTTACTTACAGATTCGTTTCAGATGAATACATACATCCACGCTATCATTAAGGTAACTGTACTCTCTTGTATAACAAAACAAAACAGATTTGTTTCAGCTGAATACATACATCCACGATATCATTAAGGTAACTGTACTCTCTTGTATAACAAAACAAAACAGATTCGTTTCAGCTGAATACATACATCCACGATATCATTAAGGTAACTGTACTCTCTTGTATAACAAAACAAAACAGATTCGTTTCAGCTGAATACATACATCCACGATATCATTAAGGTAACTGTACTCTCTTGTATAACAAAACAAAACAGATTCGTTTCAGATGAATACATACATCCACGATATCATTAAGGTAACTGTACTCTCTTGTATAACAAAACAAAACAGATTTGTTTCAGCTGAATACATACATCCACGATATCATTAAGGTAACTGTACTCTCTTGTATAACAAAACAAAACAGATTTGTTTCAGCTGAATACATACATCCACGATATCATTAAGGTAACTGTACTCTCTTGTATAACAAAACAAAACTATTTATTTGATTTCGAGCTGAATAACATACATCATGATTACTCCCGTAGTGTAGGTGTACTCTTGTAAAAACAAAGCATGGACAGATCCAGTTCAAATAACACATAACTCACGTTTATTGGAAGTTTTAACTCTCTGCTTGGGAATGTCTTGTACAAACAGATTGTTTCAGATGAATACATACATCCACGCTATCATTAAGTAACTGTACTCTCTTGTATAACAAAACAAAACAGATTTGTTTCAGCTGAATACATACATCCACGATATCATTAAGGTAACTGTACTCTCTTGTATAACAAAACAAAACAGATTCGTTTCAGATGAATACATACATCCACGATATCATTAAGGTAACTGTACTCTCTTGTATAACAAAACAAAACAGATTTGTTTCAGCTGAATACATACATCCACGATATCATTAAGGTAACTGTACTCCCTTGTATAACAAAACAAAACAGATTTGTTTCAGCTGAATACATACATCCACGATATCATTAAGGTAACTGTGATCTCTTGTATAACAAAACAAAACAGATTTGTTTCAGCTGAATACATACATCCACGATATCATTAAGGTAACTGTGATCTCTTGTATAACAAAACAAAACAGATTTGTTTCAGCTGAATACATACATCCACGATATCATTAAAGTAACTGTACTCTCTTGTATAACAAAACAAAACAGATTCGTTTCAGATGAATACATACATCCACGATATCATTAAGGTAACTGTACTCTCTTGTATAACAAAACAAAACAGATTTGTTTCAGCTGAATACATACATCCACGATATCATTAAGGTAACTGTACTCTCTTGTATAACAAAACAAAACAGATTTGTTTCAGCTGAATACATACATCCACGATATCATTAAAGTAACTGTACTCTCTTGTATAACAAAACAAAACAGATTTGTTTCAGCTGAATACATACATCCACGATATCATTAAGGTAACTGTACTCTCTTGTATAACAAAACAAAACAGATTCGTTTCAGCTGAATACATACATCCACGATATCATTAAGGTAACTGTGATCTCTTGTATAACAAAACAAGAACGTGATTTACTTTCAACATTAACCGGGACTACAGAAATCAATAAATCTAGGACATCGCACTTTCTGGATTGATTGATTTTATAGATCATCACCCTTGCACTGTGATAGTAACCATGTGTGCTCCGATCTTTTTCTTACACAGGAAGATATCAGCGGTAGTGCGCGAACTCCGTAGCACCGGCGATGGTCCCCAATGTAATTTGGAGGTGCTGAAGATATTTGTAGAAGTTTTATTTTAAATCTTTTTTCGAATAATTTTACCCTGGCAGCGGCTTTCCAGCCTGCTCTTCTCGATTTTGAACAGCCAATTGTTCCTTTATGTGCTCATATTAAACACGGACCTACGTTTTATCGTCCATCTCCGATAGGACTAGGAACTTGATCTCACCTACATTGAGATCATGGATCTCTGGAAAAATATTCCGATGGCTCCTCGAGGGAGCGAACGGTTGTATTTGGCACTATAGCACTTCCTATGACACATGAATTTAAAAGTTGAAGGCAAGAGAGATTTAAGAAAACCGTATTATCAATCAATTTTCCACTTTGATAAATCCAAAAGTAGAATTCAAATACTTAGATAACATATTTACAGAAGAAGGTTGATTTAACAAAACAAAAATAGAAAAATAGAGTCCACAAGACAAATGGTGTCCCATAACAAATAACCCAACTACTCAGACATAATTATGATTGTTGCAGGATCTATGGAGTAGGTGCTTTGAGCTATAGTCTCGTCTGGTGGCGTGCCATTTCTGCGAAGAGTGACTGAGTCATACGGGTAAACCGGGCACTAAGAAGTCAGTCATTTAGGCCTTCTGACTCGGACATCCAAACATCATGAAGATACACAACACATGATCAAGAAGTCAGTCATTCAGGCCTTCTGACTCGGAGATCCAAACATCATGAAGATACACAACATATGATCAAAAACATCTGCATTCTTACTTTATGCTACCAGTTGCTAGAAATATTTTCCTACCAACACTGTGTTACCAGTGCCAAACTTGGTCTCACATCACAGAAAGTTCACCACGTGTAAAATAAAATGCATGAGCAAGGCAATGGAGTCACCAGGAAAGACAGACTACGAAATGAGGACATCAGAAGCAGAGTGGGCATAACTTCATGCATCGAATACATCGAAAGACAACAAATGCAGTGGTTTGGACATTTAATGAGAATGAAATACAACCAACCACCAATAACAGCATACAATAAAAGAGATTGGGTACTAGAGCTAAGGGAAGACCAAGCAAAAGATGGATAGACAATATCAAGACCACACTACATAAACACGGATATAACACAACAAGGGCGACTCATCTAGCCCTAGAACGCAAATTCAAGCCAACTACATCTTCCACCTGGGAATAGACAATATACAATAATTACTAGCGGTTGACCAGACATTTCTCTGATATCATCACCGTTCCTTAATTCGTCCAAATTTACGAGGGCGCATTGAAAAGTAATGCCTCCAAGTCCATAACTTTGTTAATATACATAATTTACAAATGAAACATACATTTTCAGAAAGCTTGAGATGTCCACTACACAATAGTCATTATTTTTCGACATAGTCACCTCCACGTTTCACACACACACGCCAACGTCGAACTAGTTGTTGCATCCCGTCGAAGAATAAATCTGATGATTTTTCACGAAGCCAGGTACGCACATCTGCTGCCACATCCTCGTCAGAAGCATATCTGTTTCCCTTGAGATGTTCCTTGAGCTTTGGGAATAGGAAAAAGTCACAAGGTGTCAAATCGGGGATATATGGTGGGTGCGCTAAAATGTCGTCAAAATTGAGACGCTCTAATGCTGCCGCTGTTTGTCTACTGGTATGTGGACGAGCATTGTCATGTTGAAGGACTGTGTGTTTTCCAGGACGAACACGTAGCAGTCTTACCCGTAGTTTCTTCATCGTTTCCACATACCGATCAGAATTGACAGTATTGCCGCGTTCCAAAAATTATGTGTGGATTACGCCCTGGCAGTCCCAAAAATGGTCATCAAAACTTTTCCCGCTGACGTGACAGTTTTGAATTTTTTTTGGGGTGTGTGAGTTTTGGTGCCTGTATTCCATAGACTGGCGCTTGTTTTCAGAGTCGTAATGATGCACCCATGACTCATCGCCAGTGACAATTCGGCAGATAAAGTCATCGCCTTCTCGTTCATATCGCATCAGGTGTTCCTGACACGTCTGATGTCGGTGATGTTTCATTTCCGGTGTCAGCATGTGAGGGACCCATCCTGCACAAACTTTCCTATACCCTAGCAATACATGAATAATGTGATGTACTCGTTCAGTCGAAATTTCAAGCATTGTAGCGACATCTTTTTGCTTGATGCGGCGATTGACATAAATCAGTTCGTCCACGCAAGCTTGGTGTTGTTCATCCACTGCTGCAATTGGTCGTCCGCTACGAGCCTGATCATGCAAGGTCATCGTCGCTGGATTGTCGCCTTTAACAGTCCTTGCCCACCTCATAACAGTACTCACATCCACACAGGCGTCACCATATACCGCTCTCATTCTCCGATGCATGTCGATGGGAACACAACCTTCGGCCGTCAAGAATTCAATCACAGCTCTTTGCTTCAACCGAATATCCATGTATGACGCCATCTTGGATAATGTTGTGCGCATGCGCAACATTCCAGACACTTGACACTTACTGTCCTGAAAACACACTTACGTATACTTTATTCTGATATCGGTGTCAATTGCCTCCGAACACTATTAACAAAGTTATGGACTTGGAGGCATTACTTTTCAATGCACCCTCGTATATTCATTATTTTCCGCAGACATTTTTTGTTTCCACATGCATTCAACTTACTTTCTATATCTTTACCCATTTTCCAACTGACGTTGGTATATGCCAGAACTGAGAGGACATTGATTGAAAATTATAAATTTCGCTTTAAAACTGTATAACTTGAAATTCCATATTTTGTTACGCGTTTAAAAGCTGATGCTGAATACGTAGCGCCATTTTTAAAATTGTTTTCTCTCATTCTGTGAAAACTTCTACTCAAATAAGTGGTTTTAAAAAACAATTACTTTTGGATTCCATATTGATATCTGCAGTAGGCTACTTGTTATTATGTGTACTTTCATCAGCAACTTTGATTGATGCACTAGGTGCATCTTACACCACCTGGCTGCTCTATTTACCAGTATGTTGTCCTTTATTGCAAGCTTATGTAGCTGTTATAATTACATTAGGTAAGGTGAACTCGAAAAAAAAAAGATAATGAGACTAATTCCAGAGACCCGATCATATTGAGAGGGGCACCATTAAAAGAGGTGGACTCATGTACATATCTGGGAAGTGTTATCAACACTCAAGGTGGCATAGAGGTTAGAATATAAAAGGCAAGATCAACCTTTGCCATTCTGAAGAACATATGGAGTTCTAGAATGATCTGGAATAAAACTAAGATAATGATATTTAACTCAAATGTCAAGGCTGTTCTTCTGTATGGAGCGGAGACATGGAGAACAACTAAGAGGAACACCAACAAGTTGCAGACATTCATCAATAGATGCCTGCGCAGGATACTCCATCTGCGATGGTATGACAGGACCACAAACAGGGAACTGTGGGATAGAGCGGAACAACGGCAGGTGGAACAAGAGATAAGGAGCAGAAGGCGGCGATGGATAGGACACACACTGAGGAAACCCCTAACAGTATCACGAGACAGACTCTTCGATGGAACCCCAAGGGAAATAAAGGTAAGGGAAGACACAGGAACACCTGAAGACTGGGGTTGGAAACAGAATGCAAGAAAATGGAGAGAGAGTGGAGAGATCTGGAAAATATGGCATTGTATAGGTGAGCTTGGAAGGTCATGGTTGCGGACTTATGCTTCCCTAGGGACGAAGGGTGAAGAAGAAAAAGGTTAAATCATATGAGAATTTGTTTCCGATCGTAAAACTTCTCAGGTCGATCCAGTCTCAAATTTATACCAGGAAAAGCACTCGGAAGTAAAGGCGGTTGGCATGATGTATCGTGTGCCTACGGTCAATGACAAATACGGGCCAACACCATATCACCTTATATACCACGTGGTATCAGAAAGGTTTATTTACTTGACTTACTATGTGTTATTGAACGCGACACGTGGACTAAGGCTGATTTTAATCTGTCCTTGTTTTATTCTCAGGTGATCATGGGTCCACTGTTGTTGGCCATCTTTATCTCATAGACTCAACCACAGGACACTCACAGAGGTCATTATCAATCAATCAAGTAGTCTTAAACATTACTCAACCTATTATTCTACTCTATTCTACCTACCTATCTACCTACCTACCTACCTCCCGCCTCCTGCCCCTGCCTCTCCGCCTCACCCCTGCCTGCCTGCCACTGCCTGTCCTACCTACCTACCTACCACCTGCCTGCCTACCCTGCCTCCTCCTGCCTACCTGCCTGCCTACCTACCTACCTGCCTGCCTGCCTGCCTTCCTGCCTGCCTGCCTGCCTGCCTGCCTACCTACCTACCTGCCTGCCTGCCTACCTGCCTGCCTGTCTGTCTGTCTGTCTATCTGTCTGTCTGTCTGTCTATAAATCTAATATCTACCTATCTAACGATGTCTGCCTCTGTCTGTACATCTTTATATCTGCCGGTCTGAGTGTTTGTCTGCATGCATGTCTGACTATATGTATCTTCTTTTCGTGTTCGTCTTTTCATCTGCATGTTGTCTGTTTGATTGTTTGGGTTACTTGATAAGTCTGTTTTATTTTAAATTGTGCACTTGCTATGTAACTTTTCTATGTGCACTTTGCTATGTAACTTTTCTATGTGCACTTTGCTATGTAACTTGCTATAATCTGACATCTGTTACATAGGTTGAAGCGCCGTCACGTTGTTGCTCCAGAAGAACGTATTCAACGACTTCAGCTGATCCTGGACTCTTTGGACAAAGTCCTTGATATGGAATTGAAGGGGGGCTCCGTTTGGGATTCGACCTCCAACGCTTTGGTCAGGAACAAAGAGGACATACAGCAAATCTCTGAGTCAGTGCGCAGCGACTGTTACTATTCAGGACGTTTGACAAATGAGACCGGTTATGCAAGCTTCAGCTTCTGTTTCGGAGTGGTAAGTATTCTATTGTTATCAGTCCAAGTGGTTGTAGTAGTAATAACGAAGTAACTTGGTAGAAGTAGTAGTAATAGTAGTAGAAATAGTTGTTGCAGTAGAAGTAGTTGTAGTAGTCATAGTAGTTGCAGTAGTAATAGTAGTTAAAGTAGTTGTTGTAGTGTAGATGTAGTTGCAGTAGTAGATGTAGTTATGTAGTAGATGTAATTGCAGTAGTATGATTGCAGAGTAGATGTATTGCAGTAGTAGATGTAATTTGCAGTAGAGATGTATGCTGTAGATGTAGAAGTAGTAGATGAATTGAAGTAGTAGATGTATTTGCAGGTAGATGTAATGCAGTAGATGTAATTGAAGTAGTAGATGTAATTGCAGTAGTAGATGTAATTGCAGTAGTAGATGTAATTGCAGTAGTAGATGTAGTTGTAGTAGTAATAGTAGTTGACGTAGTAGAAATAGATTGAGTAATAATAGTAGTTGCAATAGTAGAAGTAGCTGTAGTAGCAGTAGAAGTAGTTACTGTAGTAATAGTAGTAGTAGTAGTAGTAGTAGTAGTAGTAGTAGTAGTAGTAGAAATAGTAGTAGTAGTAGTAGTAGCAGTAGTTGCAGTAGTAGAAAAAGAAGTAAGGATTGCAGTAGTAGAAGTAGCTGTAGTAGTAATAATAGAAGAGAGTCTAGTAGTAGAAATATATGTTGAAGTAATAGTGAAAGTAGTGTATAATAGTTCTACATTTAAACCACGCGACATAAGCAATGAATGTCTACGTTCAAGCTCCTACACTATTCGGCACTTGTCTTGCTGTTCTTCCCAAGCAAGATTTTGGGACTACCACGGAGAGCAATAACTTTCATACAAGATCAGATGGTAAACGTTTCAAGCTATCAAAAATTAGACAAAGACAGCAGAGAAAGAAAGATAAATAAGAGAACTTAATGCAGCATTAACTACTCTGGTAAATAAATAATAAATAAACAAGTATTAAGGGCCTCCAAAAATAAATAAATTTACCAAACACAGGATTCGAACCTCAACTTTATTTGTTAAGGTACCCATTGCCTAACTCTGCAGATGAGTGTTGTTTAGAGCATAACCAACTATATCGCCCCTTGTGTTCTTCAAACCCCCTTTCACTGGTGTTTTGATAATAAAGGTAATCTCACAAACATGTACATTTTGATTCCCTAGCACCACCATTGAAAAGCTATTTAGTATCCCGATCTACCTGCAACGACGACATGCTTAAGATAGTTATAGACAAACTAATATTTCATGTAGAGATGAAGTGTCTACGCAGAATTCTGTAACTACCAAGAAGAGACCGGTTTATAAATGAAAACATCAGGAAAAGAGTGTGTACAACGTCAGTACTGAACTTTACCAAGAAACAACAAATCAAATGATTCGGCCACATATGTAGATTACCAACAAACAGTACGTCTTAAAGTGACATGCTATTCGATACAGTGGATTGAAAGCAAACGGCGGTCAGCGCAAAAGGTGGAGCTCAGAAATAACCGGGGCGGTGAACAGCTCTGTTTATGAAGCGCACACAAAAGTCCGTTCCATAAATCTCTTTTTATCCTGACGCTGTCAGGTAAAAACTGGCGGGGAGACAAGAAGAAAGAAGGACAGACAAACTAATTTTCCTCCATTGATATATAAGAATTAATTAACTGAACAGTTTTCCACATGCGACCCATCCTTCTCAAATTATTAAAATGACCACAGTGGAACCACATCACTAGTCGTATTGTTATGTTTGCACCGTCATTATTGACATAATTTCAGCGTAATTATTGCAGACGATTGGGAAGTAAAATCAAAGCTTCTATACAAGTATACACAAGGAAGTTGACCGAAGTATGCTTCATATTAAACATTCTAGAATAGGTAGAGAATTTCTTTGGAAATTATTTTATTGAAATTTTGAAGTTGGGATATAATTTGCAGCGAAATATATTTTTTCAAATGTAACACATTATTCTCTTCTTTTTCTACTTCTTCTTTTTCATCCTCGAAGGCATCATATCGACCACTTGTTAACCACTCTTTGTGATTTGTATGTGATCCTAGACTAGGAGACAATGTACGTTGTGCCAGTTATGCGCCTACAAGTAGTCCAGTACATCCGATTTCTACGACGCTTTTTATTTACCAGGGTATCTTCTCTAGGCATCTACCTCAGTTTCCTCTTACGACATGCCTTGCAGGTCACAGTTTTACTATTCTTTGCTCACCGTCAGAGCCCCAGCAACACGCGGGTGATATTTTTCTCAAATTGATGAAATGATTCCAGTGAAATCAGATAGATAAACGTATCATCACGTTTACATTCCTCATGTTTGACGAGGTTCATCCGTGGCATCCGATAACCATACGGTCGGCGGGCTCAGGTAAATATTCTAGGAAATAAGATCGCAACTGTGATCGTGTGATCCTCACATTCCAGTGTTATTGTATATAGACTAATTCATTTAAAAAACAAAACAACAAGTTAAATCAAGGTTATATTGTGTTACAAGTTCAGTTTAAAGCTAAGGAATAGCAATATTATTAACATGTTAAATCAAGGTTATATTGTGTTACAAGTTCAGTTTAAAGCTAAGGAATAGCAGTATTATTAATATTTTTCACAAATAATTAACCATGTACGCAAAGAATTGATTAAAATTTCAAAAAAGCGTACAGTGTTCTATCAAACATATACAAAAACCAGCCCACATCTAACAGGAATTTCCGATTTGTCGTCTAAGCTATTCGGCCTAATGTTACCGGGGGCTGCGGTTCAGCTAGCAACATCACTTGACCAATTCAATTTGATTGTAACAGAACAATATAATCTGTAAGAACACGTCTATTTTTATATCTTAATTAACCTATCACCTTCTTCGTTCTAGAGTGGCATCATCCACACCGAAAATGGAAACTACTACGTCGCTGCTCTGGACGATGGTATTTCTCAAAGTGTGACCTCAAATGACACTGATGCTGACATTCCGTCAGTATCGGTGAAGATCACAAGCTCCGATGATACCAAGTCTGATCAACAAGACTACAGTGAGGTCGAAGACATAGAGCCATTCGATACTGAAGAGGAGGAGAATATTGCCGATGAAAGTGAATACGCAAACGTAACAGGTCTTCCTGGTGCAGAAGAAGATGTGGATAGCACAGCAATTAAAACTATTGATATCAGTGATACAACGCCTGCAACTGATGATATCAGTGATACAACGCCTGCAACTGATGATGTCAGTGATACAACGTCTGCAACTGATGCGGCTAGTGCTAAAAAGACAGTAGAATCTGCTACTACTAAAGGTAAGCATCATCATCAAATAGCTTGTCCTGAGCACAAATTTGTCATAATAACAGTCCTTTGATATGTATGTATATTATAGTCCAGCTGTCACGCCTCTGTAGCCGTCCTTTGATATGTATGTATATTATAGTCCAGCTGTCACGCCTCTGTAGCCGTCATGTTCAAATCATCAGTTACATTCCGAATCCGTCTTCCTCTTCCCCTCTTTGTCGAAATGCTTCCTTTCGTAATGGTCTTCTCTAACTCTTCGTGTCTTTTTATATGTTCAAAATACTTCAATTTCTCATTATTATTTATAGCATCAGCCACTTTTCTTTGATTTTGAGTTCCTCTTGGATAGACCTATTTGTTATCTTCTCTGTCATTGGTAAACGGAGGAATTTTCTTTAACACAAATGTTCAAAAGCACATACATGTTTTCCTACTGCCTTGTAAAATAATCACTTTGTACACCCATACGTTAATACTGAGAATATGCAGGCTCTTAGTATTCTGATCTTTGTTTCTTTTTGTAATCAGTGTAGTACCCTCCCATATTATTAAACCACCAGTGTTCTTTCACTGATAAGGACGAGTATAGACGTTTTTCCATTCACTGTTAAGACGCGTTCACACGTATATTATTTGTTATGTTGAAAACATAGTCTACACCTCCTGACAAATCTCTTGCATATGGAGGAAAAAACAGCACAGGGAGTCATGTATGTAGTGAAAGTATTCAGAACAGGGTGACACGTCTTCGGAGAGTATGTAGGAGCGAAAGAGTTAAAGATTGATAAATATATTTTTCATTATGTTTCTTTTTCCTGCTTGTTTCTAGCTCGACGACGCAAAGCCACTGTTGAAGTAGGAGTCTACATTAACGCAGACTACACAAGATCGCTGAATAGAAGAGGCATCAGCACTATAGCAAAAATAACTGACTGGGTTATAAACAGATGGAATATTGTAAGCATAACATGTTTTATTGATTTACACGTCATGACAAAATTAATCTTGTCAAACAAAATTGCTACAGAAATCATCATTATCATCATCATAAATTAGCTTGTCCCTTTCAGAACTTGGCTCCCATGACAGTAGTCCTGAAAAATTCTCTGATCTGTGCAAGTTGGTGGGCGTCAGCAGCAGGCAAAAATAGACGTAGAAAATATGGAATGAAGAAATTATGCTCAAGAAGAACAATAAATTTTCTGACCAAATCGATAACTAATGAAGACCTTTAAAACGAAGAAACTGCATTGGAGACCATCATTAAAAGACGAGGCTGGTGGTGGGTTGGTCTTGTATGTCGTATGCCAGTATGGCATTGGCTAGGACACTTCTCCGATAGATAACGTTTGGAAAGAGAAGGCCACGACGTCAAAATGAAACATGGAAAAGAAGCTGTGGAAAGAAAGGTAAACAATTGTGGTCTCAC
The DNA here is from genome assembly GCA_020796225.1 of Arion vulgaris. Classification (NCBI taxonomy): domain Eukaryota; kingdom Metazoa; phylum Mollusca; class Gastropoda; order Stylommatophora; family Arionidae; genus Arion; species Arion vulgaris. The sequence continues at coordinate 26,981,215 of CM036763.1, read as the reverse complement.
ATGGGAAACAATTAGTAGAAAGGTGGCAGAACGACAATAAGTAAAATCTCGTATGGAAGGCTCTTGTGTTAAATGGGACGTGACGAAGATATATATATATAGTTACTTTTCACAGACATTCTACATTCATCTTACATTGTCTTGTCTTATCCACGTGTGCCGTGAAGCGTTTATATCTTATATTAAACTAATGAATTGTGGGTTTTTTTTTTTACTTCAGATTCGACAGGTGTACACAGACACAGCTCGAGTTGGAATGGAGGTAGATATCAAACTGAAACGCCTTGAGATTTGGCAGAATAACCCCGTAAGTATTCTTTGAACCTTGTCTGTTTATCTCTTCAGCAATTGTGCACCGTATTCTAAAGTTAGACAGAACTCAGTAAACTACCATTCTGAGACAAGTATAACTATAACAAATGTAACTATTTATTTTTTCTGACTCACGTGTCATGCATTTGCAGCGATGTTTCGGCCAAAAGGATTTTATCAAGGAAAGGATACAAGAAAATGCTCTTATATGGCAGTCAGTACAGACATATATTTTTTATTTTACTTTTTTTTTAAATTGGACCCTACCCGCAAGTGTCACATAGAGTGGGCCCAGTATGGTTGAACGTGTAAACTTCGAGTCTCGGTATTCTTTCGAATGAGAGCGTCTCGGAGTTTGTTTGATTGTGCCATTTGGCGTTTTATGAAATCTCTCACCTTTTGGCCACGATCAAGTTGGCACTACACTTTGATATTTTTTTTAAATCGGGCCCTCCCCGGAATTGCCGTAACGGGTGGAACCAGTACTAGTAAACGTGAAAACGTTCTTAAACTCTGGGCGTCGTTAATCCTTCGAATGAGAGTGCTCAGAGTTTGTTTAAAGGGTAGTATTTTGCCATTCGGCGTTTAATGAAGGCTCCCACCTTTTGGCTGCGATTAGGTGGGCACTACACTTTGATCTTAACCAAAAGGCTGAGTGAAGAACGCCAGAGAAACTATAGATTTCTAACAGTCCTAGAATGAATTGATAAGGGCATGCTTGATCATGTTGTTTCTGTTTGGAATCACAGAAGTAAAAAAATGGTGAACTAACAAAGAAAACTGTTGAAGAACGATGGTTAAAAGGTACGAGAAATCTTTACTTGATTAGTGGAACTGAGGATAATGACATAGAAAAGAAATGCTTCCTATAACAGTTAAATCCAACTCGATAATGCGTTTGAATATCGATATGGTCCATATACAGGGTGTTCAAGATAAAAGTAGCCCAATTGACAAATGAAAACTTGCCAATCGGGCTACTTTTATCTTATACTTTTATATTATGTAGTATTGTGTGAATCAAGGGAGAGAATGAAATTATATTTTACGACGAAATTTGCAAACGATTATTTCCCTTTCAGCGTTACTATACCGCACCAGACAAGGCACATAATATCAGAAGCCACTTGAAAATATTCTGCAAAGAATCACCGGAGGACAAATTGGACCACAAGATGATGTACACAATGTAAGTACTTCAACATGTGTGGTTGGTGGGATGGGAGGGGAGCGGTTATATTGCTGTTATAGAAAGGTTCTAATGATTTTGTTGTTTTAAAAAAAGTGCTCGATAAATGCTCATTAAAACAAGTCAATGACTTTACATACCTAGGGAGCATTTTTGCAACAAAGAGAAGAATAACTAACGAAATCCTACACAGGTGCAACAAAGCTAATCAAATAATAGGTCAAATAGTGATAATTTTCAAACGCAAATATGTCACTAAGAACACCAAAAGAGCATTGTACAACACAATCTTTCTTCCAACAATATGCTATCAGTGCTAAACCTGGACGCTGACATCAAATGATAGAACAAAACTAGCCAGGACAAATATGAAGTGTCTACGCAGAATGCTGGGAGTAACAAGAAGAGAGGGGTCTCTGTGGCTAAGTGGTTAAGCCCTTTACCTTGTGAGTCGAAGGTCGTGGGTTCGAGTCCGGACCGCGCCATTCTGTTCACGAGTGCAGTTTTTTTCCAGAGACCCTAGGATTGTTGCTGGAGCTACGGAGTTCGTGCTTGTGCAATACTCTCGGCAGGTGGCGTGCCATTTCTGCGGATAGGGACCGAGCCGTATGGGGTAAAACCCGGTGCAATGAAGTTAATCTTTCGGCTTTAAACCCCTTTTTAAACAAGAAGAGACTGGTTTAGAAATGAAAACATTAAAAAGTGGTACAACATCAGTACTGAACTTCATCAAGCAACAATAAACTAAATGGTTCAGCCAGATAAGCAGATTACCATCAGACAGTGCGTCTCACAGAGCAATGTTGCTCCGATACAATTGATACAAAGCAAAAGGCCGGCCATGCAAAAGGTGAACCTCAGAGATAACAGAGGCGACGAAAAGCACTGTTTATGAAGCTCAAACAAAAGCCCGTTCTATAAATCTCTTCTTATCCTGACGCTGTAAGGCAAAGCAGGATTTGAGAAAAGAAAAAAGAAAGAAGCTGTCCATAGATTTATATATTAGGTCACATCTGACTGATGGTTGTGGAGTCATGAGCGGAATGTTGCAAACATACAACTCTTTCATTGAGAACTACATCCACGACGTTGTGGATGTCAATGCGCTTTGGTCTTTCGTTCACATTGAAAGACGAGACACTTCTTTCTCTCTCTCTGTCTCTCTCCTCTCTCTTCTCTTTTCTCTCTTTCTTCTCTTTCTTCTCTTCTCTTTTTCTCTCTTTTCTCTGTTCTCTCTCTCTTCTCTCTCTTCTTCTCTCTCTCTCTTTCTTCTCTTTCCTCCTTCTCTCTTCTCTCTCTCTCTCTCTCTCTCTCTCTCTCTCTCTCTCTCCCTCTCTCTCCCCTCTCTCTCTCCCCCTCTCTCTCTCTCTCTTCTCTCTCTCTGCCTTTAAACCCGGATTGGGGCATAGGCCCTCAACCAATTCATGCCATCTTCTTATCTCTAGCTTTCTCCTTATAGTGTTGATCTCTGTCCCCAAATCCCGTCTCCGTGTATTTCTCGGCCTCTCCTTCTTTCGCTGTCCCTGTAGGTTCCAGGAAAGAACCCTTCTCGTTATATTCCCCTCCGGTTTTCTCAAAGTATGTTCTACCCAGCTCCATGAGAGACACTTGTTTAACTAATAATTGTTCACTTGCTATCTGCAATACTAACTATGTCTATTTAGCTGTAATTTGAACACGCTATTCACACATTTGTTTCTCCAATTACATAATGTATTTCAATATTCTTCAGGGAAAAGGCATTACATATAGTTGGACTCGCCTACGTTGGGGTGTTTGTAAAAAAATCAGAAATGCTCTATTGTGGTGCCTACCAAGTATGGAGTTCAGAGGGATCTACATGAATTTGGTCACAAGTGAGTATTGTTCTCTTAGCATCTCTATCACAGGTGAGTATTGTTCTCTTAGCATCTCTATCACAGGTGAGTATTGTTCTCTTAGCATCTCTATCACAGGTGAGTATTGTTCTCTTAGCATCTCTATCACAGGTGAGTATTGTTCTCTTAGCATCTCTATCACAGGTGAGTATTGTTCTCTTAGTGTCTCTATCACAGGTGAGTATTCTCTTAGTGTTCTATCACGGTGGTTGTTCTCTTAGCATCTCTATCACAGGTGAGTATTGTTCTCTTAGCATCTCTATCACAGTTGAGTATTGTTCTCTTAGCATCTCTATCACAGGTGAGTATTGTTCTCTTAGCATCTCTATCACAGGTGAGTATTGTTCTCTTAGCATCTCTATCACAGGTGAGTATTGTTCTCTTAGCATCTCTATCACAGGTGCGTTTGACCAAAAGGAATAGAGCGCGGCTCTTATATGGGAGACCCGTGTTCAATCTACGGTAAGGCCAAAGATTTTTTTCTGTCGGGGTATAAAAGACAAATGCTAACCTGAACAGTTTTACGGCGACTGCAGTAGTCTTGCGGTCATTAAATTCTTCAGCATCTCGTCCTCTCTGTCCTACACCGCCCAAAAAACGGTACTACATGCAGTAACGACAGTTTCTATCAATATTATAAAGTGTTGAGAAATATCTCAAACATGAAAGTGTACACACAGCGATTAGAAAAATCTAGAACAAGATTAGACACATGCAACAATAAGAAATATCTAAAGATTGGACACATGAGACAATATGAAATATCTAAAACAACAAAATATATAAACAAGTACTGTTGTTGAAATCACTATCAAGTTGGTACAAGCAAGTTCCGAGCAGATAATTTATACAAGACATTAGGGCTCTCTGTAGCGTATAGGTTAGGTGATCGTCTCTCGTGCCAAAGGTACAAGGTTAGCTCCCTCGTGGAGCCATCTGCATATTTGTCCAGAGATCCTTGTTCTCAGTGTAAGATCGAGTTCATAGTTCTATCGGAGACGGACGATAAAATGTAGGTCCCGTGTTCAATTTGAGCACATAAAAGAACTCTTTGCAGTTCAAAATCGGGAAGAACAGGCTGGAAAGCCACTACCCGGGCAAAACTCATTAGAAAAGATTTTAAAATAAAATTCTTACAAAATATCTTTATCATTCTTTATCGGAGTACCTCGTTTGTGCTACAGAGTGCGTGCACTGCCGCTGAGATCTTCCTTGTAAGAAAGAGATTGGAGCACACATGGTTACTCACCCAAGTGCAGTGATAATGGCCTATCAATCAATCAATCTGCAAGACACCATTTTTGGAATCTTTCCTATTGTAGTTGATGGTTTTTTAACGAATGCATGCCTTTCCCTTCCACAGCCTAGGCCTGCGTCACGATACAAAGATCAAAAGCTGCAAGTGGCCATACGGCTTTATGGGTTGGCAAAACTCTACAATGTTTAAGGATTGCTACAAACCCACCTTTCTTGCCACCATGGCGTAAGTAATCATATAATTCAAATACTTTAATCTTCCAGATTTTACGTTACCACTATTGAATGAAATCGTCATTATCATCATTATCATCATTATCATTTACTAACATCATCGCTACTCTTAACATTTCTATCTTATTCATATTTGTTATCATCAGTATTTATCATCATCAAATATTTTGTCCTGATGAGAACTATGTCACCTTAACAGTTCGGATTTCTTTCTCTCGTAGGCCAGATGTCCTGCCTCTACAGCCGTCATGCTCAAACCATGTTACATCCTGAATCCATCTTCTCCGTGGTCTTCCTCTTCTCCTCCATGCCGGGATTCCACCTTCCGTGATGGTCTTCTGCAGCCCTTCGTGTCTCTTTATATGTCCAAAATACCTCAATTTTCTCAGTCTTATTCAGCAAAGTTTTCTTTGATTTTGAGTTTCTTCATCAGTATTATCATCTCTAATATCATCAAAATCTATTAATGGTGCCTAACAATACTAAGAGAGATATCATTCTAAACAGTAGATAAACAGCAGCTTTATACATAGTTCATAGTTCATAGTTCATAAGACGGTTCAACTTCCGCAACAGTCACCCCATAATTTGCTCCGTTCGTGCCAAAGAAAATACACGAAAGCAACAACTGGAAATGTTTCGTGTGAACAATTCAGAATGAAACAGCCGCGTACTGCAAAAACAACCTGCTCCGCATAATGCATATGGTGTCGCTAATGTAACAACACAAAACTGTCATCACTAATTAGAATCTTCAGAAGTGAACATCAATCAGACAAAATCCAGCTTGCAACGCAATATAACTGCATACAGCAGATTGAGTTGTCGTCAACCGCTGTCCGCCATTTTCGAAACAACATAACACTACAACAAACCTAGGATGACTCAGCAAAAGCATCCCATGAAAATCATACCACAGCGTTGTTCAAGCACTAACTAGGAGCTCGGCAAACGAAACAAATACCCGACCAAACATGTCGAAATGCCTAGAAAGTCTAGGTTCAGAATCAAACAGTTCTGACTCGAAAGCCCTCCGCATTTCGCCATCTGGTCAGCTTTTTTTTGCTTGTTATGCTAGAAAACAAGCTTGAATAACAAACAAGGCAAATGAATTTAAAGACGAGAACTGCTTCAGTGTCGGATTTCAAATGACTGCTTTCCATAAATAGCAAGCCAGATGTCAAAGTATCACAATCCTAGCTTCGCAACATTTCTAGGGAACTGGAAAAAGCACCCGTGACCGAATGATGTGGCCGTTGAACTCAAGAGTTTCAGAACATAAAACCCCAGCAACAATCCTAGGAATCTCAGGTGAAAATAGAACATAAAACCCCAGCAACAATCCTAGGAATCTCAGGTGAAAACAGAACATAAAACCTCAGCAACAATCCTAGGAATCTCAGGTGAAAATAGAACATAAAACCCTAGCAACAATCCTAGGAATCTCAGGTGAAAATAGAACATAAAACCTCAGCAACAATCCTAGGAATCTCAGGTGAAAATAGAACATAAAACCCCAGCAACAATCCTAGGAATCTCAGGTGAAAACAGAACATAAAACCTCAGCAACAATCCTAGGAATCTCAGGTGAAAATAGAACATAAAACCTCAGCAACAATCCTAGGAATCTCAGGTGAAAATAGAACATAAAACCTCAGCAACAATCCTAGGAATCTCAGGTGAAAACAGAACATAAAACCCTAGCAACAATCCTAGGAATCTCAGGTGAAAACAGAACATAAAACCTCAGCAACAATCCTAGGAATCTCAGGTGAAAACAGAACATAAAACCCCAGCAACAATCCTAGGAATCTCAGGTGAAAATAGAACATAAAACCCTAGCAACAATCCTAGGAATCTCAGGTGAAAACAGAACATAAAACCCCAGCAACAATCCTAGGAATCTCAGGTGAAAACAGAACATAAAACCCTAGCAACAATCCTAGGAATCTCAGGTGAAAACAGAACATAAAACCCTAGCAACAATCCTAGGAATCTCAGGTGAAAATAGAACATAAAACCCAGCAACAATCCTAGGAATCTCAGGTGAAAACAGAACATAAAACCCTAGCAACAATCCTAGGAATCTCAGGTGAAAACAGAACATAAAACCCTAGCAACAATCCTAGGAATCTCAGGTGAAAACAGAACATAAAACCCTAGCAACAATCCTAGGAATCTCAGGTGAAAACAGAACATAAAACCCCAGCAACAATCCTAGGAATCTCAGGTGAAAACAGAACATAAAACCCCAGCAACAATCCTAGGAATCTCAGGTGAAAACAGAACATAAAACCCTAGCAACAATCCTAGGAATCTCAGGTGAAAACAGAACATAAAACCCTAGCAACAATCCTAGGAATCTCAGGTGAAAATAGAACATAAAACCCCAGCAACAATCCTAGGAATCTCAGGTGAAAACAGAACATAAAACCCTAGCAACAATCCTAGGAATCTCAGGTGAAAATAGAACATAAAACCCCAGCAACAATCCTAGGAATCTCAGGTGAAAAAGTGATCTTGAATCGAGACCTTCAAATATATAATTTGAACACAGAGAACACACGTAAACATATTAAGAGACCAGAATGTGGAAGATGTTTTAACAAACAAAATAAGAATATACTAAGCCAGACAGAAACAGCCATTCCGAAAATAAAGGCATCCAATATATCAAAGCTGTGTGAAACTTAGAAAAGAAATGAGTTATATGAAGTTTGGTAGGCATCTTCATTTTTGAATCTTCACTTTCTTCCAAATTCTTATCTTCTACTTTATTCTCTTTTAATAACCTCATCTTCTTAATATTCTTCATCTACATTCATTCTTAGAAGTCAACATGAAAATGTGGGGGTCGCCTGTAACGAAGTTGGTAACATTTTCGGGGTTCAAGATCAGCTTTGCCTAAAAAAATATATAATTCTCGGTGTACACAAGAACACTATGCTGGTAGCCAAAGAAGAATAGAAAATCAACAAAGAACCAGGGTCGTTAGTCGCCACATGCTGAGAGATATACTGAGGTGGAGATCAGAGCACTTATAGACTTAATTGGTTTGACGTGCAGTAATGATGATCCGACGACTAAACTAAACTAAATACTGTATGGCGGTTGGACTACATGAAACCCTGATCTTGGACAAATCTAAATTACAAGTATTTCTTAAGTCGAAGTAAGGTTCGACTGAATAGCAATGGACACTGGTGATAATAAACGTACACATTCTGACAACAAAATAAATCACAAGTGCCATATCATAGCGGACAAATGCAAAAATAAAGGGGGAAAAAAACACACACTAAAATGTTAAACTAAAGCAGTGGTCACTCACAGGTTGTACAAATACACACACTAAAATGTTAAACTAAAGCAGTTGTCACTCACAGGTTGTACAAAAAGTATGTCCTAGAATGAAGAAATTGTTGCTATAATTAAATAATTTCCCTCCACAGAAAACCTTCCAGTCGGTGCCTCTACTCAGACAGTGGAGTTCAAACCCAGGTCTTCTCATTCAAAGATAACAAGGTCAGCATACCTGGATGTCTCTCTCCAACTTGTTATTGTGATCATTCGTGTCATCTATTGTACACTGTGTCTCTAATCTATTCCTTTTAAGTATCTTAATTTACCTGATAGTCAAATAAATAATGTGTTTCCATCTCATTCTTTACTATTCACTCATTTGCCCCAAAAAAATAAAAAGCCTACAGCCATCACAACAGAACAAACATTCACATACAAAAAAAAAAGCAACAGCAGGCCATTTTTAAAAATAAATATTCAAAATACTCTTTTTCATAAGAAATGGCCAATACGGTTGTGGACCTGTATTTTGTTTAACAGTGGCACACGATGGGTGATGTAGTCTTTATCCCACCAGCCAGCAGCTCTTACTTTCCAGTGTTTCTCTAGTACTCACGTGAAGCTTTGTCGATCTGTGGGTAGTTTGTGGTCGGAAATAAACACACTTCAACTGGGATTTTCGAACTTGGGACCACTCGAATAGGAAGCAAAAGCATTAACCTCTGAACTGCGGAGTCTCTCGGAAATATAAAATGCTAACAAGAAAATTGCAATAAAAAACTAGAATATTTGACAAAAAAATTCAACAACTGAATAGAATCGATGTCCTCTCACACCTTAACTGCCAATGAAAATGAACATGAAATCGTGGCATATCCTTTACAGGACGCACCCATCAATCACAGTAAACGAGTCGTTGATTTTCTAGACACCACTTATACGTTCAGTAGTTTGCCATTGCTTTCTGAACGGTAAGGTCTATTTTTACCTTTTGTAAATATCCCACGGAAACGAATTTGCTTCCAAACTTGCCCACCGTGGGGTTTGAACCAGGTACGCTTGGGTTTGTGATCGAGCTCACTACCGTTTGAACTACCGACGTTCACAGTAGCTCAATTAGCTGCCAATAGGCGCTCAATAAATAAGGTTAGCTGCTAGTGTCAATCTCGTAGATAGAGTTTAAATCAATTGTTATTTACAGATGATCAGAATTTACTATATGTCAACAAAGACGACCTGCAGCTTGATATAAATTGTCTCACTATGAATACCAGAAATATGAAATAAAAATCATAATTGAAATTATGTCAATAAACCTCACACCATCATCATTAAGTCTCGTCGTATTCAATATTAACGGAGTAGATGAAGGCATAGACAGACCTGGGGAAGAGAGCTGTGGGCTGATATTAAAAAGAAATGGTAAAACATGGACAGAATTGGAAGGGATGGCAGGAGAGAGGAAGAGCTGGAAGAATTTTGTTTATAACCCGGGCAAGAGAGATAAGTGATGACCTAGAGAGACATAGAGACAAGTCGTATACAGATAAAGAGAAGAGGCAGGAAAGACCTGGAATGAATTAAGCTGACTTGATCAAGACAGATCTGGTTAGAAGAAATATGTTCATGTCTTATGCTTCAATGGAAGTTGAGAGAAGAGGAAAAACGTCATAGTGTTTGTTTAAAGGAAGAAATAATGGAGAGGATAAGGTTCCTGAAAAATGAGACATAGACGACGTTGGCAGCAGGAAATTAAAGAAAAATTGAACTTGACGATGGAGGAGGTTAAGGTGGAGACCACCAGAAATAGGGTTGTATTTTTTTTAAATTCACAGAAAAAAAACTATCAAACATATTGTCCTACAATTTGGCCACCTGTTGCAAACGGCATCGTTTTCGATGATAAACAGCGATTAGTGTATGCACTGTAGGTAGTTATTTAAAAAGAATTAATTTTCTTTAAAATATATTGTAAAAAACCCCCACTTCATCGTGCAGTGGATTTCACAAACATAAGAAGTGCAAAGAACGCCAAACTGGCATATGATGTACATATCACCCATAGCTATAGCGTGAACCTCCAAAAATGTCTAACTCAATTGGTTTTGTAGATATGGCTTTGCAATGTAACCCTTCCAAATTAAAAAAATTTCAAATTAGAAAAGCAATATCTCTGCTTATATACAGTTTAGACAAAAGTGGAGGTTCACGCTATAGCTATGGGTATTATGTACATCATATGCACGTTTGGCGTTCTTAGCACTTCATATGTTTTTGAAATCACTGCAGATGAAGTGGGGTTTTACAATATATTTTAAGAAAATTAATTCTTTTGTAAATAACTACCTACAGTGCATACACTAATCGCTGTTTATCATCGAAAACGATGCCGTTTGCAACAGGTGGCCAAATTGTAGGACAATATGTTTGATAGTTTTTTTTCTGTGAATTTTTAAAAATACAACCCTATTTCTGGGTGGTCTCCGCCTTAAAGAACTGACTAGAGATCAAGGATCTTTCATACGGGCTGTGATGAGAGCAATTTTGTGCCAACGATATGCAACTTGAAGATGTTGCCACTGACAAACTATTCAGAGCCTGACTGAAATAAATGTTAACGCAGTCAAAACCGCAATTACTGTCTAAGTACAGCCAACTCTAGATAAGTTTATAGTTGGCTCTGGTCTAAGTCAGCGCTGTCTAACACGGTGCCCGCGGGCTCCTGTGTGAGACCCTCATTGTCGCCCTATTTGACTCCTCTGGATCTAAAGCTAACTAGAATTTAAAGAAGAAAAAAGTGTTTCACCGTTCAACTTTTTTATAAGCACAATATATTTGTTAAACATTAAACAAGATTATTTATGTTAATCTTACTATTAATCTTACCTTATTATTATTATTCCAATTACCACATGGTGCCGTTGCCTCCCCAGTCATTAGTCCGATGCGCCACAATATATAAAAACGTTGAACAGCGCTGTTCTAAGGAGTAGAGAGAAGAAATGCTAACAATTATTGCTTAAGCACAGCGTGAGAACATTTAGATGGCTGATGTATTGAAGGATTGAGCAAGCATGGGGGTGGCAAATGTACGAGGACATCAGTATGAGAAACTAAACTAAACCGAACTTTCAAACTTTATGAAATGAAAATCGTGGCATATCCTTTATAGGACGTAGTCATCAACTACAATAAACGAGTCGTTGATTTTCTAGGCACCATTTATACGTTCAGTAGTTTGCCATTTCTTTCTGAACGGTGATGTATATTTTTACCTTTCGTAAAAATTCAACGGAAACGAATTTTCTTCCAAACGGCCTGCCGCGGAGTTTGAACAAGGTACGTTGGGTTGTGAATCGACCTCACTACCGCTTAAGTTACAGACACCCACATATTATATATGTCATCAAAATATCACCAATGTTTACATATTGTGTAATATCTTCCATTATATAACATACTCATACATCCTGTTTTTGTCTCTTCCAGCTTGTTAACGCCGACAAGTCAATTTCTAACACTCTAGGAAACTAGACACGGGTATCAACATCTAGTGCCTGTCTTCAACCAGAAACTGTGTCCCTCCAACTGACCAGCAGACGTCAAATAATCATAACCAAATATCATATACACTAGTAACATAAATAAACAAATATCATATACACTAGTAACATAAATAAATAAATAAATATATATTGTGACATGTGAACGAAATAAAAGTTCACGAGTATTACTGCAATTTCCGAAGTGTTGTCATTTTGTTTTGTTTTCTTTGACTGGTACCCTGGGATCTGAGAACGTAAAATTAATGTGAAGTTGAAAACTAGAAAATGAGATCTGAAATAATTAAAGTACACAAAGTATGAAATAATTTAGAAACATATGAGATAATTTGTGGGACTCTGTATTTTAAACGGTAGTGAGTTTGATCGCAACCAAGTACCTCGATCACAACAAGTACATCGATCACAACCCAAGAGTACATCGATCACAACCCAAAGTACTCGATCACAACCAAGAGTACCTCGATCACAACCCAAGAGTACCTCGATCACAACCCAAGAGTACCTCGATCACAACCAGAGTACTCGATCACCCAAGAGTACATCGATCACAACCCAAGTACTTGATCCAACCCAAGTACTGATCACAACCCAAGAGTACCTCGATCACAACCCAAGAGTACCTATCGATCCGATCACAACCCAAAGTACCTCGATCACAACCCAAGAGTACCTCGATCACAACCCAAGAGTACTCGATCACAACCCAAGAGCAATACCTCGATCACACCCAAGAGATACCTTTGATCTACAACCCAAATGTAAAAAAGACCTCGATCACAACCCAAACTATCACAAACCCCAGAAGAATACTTGGTTCAAACGCCTGTGGTAGATAATTTGGAAAAATATGTTCCGTGGATTTTTACAAACGTTAAAAAAAGAACCTCACAGTTCTGAAAGCAATGACAAACTACTAGCCTAGAAAATCGACGAATCGTTCACTGGCGTTGATGGTGGCGTCCGTGAAAGATATGCACGATTTTCATTTTCATGAAGTAATTTAGAAATATATGAAATAATTTAGAAATATATGAAATAATTTAGAAACATATGAAATAATTTAGAACCATATGAAATAATTTAGAAATATATGAAATAATTTAGAAACATATGAAATAATTTAGAATCGTATGAAATAATTTAGAAATGTATGAAATAATTTAGAAACATATGAAATAATTTAGAAATGTATGAAATAATTTAGAAACATATGAAATAATTTAGAAACGTATGAAATAATTTATAAACGTATGAAATAATTTAGAAACATATGAAATAATTTAGAAACATACGAAATAATTTAGAAACATATGAAATAATTTAGAACCATATGAAATAATTTAGAACCATATGAAATAATTTAGAAACATGAAATAATTTAGAAACATATGAAATAATTTAGAAACATTTGAAATAATTTAGAAATGTATGAAATAATTTAGAAATGTATTAAATAATTTAGAAATGTATGAAATAATTTAGAAATGTATTAAATAATTTAGAAATGTATGAAATAATTTAGAAAGAAACGTATGAAATAATTTAGAAACATATGAATTAATTTAGAAACATGAAATAATTTAGAAACATGAAATAATTTAGAAACATATGAAATAATTTAGAAACATATGAAATAATTTAGAAACATTTGAAATAATTTAGAAACATTTGAAATAATTTAGAAACATATGAAATAATTTAGAAACATGAAATAATTTAGAAACATATGAAATAATTTAGAAACATTAAACAATTTTGAAACATGAAATAGTTTTAAAACTGAGATATGAAATCAGATACCCAAAAAATCAGAAAATCATATATAAATTCTCATTCTACATGCTCCTGCACCAATTTCTAAATCCAAAACCTCTTAAATCGCTGGTAAGATTAAATTGTAATGTTAGTGTCTTCATCCAATATGCTGTCGTTATTAAACCGAAAGACACTCCACTTCCCAATTCCATCTTCAACTTCCAAGCAAACTATACTGCCGAAGCAATAATTAGACTGCCCTAGCATTAGGAGAGGTATGGGCTCTTTGTGTATGCTAAATTATTGCTACAACAGCCAAGATATGGTCCAATGTGCTCATCTCCCACCACTAGATTTCCTGCTGACATAACAAAATACTTTGTCTTTAAGATCTGGTAGATTTTTTATATTTTTATTATCAAATTTGTATCTAAAACAAGGGACGTCTATGTTATATCTTTTCTGCTGTGAAGAGGCTACCTCACTACGACTACCACGGATTCGAGGTTTAAACCAACTACTTCTTTAGATATACAATGTATCTTGGCGTCTAGGCTGTGGCCTAGGGTTAGTGACTCGGTCTATTAACCCCGACGTTCTGAGTTCGAATCACGCTGCGGACAGTTTGCTTGCAAATTGTTTCTGTTGATTTTAACAAAGGACTATGGCGCCACCCGTTCAGAAAGCAATGGCAAACTACTGAACGTATAAGTGGTGCCTAGAAAATCAACGACTTGTTTACTGTAGTTTGCTCTTGGGATATGCCACGATTTTCATTTAATCTTTTATCCCACTAAGGGGACTGAACAAGATTTGTCATAAATGTGAACATTTCTCCGGTTATGTACACCTTAATCGAAAAGGTTATGTACACCTTAATCGACAAATATCGTCCGTGTGGTGCCGGGGCCTGGAAGGGAAGCAAAGAATAGTACCACTGTAACCTACAATGCATGTCGTAAGAGGCGACTAATGTAGGCAGTAGGGATGCTAGCCTAGTAAATAAAAAGCGGCGCATAAATCAGATGTGCTGGCTTTCTTGTAGGAGCATAACTGGCACAACGTACAGTCACTCTTAGGCTCAGATCACATACAAATCACAAAGGGTGGTTGACAAGTGGTTGATATGGAGCGTTCGAAGAAGAAAGAAGAAGAATCGAAAATAAACTTGGCACAGAAACGGTGACAATATTTTATATCCATTTTATTGTTTATTTTTCTAATGAGTTTTGCACGGGCAGCGACTTTTCAGCCTGTTTTTCTCGATTTTAAGAATTTAATGCTTCTTTTACGTGCTAAACTTGAACACGGAACCTACGTTTTATCGTCTGTCTCCGATAGGAATAGGAACACGATTTCAGCTACAGTGAGATCAGGGACCTCTGGAAAAATATCCCAACAGTTCCATGAAGTAGTGAACCGAGTAACTTTGGACGTCGTCTTCATATAACTAATAACTAATAGTTCTTTGGACGTCGTCCTCATATAACTGATAACTAATAGTTCTTTGGACATAGTCTCCATATAACTAATAATTAATAGTTCTTTGGACGTAGTTCTCATATAACTGATAACTAATAGTTCTTTGGACGTAGTTCCTCATACATATACTAATAACTTTAACTAGTTCTTTGGACGTAGTCCTCATATAACTAATAACTAATAGTTCTTTGGACGTAGTTCTCATATAACTAATAACTAATAGTTCTTTGGACGTAGTCCTCATAATATAACTAATAGTTCTTTGGACGTAGTTTCTATACTGATAACTAGCTGACGTAGTTCTAATAACTTTAATAATAGTTCTTTGGACGTAGTTCTCATATAACTAATAACTAATAGTTCTTTGGACGTAGTTCTCATATAACTAATAACTAATAGTTCTTTGGACGTAGTCCTCATATAACTAATAACTAATAGTTCTTTGGACGTAGTCCTCATATAACTAATAACTAATAGTTCTTTGGACGTCGTCTTCATATAACTGATAACTAATAGTTCTTTGGACGTAGTTCTCATATAACTAATAACTAATAGTTCTTTGGACGTAGTTTCATATAACTATAACTAATAGTTCTTTGGACGTAGTTCTCATATAACTGATAACTAATAGTTCTTTGGACGTAGTTCTCATATAACTAATAACTAATAGTTCTTTGGACGTAGTTCTCATATAACTAATAACTAATAGTTCTTTGGACGTAGTTCTCATATAACTAATAACTAATAGTTCTTTGGACGTAGTTCTCATATAACTGATAAATAATAGTATACAAAATATTTCTGTACATTTTTTACTCACCTCGTACAGGAGCCACAATTGAACTAATCTAGCTCTAGATGACAAAAGTCATCTGCGTGTAGGCCTACTGTCTAATGATGCAGCAGTTAAGCTAGGGTTCACTCTGCTCATTCCTCGCCACCATATTGCACACTGATTATTATCAAATTTACATTTTCTCTAGTCATGTGTTCAAATGTTTAACCGTTTCACGCTGTATTTTGTGCATACCTCCAAACGAATTTATATTGCAATATATAAAGTACTAGACAAGCACTTGAGTTGAACCCCAAGGGAAATGGAAAAGGGGATGTCCTAAACAGACCTGGAGATGAAATCTTTTTGTGGAATTGAGGGGTGATGGACCATCCTGGGAGGCCATAAAGAAGACAGCAAGAAACCGGAAAAAGTGGTGAACAACTGTTGATGGCCTATGCTCCACGAGGAGGGGAGAGGAATAAGTCAGTAAGTGATATAATGAGTTAGGCGGTAAACATAGGCGTCCACACGTTAATGGTGGACGGGATGGGGGGGGGTGCAAGTGACACCCATGGCTAATTGATGATACAGTTGTGTGCGAATCTGCTCTTCTCCATTTTCGTGTAGTAAACTACCTGCTAAACTTTTTTCAATTCCTTTTGCTACCACCTGAACAAATGTATGTGGACGCCCATGCCAGTATGCTGAATTAGCGTCATTTAAAACAAATAATATGAGCCCGTATATTCGCTCAGTAGGGCGAATGGGTTACACAAGAGAATCATCAGTTAATTTTCATAACGAGTGTCAGTGAACGGAAAGCTGCATGTATCTCTATTCTTAAGTCTAGTGAGAATCATTCTATAAAATGTCCATTAATTCGTGAGCACGTTTGAAATTGATTTTCTCGAAAACTACCTGTTGGATCTCAGTGATTTTTGCATGCAGCCTTAGAATATCCATGACGCTAAAATAAAGCTAACCAGTAGTCCATAGATGCTACGGATTTTGCACATCGGCGAATTCCTTTGATCTTTTATGACAATTGCAAATACGGGGCTCAAATTTTAGATTTTACAGTATCCTAGAATTTGTCCATGTCAATTCTATTCATAGGTGTATCTCCATATTAACTTGATAGGTCAAGTAATTAAGTGTGTTGCCCTTTATGTGCAATCGTAAACTTGGATACAATATGCAACAGTTAGTCCTCCCTTCGGTCACCATTAGACCCCAGGGTGTCTTAACTTCACCACAAATTGTATGATGGTAGACGCATTTGGATATGGAAATGTATACGTTGCTATTTCTCAGTCTGTAATCAAAATATGATTTGTATCATCCCGAATCTGACGATTCCATGAGGTTGATAATTGTTACTGGCTGGACAAATTGTAATCCATCTCGGTGCCAGTACTCGTCTTCCTCTCGGAGCACATGTTCAACACACTTCTTCCAGAACTGCATGTCTATCATTGAGAAGGACTCAAGTGTCAGAACTTCAACATCACACATTTTAAACGTCCTGTTCTGTTCGGCAACTTGCCCTTTTACTTTAGCCCAGACAAGCTCTATCAGATTGAGCATGATATGGAGGTAGTCGCAAAGACGTGTGGCCGTATTCCGCAATGATTTTGTCAATATGAAACACCTTTGTCTTATTTGTCATCCTCACCAGGTGCAACAACTCGGGTTTCAAATATGTATCATCGAAGCTGACATTTTCCTTAGCAAGCCAATTTCTAATTTGATCTTTTGTATTTGATGCAGTTGGTACTTTGTCTTCCGCTGATACTGCGTTGTGATAGGATGCATTATCCATTACCAAGCATGATGGTCTGTTTAGAATTGGAAGTAGATCTTTCTCCATCCAGTGCCTGAAAATATGTCCATTCATTCTGTGTGGTAGTCCCTACCGTCGGTACTTTTGATTGGAAAATAAGTCCAGCGTCATGGACAAGACCTTCTTCACTACTTCCTGCATGTGTTAGTATAATACGCTGGCCTTTGCTGCTTTGTATTTTTCTTTTCTGTTCACCGTCTACTGATTGCCATTCTTTAGCATTGGTGTGGTGAGCATTGACCAAGGGTTCGTCCAAATATACAATATCATAGCCTTGCCTCGCCGCTCACGGATCTGCCTCAGGTATTTACTTCGGGCAGCAATTAAATGTGGCTTTTCACAAATAATATTCCTGCCGCCTATAGTTTTTCTGAGGTGAAGCCGGCGGCTCTTACAATTTTCCATAGAGTACTTTTAGAAATGTCTATGCTGCAATCTGATTGCAGTTTTAATTTCAGTATCCTGAGAGTAACAAGTTGATTTGTCGCAAACATTTTCAAGAGCTCTCGTCTTATGACATCTATGTCAAAGTCGTTAATTGTTCTTTTCCGTCCTTGCTTGACATTAGTGCACCTTGTGTCCTGTTTAATCCATCGGGAAAAGGATTCTCTATTCAGACCAAGCGCCAGTTGCGCTCGTTTCTCAGGGTTATGAATATCGCAATATAGATGACCTCTCTTAGATTCCCTACGGAAGTGTTGGTATTAGTAAAACTGTAACCTTCTGCATTGTTATAAATGTGCACTTCAGACTCATTATGAATGTGATATCAATGTCAGTTTTGATAAGCCAACAAATATGATACAAAAGCTTCATACAAATAGCGAGATACGCCTATAACTATACAACGGTATCCCAATTATAACGTCATATGCTTTCCGCTTTCAAAGTCGACTGGGTTAGGTGCACGGGATTTCGTGAAATTGTTGTATACTCACGATATTTCTATGTTACCATAATGTATTTTTAGAACAACGCGTCTGTGTACCGTAGATCTGTTACTATTGTGTACAATCCGGTGAGGTTGATTTTAATATAACCTGAAGAAGAAATATTTCAAACTACATCAAATTTTCTTGGAAAACAAATATTTCTCTAGCGTCATGGATATTCTAAGGCTGCTTGCAAAAATCACTGAGATCCTACAGGTAGTTTTCGAGAAAATCAATTTCAAACGTGCTCACGAATTAATGGACAGACTATAGTTTCTTGGTAACCACAGAGAGTGCATGCATATTATCTGATGCAACCCAGATGTGTATATATGGGCTACTCTTATGGTTTTTACATCAACAAAACTGCCACATTCTATATTACCACATCTACTCACTTATACTGAAGCATGGTACCAGATCTGTGAGACCCCGTTTTTTTTTATATTTCATCCAATATTCAATATTTCTATAGACAAAAACAATTAGTATAGTCATCAGAGGATATGCTATCTGTTCGGCGGCAAGTGTAGTTATTGAACCACAGTCAACTCAAATATGAGTTTATAGTTTGCTGTGATTGAGCCAACGTCACAGTTCTCCGGGAGGACCAAAAGGTGCTCAGCCTTCCCCAACTGATGTTGAAGTGTTAGCATACTGATGGCTCCCGTGGTCCGGTTATTAAACACAGTCCTCACTCTGCTACTCAGGCATACAGTTCTGTTTATAATCAAATATACGATACGCTGAGGCAAACTCACTGGCCTAATGAAACAATACTCGACAGAAAACTATACAGACCTCTGTGTGAGCTACAAAAGACAGCGAAGCTCATACAAGAGACAACATTGAATATATAGACAATATTTCAAGCGAACGAAAGGAATGAAGGATACAAGAGACAACATTGAATATGTAGACAATATTTCAAGCGAACGAAAGGAAGGAAGGAAAGATACAAGAGACAACATTGAATATATAGACAATATTTCTAGCGAACGAAAGGAAGGAGGGATACAAGAGACAACATTGAATATATAGACAATATTTCAAGCGAACGAAAGGACGGAAGGAAGGACAAAATATACATTTCCCCGTAGCCTTTCCAGACCTTGAGCTATGAAGTCACTTCACTTACCATTTCTAATTCCTAGCATGTAGACGCTAGTAGAACCGATTCCTTTCCTCACTTGTGGAATGTCGAGTGTGAGATTGAACGCACAACCCTCTTGTTTCCTAGTTGACAAGCAAACGCTTATGCATTACACTAATCCGTCCAACAATACTGCTTGTATAAGGTGTCATTTCAAACTCCTTTAATCGTTGGATAGATTCAATATTAACCCTTTCGCTCTTCTCAGCCGTTATACTGGCTATCGTTATTTTTTAAGATGACGCAAAACCATTACAGTGGCTAATTCAGTACCCATCGTAACAGAAATGAGTCAGAAAGTAACAAAAAATTACAGAGTCAATGGGTTAATTTGAGTGTCTTAACTAAAACAGAAGTATGGCTGTAGATGATGCCAATGACCAAACACTTCTGAGAAGGATGACGATGTATTTATAGTCGTACATCTTATAAAACTATCAGACGTACGCCCGCATGCCTGGGAAAGCGAAACCACTTAAGATTGCAACTGGTATTTATCGAGGATAGATACAAATAAAATGACATTGCTATTTTATAAATGATTATAGAATGTCGTCAAGTACGTTGTTGATATAACAAAACTGTAACATTTGACAACATCTGTATCTAAATAATCTCATGAAATAATTGCACATGTTACTCGGTCAGGTTTCGAACCCACGACCTTCTTAATGACAGGTAAAAGACTTAACCACTTCGCCATAGATCTCAGAGCATATGAAACTGATCACAGTAAAATAAAAATGGTATGCATTGAACAATCTACAATCTTTTCCCAGTGTTATTGATTATTGGTTACTGAACTGACAGTTTCTTCTTCTTCTTCTTCCTCCTTTCTTCGCTCTGTCTTCACTATGAGATGGATTGCCTCTATGAAGCTGCACGTCAGTTTGGGGTTCCTCGAGAGTTCCCTATCACTATCATCTTTAAGTAGCGTGTCCCTTCAGGAACTCGTCTCCCGGACAGCAGTCCTGAAAAACTCTATTCTGTGCAAGTTGACCGGTACCAGCAGCAGTCACTCTCAGATCGTCAATGACATCTTGCACCCATCGTCTTCTGTAATAAAACCGACGTATGGCCATGTTTCTTAAATATTTATATATCTCTTTGCCTTTTAAACCCGGTTTGGGACATAGGCCCTCAACCAACTCATGCCAAGTCTTCCTATCTCTAGCTATCTCCTGCAGCTCCCCCCAGATCTTCTTTATATTGTTGATATCTCCCTTCAAATCTAGTCTTCATGTATTTCTCGGCCTCCCCTTCTTTCGCTGTCCCTGTGGGTTCCAGACAAGGACCCTTCTTGTTATATTCCCCTCCAGTTTTCGCAAAGTGTGTCCTATCCAGCGCCAGCGTTTTTTTAACCTGTTCGTTCACTGGAATCTGTCTTGTTCTCTCCATAAGTTCCTCATTTGTGACCCTATCATATCATCTTAGTCCCTCTATTCTGCGCAGACACCAGTTGATGAATGTTTGCAATTTATGCGTTATTGTTTTAGTAGTTCTCCATGTTTCTGACCCATACAGTGGAACTGCTTTAACATTAGAGTTAAAAATCCGAATTTTTGTTCTAGATTTGATTTCTTTAGACTTCCAAATGTTTCCCAGTGCAATGAAAGCTCCTCTTGCCTTCTGTATTCTTATTTTGACATCTCTATCTGTTCCACCCTCTTTGTCTACGTTGCTGCCCAAATATGTATATGATTCTACCTTTTGAAGTGGATTTCATTCAGGAGATCGAGTTGTCGTTTGCTTGGTTAATTTTCATTATCTTTGTCTTTCCCTTATGGATGTTCAGCCCTAGTTGCTTGGACTTTTCATTCAGTGTGTTTAGCTTATCCTGTATCTGATTTCGTGTATATGACAGAAGGGTTATATCATCAGCGAAGTCCAGATCATCTAGTTGCTCTGTCAGAGTCCATTGGATTCCATTTCTAGTGTTAGTTACTGTGGTCTTCATAATCCAGTCTATTGTCAGTAAGAACAACAAAGGTGATAGAAGACATCCCTGACGCACTCCTGTTTCTATTCCAAAAGTGTCTGTTAGTTTACCTTCATGTAGAACTCTACATTTCATATCTGTATATGTTGCTTTTATTAGGTTAATAATTTTCTGTGGGATTCCGTAATGTCTCATCAATTTCCAAAGTGTTTCCCTATCAATACTGTCAAAAGCCTTCTCATAATCCACAAATCCGATATATAGTGGGGATTTCCATTCAATACTTTGCTTTATTATTATGCCTTATGTGGCTATCTGGTCAGCACAGGATCTATTTGGTTGGAAGCCTGCCCGTTCATCTCTTAGTTTTATATCGATGGCATCTCTCAGTCTCTCCAGGATGACTCTGCTTAGTATTTTCCCAGGTACTGATAACAGCATTATTCCCCTATAGTTTTCACACTTCTGAAGGTCCCCTTTCTTTGGTAGCTTCACCAGGTATCCTTCTCTCCAGTTTGCTGATATTTCTTCGGTCTCCCAGATTCTGCTAAATAATTTATACAGTATTTCTGTGGATGTGTTTATGTTGGCTTAACGCCTCGCTGGAATACCATCTGGACTGGCCACTTTCCCATCTTTCAAAAGTTTAATGGCTTTACTAATCTCCTCCTTGGATGGTTTCTCACAGTTGATGTCCAAGTCAATTTCTGCTGGTTGGATATCTGGGGGTTTGTAGGTGCTGGTCTGTTCAGGAGTTCCTTGAAGTATTCCATCCATCTTTCCATTTGGTCTCTAACATTAGTGATAGTTTCCCCACTACTAATTTTGAGAAACCCACTTGATTGACTTTCCTCTTGGTTGGCACAGTTATTATTTTATTTTTATGTGACTTGTTCATGGTTGGTTGAATTTTGTGGCTAAAATTTTCTACTGGATAGGGTAACCAGCCCTACACCAAATCCCACCTTAGCCGCCTCTTACGACATGCCTTGTAGGTCGCAGTGCCGCTATTCTTTGCTCCCCTTGCGAACCTCGGCAACACACTGACGATATATTAATATAGTTCTTATAATTTCGTAAATTTGTGTGAGTGTCTTAGTCTGCCGAGCCGTCACTGTTCGTCACGATACTACGAACTCTCTAATACTTCGTGTCCATGGGCGTCCACATACATTTTTCCTGGGGGTGGCAACAATTAATTTTAAAATATTTAGTTAGTAGTTTATTAAGCGTCAGTGGCTTAGTGGTAGTGAGCTCAATCACAACATTAGAGTACCTGGTTCAAACTTCGCGGTGGACAGTTTGGAAGCAAATGTGTTCCTCTTGAATTTTTTTAAATCCAGAAGCACTTGAGCTTTCAGCTCTTCGGCTCGGTACCATGGACATCGTAACCCTTCGGTTCGGTGCAACGAACACCGTAAATCTGGAGAACCTGTAGCTTTTCTGCCAGCCCGCGGAATTGAACCGCACTCACAGGGGCTTGTAATCTGTCGTCCAACGCGCTATGAACACGCTGGGCAGGATCAGTTTCTCTGGATTGTTAAGAACGGTAACAAATAACTTCCCCCTTCAGAAAACAATAGCAAACTACCGAACGTATAAGTGATGCCTAGAAAATCAACAACTCGTTTACTCTGGTTGATGGCCAAGCTGTAAAGGATGTGCCACGTTTTTTCATTTCAATTCAGTTTACTACGCGGAAATGGAGAACACTAGAATCGCATGAAACCGTGAATTAAAAAAGTATGTTCCAAGGGGCGGCACTTAACTCCCTGCCCTACCTTTCCCCTGCCTTAAGGTATAGACGCGAGTGTTCGTGTCCAGCATTCGTTACTACTCATTTCTGTTTAGAGGTCGCTTTGAACTTCCTAGTTGATGAAGTTGAAGAAATAGGAAGTGTGAGAGCTAATTTACTTAAGTGGTATCAAAGTACATATCCTGTTCTGATGCTCTTTGAGGTACTAACTAGGCTAATATTTATGTTTTCCACTCTTTGTCTGTCTCTTTCTCTTTCACCTCTATCTCTCCTTCTCTCTGTTTTTCTCTCTCTCTCATTGTCTTTCTTTTTATCTCTCACTCTCTCTCGCTTTCTTTCACTCTTTCCTTCTCTTTATATCTTGTGCGTGTGTGTGTGTGTGTGTATGTATGTATGTATATGTCACACAGAGTCTTGTTCCAATTTATGTGAGCACGAAGGGGATTTTGTACAAGACATACACATTTGATGTCACTTGCCTGAAGCTGTCGCCTAGCGTGTGCAAATCATCGTATTTATTTTCTCTTTAGCAGGTACACAATATTTTTAACCTTACAAATGGATCGGGATACTCTTTAACTCAACTATTCGGGTACCAGCTACGCTCACACGCACACGTATATACACACGCGCGCGCGCGCACGTACTCACACAATACACATACACATACGATCATGTTTGTAAGAGTTTAACTGATAAACCGAATCTGTAACCGTAAAGATCCCCTAAAATGACCTCTCTATCTAATCCTCACTTGTGAATGCATATTTGTTACTGTGATATCGAGACTCTGTCTATTTATGCGTAGTAAGAAGTGAGCGTCTGCGGAGTGAGCTCGATCACAACCCAAGAGTACCTGGTTCAAACGTGACAGCTTGCAGTTTGGAAGCAAATTTGTTCTCGTGAGTTTTTATGAACGGTAAAAATACACCTCACCGTTCAAAACTACTGAACGTATAAGTGGTGCCTAGAAAAATAAACAACTCGTTTACTGTGGTTGATAGCGAGGTTCTGTAAAGTATACTACGATTTTAATTTCAGGAAAATATCAAAAAATGTTCCAAAATTTCTTCAGAAAATCCAATTCTTGTGATATTGCTTTGTCACCGTGTCGAAATAAAAAAAAAAAAACCCAGTCACTAGGCACAACATAACTATTCTTGATTTTATGATCCTCTAATAATAAATGTACGTAGAGTGGTTGCTTAGTAAACGATGCCTACACAAATATAGTGCTGACACATTAGCTCAATTATTATACAGAAATGTCAGGGAGCAAGTAAGTAGTTATCTAATAAAGAAATAAGTCCTTCATATAATTGTTAGTGGACAGAGTGGGCTTCATGGCAATTATCTGTATGTGTTCAGTCTATTTCAGCAGATGGCTGTTGCATGTATGCTGCTGATTCCCATGAATCACTTGTTATATACATTTCTTACTCGTCATATACGAGCTATAATCCGAAAGAAAAAAGCTAAGTACTTAAATCTAGAAGAGAGACAAAAAAACGGCACCACACTTAACATCTTCTTCTTCTTGACTCTCACTCTTATCAACCAAGTTAACCATTCTTTGTGTTCTGTGTGGTTTGCGCTGAGAACGTAAATTCATTGCCCAGTAAACCTGTCCATAGATATATTAACCATTCTTTGTGTTCTGTGTTCGGTTTGCGCTGAAGAACGTAAACGTTCATTGCGACCGGTCCATAGTCACAACATGTAGGACAGGCACATAGGAATAATTTCAGTCTAAAGGATTGACTTCACTGCACCGGGTTTTTAACCACACATGGCTCTGTCCCTCTACGCAGAAATGGTACCTGTCGAGAGTATTGCGCAAATCACGAACTCCATAGTGCCGGCAATAATCCTAGGTGCTCTCTGGAAAAAGTGCACTCGTGAACAGAATGACACGGATCAATTCGAACCCTCGACCTTCGGAAAGCAAGGCTTAACCACAGTCAGTCTGAACTTAAACCAATCAACGTGGACAAAGGAGCAAGAAAATATGTCAGCTGATCAAATATTTCATCCAATGAAAACGAATTCCAAGTAAGAATTATTTTGGAAGAAATGTAAGATCCCATACTGGCACACTTGATGCCAGCGTTCTAACAAACTGATAAGATAAATAAAACACATGTATTGACAAGTATGCGATGACTACATCTGTAGGTGAATGTCTGTTATTTAAATGTAGTATTCTTGGACACATGCCATGTCTGATAGCCAGAGAGCAAGACATATTGAAAGCTACTCAAACTGATTAAAGCACATGCCAAAAGGACACCCAGATTCCTGAACATATCCATCAAACCTACACCATTCTCTATGATTTGAGGTCTCAAACTTGGTGAATGAGACTAGTATGAAAGAGAAGTTGTGGGACATCAACGAGAATCTCATGGTGACAACTGTGTTCCTCGGGACAACTCTCTCTGTTGAAATTTCTAAAACGGAAATGTGAAGGATCGACTTTATTGTAACTGGTTTCCCAATATGGCGCTCTGTCTGTGTCGGCAGAAATGTCATGCCTTCTGACGAGAATGTTGCATAAATCATGAAACTTCTAGTTCCAGCAACAATTCTAGTGATTTCATGAAGAAATTGCACATGTGATTCGGTCTGGATTTCAACCTGCAACCTTCAAAACGGCAGGCAAACGTCTTAACCACTTTGCCATATAGACTCCCTGATTAGATTTCTGAGCATAGGAAACCGATTGCATAAAAAACCAAATAGTATGTAATCGAACAGTCTAAAATCATTTCTCAATGTTGTCGAGTTTCATACTGAGAGATCTGAATGCAAACCTGGCTTTACTAATCCTAACATTGAAATCTTATCGTTGATATCATTTCACAATGTTGTCGAGTTTCATACTGAGAGATCTGAATGCAAATCTGGCTTTACTAATCCTAACATTGAAATCTTATCATTGATATCATTTCACAAAGTTGTCGAGTTTCATACTGAGAGATCTGAATGCAAACATGGCTTTACTAATCCTAATATTGAAATCTTATCGTTGATATCATTTCACAATGTTGTCGAGTTTCATACTGAGAGATCTGAATGCAAATCTGGCTTTACTAATCCTAACATTGAAATCTTATCATTGATATCATTTCACAAAGTTGTCGAGTTTCATACTGAGAGATCTGAATGCAAACCTGGCTTTACTAATCCTAACATTGAAATCTTATCGTTGATATCATTTCACAATGTTGTCGAGTTTCATACTGAGAGATCTGAATGCAAATCTGGCTTTACTAATCCTAACATTGAAATCTTATCATTGATATCATTTCACAAAGTTCTCGAGTTTCATACTGAGAGATCTGAATGCAAACCTGGTTTTATTAATCCTAACATTGAAATCTTATCATTGATATCATTTCACAAAGTTGTCGAGTTTCATATTGAGAGATCTGAATGCAAACCTGGCTTTACTAATCCTAACATTGGCATCTTATCGTTGATATCATTTCACAAAGTTGTCGAGTTTCATATTGAGAGATCTGAATGCAAACCTGGCTTTACTAATCCTAAAATTGAAATCTTATCGTTGATATCATTTCACAATGTTGTCGAGTTTCCTACTGAGAGATCTGAATGCAAATCTGACTTTACTAATCCTAACATTGAAATCTTATCATTGATATCATTTCACAAAGTTGTCGAGTTTCATATTGAGAGATCTGAATGCAAACCTGGCTTTACTAATCCTAACATTGGCATCTTATCGTTGATATCATTTCACAAAGTTGTCGAGTTTCATATTGAAAGATCTGAATGCAAACATGGTTTTACTAATCCTAACATTGAAATCTTATCGTTGATATCATTTCACAAAGTTGTCGAGTTTCATACTGAGAGATCTGAATGCAAATCTGACTTTACTAATCCTAACATTGAAATCTTATCATTGATATCATTTCACAAAGTTGTCGAGTTTCATACTGAGAGATCTGAATGCAAACCTGGCTTTACTAATCCTAACATTGAAATCTTATCGTTGATATCATTTCACAATGTTGTCGAGTTTCATACTGAGAGATCTGAATGCAAATCTGGCTTTACTAATCCTAACATTGAAATCTTATCATTGATATCATTTCACAAAGTTGTCGAGTTTCATACTGAGAGATCTGAATGCAAACCTGGTTTTATTAATCCTAACATTGAAATCTTATCATTGATATCATTTCACAAAGTTGTCGAGTTTCATATTGAGAGATCTGAATGCAAACCTGGCTTTACTAATCCTAACATTGGCATCTTATCGTTGATATCATTTCACAAAGTTGTCGAGTTTCATATTGAGAGATCTGAATGCAAACCTGGCTTTACTAATCCTAAAATTGAAATCTTATCGTTGATATCATTTCACAATGTTGTCGAGTTTCCTACTGAGAGATCTGAATGCAAATCTGACTTTACTAATCCTAACATTGAAATCTTATCATTGATATCATTTCACAAAGTTGTCGAGTTTCATATTGAGAGATCTGAATGCAAACCTGGCTTTACTAATCCTAACATTGGATCTTATCATTGATATCATTTCACAAAGTTGTCGAGTTTCATATTGAAAGATCTGAATGCAAACATGGCTTTACTAATCCTAACATTGAAATCTTATCATTGATATCATTTCACAATGTTGTCGAGTTTCATACTGAGAGATCTGAATGCAAATCTGGCTTTACTAATCCTAACATTGAAATCTTATCATTGATATCATTTCACAAAGTTGTCGAGTTTCATACTGAGAGATCTGAATGCAAACCTGGCTTTACTAATCCTAACATTGAAATCTTATCGTTGATATCATTTCACAATGTTGTCGAGTTTCATACTGAGAATCTGATGCAAACTGGCTACTAATCCTAACATTGAAATCTTTCGTTGATATCGTTTCACAATGTTGTCGAGTTCTACAGAGATCTGAATGCAAACCTGGCTTTACTAATCCTAACATTGAAATCTTATCGTTGATATGAGCAGGATAGTGCCGTGCTATGATGCAAAAGGCTGCACAGGCAAGAAAGGGGCGGCATAAGCAGCGAAACCAATAAACAATTGAAGGTTATTTTAATGTAAACACATTTAAGGCAAGACATTTCAAAGACTTGCATCATACTTAGAAAATATACCGCACGGCCCTGGATATGAGTCAGCTCTGACGGCCTCCATATGATCAATCAGATATGATACCATACTAAAGTATAACTTCAGATGTGGTACGTTGAAGTGGAGTTTTCTGTTTGTCAAATGTTATAGTTACCCATCTGCACAAATTTGTGTTGGATAATTTGCATACATTTTGACATAAATTCGAATATGCATGACCTATATGCCGTAGTGGCTTAAAGGGGATCACAACATGCTGACGTTCTAGTCTCAAACCACACAGATCACAACATACTGACGTTCTAGTCTCAAACCACACAGATCACAACATGCTGACATTCTTGTCTCAAACCACACAGATCACAACATACTGACATTCTTGTCTCAAACCACACAGATCACAACATACTGACATTCTTGTCTCAAACCACACAGATCACAACATACTGATATTCTGTCTCAAACACACAGATCACAACATCTGACATTCTTGTCTCAAACCACACAGTCAAACATACTGACATTCTTGTCTCAAACCACACAGATCACAACATACTGACATTCTTGTCTCAAACCACACAGATCACAACATACTGACATTCTGACCTCAAACCACACAGATCACAACATACTGATGTTCTTGTCTCAAACCACACAGATCACAACATACTGACATTCTTGTCTCAAACCACACAGATCACAACATACTGACATTCTTGTCTCAAACCACACAGATCACAACATACTGATATTCTTGTCTCAAACCACACAGATCACAACATACTGACATTCTTGTCTCAAACCACACAGATCACAACATACTGATATTCTTGTCTCAAACCACACAGATCACAACATACTGACATTCTTGTCTCAAACCACACAGATCACAACATACTGACATTCTTGTCTCAAACCACACAGATCACAACATACTGACATTCTGACCTCAAACCACACAGATCACAACATACTGACATTCTGACCTCAAACCACACAGATCACAACATACTGACATTCTGACCTCAAACCACACAGATCACAACATACTGACATTCTTGTCTCAAACCACACAGATCACAACATACTGACATTCTGACCTCAAACCACACAGATCACAACATACTGATGTTCTTGTCTCAAACCACACAGATCACAACATACTGACATTCTGACCTCAAACCACACAGATCACAACATACTGACATTCTTGTCTCAAACCACACAGATCACAACATACTGACATTCTTGTCTCAAACCACACAGATCACAACATACTGACATTCTGACCTCAAACCACACAGATCACAACATACTGACATTCTGACCTCAAACCACACAGATCACAACATACTGACATTCTTGTCTCAAACCACACAGATCACAAAGAGTGGTTAACTTGGCTATATAAAAACGAATGCTAAGAAACAAAAAAAAAACAAATCGTGCCGTGCTTATTTGCTAATATTACTGTTCCAAAAAACGTAAAACTGTGAACTACATTCATTATTTTGTCTTCAATCCCGATAGGCAGTCTCACTTAATACAATCCATGCCATTGACCGCTATAGTGGTCTACAAACACGCACCATCATACAACCAGCCACCAAATTGGTTTTTAACATACATCGTTTTCTTTCTCTTTGTATTAAATCTTCTAAGTTTTATCGAGCTATATATAGTAAAACGAAAATATTAAACAAAATAATATATATATAATATATATACATATATATACATACTGTTTCCTTTTTACGAGTTTCGCCTCAAATCTATGTTTACAAATGAAACTTTCCAAAATTGACATGTGTTGAAGAAAAAATATACGACAGACACATATCACAAACATACTATCTTAGGCATCCTATCGTATTGGTGGCACCAAGAGGCTTGTTTGGAAGAAAAACTGCACATGTAAGGCACCCGTTAGAACTTCCTCCTGGTGATTGGATTCATAGACTGATAAAGGTTGCGACATATATATATATAAATAGCCGTACATCGAAAGAAATAATGACAGCAAACTTAGACGTGTATTGTTTCACCTCTCTGGTGTGTGCAGATAAGGCTGAAGTGCAATCTTGGCATACACTACCAGGGTTGGACATGTGGTGTTGTGGCTCTGCCTTGTCTATTTTACTATGCCTCAATATTACGACGAATTTCAGCAGGGCGAATTCCTCTTATGTTGTTCTTTCTTTCTTTCTTTCTCGAATCCTGTATGCCTCACAGCGTCAGGTCAGGAAGAGATTTCTAAAACGGGCCCTAGTATGCGCTTCGTAGATAGGCTCTTTCGTCGCCTCTGTTATCTCTGAGGTCCATCTTTTGCGTGGCCGGCCTTTTTGCTTTGTACCCATTGTATCGGAGCAGCATTGCTCTTTGGGGTGCACTGTCTGATGGTAATCTGCTTACGTGACCGAACCATTTAATTTGTTGTTTCTTGATGAAGTCTAGTACTGATGTTGTACCCACTTTTTCCTGATGTCTTCATTTCTCAACCGGTCTCTTCTTGTTACACCCAGCATTCTGCGTAGACACTTCATCTCTGTTGTGACTAGTTTTCTTCTATCGTTTGTTGTCAGCGTCCAGGGTTGGCACTGGTAACATAATGTGGGAGAAAGATTGTGTTGAACATTGCTCTTTTGTGTTCATGGTGACGTGTTTGCATCTTAAAATTGGCGCCATTTGCCCTATCATTTGATTTGCTTTGTTGCATCTGTGTTGAATTTCATTAGTTATTCTTCCATTTGCTGAAAAATGCTCCCCAGGTATGTGAAATCTTTTACTTGATTTAGTAGGTGATTATCGATGGAGATGTTGGTAGTGTTTTTCTCTCTGGCGAATGTCATTACTTCTGTTTTGTCGATGTTAATTCTCATGTTGTATTCGTTACATGCTAACTGGAGTCTGTTGATGTGTTGTTGTAGCTGTTCTTCTGTTGTTGATATGATTGCCTGATCGTCTGCAAAAGAAATTCATTTAAGAGTTCTCCGAGGTTATTTCCTTCGCTGGTGTTAGCTATTTTACAAATGTGGTCAATGTACGTGATGAATAGCAGCGGGGATAGTACGCAACCTTGTCTTACTCCTGACCCTACGTGAAACTTTTCTGATAATCCTTATGTTGTTACCCCGCCAAATTTAGCGATCTTGTGCAAGGGATTCGCAGCACGCGATGTCTAGATCGAAGCCTTTGAGAGGCAATAAAAGGCTACTGTAACAACATCTACCACTAATACTACAGCTTAGGGTTACAGAGAGGTCTTCGCTGACTGATAGATTAAAAACTATCTACCTCTTACATCTTGGGTGCTACATGAAGATTAAGCCACGGAAACGTATAATCTTGCAAACATTAAATTGACATAACTATCAAACCTGCCAGATGGAAGCTGGTTCACTGCAGTCTTCAGGTCAAGAAAAGGTTGGCGAAAGCATTGACAATATATTTTTTTTTAAATGATAAGAGGAAACAGATAACAGTTATCTTGCTGAGCAAGTATGGTTTTTAAAAAGCCATTAAGTTACCAGTTGCAAGCAAACTAGAACACAGAAGCAAAATAGCAGACGTCATGGTCACAATGAATCAGCGCTTTCCTTCTGACTCACTTTACACCGCCTGCGCGGATACATTCTATACTATGGCGGGCTCGTCATTTGCAGACACGAGATTATGTTGTTGTGTGTCATCTGCTACACAGCTTCTTGTGTAGAACGCAGTTGTATGTGATTACCCCTCAGGTATGTAGTAATATAAACTTAATCTTTATTCAAATATCATATGATTTGACAGTATTGTCCAAGAAGAGACTAGTGACAAAGTTAGATTGACCACGTTTGTGTTGAAGTTTAAAGTGCTATCGATCCGACTTAAATGTCTTGTTTGTTACCCTCAACCCTGACTGATCACACAATTGACAAAATGGAAGTTCGTAGGATATTGATCTACACATTAAAACATTGATTTGCTTATTAAACCATAGTTATTCAGTAAGATTTTCTGAGTTACTTATATTTCAATAAGTTGAATAAGTAATCCACACCGTTATAAATACAATGAACTCGAGAAGTTATGTGGTTGTTAATTTAGTCAAAGAAACTGTGACTTACCACGCACATGTGAATGTTATTGTAACTGTAACCGATTGTAACATTATAGTTTGTAGAAGAACCCATATCCACCACAATGACAAGTCAGTATTTATATTCACTCATATATCTTATAACATTACTAGTAATGTATATCTATGTACTGTATAAGTGTACGAGACACTTCCAACAACGCGTGTGACCTTCCTTTATGATAGTGATACTGTGCCGTGTTGTATGTGACTCAGCCATATTACATCGCCATCATGGTCTACTTTAACTCTTATACCACCTATCTAATATAATGATGTGTAATACACTCAACTGCAGGGAAATTAAATCGATCTGGTCACATCAAATTATCATCATGTTTATAAGTTCAGTAGTGTAGTAGTAATGTTTGAAAGTTGTCATAGGACGAATAAAGTTGTTGTTAAGAGTTAACTTAACAAGTCATTCTGATTCACTATTCAGAGTATTCAACAGTAATATATATTCTTGATCCCTCCCATCTCATTGTAATCATCTCATTGTCACAGATATGACATTATACATAACTTCTTCTGATCTTGTTCATATCATTAAATACAGACTGTTTAAATGGTGGTCCTTTGAATAGTTAATTCTATCATTTGAATCATTCTTCCACTAATTTCAGATCTTTAATATGTGTATTTCATATGTTATAGTTATACTCTTGCACAATCACTAAATGTTTTTAATATTATTCCATCACACATTTCATATATTGTGTTTCATATATACTCTATGTGTGTTTTTGTATTTTATCCTCTTTACGTCCCTTTTAACACATAAGACTTCCCCAAAAGGTTGCCATTCTGCCACCTTTCTATTAATTGTTTCCACATCTGCCACAATCTTTCAACTCTCTTTTGACCACTCTTCTCCATGTTTCATTTGAACGTCCAGACCATTTTTTCCCCATTTCACTGTCCGTTGGAGAACTGTCCTAGTCAATGTTATTATACTTTGGTTTAATCTGTAAGTATTTGTTATGTTATACTCTGATAGACTGTGTGTGTATCATGCTATAATTTATGTCATAAGTAAATGTTTCATTTTTTATACTCTTCTGTTCTCAGTATTTATTGCATATGTTAGGTATCCTCATTTATGTTTTGAAATGTAATACTTCTGTGTCTTCGATGTTTCGTGTTTTGAAATGTAATTTGCATATCCATAATATATATACTAGGGCTGTTACAGCTAGCAATTTTTAAAATGATTAATTAAACCAATTGGCTATTAAACAGTTAATTTCAAACAATTTTTCAAAATTTAGTAAAGGTAGACGCTAATTCTTTGTTTACTGTTTACTCTTTAGCTAATTGGGTGCTAAAGTCTGGTGTTCATTCTCTTCAAATATTGTTTTTATATTCAGTATTGTCTCTTATATATACTTTTTTTTAAACCGATCCAGAAGCACTGAGCTTTCAGCTCTTCGGCTCGGTGCCATGGACATCGTATCGGTTCGGTGCCACGAACACCGTGAATCTGGTAAACCTGTGGCTTTTCTGCCAGCCAGCAGAATTCAACCTGCACTCACAGGTCACCAGTAGTGCAAAGCGTTACGAACACGCTGGGCAGGCAGACATTGTCTCTTATAGAAACTTCACACTTTTGTAGCGCAACATGGAGGTCAGTGTAGTTTTCTTTGTTGTTTCAATAGGTCAACGAGTTTGTCACAGTATATCATATTTAGGGCAGTCTTGTAGTATGTGCACTGCAGTCTTGGAGGCATGTACATGTGGTTGTAGAGTTGATTCTGTTCTGAAATGCCGAATGACAGCTTGTTCTTATCTGACCATATTTTCATATTTTGGTAGTCATCTTGTGTTAGTATTGGTAGTTTTCTGATTGATTTGATCATACTTTTCTTCAGATAATACATAGCTGATATAATTGGTTGTTCATCTGCATCATCTTCCTTGACAAGTCAGTCTACTGTCTTATTTTTGGATACTCCACAGTATTGCATCACATATCCATGCTCTAGTTGTAAAGTTCAGACCCTGCTGTCTGCAGTCCTTAGAATACTCTGGATTGAAGTGCCTTTAGCTCAGATCTTGTATCTGGTGGAAAATATCACAGATTGTGGATCAAGTTTGCTTTTGCAACAGAATCTCAGTTGACACTTTGATTACTAGGATTTATGCATCATAGTTATGACAGAATTTCCCTGTTGGTACTCTTGATTCTAACCCTGTTTCTTGACTACTCTGTGTACATTCCAGTTTCTTGATTCTTTACTGAATTTTCTGTTAACCCAAAGATCTTGTGGGTATTCATCATTCAAGAAACTGAAAGTGACTGTCCCACATTGCACGTTTCATCTCTCTAATTCAGTACATTACTCATAATCATACATTCTTTTAGGACCTACTGAATCGTTATTTCGCCCATGTGTTGCTGGGGACCTCATGGGGAGCAAAGAATAGTTAACACTGCGACCTTCATGGCATGTAGTAAGAGACAACTGAGGTAGGGGCCTAGGGAAGCTACCCTAGTAAATATAAAGCGTAGCAGAAATCAGATGTGTGGCCTACTTGTAGGTGCATAACTGGCACAAAGTACAATCCCTCTTAAGCTCAGATCACATAATATCACAAAGAGTAGTTAACAAGTGGTCGATATGGAGCTTTGAGGAGTAGAAGGTCTTTTTTGATATCCTCAATGAATAATGTTATACATTTCATGTACGTGCAGTAAATGTTTTTGTATAAATTTATTTAATGCTTCAAGGTTACAAATCATGTGCACAAGCATTCTCAGTTTCCTTTTACTATAGGTTTGTTAAAGGACAGTGGACTTAGTTTTAGTTCTAATTAGTTTAGATAAAACTATAATAAAGGGTCTAATGATGAAGGATTGAATATATTGCACTTGGTTTTTACCCCTTATGACTTGGCCCCTCTTTGCAGAAATGACATGCCACCTGCCGAGAATTTGGTTACATAAGTACAGTAACAGATTGTGTTTCTGTCAATGGATCTGTATTAAGCACAACATACACACAACTATTGTTCCATAGTAGCTGAACAAATAACATGAACATAATGACACTTAGGAGATGTTGATTTTAATCAATTGTTTATTTCATTCTATATCTGAGATCAATACTAGTTAACTTAAACATCATCACCATCAAATAGTGTGTTCTAAGCAGAACATTGCCACCCTAACAGTCATTTGGAATTTCTCTCTCTCTCATAAGCTAGATGTCTATCTCACTCATCCCTCAAAACCTCTGCAGCCATCATGCCTAAACCATCAGTTACATCTTGAATACATCTTGTCCATGGTATGCCTCCTTCCATGGTGGTCTTCTTGAACCCTTCTTGTCTCTTTATATGTCCAAAAGGCTTAATTTTTCTCATTCTTATTTATAGCATTATTCAGTTTTCTTTGATTTTGAGTTCTTTCTGAACAGCTAAGTATAATTTAACTGTTAATCACATTATATTTTCTCAAATTATCATATAGAGAAGTGCTGATTAGTGAATTTAGTAAGGATTGGAGGAGAGTTAAGATTCTGCACCGGTTTAGAACAGTAGTGTTGTCTTTTTCTTCTTCCTCACTGATTTAACAGTGGTTGGGCTTTTGTCCTTTGGCCCTGTGTCACGTAGAATTTATGTTGTAAAAAGCATTGAAAAGCTGTGGTTTCTATGTACATTCTAACCACACTCGGGCAGGAGACAAAATTGGAATCCCCATACAGTAAGTAGCAAAGGTAGAATTTGTGTTTATTCCCTACTACTAATTTGCATATTGGTCATGCCAAGTTCTGCTATACTCTAGGCATGTGTCCACATGTTCAAGGCAAGGGATCATCACACCCCAAGTCACTGCATCTTTGTCATAGGCATAAGTCAGTAGGTCTAGTCAGTATCATTCTTTCATCTTTTCAATGACAAAAGGTACATTTATATTGTCTAAGGAAACACCATTTGGTGCAGATGAGCTACTGAAAAGATTGCGCAAACAGAACACCCCCACTATACAAGTAGATTACATTTTAGTGAGTTATACTGTAGCATGATAGTAGATCTAGTTGGTTATAGGGGAAACCATCAGAGCTGACAAATGCTCATTTGATTTTCCATGATTTATCTTCTTTATGTTTGATTGATTGATTAATAAGACCCCATCATAATTGCACTTTTGTGATTAACCATGCATGTTCAGATCTCTTTCTGACCAAGAAAGGTCCCAGCGGCAGGGTACACACTCTGTAGCACTGACGTGGATACTCAATATAATTCTGAGAATGGTAAAACATTTGTAGAAATATTTTTTCTTAATTTGGTATTAATGATTTTTGAACTGACATTGACTTTCCAGTATACACTAATCTGCATTAAATTCTTCTTTCTTTTGTCCTTCTCTGCTTTTTGTCGTTAGGCGTAGCAGGTTTAACTGATGATCGGTTTTCAAGAAAGTGCACGCTCGGTCGCTTGATATTCTGTAGTATTGTGGAGTTTTAAGATGTCTGTAACTCCATCAATTCATCTTTTCTTGGTCTGCCCCTTTCTCTTGATGATTCCATTTTCAGGTTGTACGCTCTTGCAACTGGTGTATTCGGGTTCATTCTCACCAAGTGGCCAAACCATTTGAGTCTCTGTTTTTCAATAAATCTAATAGCAGGTGTTGTTCCTACTGTTCTTCTAATTTCTCATTTCTTATATGGTCTCTTCTTGTTTTATTTACAACTTTCCTCAAGCATCTAATGTGACAGATTTTCCTTTCTTGTTCTTTTGTCAGTGCCCATGTTTGGCCCTGGTAGCACAGTGTTGGTATAAATATTACATTTATAATGTCTTTTAGTCTCCACTGGAATTGCTGGGTGTTTCTAGATGCGCCTGAGTGGTTACCGGGCCCAAATTTGGGGTGTAAAGAATAGAACCACTGTTACCTGCCACGCATGTCGTAGGAGGCGACTAAGGAGGTTTGGCTGAAATCGGATGCACGTCCTAAATGTGTAAAAGTCTGCGTTTAGGGGCAACCAATGTGCAACGTATACACGTTCTTGGCAAAGATCAAACATACCGCAAAGAAAGAAGAAGATTGGAGTAAGTTGGTATGTAATTTTTCTTCTGATCTTTTCTCTCTTTCAGACTCAGATGTGAAGTTTCATCTTGAACTTACTTGTTTACATCCGTTTTTATTATTTATATTTTTAACTGGCAGCCGTGTGCTCAATGTACTCGTAATTAGTATTTCCTCGCCATACAGGCAGATTTTCTCCGACTTCAGAGGTACTCACGTTATCGTCCTGAGTAAGACCAGGGACTCGAACAAATGCCGGACAGTAGGTTCGAACCCGAGCTATGAGGCGTCTCACAGCTAGCAGGCCGAGCTACTATCAATACTCTAGGCAGTCCCCCAGTTGGTATGTAATGTTATTGACTTGCTGGATTCTAGTTTCAATCTCTCTGTCCAGTCTACTATCAGATGTGAAGATACTTCCGAGGAATTTGAATTCTCTCACTTGCTTTAGCATTTGTTTTTTTTATTTGTATGTTGATATCTTTATATTGTCTGTTTATAGTCATGACTTCTGTCTTTTGAATGTTGATCTTCTTGTTATGTTTGAGGCAGGTTTCAATTAGCAAGGGCTTTTTTTTAACGTGTCTAACTTTAACACAATATCTACTTTTTGTCGTCTGTCCTAAATAGGATTAGAAACTTGATCTCACTTACACCGAGATCAGTGATCACCCAAAATAGTCTGATCACTTTACAGGACATAAACAGATCTTGTGTCAGAAAGTTAGAAATGCTCCACAGTTCCCCCTTATGTTACTGAAAGGTTACTGAGGTCAGAATAAATGTGTATGTATGAATATTCTGGATCAAGACATGTATTAGACAATAACAACTTTCTTAAACTAAATAGAATGACGTTAATGCACCTTGGGCTTCAACATGGGTGCTTATGTGTCAGTGTCACCATAACAATAACTCTTATAAGCTTGGAATATCACGTTGTACATGCAGAAGGGGAAGAAGGAAATTAAAAGAAGAATAAACATGGCTTTACAAAAAATTAAACAACTAAAAGCAGTATGGAATAGAACTGATAAGAAAACAAAGGTCAGAATGCTAAGAGCATGCATATTCCAGTGGCAACGTATTGGTGTGAAGCATGGACATTTAATAAATCTGTAGAAAAACATATATGTGCTTTCGAATATAAGTGTTACAGAAGAGTCCTCCGTATATCTTAGACAAAGAAGAGAACAAATAGATCTATCTAGAATTCAAAATCAAAGAAAACTAGTTGATGCTGCAAATACGAAAGAGAAAATTGAGATATTTTGGACATAAAAAAGACATGAAGGGCTGGAGAAGACCATCATGGAAGGAGGCATACCGGCAAAAAGAAGAAGAAGAAGACCACGGTGGATTCAGGATGTAACTGATGGTTTGAACATGACGACTGCAGAGGCAGGATATCTGTCCCATGAGAGAGAGAAGTTTCGAAGGACTGTTGGGGTGGCAAAGTTCTGCTCAGGACAAGCTACTTGATGATGATGATTACTCTTCATTGGACTCCAGTCCAGTACAAATCTCGTAACATTTCTTTTCTTTCTATAAGATATTTCCTATCAATTGCGACTTAATCTATTTAGTCGGCAGTTGCATTGATTCCTGTTCTTTTCCACAAGTCTATTTTTATTATTACTTCTGGCTAGCTGGTATGCTATCTACGATCAAGACTTCCTGTATGTTAGGGAAAGTGCGGAGTTACTATTCTTGGTTATATGCTGTCACTTACACCAGACATCAAATGTTACAAGAAAAAACTAGTCACGACAGAGAGGAAGTGTCTACACAGAATGCTGAGAGTATCAAGGGTTAGAAATGAGGACATAGGAAAAAGTGGGT
Source organism: Arion vulgaris (assembly GCA_020796225.1). Lineage (NCBI taxonomy): Eukaryota > Metazoa > Mollusca > Gastropoda > Stylommatophora > Arionidae > Arion > Arion vulgaris. The sequence continues at coordinate 26,941,706 of CM036763.1, read as the reverse complement.
ACAACATCAGTACTGAACTTCATCAATAAATAACAAATTAAATTGTTCGGCCACATAAGTAGATTACCAACAGAGCTAATCAAAGAGCAATGCTACTCCGATACAGTGGATACAAAGCAAAAGGTGACCCTAAGAAATAACAGGTCGTGAAATAACACTATTTATGAATCCCGTTCTAGAAATCTCTTCTAATGCTATCTCTTTGAGACAAAACATGATTAGAAAACTGTAAGAATAAGACCTACACTAGAATAGTATTATATATCTTCCTGTTGTACTGACCAGTATTATTCATGAGAACATACTGTAGTTATTACATTTAATATGTAATGAATTTAGATCATTTGTTGCCAGATATTTCTCAATGGTTACACATGTTACCTTTATTTTGTTGTTGTTCAAAAATAAGTTGTTCTATTTATTCTACTGTCTTCGGTTTCTCACTATATTATTCCCTATTACATAATAACATCACCATTGTGGTATTTTGCTGCGCCGCTTTCAACGTTTGTTGTCATGGTTCATTTTAACAACAGTTGCCACATGTTTTATGTTTTATTGTGAATCAGGCTGCTTCTTTCATTGCTGTTGCTTGCGAGGAAAAAAGTTGCTGCCATCTCCAGTTTATGTATGCAATTTCTTTCTAACACCTGGTGCTCTCTGTGGAGTAGAAGTTAGGTGCTCTTGTCAAAGGTACCAGGTATGCTCCTCGTGGAGCCATCTGGATATTTTTCTAGAGATCCCTGCTCTCGGTGTTGTTGAGATTGAGTTCCTAGTCCTATCGAAGACGGACGATAAAACGTAGACCCCCGTGTTCAATTTGAGCACGTAAAATAACCCGGGACAATTCAAAATCGAGAAGAGCAGGCTGGAAAGCCGCTGCCCGGACAAAATTCATTAGAAAAGATTAAAAATAAAATTGCTACAAAAATATCTTCATCTTCAAAATTATATTGGGGACCCTCGCCGGTGCTACGGAGTTCGTGTACTCCAGCTGAGATCTTCCTGTGTAAGAAAGATCCGAGCACACATGGTTACTAACCGCAGTGCAATGATAATGATCCTATCAATCAATCTTGCTATGACCAAAACAGGCTGGCACAATTTTCGGTGAGAGGTGTGGGGTTTTAATGATATATCTCATCTATAGTTAGCATATCTTTACCACGGTTCCTTGGGAAATAGTGACAAATAGCCAAGTCATATATAACTTCGTCTAGTCATATATAACTTTATATTGTTTATTAATAATGATATTTCATAATTTTTTATGTAGTTGTTTATTGAGACTTGAATGTTCCAAGGTTTCCTTTAGTGTATGGGGCTCTCTATGGCTAACTGGTTACGCCCTGCGTCTCGATGGTCGTGGGTTCAAATCCAAACCGCGCCGTTCTGTTCACGGGTACATTTTCTAAACAAAAAACCCTAGGATTGTTGTCGGAGCTACGGAGTTCGTGCTTTATGCAATATTCTCGGCAGATGTCGTGTCATTTGCTCGGAGAGGGACTGAGCCATATGGAGTAAATCCCAGTGCAATAAAGTCAGTCCTTCAGCTTTATATTCTTTATGTTGAGCAGAGCTTCAGCTTTATATCCTTTATGTTGAGCAGAGCTTCAGCTTTATATCCTTTATGTTGAGCAGAGCTTCAGCTTTATATCCTTTATGTTGAGCAGAGCCCTTTATATTCTTTATGTTGAGCAGAGCTTCTTTATATCCTTTATGTTGAGCAGAGCTTCAGCTTTATATCCTTTATGTTGAGCAGAGCTTCAGCTTTATATTCTTTATGTTGAGCAGAGCTTCAGCTTTATATCCTTTATGTTGAGCAGAGCTTCAGCTTTATATCCTTTATGTTGAGCAGAGCTTCAGCTTTATATCCTTTATGTTGAGCAGAGCTTCAGCTTTATATCCTTTATGTTGAGCAGAGCTTCAGCTTTATATCCTTTATGTTGAGCAGAGCTTCAGCTTTATATCCTTTATGTTGAGCAGAGCTTCAGCTTTATATCCTTTATGTTGAGCAGAGCTTCTTTATATTCTTTATGTTGAGCAGAGCTTCTTTATATCCTTTATGTTGAGCAGAGCTTCTATAACCGAAACCGCTCCCTCCTATAATCTCTGATCCGACCTCTCATTTTAAAATACAATATTTATAGCTAAACAAAAATTTGCACTGTCATTCTAACAAACACAGCTGATATCAGCGCCATTATAAGATCCTGTTGAATACTGGGCATGAAATATCCGTTTTTAGTAGGTAGATACATTTGAATTAATATAGCTTTCAAAGTTCACTATCGGACCGTGCTATGATTAGTACTGGTTGACAAGTTTCCATCTGTAACTGTATTGCACTTTTCGGTGCTTCGTAACAGTATATCCATATCTCTTCACGTAACTAGTTACATATTTGCTACATCACTTGCCGTTGAAGAAAACAAAAACAACGCTAGTCTAGTATCTTTAACGATGCGGTAGTCCAATAACCAACAGTGGTATTCGTTCTATTAAACTGATAACCGTAGTATTCGTTTTGTGCACGCCTCTGTGGATAAGTGGTTACACCCTTGTCTTGCGATAAGAAGGTAGTGTGTTCGAATCCGCGCCGTTCTGTACAATCGCCATCTTTACCAGAGACGCATAGGATTATTATCGCGGAGCTACGGAGTTCAAGTTTTGAGCAATGCTCTCGGCTGGTGGCGTGCAGTTTATGCGGTAAGGGGCCGAGCCATATGGGGGTTAAATCCGGTTTAATGAAGTAAATCCTTCGGCTTTAGACCCTTTAAACATGGGAAAAGAAATTAGTCACAAAGAGTGTGAAGAAGATCAGCTGATATTGATCAAATACAACATATTTGTATGGAAAATCCGGCACAATGAAGTCAATATTTCGGCTTAAAAACCCAATTTATATGTTAATGTGCAATCCACATTCCTTACTATAATTTTAACACACTGTTATAATCCAGCTATGTAAAATTAAGTTGTTAGAGTGGGGTTATTATTTATTATAATATACCTTGGCTGTTTATCAACTCTTTTATGGATTGTTGATGAGACAAGGTTGTCAGACAGAATGAAGCCACATATACAAGATAGACACAACATATATCTGTAGATGTGACACCAGCTCTTCAACATATGAACACATATTGTTTATATTCCATACAACAGTGAATTCACTCACGACCCCACATCTATTTTTACTTCTTATTCGAACGCTCCGTATCGACCACTTGTTGAACCACTCTTTGTGATCTGAGCCGAAGAGCGATTGTACATTGCGCCAGTTATGCGCCTACAAGTAGGCCAGCACATCCGATTTATGCGACGCTTTTTATTAACTAGGGTAGCTTCCCAAGCCCCCTACCTCAGTCGCCTCCTACAACATACCTTGTAGGTCGAAGTGGTACTATTTTTTGTTCCTCTCCTTGCTAGCCCCAACATAAGACGGGCGATCTCTTGTAACTGAAAGTTGTATGTCAATATCGGAAGTCTAGAAATGTTTGCTTCATTTATCAATATCATTGTATGCAAAAGTCTGAGCCAAGAATATACAACTACTGTAGTTATCACATATTTGTTGATACACCATCAACCAAGACTATGACCTAAGGCAGCGTTTCCCAAAGTGGGCGGTACCGCCCCTCCAGTGGGCGCTGAAGCGTTCTAGGGGGCGATAATGGGTTCAGAAGAATTTGGGGGGTGTTCAGGCGATTAGTGGTCGCCATGCGTTGGGAGCGTCGTTTGGACATGCTCATGGTGAACAAAGATCCCTAGGATTGTTGCTGGAGCTACAGATCTCATGTTGTGTGTAATACTCTCGGCAGGTGGCTTGTCATTAATGAGGAGAGGGGCTTTTGCCATTTGAGAAAATCAGTAAAATTAAATTAGTCCTTCGTCTTTGAACCCTCTTTATTGAAGGTAGAAACACAAGTGTGGTGATTAGTTCACATGATAACAGGTATGAGCACATGTAGAAGGTAAACAATATACAACCTGACGAATAGGATAAGTCCTCACACTTGGTAGTCAACTGCGCAAATGCACACTCTCAGGTCGTAAGGCCAGCCTCTAGATATCTTCTTCGCGCGTTGTTGTTTTCGGATATTTTTTTTGCCGACCCAGTTCTTTCGTTCCTTGTGGATTCCATAACAGTTATTGTTTCGTATACTCACTTAAAAATGAAAGGATAAGAGAAATTATGTACAAGTTTCAGAGTCGACGTTTCATACAATACAGATTATCATTTCAGATAGCTTACCGTTACGTCGTAGATGTACTTCTATCACAAATAACCAAGTCCTTATTTTCTTCTATTTTCTGTACTTCTCTAATACTGTTTTGCATCACAGCTTCAGAATAAGAAGAGATTTCTAGAACGGGTTTTTTGGGCGCTTCTCTAATCCTGTTTTGCTTCACGGCGTTAGGATAGGAAGAGATTTCTAGAAAGGGCTTTTGTGTGAGCTGCATAAATAGTGTTGTTCATCGCCTGTTATTTTTGAGATCCACCTTTTGCGTAGGCGGCCTCTGGTTATGTATCCACTGTATGGGAGTAGTTGACTGAACACTCCATTGAAATCGCTGCTGATAAGTTGTCTGAATATTGATGATATCTGAGTCCCGACAGTAAATTAAACAGAAATGTTCCAGTATCAGATGTGATATAATTTAGATCAGTTTTGGTTAGTTGTGTTGAAAATAAAACTGGTACTGGACCATGCTTTCATTTCTTGAAATATACTGGTGAATACAGTTTGAGATCCTTTTTTTTTTCTCTAACCAACGACGCATAGTTTGGGTGATATGGTCAATATCACTCATATCGCCATTACTTCGATGGGTTTTTCTGGTACCCAACGGATGCTGTGTCGATCTGGGAGCCGTGTACTATAACTGATAATTTCAAACCTTGGATCACCTACCTAGTAAGTAAGTGCCATACCTACTGTGCTGCAGTAGCTATCATACTTTGTTGTGTAGTCATTATTCTTTCAACTGTTGTCTAGGGAACTATAGTTTACGGCTCTTAACCAAGTGTCTCGTATTGAGTTATTTTGAGGCGATATATTGTAGGATTTTATGCCATCTGTCTTCCCATCAATCTCTTGGTGTTTCAACTGTTATAAAATCGGATTCTTTACACGTCTAAATAATGAACTTTATTGCACCGGTTTCTCCCATATGGTTCTGCCCCTGTCGGCAAAAATGGCTCGCCATATATCGAGAATGCTGCACAAAACACGAACTTCGCAGCTCCAGCAACAATGCTAGGGATCTCGTGATAAAATTACACATGTGACTCGATCTGAATTCGGACCTACAACTTTCAAAACGACAGACAAACGTCTTAACCACTTCGCCATAGAAATGTTACAGGTAAGGACTTTGAAATCGAATGGTGCAACTCTTTTAGACAAGGTCGGCAATGTTACATCTCTTTCAGATACGGTCGGTAATGTTGCAATTTTTCTAGACAAGATCGGCAATATTTTTATAGAAAAACTGTCAAGTCTACATCTGTTTTATGCATGTCATTTGTAGACAGCTATGTTGCCATCGGAATTATATGTTTACTCACAAATATGGCAACTATATAGAAATAGGGATGTTATTTGCTTATGGCTGTATTAACTGAAGATAGTTGTGTAGAACATTTCAACAACATGTTCAACTGAAGATAGTTGTTAAGAACACTTCAAAACATGTTACAACTGAATAGTGTGTAAGACACTTAACAACATGTTACAACTGAAGATAGTTGTGTAAGAACACTTTCAACTGAAATAGTTAGTCAATCCTGAAGATAGTTGTGTAAGAACACTTCCAACAACATGTTACAACTGAAGATAGTTGTGTAAGAACACTTCCAACAACATGTTACAACAAGATGTAAGATTCAGTTCCTGTTGGGAAGAACACTTTCAGATGAAAATGAGTTCTAAGAACCGCAATAGAAACAATGAATATAATAAATAAATATCGTACAAGTATTGTGGGATTCCGAAAAGAAAAAAATTACCAAAGACAGAAATTGAACCACAGACCTTTATTTCTTAAGGCACACATTGCCTAGCCAACGCTTTCAACAACATGTTGTTTGTGTATCTGTTTTAAGTAAAACAGGTTATGTACTTTGCATTCACCGTGACTTAGCAGTAACTGCAAGATGTTTTATTACGTATACTTTATCATAGCTCCCGTGTTCATAAATATATATTACTTAATCCTTCACACACACACGCCACACATATATAGAGGTGCACACACACACAATAGAGCGATGCTACATACAACAGATGTACAAGAACATTCACTCAAAGAGAGAGAAATCACTTGCACACACACACACACATTACATGCATAGAAAGAGAGAGAAATCACTTGCACACACACACACACGTATTACATGCATAGAAAGAGAGAGAGAGACAGTGCATTCGCACACACATTCATACACATAAAGAGTGATTGCATGCATAAATATATACGAAGAAAAATAGAGCATCCGCATATACATACGAGAGAGAACGCACGCACACACCTACACACAAATATAGAGATAGCACGCATGTGCACAAAGAGAAAGCAGACACACACACATATGGAGAACATGTATGCACAAAGAGAAAGAAAGCACTCGCGCGCACGCACATACGAGAGAGAGAGAACAACATGGATATCGAAAACCGTTGATGATCTTAATGACGAATCAAAAGTTGAAAAGTCATTTTGTCCTCTCTTATCGTGATATTTGTTTCCTAGTCGTTAACCCACTTCTACCACCCTTCCAACGTCGTCTCCTCTGCCAGGATAAAAACTGGAACGGATCTTAACGACCGATTAAAAGAACTAACTATTATATCAACATACCAGTTAGCCTTGAGTGAACCTGGCTGAGTAACAATGATACAGCGGAATTCTACTTGTCAATACTGTATTATAGCAACTATAACCCGTCCATCACGCCATTGGGGATAGGGTGGGTGCGATTGGTAATGTAGACGCTTAGTAGTTTGGTATTTCGTACTTATAGCCAGTTCGTGGAAATCTTCGCCAATGTGTCATCTTCTAAGTCATTATGTTTTGGTTAGTACTGTGATTGATTTCTAATCATTGTTATAGGGAAATCGTCGTTGATATATTGTGTTCGCATTGCTTTTGTTTTTCTTCTATCTGATTGTGAAGTAATATGTTATTAGTAATAATACAGTAATCGTATTTATATAATTGTTAATAATACAATAATTGTATTTATATAATTGTTAATAATGCAAAAATTGTATTTATACAATTGTTAAAAATTCCAAAATTTTATTTATATAATTGTAAATAACACTATAATAGTACTATTACTTACTGACTTATTCTCTTCATGCCTGGAGGTACATAAGGTTTCAGTCAAGACTTTCCATGCTCTCTTGTCTCTTGCGACATTTGGTGCACTAATGTCCACATCAGAGATACTGCAGACACTTCTTCTTTCATCATTCATCTCCATGTTTTTCTTGACCTTCCCTTCTTTCTTGTCCCTTCTGGTGTAAATATGAGAGCTGTTTTCCCTGCTGTAACTTAATTAATTCGCCTAACACGGCCATTTCCATCTCATTTCTTTTATGATGTTATTGATTGTTTTCTATTTGGTTATCTGGATATGTCTCTTGTTAGATATTTTTTCTGACCAGAATATTCTCACGATTCTGCGTAGGGCATGAGTGGTGGAAGGTACACAATCTCTCACTGCATCCCTTATTATCAGTCTCCACCATTGTGCTCCATACAGCATGAAGACTGGTAACATAACAATATTACTAGAATTGTTTTTATATAATTGTTGAGGATGAGATATTAATGATATAATTTATAGTTGTATATGTTCATTGCTAATCTTTCTTACTTTCTTTTCTCCAGTCCTGTTTTGCCTCACAGCGTCAGGTCAAGAAGAGATTTCTAAAACGGGCCTCTGTGTACGCTTCGTAGATAGTCTTTTTCATCGCCTCTGTTATCTCTGAGGTCCCTCTTTTGCGTGGCCTGCCTTTTGCTTTGTGCTCATTGTATGGGAGCAGCATTGCTCTTTGAGGTGCACTGTCTATTGGTAATCTGCTTGTGTGGCCGAACCATTTAATTTGTTGTTTCTTGATGAAGTTTAATACTGATGTACCCACTTTTTCCTGATATCTTCATTTCTCAACCGGTCTCTTCTTGTTAACCCCAGCATTCTGCGTAGACACTTCATCTCTGCCCTGACTAGTTTTCTTCTATCATTTGTTCTCAACGTCCAGGTTTGGCACTGGTAGCATAATGTGGGGAGAAAGATTGTGTTGAACATTGCTCCTTTTGTGTTCATGGTGACGTGTTTGCATTTTATTTTGTCTGCTGTTTGCATTGCTAATGCCTACACAAATTCTGAACATATTTGCGACTGTTGCGTTTCTTTGAAATTCTTACTGAAGTTATTTATGTTGTGATCATATTGTAAGACGAGTATGTACCGTTTGTCTTGTCCTTTATATCTATGTTCTTACTGTAACGTTGATTAATGTTGATTTGTTTTCCACATGCTGTATAAAGCGAAAGTGGTGGTTTGACGTAGGATTAGCTCCCACCGAAATACTCAGCTATAAACACAACCAAGCATGGAGTTGACAAGATTCGTTATAACAAACCAAGGCAGTTGACAAAATCATCGTTGAGTAAAAACTACAACCAAGCGCATGAGTTGACAAGATTTCGTGAAACTACACCGCATGAGAGTTGGCAAGATCTTCGTTGAGGGCCTTTTGCCTCCTTGGAGACGAAGGGTAGAGAAGAATCATTATCTCTGCATTCTGGGTCGTCCTCAAAGGTACCCGATCCGTTTCAGTTTACTTGAACATGTCAGCGATGTAGCTGTGGTCTTGGGTCTCTTTCACTTCTGAGGAAGCATAGACACGTGCCGCTGGATAGGCGTTTCGTAGCTCCGTTGCTGACTAAAACCCAATGCGGCATGACAGTCTTTGTCACGATTCTCACATTCATATCACGAGGCATGTCTCTCAAAATTTAATTGCATCCTGGAGTAAAGCCTATTTTTCTCTATTTGTTTGACCAGACCGCTTAAAATGTAACAACCCATTCCACACATCTTTTCATTAGGTACATCTGTCTTTGATGACTGTTTCCTATGTGCTTGTGTTTTGCCAAGAGCCTTCACATATTGTGTACTGTTATCCTTATATCTCATTTGGGTTCTTCCAGTCGGTCACTTCCCAGAGATATTACTTATGTGATACTATACACACGTTTCGTTGTCTCCAGATCTGGTCTGGTCACCTCAGATCTGTAGATTTGCGTACATCGCATACACTCGATGATGATTCTGAAGTATTCATCAACTAAGAAAATCTGATATCTATTTTCTTATTGATGTACTAGTGAAACGACTGTGCCACAAATCACACACCGTACTTGTGTACCCAAATCAAGATCACTATTCCACGATGACTCTGTGTCTTTACTCAAGGAAAACATTTGTTTAAAACTTAAAGGCTCATATATGACTCGTGGTATGCCCCTGAAACATACTGCTCAAGCAAGACTCTGTTTCACTTCTCCATAGTTTATCGGCTCTATACAGATACAGATTCGTCTGGTTAGCTAATCAGTGATCCACATCATCTCTGCTGTGGTTGAGCCTGCTTGACCACTTTTAACCACTCTTTGTGATTTGTATGTGATCTGAGTCTAAGAGCGATTGTAAGTGTCAAAACTTCCAATTTCTACGATGCTTTTTATTTAGTAGGGTAGCTTCCCTAGGCCCCTAGCACAGTCGACTTTTACTAGATGCTTTGTAGGTCACAGTGTTACTATTCTTTGCTCCCCTTGCCATCCCCGGCAACAAATGGACGGATAGTATTCAAAGACATTTATTATTACAGACGCTAGAACTGACACGTACTGGTGATGATCGATCAGATTTAAATGTTAATCAGATCATTGATCGAAATTTAACATTCAATATTTGTCTAGCCAAGACATTTTAGTTTTCAAACTTTTCTCGAGATATAACATCACTGAAGTTATTCCTTATTTTCCCATCACTGTTTCTGTTTCATCCTCCGTTACACACGCACATTCTAGTAAATTGATATCAGTAACAGGTCGTCCATGATGACAACAGCTTGAGTTATGTATTGTAACAACGCTAGACTTCGTTCGCAGGTGATTATGTATTCATGTTATTGCACGCCAAACGCAATTATGCATTCCAATTCTAGCTCCACAAAATGAATTATGCAATTCTGCTCTAGCACCTCAAAAGGGATTATACATTTCATTTTTTGTATCCCTGCTAAAGGGATAATAAATTTCAATTCTAGGCCTCAGAAAGAGACCCTTTTGACAAACTTCCGAAAGAAACAAGTCATACTTTTGTGTGCATATAATGGCGATGGCAAGAGTTATAACCATTGTGAAAGGGGAACATGGCTATCAGATACAGGATGACAGAGAGAAAGAGAGATATAGAGAGAAAAGATACACACTTTTGTGGGAATATAATGGTAAAAGCAAGAGTTATAAGCCATTGTGAAAGGGGGAATTCAAAGCAGAAAGAGGATTGACACAGAGAGAGAGAGAGAGAAGATACGACCAACAGTCTAACAAACTGTCATTAACTCCGGGCATACGTACACTAAACCCACGTTTTTAAGCTATGGTTTTTGGAATGCACTTTTCAATGGATCAACAAATTATTACTTAATCAGAATATGCAGAATTGAATGCTTTATTTGATTAAATTCGTCAGCTTTGAACAAATAACATTAAATTGATTTTGTGAATAATTTTTCTAAAAATAAATTATATTAGCACGCGTGGTGATCAGTGGGAAAATTAGTACTGACCGAATGGTTTGACAAGTGACGTGTCGTATTCTACAAGTTAAAGAACGTTGACGATGTTGAGGACAAAGAGTTTGGAGATCCATGATGGCCAACGCATACAGGTGCAACACCTGATGATGATGATAATTTCCAGTACTAACATTTCTTGTGACATTCGGGACAGACAACATTGAAGTTGGCCTACAGAAATGTTGATACCTCTGTCCTTCTAGACAGCACGTTTCCTTTCTGTCTCAGTAGTTGGTTGATGTTCTACAATACGGATGCCTTGAGTGATCATGTTGCTATGTGATGTGGAGCGATCTTGAACTATAATCTCACAGAAAGTGTTGTCATTGATGAACATGTTAAAAAACACGTTTCAGTTTTAGTTTGGAATATCTTTTTTTTGCGCTCCGGACAAGTCCATGAGTCTCCGATCTCCTTCGCAATATCTTCAACAGCGTCCATCGAATAACCGTACCAGTTCGATGTTGATTGATGAGCCTACTCATATACCAGTTTTCCTGTTCTTTTCTGACCACTTCAATCTAAGCTCTTGCAATCTAACAGTTGATGGGGATTGGCTTAAATGAAAATCTTTTTGCCACCACACTTTCAAATGCGTTTTTAAAATTGTGCTGCAGTTGCTCGTTGACTTTTGCGTAGCTCACTCACTATTATATCAGTTATTTAGGATATGCATGAACAGCATGTTCGGTTAATCACCCAATTCATTAAACAAAAAATACATTCCGACAAAAATGTTCACCATCTTCAAGTTACATCGGGGACCCTTGCTGATGCCATTAAGTTGTGTACTGCTTCTGAAATCCTCCTGTATAAGAAAGAGATCGGAGTACACATGATTATTCACCGAAGTGCAATGATGATGGGTCAGTCTCCGTAGCATCGTGTAGCAACTTAGTATTTTGATATTCATTTGATACGTAACATTGTACATGGGTAAAATAAAGCTAACGAAATCTCACATATTTTAGTAACAGTCTAGGCTGTATGTAGTCTCACTCATATATTTGTAGTACGTACATGTTAACAAGCGCACCAGTATTCTCTCTCGTACATTTTTAACCCCGGATTGGGGCATATACCCGGCCTCAACCATCTCATGCCAAGTCTTCCTATCCTAGCTTTCTCATGCTGCTTCCTCAAGCTCTTCCATATATTGTTAATCTCTGCCTACAAATCTCTTCTCCATATATTTATAGGTCTCCCTCTCTTTCGTTTTCCCAGTGGATTATATGGGAGGGTCCTTCTTGTTATATTCCCCTCAGATTTTTTCAAGGTGTGTCTTTTCTAGCGTCTTTATTAACTCTTGGTTCACTGGAATCTGTCTTGTTCTTTTCATAAGCTCATCATTTGTGACTCTATCATACCATCTCATACCTTCTATCTTGCGCATATACCATTTGACGAATGTTTGCAATGTATGTGTTATTATTTTAGTCGTTCTCCATATATCTGACCCATACAGCATAGCTGTTTTAACAATGAAGTTAAATACTCAAAATTTGGTTCTAGATTTGTTTTCTTTAGACTCCCATAGATTTCACAGAGCGATGAAAGTTGTCCTTTCTTTCTTTTGTCGTCACACTGCTACTGGGTCGTTGCACAGTGTCATGGTTTTCTGTTATTGTTATGCGCTGTTCTGGTGGCTTGTGTGATTGTTATTTATGCTCTTTGACAGTATTCTGCTATGCTATCTAACCATTTTTTCGTGGTCTTCCTCTCGCCTTCTTTCCTGATGTTCTGTTGTAGAAGACTCTGTATGCTGTGGAGTTTGGATGCATTCCTATTTTTTCCGATCCAGAAGCACTTGAGCTTTCAGCTCTTCGACTCGGTGCCATGGGCATCGTAACCCTTCGGTTCGGTGCCACGAACACCGTCAATCTGGAGAACTTGTGGCTTTTCTGCCAACCTACGGAATTGAACCGCACTCACGGGGCTTGTCACCCGTCGTCCAACGTGCTACGAACACGCTGTGCAGGCGGGCGTGCATTCGTATTCAAGCATGCATTCTTATGAAGCTTCCCTTGCCTTCTGTATTCTAATTTTGACATCTCTATCTGCTCAATCCTCTTTGTCTACATTGCTGTCCAAGTATGTGTATGATGGTGGGACTCCACCCAAGGAGCTCTTACTAAACATGCTGTACATGTAATAAGGACTTTCGACGAACAGGCTGTTGGTAGTGTATCACTAACTCTTATCTGCACTGATCAACATTCTCACCGAATTATTTTATAGTTATGACCATGCAAAAAGTTTGAATGCGCGCGCAGTTACATATACGCATGAACAGTGTCAACGCTATTCAACCCACATTACAAGCCGGATAAGATACCCTAAGAAAAAAATAGACTTGACCCCTGAATGTTGTGCTGCGTCATCCTCGCATAATTAAACACGATTTATCGATATTCGTTTTGTCTTTATAACTAAGTTTAGAGAAGGTAATACATCTAACTAAACTAGTATATTGATTTTTATGTGTATGGTATTTATCCTTATTTTGAAGTGTTGTATCGACTTTTCCAAACAGGAGCAACAACATTGTGTGTTACTATAAGGAGTGTTTCATATTTTTGGTGCTATTTAAAGTCTTATTTTAAAAATGGTGTCTTGTGTATTTTAACTCCTTGTTGATCAAACGTCACACTACGTGGCTTTGGGTTGGGTGCCTTTTACCAGGAGCCCCACTACAGGCGTTTTTAATCTGTAATCATATGGCTTGTAAAAACTGCTTTTGCCTTGGTCCACTAAGAGTTAAGTTATGTATCTTTAATATGTCAACTTTTTCAAGTAATAGTGGTCAATCTGCAACCCTAACTAGACTACAAGGATACCCACTTAAATGTGGTTTAACTAGATATCAAAGTTATGTCTGTCGTATAAGAAGTCAATTTCTTCACTTCTAGTGTATACTTTGCTTGATAAAGGCCTTTTGGTCGAAACGTCGCTGTGTAATGTTTTTGTACTTTGTAAAACTACTTTGTTTTTACGTTTCGCCATTGATACATAGTTTTATTACATTCTTCCCTTATATCGATGTAACTAGACACGATCATTATACTGGAAGCTAAAAAAGGATAGTAGACCAACATAGAACTGGTGTCGTTAGTTGTCACACGCTGAGGGGCATCAGGAGGAAGAGACCGAAGCAATTATAGACTAATTGGTTCGATGTACAGTGATGATGATCTGGCAATTAAACTAAACTAACATCTGACAATCGATGAATATATTGACTCATACACAGTATCATGTCTTGGAAACTCAAATATGTTGGTCACATTTAAACGTCACATAGTTTGTGAGTCGGCTCTGATAGACTTTACTATGACCAATCATATCTGATACCATGCTACAATAACTCAGTAGATGTGTTACGTCGCTGTGTATTTCTTTTTGTACTTTGTACAACTACAGTACTTTGTTTTTTTTACGTGTTTCGCCATTGCTATATAGTTTTATTGCAGTCTTCCCTTATATCCATAATACTATAGAGTACGATTTTGTGTTCATGAAATCTTAACAATAATTAATAGGTACAGATTTGTGTTTTATTGGACAATATTCCACCATGTTACTTTGAGTTGGGACATATAACACAAATTTTTTTTTTTTTAAAGGACTTTGTTACAGAAAGTATAATGAAATACTGACATGGTTAGGAACAGTTTCAGTACCATATTTTAGTAGGAACTGATTATTGGTTACTGAACTCACATCACTCCCGTCAAACACATAGGTGCTCAGTATTCCCCAATCTAAGGGTACGCATACTGATGGTTCCTGTGGAAGCTGGTTAAACACACTCCTCTCTGTCCCTCAAGCAACCAGCGCTACTTGGACAACGTATAATTCCAAACTTCTTAAATAGCTGGATCAACTCAACGTCAATTTTAGTGTCCTCAGTAGGTCGTCAAGAGACCGAAGAACATCCCTTCTATCCATCCTAAACTCCTTAATCAGTGCAAGTCTGTCCGCTCTCTCGTTGCCTCGAACAACTGCATTTCCAGGACAGTAGATCGACGTGAGTCTCTGACGGTTGGTTTATTAAGAGCGCTGAATTGAAACACTGATATACATGTTAATGATAAGTTGCAGCCTTTTGTTCTATTACCAGCGCGGAAAGGAATAAGAGAAGAAGAAACACGTCACATTAGTTTATAGATAATAATAATGGTGTAATTATTCCTTGAGAATAAATGATCAAAGAATACCAAAGCAGACATTGAAGTGGGATGCAACGGGTTCAAGAAAGAGAGGATGACTTAGGGATACACTGAAACGAGAGGTAAGAAATATCGATCTCAGTTCCATGGAGGAGATTGAGCGAGTTGTCCGGGATAGAGCGAGTTGTCCGGGATAGAGAGGTAGGAAGAAATTTCTTGCAGGCCCTATGTAACGTATAACGATGCGAGAGAAATTATTATTATTATAATGGAGGACATGGCGCCTAGTGGATGATGAGACGGGGGATGAACATGACATTAAGGAAACCTTGAATGAAGCTATGGAAAGACTATAAAACTGGTTAGAGATCTAGTCTTTTAGGTTGTAGTGATGTATGTAACGTTCTATACATAGGACATGTAACATGAAGAATCATTATGTTATGTCTGTAACATAAATCATATTAACGCTATCACGTAGACCATTTCTAATATTCTTGCTGCACCAACTATGTGTAAGGAAGCCAATTGTTAAAACTGTCACTGTTCTTCGATTGACACTAACGGAACTGAATGTTTTAGCTAGTGATCTGCTAGTTAACGTCATGGCCGCGGGTTGCATATGTTTAGATAGATACAGCGTGACCATTTAGTGGTGTTATATATATCATTTAGTGGGCGTCTGTAGCTTAAGCGGTAGTGAGCTCGATCACAATCCAAGTGTACCTTGTTCAAACACCGCGGCGGGTGGTTTGTAAGCAAATTAGTTGACGTGGATTTTTACGAATGGTAAAAAAAATACCTCGCCATTCAGAAATCAATGGCAAACTACTGAACGTCTAAGTGGTGACTAGAAAATCGACGACTCGTTTACTGTGGTTGATTGCGACATCCCGTAAGGATATGCCACGAGTTTCATTTTTCATTATAGTTGTGTGTTTCAGTAACATTGAGTTACGGTGCACGCCCCTCGCTCCATAAATACTTGGTTCACATCCCGTTTGCAGCGATCATACTATTTGTGTGCAGTGATCTTTGATCTCAATGTAGGTGAGATCGAATTCCCTAGTTCTGACGGAGACCAAAGATAAAACATGGATACCATGTTCACGTTGAGTACATAAAAGTACCATTGGATAGTGTACAATCGATAAGAATATGCTTTAAAAGCTACACCATGAGCAAAAAAAGAATAATTAGTTACAAAGTAGAAACTCTGTACATGTACATTTTTGTCATCCTCAAAATTATTACACCGGGATCCTCACCGGTGCTACGGAGTTCCTGCTGCTGAAATCGTCCTGTGTAAGAAAGCGATCGGACAGCCATGATTATTCATGGAAGTGTAATGATGTTGTTGACTCTATCAGTCAATTTATTGAACGGTTTTTCTATCAGTATTTATATCTGACACTGTCGTCTCTACTTCTGTGATTTCCTACTTTTGTGCTCTCTACTTCTGTCGTCTCTTATTCTGTCATCTCTGCCTCTGTCATATTTTCATCTCCGTCTGTCATTTCTTCTGTCATATTTTCCTCCACTTCTGTCATATCTGTCTACTTCTATCTTGCTCTGCTTCCATCATTTCTCTGTTTCCATTGTCTCTCTTATTTGCTCTCTTGTAAGTGAATATCGATGCAAACAATAGTCAGTTGATGTACATCCTCGACCTAGACTATCTCACCAACTTATTGTGCAATTATTCAATCAATGTTTTAGAACACTCTTTATATTTGACCTGACATGCTCGTTCACTGACATACATTCAGGTTATGTTTCAAGTGAATTTTTATTGATTTTTTTTTTTGAATGAACTGCTTAAACATTCTCTGTCTCTTTTCTCTCACACACACACACTATGTATACATATATTGTGTGTGCATTGGTTGTATGTTCTCACACAAGACATTGATGATAAGTGGCAACTGTTCTCTTGTGACGTCTATATTTACTTTCTCATAGATCACTTTGTTATCAACTGAAATTACTTATAATATAAATTGTGTGGTACCATGTTTAATGTTATGACTTTTCCCAAGGTTAACGGGAGCATCCAGAATGAACTCAAAATCAAAGAAAACTAACCAATATTGCAAATAAGAATGAGAAAATTAAAGTATTTTGAACATATAAAAGACACAAAGGGCTGGAAAAGACCATCATGGAAGGAAGTATCCCGGCAAAGAGGAGAAGAGGAAGATCACTGAGAAGTGGATTCAGAATATAACTGATGGTGTGAGCATGACCTTTGCAGAGGCAGGACATTCGGCCTATGAGAGGGAGAAATTGCGAAGGACAGTTAAGGTGGCCAGGTTCTGCTCAGGATAAGCTATTTGATGATGACGAACAGGAGCATTCCAGCAAGACAGCACTGCAGGGGCTGCTACTATGTTACCATATTCCTTGCACATGCAGGCTTTAGTCATTATATATGCTATAGTCTTAGACTATAGAGAGTTAGAGGTTGGTGCGCTTGCTTAGCATTCAAGAGGCTAACGGCACTTACCAGAATTTGACGAACGTAACATGTTATGTGCTTGATAAGTCCAGTTCTGATGTTATTAACATTATATCTTGTTTTACTTCCAGAGTGATGGATTTTTACAGTTGTCAAGGTCTACAAACAGAACACACAAATCCTTGTAACCTTAACAATGGCTTCAAACTACTGTTCTGCACAGGGCCGTTCCAACATGTCATCGACCAACAGTTCAGACACAAGACTACCTGGAGCTCAGAATGGACATCAGTCACCAATGGAACATTCAAGCTCAAAGGAAAACGAGCTTCTACAGATCTCCAAATTACCAGCTTCCTGTTACATGATCCGACCCAAACTGACAGAGACATCTCAGGATGGCAGCACCAGATTCACGATACCCAGGTATCCAGAGGAAGCAATGGCAGCCATGCACAACTTCCGACAAAACGGTTCCCTTTGTGATGTTACACTTCGGGTAGCAGGTGAGCAGATCACTGCCCACAAAGTAGTCCTAGCTGCTTGTAGTCCATACTTTCAAGGCATGTTCACTCACGGAATGAAGGAGGCCAGTTTAAGTGAGGTAGAAATTCGAGAACCAAGTATATCAGCGGAGTCTGTAAGATCACTAGTGGAATTTGCATACACTTATGAAATCTATGTCACACAATTCAATGTTCAATCACTGCTTATAAGCGCCATGTTTCTTGAAATGCGCCATGTAGTGGAAGCATGTACACTGTTTTTAGAGCATCAGTTAGACCCCAGCAACTGTATAGGATTTTCTCATTTCGCATCTCATCATGGCTGCTTGGAACTGGAATCCAAGGCTAATAAATACATTTATGAACACTTCTGTGAGATGATCAAATATGATGAGTTCCTCACACTTGATGCACATGATGTGGTCAGAATTGTCCAGCAGGATGAACTCAACATTAGGTAAGTTTTTCAATTTGTCCAGTGTGTCATTTCACATAATAAGTTTGAAGATCTTGGTAGATATAAGGATTCTGGATCAATCAGTTCCACATAAAAATGCGTCTAAAGTCGAAGATTGACTTAGTTGCGCTGGGTTTTACCCCTTATGGCCCGGCCCCTCACTGCAGAAAGGAAACGCCACCTGCCGAGAGTATTACACAAAGCACAACCTCTGTAGCTCCAGCAACAATCCTAGGGGTCTCTGGAAAAAATGCATTTGTGAACAGAAGGGTGCTGTCCGGATTCGAACTCAAGGCAAAAGGCGTAACTACTTAGCCACAGAAACCCATGTGGTGGACTATATGTTGGGTAACATTGGGATTCTAGATCTAATCACCATATATTTATATATATATGGTGATTAGATCTAAGAATCGCACAAGTGGTTACCGGGCCTAAATTTGGGGTGTAAAGAATAGAACCACTGTTACCTGCCACGCATGTTGTAATAGGCAACTAAGGGAGTTTGGCTGAAATCGATGCACATGTCCTAAACATGTACAAGTCTATACGTTTAGGGCCTACCAAACCAATGTGCAACGTATACACGTTCTTGTCAAAGATCAAATTTATCACAAAGAGTGATTAAAATTGGTGGTAAAGAACGAACACAAAGAGGAAGAAGATATAAGAATCAACCATAGCAGGTATTTGTTCTATACAGCTTTCATCAAGTGTGATTCTTTCTTTTCTCTAATCCTGTTTTACCTCACAGCTTCAGGATAAGAAGGGATTATTAGAACAGGCTTTAGTTTGCGCTTCATAAACAGTGTTTTCCGTCGCCTCTGGTATCTCTGAGGTTCACGTTTAGCGTGGACGGCCTTTTGCTTTGTATTCACTGTAGCGGAGTAACATTGTTCTTTGAGGTAAACTGTCTGTTGGTAATCTGCTTATGTGTCCAAACCATTTAATTTGTTGTTTCTTGATGAAGTTTAGTCCTGATGTTGTACCCACTTTTTACCTGTCTTCATTTCTAAACCAGTCTCTTGATACTCCAAGCATTCTGCATAGACATTTCATCTCTGTTGTGACTGGTTTTATTCTATCATTTGATGTCAGCGTCCAGGTTTGGCACTGATAGCATAATGTTGGGAGAAAGATTATATTGAACAATGCTCTTTTTTGTTGTTCATGCTGACATGTTTGCATTTCAAAATTGGCGTCATTTGTCCTATGATTTGATTTGCTCTATTGCATCTATGTTGGGTTTCATTAGTTATTCTTCCATTGTGATATGAACCCAAAAGGTGGTGTTAACATCCATAGGTATTGTTACACACTCTTGTCCATGTTTGATATTTGTAGGACAACACACCTGCTATTTGACATTTTCAGCACTGCCCATCTATTGGGACTAATTTCATTGTCTTCATTATTGATGATAAGTTTGGTTTGGAATATATTTTTGTTAAAAATAATATTGGTTGTCTTTGTATTCAAAAAGTGACTGGTCTTCAATATATTTGTTTTGTTTAAAGGACAAGATTATGTGTGTACTACACATGCTAGATATATGATTGTTTTATATAACTATGTATATGTATATGTAAAATGTGGGGGTAGAACTAATAGTTTTTGAATCATCTTATATTTTTAGATGTGAGACCCAAGTCTTTCAAGCTGTTGTCAGGTGGGTAGAGCATGACGCAGATAGACGACTCTCCCAGTTGGAAGACCTACTTGAGAAGGTTAGGTTATCTAGCCTTGCTCCATGTTTCCTGGAAGATCAGCTGGAGAAATGCTACATTATCAAACAACTTCCTAACTGTGTTAAACTGCTGCTTGCCAAACTTCGCAATTTGAAACAGCATGGAGAATGTCCAGATCTGCCTAGAAAACCTTGTAAACCACTGGTTATTTACACAGTGGGAGGATTCTATCGCAAAGTCATGGACTCTTTGAAATCTTTTGAATGCTATAACCCCAGAAGCAAAGAGTGGACTCGTCTTCCAGAGCTACCTAGTCCTCGGTGTGGGCCTGGGGTAACTTCATTGCTAGGGCTGATCTATGTTGTTGGGGGTAGGATAATGAGGTGTGGAGAGAGTGTGGACTCATGTTCTATGGATGTTTACAGCCCAGACGAGAACATGTGGACCAGCAAGACACCCATGAGCACTGCAAGGAACCGTGTTGGAGTGGGAGTGTTGGATAACATGGTGTACGCTGTGGGTGGATGTGCGGGCGGGGAGCTTCACAGGTCTGCTGAGAGGTAAGTTTTACTCATAAACTTGTTCTCAGCTTGTACACTCTTGAGTTCTAGTACAGTCTTTGTTTTTGTTATTCAATGTTTGTAATTTATCCCCATTCTAACTTAGTGAAAGATGTGCATGGCGGCCCCACACCCCCAAAAAAGTTAAGAACCATTGATGTAGAGCAGCGTTTCCTAACTGATATCCATGAACCCTTGGGGTCCGCGAGGTACTCACAAGGGATCTTCAAGCGTTGAAGAAATATTATGATCTTTGACATTTCAAACAGAAAAATAAATTTTAAGCCTAATTATAGGCCTAATGTTTTCTTTGTTGTTTATTAAAATGATAAATTTCAGACATTGTTTACTATTGTAACACACAAATAATTAGTTCCTGTCCATTTTCATATATAGAAACTTTTTGGATCCGTGCAACAAAATGTATTAAGAAGAAGGGCTGCGGTAATGCAAAGTTTGTGAACCACTGATGTAGAAAATAGCAGCTATAGATTGTTTGTGCAAAGTTGTATAAGATATCCATTATAAACCTGTTTCTTGCAGTTTCATATAGAATTTACTATATATATTAAGAATACTACAAGAACAGAGTATATTGAAAGTTCAAATAGATCTATCTTCTTTTGTTGTCACACTGTTACCAGTTTGTTGCCCAGTGTCGTGGTTTTCTCTTGTCTTGCGCTGCTCTAGTGGCTTGGGTGATAGTTATTTTTGCTTTCTGGCGGATTTCTGCGATACCATCTAACCATCTTTTTCATGGTTCTCACCCGTGTAGTGCCGGGGCTCATAAGAGAAGCAAAGAATAGTACCACTGCTACCTACAAGGCATGTCTTAAGAGGAAACTGATGTAGGACCTAGGAAAGTTACCTTAGTAAATAAAAAAGCATAGCAGAAATCGGATGTGCTGGCTTACTTGTAGGCGCATAAGTGGCACAACGTACAATCGATCTTAGGCTCAGATCACATACAAATCACACAAAGTGCTTAACGAGTGGTCGATATGGAGCGTTTGAAAACTTTTTTAATGGAGTATCTTTGCAACTAATGTTGAATTAATGAATGAGATCAAGACACAGAGAAGGCTTATCATCAATATAAGAAAGAGGCAGTCATCATTTTTCGGGCATGTGATGAGGAGGGAAGGTTTAGAACACAATGTGACAACCGGTAAAATCGAGGGTAGACGAGACAGAGGAAGACAGAGAGAGAACATTTTGGATAGCCTGACTTCATGGCACGGGTAAGCGTCAATATCTGAGTTGATAGCAAACACCAACGACAGAGATTTGTGGAGATCCATGATTGCCTACGTCAGCTGGCACGGCACCTGATGATGATGATGATCTTTGCAACTGTGAATTTTTCTGTTATATATAGAACAGCTGCTGCATCTGGTACAGCCGTATTTTGCAATTGGACTATATTGAAAAGCTGTTTCAATTGTTAAAACTGTTTTTTCTTTTGGTGCTATTTGGTTATATAAAAAAGCTGTTGCAAATCTAATTTCAATATCGCGGATTCTTCTTCTTCTTCAGCTTTTCGAACCTATGAGATTCATTGCTGCAGATGTCAGCTTTCTACATTTGTCAGCTTTCTACATTGATCTCTATTCTTATCCTTCTTCTCCCAAGTGCTGGATCCTAGTATTTCTATGTCTATTTCAAAGTGATATCACCATGGTTTTCTTAGTCTGCACTCTGGTACCTTCCCCATTAATCTGTTTTGTATATTCACTTTTAGGCTCTCTGCCATTCTGTCAGTATTTCCTAGCTAATGTTTTCTATTCATCTTCATGATAGTTGTAATTAATGGCGTTTTCACCATCATGTAAGTAAAGTTTTTTCCTTACATATACCAAGATCTATCGTTACATTACTATTGAACACTTTCAAAGATTTCAGTTGTAATAGACTAATTGAAAGATTGCCGCTAGGTTACATGTGGTATAACATGAACATACGACACACACACACACACACGTCACATGTTAATAGTTTTGAACAATTCTGCTATTCATGCTGGCTTGTTTCATGTACGTCAATGCTGCAGTCTTTTCAACTGACAATTTTTCTGTTCCGTATATTCAAATTGTTCAAAGAGAAACGGATGTCGGAGCAGTTAGTATACCGGGATCTCATACTTAAGGACACATGTTCTTTCTTTCTGTTCGTAATGAAAAAGGACGTTTGATACGTTATTTTAAAAAAGGGTTTAAAAGCCGAAGGATTGACTTCATTGCACCGGGTTTTACCCCATATGGCTCGGTCCCTCTATATTGCACAAGCACGAACTCCATAACTCCGGCAACAATCCTAGGGGTCTCTGGAAAAACTGCACTCGTGAACAGAAGGCCGCAGTCCGGATTCGAACCCACGACCTTCGACTCGCAAGGCAAAGGGCTTAGCCACAGAGACCCCCGTGATGGGTAATTCTAGATGTGCTCAATGTGACAAGCCTTATACAGCTAACCTAAATTTTCTTCTGCATGGCGATGCATGGGTATGCACTGATGGCTCAGTGATTCGAGGTAAGTAAAGTGCATGGGCATTTACTACGAGCTCAAATGCAAAACTGTCTAGGACAGCTGTGCCTGTGCTGTAATTATGAGCAGCCTCACAATAGAGATCAAAGCGATAACTATGGTTCTGAAGTGGTTGAGTACACATGAATTCATACAAGCTTGAGCGACTCTATGAATATGCTCAAGAAATACATAGTTGAAGTTAACAAATTGCTAGGAAGCTGGTAAGGTCTGAAGTTTTAGGTGGTAATTTTAAAGTTCCAATTTACAACAAAATGAATAACAAAAGGACATTGAAATGAATTTATTTTATTAATTGGGTAAATATATCCTTAATGAACTCTTGGCATTGTTCATAAATTATGTGGTAGCAATTATCATTGACTTATAAAAATGTTGAAATATATGAATGGTGTGACTAAAAACGTGCTAGTAAAGAGCCATCACATGACAATTTTGTGTTGAAGGACATGCATACTGATGGTTCTCGTGGTTTGCTGGTTAAACACACTCCTCACTCTGCCCTTCGGGCATCGCTCTACTTGTACATGTCATGTTAAACTTCTTAATCAGTGGATAGATTCAACATCAATTTTAGTGTCCTCATCGAATACGTTATTTTTAGCGACGTCTGCGCCTTTTTTTGGCTGAAACATTCGTTGTCATCACGCAGTTTGGGGGATGGGTTTAGCCATCTTCTATTTTACTTACATAGTCAAATGTAGCCTGTTACCAGTATCACTTGTTGGAAGGGGAGTTAGAGTCTTGGTCAGCTCCGACTCGCTGACAATCCGTAATCTCATTTACGCGCGTCCTAGACTATAGGAATATGCATTCTAGAACCAGTACAGTTTTCTGAAGGTAAAACTATACGGTGAAGTTTTCTGGAAAAGAGACAACGGTGCCATGTATTTCTCTGATCACTATCGTATGCATAACAGATCTGCGAGTCAATGAACAAAAGTGCGTTGTCCTGCTAGTTTACAACGCAACTACGATATTTGTGCGTTTCCGTCTAGCACACCAGATGCCTTCATGCGTTTTGTTTGAGTTCGCTTTCACTAACCAGTCACAGCGTCTACACTAACTACCATGAAGTACTTGCTATTATTCTCTGTGTATTAGGTCTATACCGTCATCCCGAAAACTGAGCAGTTACACATGCGAAGATAAGGATCAACGACACAGTAGTTTTGGACATATCTAACTGGTAGTATGCTTCCTCTTCTTCTTCTTCTTTCACCATGAAAATGTTCCATTCGAGTTCATACAGTAGATGTGTTGAAATCTAAGACATGTCTGGTCAACCACTAGTAATAACTGTTATATGAAAAAGAAGAGAGAGATATGTTAGGCATACTCTGAGAAGAAATGATTGAAAAAATCACAAAGCAAGCGGTTCAGAAGGCAAAGAGTTCAAGAAAGAAAGGATGCCCTAGAAAAACCCTGAGATAAACTTTACTTAGAGAGGCAAGAAATATTGGATTCAATTTCATATAGGAGACCTAACGAGTTACCCAGGATAGGGCGGTATGGATACATTACTTGCAGACCGTATGTAATGTATAACGGTACAAAAGAGATATAATAATACTGCATACGTGCTATAAGTACTCCATGACAAAATTAGTACTAAGTTTACAAACTTTTTTATTTCCCTAACCAAAAACCAATAATATTTGCTTGATTTCTGTGCGAACACACCATTCCCCAAAATAGTGAAACACGTACAAACAAAGTACTATAGTTTTACAAAATACAGAAACAGTGACGATAAACAGCAACGTTTCGACCAACAAGGCCTTTATCAAGCAAACGAACAAACAGGAGTGACAAATTAAAATGAAACACAAATGGACGACCAAATACAAACGTATCTAAGGAAAATCTGGAATAAAAACAATAACGAAATAAATGTAACACTAAAAACAGGAATAGAACGGAAAAGAAACAATGAAACATCTAGTAAATATATAACTTGAATACATGCAACATATACCCATATCGATTACAAAGCATGGGAAGGGAAAGTACTAAGAAGCATAAGAATGTAATACATGCAACATAAACCCATATAGATTACAAAGCATGGGAAGAGAAAGTACTAAGAAGCATAAGAATGTAATACGTTGAGCCCGCGTGGTCGCAAGGCACCATACAAAGAAATCAACCGATTCTCCAGAGCAAATCTACTACGATCATCAGAGGAACATGATCGGATGGCTGTGACCTGGACATCGCAAGCTCCTGAATGGCCAGTATCATTGAAAAGGGTAGCTACAGGGGTCACATTATGTAATACAGACCCGCACGGTGTCTTTTCCTAAAGCCACGTTCGTTGTTGAAGACAGTTTCACGTGCGAGTCCCGTAATATTATCTATGCCATTATCTGCAAGCGTGCAACAAGTCCTATATTGGGAAACCGGCAGGAGACTCAGTGACCGATTCGCCCAACATTTGCGCGATATACGCCAATGCTCTGTGACCCCTGTAGCTACCCATTTCAATGATACTGGCCATTCAGGAGCTTGCGATGTCCAGGTCACAGCCATCCGATCATGTTCCTCTGATGATCGTAGTAGATTTGCTCTGGAGAATCGGTTGATTTCTTTGTATGGTACCTTGCGACCACGCAGGCTCAACGTATTACATTCTTATGCTTCTTAGTACTTTCTCTTCCCATGCTTTGTAATCTATATGGGTTTATGTTGCATGTATTACATTCTTATGCTTCTTAGTACTTTCCCTTCCCATGCTTTGTAATCTATATGGGTATATGTTGCATGTATTCAAGTTATATATTTACTAGATGTTTCATTGTTTCTTTTCCGTTCTATTCCTGTTTTTGTGTTACATTTATTTCGTTATTTGTTTTTATTCCAGATTTTCCTTAGATACGTTTGTATTTGGTCGTCCATTTGTGTTTCATTTTAATTTGTCACTCCTGTTTGTTCGTTTGCTTGATAAAGGCCTTGTTGGTCGAAACGTTGCTGTTTATCGTCACTGTTTCTGTATTTTGTAAAACTATAGTACTTTGTTTGTACGTGTT
Organism: Arion vulgaris; assembly: GCA_020796225.1. Classification (NCBI taxonomy): domain Eukaryota; kingdom Metazoa; phylum Mollusca; class Gastropoda; order Stylommatophora; family Arionidae; genus Arion; species Arion vulgaris. The sequence goes on along the minus strand of CM036763.1, from coordinate 26,915,410 downwards.
TCACTATTTACCAAGTTTTACTGCAGTCTTCCCCTTATTTCGATATTCCCCAAAATACAAATTTAAGTTGTCTTCTAGGCTGTAAAGTCACGTCCTATTGACATGTCCTTTACAGATTCCTAAACCAAACCCGTAAACTGCGTGTTTCGTGACTTCTGATGCTTATTTTCTGTTCATGTTTGTCTATGTTTCCAGTGTTAATTTTAGTTTTAAGGATGGACTTATCAGATTGGTATGTTCTGTGCAAATTGGGGGTGTTTAAAATCCGGGTACTACGGAATAGTATGTGCTATGTAAATGTGGGTGGTGGGGTGTTCAAATCCGGGTACAGTCGAAGCCTTAGTTAACCCAGTTGGAAATTAGTATGGAATTTGAGTATTTATGGCATATTTTTTTCATTTTTACAGACGTTACTTTGACAAGTACTTTGAATATAAATGTTACAGAAGAGTCCTCCGTATATCATGAATAGAGCAGAGAACAAATAGATCTATCCAGAAAGAATTCCAAATCAAAGAAAACTGACTGATGCTACAAATGAGATGAGAAAATTAAAGTATTTTAGACATATAAAGAGATACGAAGGGCTGGAGAAGACCATCATAGAAGGAGGCATCCCAACAAAGAGGAGAAGAGGGAGATCACGGAGAAGATGGATTCAGGATGTAACTGAAATCAACACCAATAGTGGAGATGGAAAGAGTGGGGGAATACAAGCACTGAGAGAACGCAGACACAAAAGTGATGACTCAGAAAAGTTTCTGCGTATGCCAAGCCACCCAATGGAAAACAGATTCCAAAATCTTGCATTGGGGCGGCTGAAAAGAAGCAGCTTTATTCATCAGGCCAAAAGGCTGAATAGGCAAACTTCAGACCTACCAAAAGTTGGCATTCCCTAAAGTCTGTGCCAGAGCAAACCCCTTGGAGAGAGGAGACTGAACCAGAAGTATGTATCCAGACAGAAGTTAAAGGAATACTCGACAAGGATGTGCAGAACAGCATACAACGCAGGACAGTCACTCTCAGTTTACTTGATGAAGAATAGCCACATAATCTCTGGGTCCGGGTATACACCGATGGGTCAGCAGAAAATACAGTGAAGAATGGAGGAGCAGGAGTGTACATAGAATACCCAAACAACGCTAGGGATGTGATTAAAGTACCAACGGGAAATTCTGTCACAACTATGATGCAGAAATTCAGGCAATCAAGGTGGCAACTGAAAAACTGTTGAATACCAGACCCGATCCTCAACCTGTTGTATTTTTTGACTGATACAAAATCAGCACTCCAAGCACTCAAGTCCAGAAAATTGCCAGGTCTACAGACCCTACTGTCTAAATTGTCCAAGCAGCGCAGGGTCGTCTTGCAGTGGATCCCCTCTCACTGTGGAATACCAGGAAATGAAACAGCAGACCGATTGGCCAAGGAAGGTGCTGCAGGAGAGCAACCGGATGTACCAGTTACCTACCACCAAAAGAAAAGGATGATTAAATCAATGAGAAAGCCACAAATACCAACACAAGACGATTACTATAATATGAGCAGATTGGAACAAGTTGTCATTCTGTGCCTTAGAACAGGACACAATCGACTCCGCAACCACATGTATACAAAATTCAAGATTGGCAATTCAGCCATGTGTACATGTGGACAGGCACTCAGACTGCAGAACACATACTTCAAGACTGCCCCGAATATGATACACCGAGGCAAACTCACTGGCTAACGAAACAACACTCGACAGAAAACTACACGGACCTCTGTGTGAGCTACAAAAGACTGAAGTTCATACAAGAGACAACATTGAATATATAGACATATTTCAAGCGAACGAAAGGATGTAACTGATGGTTTGAGCATGACCTCTGCAAAGGTAGGACATCTGACCTATGAGAGAGAGAAATTCCGAAGGACTGTTACGGTGGCAAAGTTCTGCTCAGAATAAGCTATTTGATGATTATGATGACTTTAGCAAGTGTGTAACTTTAGCGATTTCTGTGTTTGCGCTCTTTACCTTCACGCTCATCCCTAAATTTCTCTTCGATTATGCACATTTACGTATTGTTGTTTTCCATACAGCTCGATCATTAGTTTGTTTTCCCCATTTTCATAGCCTGGGCAGCTAATTTGGGGAATATGCCGTTCTCGTTTTGTACAAATCCCATCTCGGCCCTACTACTGTTTTCATATAAAGGAGAGGTAAAGTCTCACAAAGACGTTTTGAGTAATGGGGACAATTCAGAATGTCAACTAGAGCTGAAATGTGGGTTGAAACTAGCACTGCTAGCAAGCTGAAGAAACTAAGCTCGTTTATTGATATTCTGAGTGTAGATATATCGGTTTTAAACAAACTTGTCTATGTTTGTTGTATGTATGTTTTCATATTTATTGTATATTGTTACATCCAGACGCATTTATTTTGTAATGTAGAAGACTTGGGAGACATGGACCATTGACAAAGCGACGGAGAAGATCATTAATGCCTTTGAATGCAAATGCAACCGAAGAGTATTTAGAATATCATGAACAGAGGAAAGAACAAATTATTCTGTTCTGCAACAGCTTGATATTATTAAAGTTGGCTATTCAAAAGCATAACATTAAGGAAAATTAGCTTTTTCGGTCACATCAAACGACATGAGTGTGCTTAGAGAAGATAATTTTGGAGTGAATGGTGCCCGGAAGAAGAATGAGAGGAAGACCTAGAAGGCGATGGGTGTAAGATGTCATTGACGATCTGAGAATGACTGCTGCTGACGCCGGCCAACTTGCACAGAACAGAGAGTTGTTCAGGACTGCTGTCATGAGAGCCGAGTATCGGAAGGGGGAAGTTACTTGATGATGATGATGTTTTAATAGTATTGAGAAGTTGCTTCGTTCTGTGACTGTATAAGAACATAACGAACAACATAAGAACAATAGGGTCTGTTTTTGTACATCTTATACCAGGAAGAATCATATCTAGAGAAAGAGAAGGAAATACATTGTAAATAAGTATTGTACATATGTGATGATAATGTCGTGTTTGGACTTCCCACACAAGCCTGTTCTAATCTGGTGGTATTTGGCTAACATCAATATTATAAAGATTACCACATGATTATCGCGACACAGAATACAGAAATAACGCGAAACCCATCTTTCCTGGAAATTACATTCTCTGTTCGTTCGTAAGGACGCTCGTATTGCTAGGCTAGGCGATGGGTGTCGTAAGAAATGAGGGTAAGTGGTTCGAATCCTGTATTTGTCTATTTGTTTTTTCGGAAGCTCTTAATACATGTACACTACTTATTTGTTGATCATATTCGTTGCTTCCTCTGGGGTTCTTGAAAAAAAAAAAAAACTCCATAGTTCTCAACAGTGTCCACTTTTAAATTTCTTGCTTGACATTGTTTAACTTGTGACGAAAGATTTTCAATTTTCAAACACCTTCCTTATTTACCTACGTCCATTACCACAATTCCATTCCCTTACCATTTACCGACAAATCAACATCACTCTTTTGATCTCAGAGACTTACCGACCGTATGAAAACAGCTGTCTCCCCAGTTTCTCGTTATCAAAGAGCTCTAACTAATATTGTCTCCGCAACATCTCAGTTGGTTGTTCCCCCAACATATGTTTTGTGTGAACATGTGTTTTACTCGTACGATCTCGAAGATGCGAAGAAATTATTTGTAAAGAGCACCGTGTAAAACAATGTATTGTTATATTTGTATTTTACGTGGATTTTAAAGCGGGGATGTGTATGTGTGTGTGTGCATTTCCTAAATTGTTGTTCAGCTCAGAGGTCAGGGCGCCGGGGCTCACGGGGGAGCAAAGAATAGTAACACTGCGACCTACGAGCCATGTCGAAAGAGACGACTGAGGTAGGGACTAGGGAAGCTACCCTAGTACATAAAAAGCTTCGCAGAAATCGGATGGGTTGGCCTACTTGTAGGCGCATAACTGGCACAACGTACAATCGCGCTTAGGCTCAGATCACATACACATCACAAAAAGTGGCTAACATGTGATCGAGATGGAACGTACGTAGAAGAAGAAGAAGACGAGGTCAGGGTATGCAGTAGTGTTAGATACACATCAGAGGTCGGTCAGAATAGAATTGTTAGACCGGCCCTAAGTTGCCTACCAGTGGTCTAAACTAAAGAAGCTACCCACATGTCAGATTTCAAGCTCGCAGCATGTCGGAAATTATGCTCAACATTTCGAGCAGGCATGACATATAACCATTAGTGTATCTTCAACATTTTCTGCCTACTGCGATTATGGCAGTGCAGGAGAACTATCTTGTCACGCATGTCGTAAGAGGCGACTAAGGAGGTTGGGTTTGGGGCTAGCTACCCCACAACCAGGAATATTCATAGCTTGCCACCCGAGGAAAAACCAAGCAAGGAGGGACTCATGGCAAGAAAATGGGAGCGATCTGAAAAGATCGTCTTGGATAGGCGGGCTTGGAAGACCTTGGTTGTGGACCCTAGGGGCAATGGGTGAAGAAGAGAAGAGAGAACTAGCTGGTTTCGCTTCGAAAAATGCTAGTCCTCAGGGCTAGGCAATGGGTGTGGTAAGAAATAAAGGTTTATGGTTCGAATTCTGGTAAATTGTTTTTCCCCTGAGATTTTTATGACTTGTTTAATGTCTATTTATTGGACCATCCTCTTTTCCACAACCGTTTCATCTAGTGTGTGTGTCTTAGAACAGAGTGTCATGTCTCTTATGTATGAATAATTCTTCATATGTTTATTTTTCATATCTTTTTTTGAATGATTCTATTTTAATCCGAAATTTGTCCAGTTTTATAATGTTTCTCTATTCATGAAATATCTCTGTGTTCTTCTATAAGTTCACATTTCATACTTCAATAGTATTGTCTATTAGTTTGTTTAGAGTTCATGTTTTTGAACCAAAGACTAATAGAGTATAAATATAACACATGAGCAGCACTTATGTTTTCTTTTCTATTCAATCTGTATCATAGTACTGCATGCCCTATCAGCAATTCTCAGTTTTGGTGTCACATCTTTCAATATCTATTACTGTATGTCCTTCTATCTTCTTCCAACATTTTCAGATATTAACTTGTACACTTCAAAAGTAATTAGTGGTCAACTGGATTCTATGTTTATCTCCATATAACTTGTCTTGGACTGACATGGGGGTTGGTCATGTTCGTATCCTCTGTTCATTGTATTTTGACACTCTTGCAGCTAGATGTCCAAAATATAAGATATACACAATATATGTGTGTGTTTATGTGCGTACATACATACAAACAATGCAAGCACGCACACATTTCAGCTGCTAGTTAACCACATTAAGATACTCTTGTTGTAGCTTTTACTCTTTTTCCCCAGCAAAATATAGCTGTCTAATAAAAAGGGGCTAAAGCCGAAGGACTGACTAAATTGCGCCGGATTTTACCCCATATGGCTCGGGCCCACTCCACAGAAATGGCACGTCACCTGCCCAGACTATTGCATAAGGCACAAACTATTAGCTGTGAACATAGCGCCGCTGTCCAAGTTCGAGCCCTCAACCTTCCGAACGTAAGGCAAATACTTAGCCACTGAGACCCCCTTCCACCCAAAAAGAAAAAAGCTGTTATACTTACTAGCTGGTGGTGGAAGAAACCTCACTCTCTCCAAATACTCAACCCACATCTTGTGTGATACTCCAAGTGGTCCATTATGGCTTTTCGTACCATTGTCTGATACTCCAATTGGTCCGGTATCAACTTTGAAAAGTATGGTACTCTTACCTATGGGTTTACCCAGACTGCATTGATGTCTGTTCTTGAACACTAAAACTTGCTAGAATGGGAACACATCAACATACAAGATTGTATCCAAGTGCTTCTTATTCTAACACCATCCATGCGTTCTCTTATATAACAGTATTGTGTTTGTTGTTTATGCAGATACGATGCAGATAAAGACAAATGGGAACCTGTGTCCAGTATGAGATTAGTACGTAGTTCTCATGGTGTGGTTGTGCACAACCGACTACTCTATGCTGTAGGTGGCTTTGATGGTCGAGCGAGACTCAGTTCTGTAGAGTGTTACCACCCAGAGAACAACCAGTGGAAGGATATAGAACCAATGAATGAGGCCCGTAGTGGCGCAGGTAAGTGATTTTTTTTCTGTAAAATTAGTTATGCAGTAAACAACGGGAACAAAGAAGATAAATTCTCGGAGACTCCGTTTACTGGGACCAGTATTGTGTCCGAGTCTCAGTTGATGCCTCCCTCAGAAGGTGATAAATAGGAAGTTGTTATGTTAGTGGATATAGACTATCAAGGTTTCCAACTTCCAGGGTCTTACATGGATCTGCTATTCTGGACTTAAAGCATAATGCAGTTGTTCACAGCAGTGACAGATCAGACATGCTCATAAGCAGACATGCCTGCAACACTGATCATAAATGAGTTGAAGATGGAGAGTAGGGACATAATTTGGTTTCCTGACAACCGCTTGTTAGGTACAGACACTAAAATTGATATTGAATCTATCCAACAAATTAAGGAGTTTGAATTACATATTGTACAAGCAGAAGTAATTGCATGAGGGGTAGAATGTAGAGTCTGTTTAACTGGCTAGTCACATGAACCATCATTATACATATTTTTTTTTTTTTTTACACGATCCAGAAGCTCTTTCAGCTCTTTGGCTCGGTGCCATGGACATCGTAACCGTTCGGTACCACGAACACCGTAAATCTGGGAAACCTGTGGCTTTTCTGCCGGCCACGAATTGAACCCACACTCACAGAGGGCTTGATACATACCCTTCAACATCTGCTAGGGAAGACTAACGCTTATTGTTCAAATTCGAAAAGAGCAGGATGGAAAGACTCTGCCCAGGCAAAATTTATTAGAAAGGTTAAAAGTTAAATTCCTGCAAAAATAGTTTCACCATCTTCAAAATGACATCGTGGACCCTCACCCATGCTGCAGAGTTTGTGCACTGCTGCTGAGATCTTCATGTGTAAGAAAGAGATGGGAGCACATATGGTTACTCACCAAGTGCAATGATGATGGGCCTATCAATCAAAACATCAAAAACACTTATGAGTCTGCCTAGAGTGCTACGACATCAGTTTAGTAACTAATAATCAAGCTAGATAATTACCTTTGCAGACAAAGATTCAAATATATCGAGACTGTGTAATTAGCTCTTTACTGTATGGCTTAGAAACATGGACAGCTTACCCAAGGCACAAGAGGAGACTTGTAATCTTTCACTTACGGTGTCTCCGCAAGATTATGAACATCAGGTGGTACTACGAGATAACCAACTCTGAAGTACTGCGACATGCTAACTTGCTTTCCATCAATGACATGTTCAGCAGTAGAAGATTAAGATGACTAGGGCTTGTGAAAAGATGAACAATAGCCGCATACCCCAACAGGTGTTCTGTTAAATTTCGGAAGAGAAGAGACACCAAGGCAGACCACTGCTCAGAAATAAGAATATCTGCAAGGCCTCAATGAAGAACTTTTCTATAAGTCCCAACAAATGGGGAAAAAACTAACTGATGACCGAGTTATTTGGAAAACAACATTATACAAAGGGGCAGAATCCTTTGAAAAGAGACTTTTTTCTGATGAATTGAAAAGCAAGAGAGACAAGATACTCCTCAAAAGTTGTCACAGTAAAACACTTGCCAGTTGACCGTCTGTAAAGGCAAAAAAGACTATAAATATATAATTACATTTACTAGATCAGATTTGTATTAAATATCATTGAAATAGTAATGTTTTAGTTAGTACCACATACATATGTGCTAAACATGTTTCATCTTTCAGGTGTAGCTGTTCTTGGAGGTTGTATCTACGCAGTGGGAGGTTTCAATGGTCAAAGTCAGCTGATGTCTGTAGAAAGGTATGATCCCAAGAGACGGATATGGGAGTATGTAGCACCTCTTCAGAAAGCTCGCAGTGGTGTGGGTGTAGCAGTTGTAGACAGCATGTTGTATGCTCTAGGTGAGTAACTAACTCTGAATCCAAATTCATTCTTTAGATTTATTTTGAAATGTCTAAAGACAAAGGTTTGACCTCATTGCCCCAGGTTTCTCCATATGGGTCAGTTCCTCTTAGTATAAATGACAGGCCACCTACCGAGAGTGTTGCACAAAATGCAAACTCCGTAGCTCCAGCAACAATCCTAGTGATCTATCCCCAGAAAATATGCAGATGTGAAATGAATGACACGATCTGGATTTGAATCCACAGCCTTCAAAGCACAAGGCAAGCATCTTAACCACTTTGCCACGGAGACCCTCAATCAGTTTAGATCTTTGTTACACACCATTCCTTTGGTAGTTTGTTTGATAGTTAGTATACAGTAGTATTCTTCTTCCATCCACATTTGTGTATTGCTTTGTTGTGATATTATGCTCTTGGTTTTCTGTAACACTTATGGTTTTCTTTCATTTTTATCGTGTTTTTCTTTTGGTGACATTATGTTCCTGGTTTGTTGTGACATTATTTATGTGCCAATATTTTCTCGGTTTATTGTGACATTATTTTCTCTGTTTATTCCTGACATTATTTTCTCGGTTTATTGTGACACTTTTCTAGGTTTATTGTGACATTTTCTTCTGTGACACTATTTTCTCTGTTTATTGTGACATAATTTTCTTCTGTGCCACTATTTTCTTGGTTTATTGTGACATTATTTTCTTGGTTTATTCTGACATTTTACGCTGTTTATTCCTGACATTATTTTCTTGGTTTATTGTGACACTATTTTCTAGGTTTATTGTTATCAGTTATATGAGAACTATCATCATAGCACTCCGGACACATCCATAGGTGCTCCGATCTCCGCCTCAGCAAATCCAGCAGCGTCCAGCAACCCAACACCCAGTTGATGTTGATTAATCAATTTCTTTGCATATCTAGTATGTCGTTCTTTTCGGGCTGCACCAATATTGACACCCATCTCTTTCAATCTGGTCAGCGAGTGGGATTCACAGCCCTGAAACTCCTCTGTTCTGAAAGACTCTCTCAATGCGAGAAGAATGTCACTTCGATCCATTGCAGTTCCCTCTGATATTGTAGCCAAGCCAGCCAATCTATCAACTCGTTCATTACCCCTAACTCCTGTGTGCCCAGGGACAAAAATAAAGGTGATTTCTCTGATCAAAAATAAAACTGATTTCTCTGATCATTGTCTGTACCAATACCTCCACCCAGTTGCGTCTCACCATACCTGATTCGACCTTACGAATCATGCTCATGGAGTCACTGAGTATGAAAACACGAGAGTAATTGTGAGATGCCAACCAGTTCACCGCCTCCGTAACCGCTCGAACCTCCATTGTCAAGCTACTTGTGGTTGTTGCGTAGGCTCCACTAGCCTCTCTTATTATTTTTCCTCCTGAGCGTGCTGAAAAGCCCACGCACAGCGTTGGGTTTATTGTGACATTTCCTTCTTTGACACTATTTTCTCTGTTTATTGTGACATTAATTTCTTCTGTGCCACTATTTTCTCGATTTATTGTGACATTATTTTCTCTGTTTATTCCTGACATTATCTTGTTTTATTGTGACACTATTTTCTAGGTTTATTTGACATTATTTTCTCGTTTTATTGTGACATTAATTTCTTCTGTGACACTATTTTCTCAGTTTATTGTGACATTAATTTCTTCTATGCCACTATTTTCTCGGTTTATTGTGACATTATTTTCTTGGTTCGATGTGAAACTATTCTCTTGGTTTCTTGTAACATTATTTTATGATACAATGTTCTGTGTTTGTTATAATATCATCTTTGTTTGTTTTTCTTCTGCAGGTGGATATGATGGCAATGATTTCCTACCCTGTGTAGAAAAATACAACCCAGAAACTAACACTTGGGACAATGACTCCAGAATGTTATGTGAGAGAAGTGGTCATGGTGTGGGAGTGGAAAAAATGCCTAATTTATGCTGAAGGATTTTGATTGTTCTGAAATATAAAAACTCAACTCAACATTTATGGTTGGTGATAATACAGAGAAGATGTATTTGTATATTCTGTGATTGTGAATATAGATAGAGAGGTTGCATGTGTTGAAGTCTACATTGAAAATCTAAGAAGACAAGACCATATCACTATAGTTTGAAAAGGAGATAAGACATTAATGAAGCCATTTTGTGGTTGTTACATCAATGATGGTATCAATACTTTTAAATAATGCGGTGCTGTAACACTCATAGACAGTACCAGAACTACAGACCTGGGACCAGGTGAAAGTTGTTACTGCAGGAGAGATCTGTTAGGAGATATAGGGAATAATGTGACATGTTTGAGAGTTGACATGTGATGAATGCCGTCATATTTTTATGAGCATGATGTGGCATGTTTGAAGGATTGACATGTGATGAATGCCGTCACATAGTAGACATGAGATGTGACATGTTTAGCAGAGTTAACATGGAATAAATTTCTGTCACCATTTTGTAGACATGTTGTGACACTTGCAGAGTTGACATGTAATAAGTGTCTGTCACCACATGGTTAACATAATATAACAAGTATCATGAAATTGTTGACATATTGTGATAGCAACCATTGCAGTATTGGTATGGTGTGAAAGTTATCACATTGTTGACCTACCTGCCGTACTATCGTTACAATGTTGATATGTGGCAGATATTACCATTTTTGCCTCTAGCAGGTATTATTATTGTGTTGACGTAACAACAGATGTCATTACTGTGTTGTTATGGTGTGAGTGTCATCATCATCACCACTTAGTATACATAATATAATGACACACAACAAACACATCCTACTGTTTAATGTGTTTAGATGTTCTCTTGTTTGATAAGTGATTAAATGACATTTGTATTGTTTAGCTTATCTACTTCCACCTTCTATCTCATTGCGGTTCTCTGTGGTTAAGCCTTGTCTTACATCCCAAAGGCCGTGGGTTCGAATCTGGGCAGCGCTGTTCTGTTCATGAGTGCATTTTTTAAGAGACCCTAGGATTGTTGCTGGAGCTACGTAGTTTGTTCTTGCAATATTCTCGGCAGATGGCTTGTCATTTCTGCAGAGAGGGACTGAGCCATATGGTGGTCAATCCTTTGGTTTTTTACCGTTAACCAGAGCAAACATCACACTCTGCTGCCAGATGTTGTTCTATTGAACTGGTTCTTCGATATAATGTCTTGTCATTCAGAAACTTTCTAATATTGTCCTCTCACTAATGTTGTTCCCAAACTGTCCACCTTCCGTCACTCTTCTTCTTCTTTGTGTTCGTTCTTTACAACCAATTTTAATCACTCTTTATGATAAGTTTGATCTTTGCCAAGAAAGTGTATACGTTGCACATTGGTTTGGTAGGCCCCTAAGCGCTTAGACTCTACACGTTTAGGACATGTGCATCTGATTTCAGCCAAACTTCCTTAGTCGTCTCTTACGACATGCGTGGCAGGTAACAGTGGTTCTATTCTTTACACCCCAAATTTGACCCCGGTAACCACTCAGGCGTTTCGTCACTCTAATAATGTGTGTGTAGAATAACTTGGTTTCTTGTCCAATTCGTTATATCTCTTCGACACAAGTTTAAAAAAGCATGGAAAATATTCTTGAAAGAGATAATGAATGGGAAATGATAAAGTCAGAAGTAATTTATAAACAACCACATATGATACTGTTAGTCTAAATGGGGTGAACAACAAGGCCTTGACATTTGATCCACATTCAGTCTACTTTGTCTATTCCATACCTATCAGCTTCATATTAAGATCATATTGGTCGTGAGATCAAACCCCACACACTAAACCTTACAATAAAACCACATCATCAAATCCACACACCTAAACCTTACAATAAAACGCACATCATCAAATGCCACACACTAAACCTTACAATAAAATGCACATCATCAAACTCTAAAACACTAAACCTTACAATAAAACGCATATCATCAAACCCCACACACTAAACTTTACAATAAAACCACATCATAAATGCCCAACACACTAAACCTTAAAATAAAACACACATCATCAAATATCACCACACTAAACTTTACAATTAAACCATCACCATCAAACCCCACACACCTTCCAATAAAACATATAATCAAAAACCACACACAATGTTTTTTTTTTTGTAAATTGTAATATAAAAGATGAGAAAATGAGTAATATAAAAAAGAATGTAAGTGAAATGTCGTTTGACAAATGACACAGTATAGATGAGCAATAAGTTAAATATAGGATTTAAAAAATGTACATATCGTTATTATGATGTTCTAGATCTAGTGCTAGAAATTAAATAGCAAAGAACTTGTTTTCATACCATGCTGTTTATTGGGAGGGAGCGCAGTGGTGTAGTAGTTAGTGAATTTGCTTCTTAGGCGCATGGTCCTGGTTTAATTCCACCAATAGGGCTCTGAGGTCTACCCAGTTGAGACTGGGTACCAGAAAAGCAATGAAAATTTAAGGTGGCAGGCGTGATGCTGACCACATCATTCTTTGTGTGCTGAGGTCAATGAAAATATGGGCCTAACGCTGCATTCTCAATATACTCCGGGGCATGAAAAGGGTTCTTTTAGTTTTTGTTTTTTTATATTGGGGAATACAGTGTTAGGTCTATAAATCGTTTAACCAGTTGCATTATATGAGTGTTGCAGCCCACATCTCACCAGTTACTAGAGTTTGCTATGATACTCATGTTCTACTAATAGACATTAGTTATTATGTAGGCTAGAAGTAATGAAAGTATATGTTTCAGATTCTTGATAAATACAAACATAGAATTGTGGTGCTATGTATCATAAACTAGCATCACAGTGGATTCTCATGAGTATGAGTGATGGGACTACATTGTTTTCATATGGGTTTAAAAGCATAACTTGAGTTTGGTAAGAAGAGACTAAGAACAAAATCAATAGTATTGTAAATTGAGAGAAAGGAAGGGAGGTTAACGTTTTAGTGAAGTGAATGTGTGATGTTCACACAGTGAGATGAATGTGTGATCTTCACATAGGGAATTAAATATATGTGATGCTCACAAAGTGATGTGAATAGGTGATCTTCACAAAGTGAAGTGAATTTGTGATGTTGACAGTGTATTGAATATCTGATGTTGACAAAATGAATTGAATGTGTGATGTTGACAAAGTGAAGTGAATATCTGATGTTCACAAAGTGAATTGAATATCTGATGTTCACAAAGTGAATTTAATTTGTGATTTTGACAGTGAATTGAATATCTGTTGACAAAGTTAATTTAATATCTGATGTTGACAAAGTGAATTTAATGTGGGATATTCACAAAGTGAATTGAATGTGTGGATGTTGACAAATTGAAGTGAATGTGGCATATTCACCACTAAAGTAAAATAACTAAAATGTTCACACTACATGTATTGATCTCTGTGTATTAGATATATGGTGACAGAATGCAAGAATAATATTTGTCTAATGTTCATGGTTTTTCTCGTATTGTTGGTCTTGACTGGAAATAACTTTTTGATGTGTCTGATGTTATATTTTGTCATTATTGCAACATGCTATCTCCATTACTCCCTCAACTCCCCCTTTTTAATACTCAATCAAACATCTGTTAATTATCGTTAACCAGAGAAGGACATTTTGAAATAAATGTTATGTTATGCGATCAACGTCATGGCACATTGGGCATTCCCATGTGTGCTCTGTCATCCGTTGCATCAGCCATCCCAAAATCCATTTGCTTACCGTACCCATGAGAAGTTGATTAGTATATCTTCTCTCTCTACCACGAAGACTACACTTTCTGGCATGTCCAAACCTAACTCCTAATTCTTGGACTCGTGCCAGTGTCTGAGACTCGCTAATGAGATAAGATATGAATACCAGAAGACAGGAGAGTAGTTGTTGAAATAGGAAATGATTGTTTCTTTTACCAAATATGTTGCTAGAAAGTGAATATTCTAGAATGATGATAGAAACTAAGATGTACAAACAGAAACTAGGTGTGGAATGTTGCAAACAGGTGTGTTCTGTTTCTTTTACATCAGTACTACACAATTACTGTGGTTGATGGCTACATCCTTTAGGATATGACACAATTTTTATCATCCTCAAAGTTATATAGATGACCATTGTTGGTGTTGCAGAGTTGGTGTATCATCACTGAGATCTTCTTGTGTAAGAAAGAAATTTAAGCTCATTTAGATTGTGCGCTGAAGTGCAATTCTTCTTTGAACACTCCATATCAACCACTTGTTAACCACTTGTTGTGATTTGTATGTGATCTGAGTCTAAGAGGGATTGTACCTTGTGCCAGTTATGCGCCCACAAGTAGGCTAGCACATCCAATTTATGCAATGCTTTTTATTTACTAGGGTAGCTTTCCTAGCCCCTACCTCAGTGGCCTCTTACGACATGCCTTGTAGGTAGCAGTGTTACTATTCTTTGTTCTCCTTGCGAGCCCCAACAACACACAGGCAGACTGAAGTGTAATGATAATAGTCTTCTCAATCATGCAATCAATCAAGTACTGTATAAACAAAATATCTCTTCAAGATAGTGATATAAGTAACACAAGAATATGGAAACTAAATCAAATTAACATTTATCAACTTGGTGTACCACCATAGGTGCTGAACTTCTGGTGTACCACCATGGTGCTAACTTCTGGTGTACCACCATAGGTGCTGAACTCGTGACCACCCATAGGTGCTTAACTTCTGGTGTACCACCCATAGGTGCTGAACTTCTGGTGTACCACCCATAGGTGCTGAACTTCTGGTGTACCACCCATAGGTGCTGAACTTCTGTGTACCACCATAGGTGCTTAACTTCTGGTGTACCACCCTATAGGTGAACTTCGTGTAACCTAGGTGCTATGTGGACCAAACACCACACTACGTGGCTTTGGGTTGAACACCTTTTTACCAGTAGCCACACTAAAGGGTGTTTTTTAATTCTAAAAACTAATGGCTTGTAAAAACATGGCTTTGCCCTGATCAATAAGAGTTAATATAAAAGTGTCAGAGTACTAACTTAGCAGCATTCGAAACAAATAAAAAATGCCAACCCTATTCAGAAAACCTAACATATCTCCATTTTATTGATTAAAAATTAACAGAGATTTAAACACTGTCCAATGCTGCATAAAAAAAGGCCTCCGCCATGTAGATACACCATTTTCAACAATAAAAATGAAATAACAAAACACAAGATACTTAGACATTACACAGAATGTATTCCCATACTAAACAAATGTAGCAGACATCTCATTCTGCTTCTCTTGTGTCTTGTTCTACAAGTATACAATGTTAGATACAAAATACTTTCAAATACTATTAGTAGTAGTAATTATCTATCGGGCAGCCGTAGCCATAATATGAATGTTCACTGTGAACTGTATTCTCATTACTTCAATCCCTGCATATCCAGTGCAATAGATAATCCTCTCAAAGTTGAAAGCATCATTTTACTTGGTGATGTTAAGATGTTACCACTCTCTTTGTTCATATGTCTTCTTATTCATTTCTCTAATCCTGTTTTGCTTCACTGCCTCAGGATACAATTTGTTCATATGTGAGAAAGCAAAACATATAATGTACATTTTCTGATTATTTTATTGTACAAATGGTTTTGAATTATTTCATGACATGTTAAAATTAAATTGACCAACAAGAAAAAACAAAATTAGCTTCTCTTGTTCTGTAAATGTTCTTCCATATTTGGTATCTTGTCTAGTCAACTAGAAACACAACACTGGACTGCTAGTGGGTCCATGCATACAACTTTAAGAACTACAGTAGTAATAGTGAATTCTGTATCAAAATAGTACTTCATCCTGACAAGTAGATTACGTCTTTTAACATGATAGCTATTTATTTCATGTGAGGATGACAACAGTATCAGATGTTTGTTGTAGCACCTATCTGGTGTATTCGGAGGTGACTAGAGTCCAAACTTGGAACACAATCCCCTACCACAGGTAGGGCATACACAACACTAGTTCCTATGGCTTGCTGGTTAATCACACTTCGGCCCCTCAAGCATCCAGTTCTTTTTAAATTGCTGGATTTACACATCTTTTTTAGTGTACACATCCAACAAGCAGTTGTGAAGAGACAGAAGAACTCCCATCCCCCGCCATATCCATCTCAACTCTCCAATAATCAATGCTGTTAATGCAAGCCTGTCTGCTCTCTCATTGCCACAAACACTCACATGCCCAAGGCAGTAGATCTACGTAAGCTTCTGCTGTTTAGAAACTTCAATAGATGACATCCACTCATATCGCAACCTGCTATTTTGGACCTTCAGAAGCATTGACTGAGAGTCGAGATACAACAACGGTCCACGCCAATGAAGTCCCAGAGAGGCATCAGTAACAGCCTCAACCTCCACATTAAATAATTTTGAACTTAGATTGTGCATGTAGGACAAGACACTTACAAAGATGGATAAGAAATGTGACCAAAGGAGTCACAGAAACTATCAGCATGCATATCTTTCATTATCTGATGGGGAAGACAAGACTAATCATCTATGTTGTACTGCATTTCTGAAGACTTGTTTGAAAGCCTTTTGAAAAAGAGCAATATTCAACACAATATTTGTCCCCACATTATGTTATCAGTGCCAACCAAACCTGGACGCTGACATCAAATGATAGAAGAAAACTAGTCACAACAGAGATGAAGAGTCTACGCAGAATGCTGGGAGTAAAAAAAAAAAAGAGACCGATTGGGAAATGAAGACATCAGAAAAAGTGGGTACAACATCAGTACTGAACTTCATCAAGAAACAACAAATTAAATGGTTCTGCCACGTAAGCAGTTTACCAACAGACAGTGCACCTCAAAGAGCAATGCTGCTCCTATACAATGGATGCAAAAGTGTACCTCAGAGGCGACAAAAGACACTTTATGAAGCGCACACAAGGACATGTTCTAGAAATCTCTTCTTATCCTGACGCTGTGAGGCAAAACAGGATTAGAGTAAAGAATAGAGAAATACAATTTGTCAGTATTTGTTGCTGTCAGTATTTACTGCTGTATCTCAGTATGAAATACTAGTTACATTAGTTAACTCTGGGATTACTAGTCATAGCGCTAGTCACCCAAAACTAGTAACCATACTTTAAAAATACCAAATCAAATGTTGTGTAGCTAGACACGAGAAATATACTGGTAGCCAAAGAAGAATAGTAAACCAACAAAGAACAGGTGTCGTTAGTTGCCACACACTGAGAGATATACAGAGGAGAAGATCAGGGCATTTATGGACTAATTGGTTCGATGCGCAGTGATTATGATCTGACAACTAAAGACAAAACAACTGGGAAGGAGAGCAGATACTTGTTGCAGAAAACTTGAAGCAGTACAGTATAAGAAGCTAGGAAAGACCTCAGGATTAGATAATATACCAATAGTAGACATAGAGACCATACAAAATATTTGGGGGTTTCTGTAGCATAGAGGTTAGGCGCTCGTCTCTCGCGCCAAAGGTACCAGGTTTGCTCCCTCTTGGAGCCATCTGGACATTTTCCAGAGATCCCTGATCTCAGTGTAGGTGAGATCGAGTTCCTAGTCCTATCGGAGATGGATGATAAAATGTAGGTCCCATGTTCAATTCACTTGCCGGTGCAGCTGAGATCTTCCTGTGTAAGAAATAGATCAGAGCACACATGGCTTGCTCATCGAAGTGCAATGATGATGCTCCAATCAATCAATCAATCGATACTAAATATTGACATGGAGATCATAATGAAACTTGAAAATGATATCCACAAAAACAGATACACTTCAAGTGATCTACTAACATTCATAAATTTAGCTTTCTTATGGATACAAAAAATCATTGAATGTAAAGACCAATAAATAATAAGCTGAACTATTAGTGGACCCAACTTGAAAACCACACCTTTATACGTCTTCATTTTTTTACACAAAGCATCACATTGTGGTTTTTTTTTTTTTTTGGGGGTCATTTTGCTCGCGATCAACTGAAGTGGTAGCGAGCTCGATCCTAACCAAGGGTACTTTGTTCAAACTTGCGGGGGCATATTTGGAAGCAAAGTAGTTCTCTTGGATTTTTACAAATGATAAAAATAGACGACACCATTCAGAAAGCAATAGCAAACTACTGAATGTATAAGTGGTGCCTAGAAAATCGATGACTCGTTTACTGTTGTTGATGGTCAAGACCTGTAAAAGAATATGCCCTGATTTTCATTTCACATGCACTTAGTTATTGAACCATATTGTGAAAATACTGTTGAGAATAATCATAGGGAGAGTGAGAATGAAAATAAAACCAAAAATACACTTAGAAAAAGTAGATCTGTCATTTTATTCGATCAATGTCTGTACTGAATGAATGCGAATGTGATTCCCTAATCTGAAACATCTTCCTAGAATTAATGGCTCAGCATATATGATACTGCAGTAAACACACACATATACCCCAAGTAGAAGCCTATTCAGTTCACTTCCTTGCTTATCACTATACTGTTCATGCTTCTATTCTATTCTCTAATCCTGTTTTGCCTGTCGGCGACAGGTAAAACAAAAGAGACACATGGAGCGAGACTCCCTATGTGCTTTGTACAAGGTGGAATTTAATGCCTCGATATTCCGTTGATCCCTCGTTTACATGGTTCTCCTCTGGGTCTGTTGCCGTTATATTTGAGAGCTAGTGTTGTTTGTGGGAGACTTGTCTTTTGGTAACCTTGATACATGTCCAAACCATTTAACTTATTGTTTCTTTATGTTCAAGCTACTACAGTATGATAAGAAACTCACTAGAAACACTCTCCTCAGCGTGATGTAGAAATAGAGTGAAAACTTTTACTCCCATGAGGATGTTCATAAACAAACAAACAGCTGACACACTCCATCATTGACAGACCAATTTGTTCTTTGCCTGATAAACACAGACTCACTCTGAATGATGTGAAAGTGACATGGGCTTCTGTAACCATGTCATTATTTCCATTGTCATTCTTACTTGCCATAACATTTTTATTCCATTGATATTGTTGATATCATTATACTTTGTTCATTTGTACGGATAAAATGAACTGTTTATACTGTTATCAAATCTGAACATATTTGATGGATATATATGGGAGTCGGTGTCCTTGTGTATTGTATGTCATAAAATGTATGTACATTGGTGTAGAATGTTGTACGAGTGTGTATTATACAGTTGCATATTTTATGTGTGGAAGAGAAGAGGAAGACCACGAGAAGATGGATTCAGGATGTAACTGGTGGTTTGAGCATGGTGGCTACAAAGGCTGGGCAGCTGGCCCAAGAGAAAGAAATTCCGAAGGACTGTTAAGGTGGCAAAGTTCTGCTCAGAACAAGCTATTTGATGATGATATTTTATGTAAATTATGAGTCTGTGTCCTTGTGTTTTATATGTGATAAAATGTATGTACATTGGTGTCGAACGTTGTACAAGTATGTATTATACAGTTGCATATTTTATGTGACACAGAAAACAGAATTCTACCTCTCCTGGTTAGCATGTGGTGGTTTTTATGCTTTGTAGACAAGCTCATTGGAGTTGTCCTCATGTCTGGTTTATATGTAAATTGAATAATACTTACTGTGTCATTTGTTGATGAATGACTATTATGATTAGTGAGCTTAATAATTCTCCTTTGTAGTTCCCTGTGGAACATATGGGTGCAACTATAATTTGTTATAATGTCTGAATTTTGATGTTATTGATGCTGGCAGACCCGATAACTTGTCTTGCTCCGGACACTCATTTTAGAACTTGTAAAACGTGTACTGACTGTAAGTTCTTCTTTCAGTTGAGTATTACAGTTGTATCTCACACTTTCATCTGGTCAAAGATGATAGTAAAGTTAAGGAACCCTTTTTCAAACCATGAGGTGAACTAGGGATTACTGTGTTAGACCCGTATTCTTCATTTACCATCAGCACATGTTTGGTGATGTTCTCAACATCATGTCGGCTGCCTTTACTCTATAGTCCTTTCCTGGTACTAAAATGAAGTTGGGTCCCCCTGAGAGTCATTATGGTCTGAAAAAATTCTACCCCTACTGTGGAATGGAACCTGGACCATGCATCTAAGAAGCGTGCGCACTAACCATTACACTATCTTGGCTCTCAGAGATATCATACAATGTTAGAAAACTCTTACAATGTTGCATCAATTCATTTAACTTCCAAATGGAATTGTTGTCAATAAAGATACATGCTGAACAGCTTCTGTTCAAAGAGTATACAGAAAGATGTCACATGCAGCTGCAGAATATTTCTGAAGCAGAAATGCAGTCGAAAGAGGCAAATGCGATGTTGAATCTGAAAGAGTAATTATATTGGGGGAAAAAAGCAAGAAAAGTGCCTGTGGTCAAAAGTTGAGGTATGACTATAGTCACTTTATTGTAGACTGAATTTTGTATATATGTATATATATGTACATGAGATCCAATGCCATCTTTTTATCAAAGTTGACAGTAATTGATCTTCAAACATTTCCCATCTCTTGCCATGGTGGTTCATTCTGCCAAACTGCTCTTTGTCCATCTTGTAATGTTTCCTTGCCACCTATTTAACATGTCCTACCTACTTTCTCTTACCTACAACCTTCCCGTTTAGTATGTTTATGTTTTTAACAGTGTTATGTTTCTTTATGTTAGATGCAAAGACTTACATATTATAAGCTTTATGATGACATCCTATTAACAGTATACAATAGAAAGAGATCATGTATTAGAGCCAAGGAGGACCACTAAAAGATGGAGAGACAATAGCAAGACTAAATAAACATGGATATAACATAACAAGGGCGATTCATCTGGCCCTGGAATGCAAATTAAAGCTCCTATCCCCATGTTTAATGACAAGAGTGGGCAACCAATTCCAACATCCACCTGGGAAAAGACAACAGGCAATAGACTGCTTTGTACTTAGAGACCGCTGTAGCAGTCTTGCAAAGATGACTGCCAAATTTAGTTCCACAATCATAGATCTGTCCAGTGATGCAAGCAATGTCTGTCCTGAACAACTTAGCAGTGTTTCACAAATCTGGACACACCTCCAATAGAGAAAACAGTTCAGTGTCATGGATACTGTAGTCACCACCCATAGAGCCCATCTGAGCAGAAGCTTTCACAACTTGCACCTTACTAAGAGTTTTGCAATCTTCGGTGTGTGAGAAAAAGTTCTAGAAACATGCCTCGAACACTACGTAATAAAATAGTGAAAACTCATACTTCCTTTCAAGTTATCAACAAACAAACATCACTTTAGGTTTCCAAAATATTTTTGTATAAATGTGATCTCATTCAATAATTCTCTATTCATTTTTACTTTTCCACAACATTTTGATATCTTCACAATTCCTGATATGTTTTTAAAACTTAGGAGTTATTAACCATTGACATTGTTTGCAAAAATAATGTCACAATGTGAGGAAAGCTAGTTCAGCATTGAACTGTTTGTTGTAGAAAATATGTTTATGTGTTGACAAATCATTTATATGCTCACATTTATGTTTGTCAACTATTCTCAGACTCCATTATGTTGTACTGCACATAAAGATTGATTTCTTTGTATGTTGTTGCTCTACTACAGCACGTTTTACTCATTGCATTATTTATACT
Source organism: Arion vulgaris (assembly GCA_020796225.1). Classification (NCBI taxonomy): domain Eukaryota; kingdom Metazoa; phylum Mollusca; class Gastropoda; order Stylommatophora; family Arionidae; genus Arion; species Arion vulgaris. The sequence goes on along the minus strand of CM036763.1, from coordinate 26,893,818 downwards.
TATGGTTTTAGCGATTAGGGGAGTGTAATCTGGATGGGTTTATGGGGCGCAGTTGAACAGAAGGAAAGTTGTGCAATCAGGTCATCCACTTCAAGTGTAACAATGGAGATAGCTGCTGTCTCTGTCATGATTTCGTGGCTGACAGAACAAAACTGGTGACCGATGCAATGATAGTTATAGACTCTATAAGTATACTTAATAAGATTGATGCAGACAAGCTTTGAATTGAATGAGTCGACAGCATTCAGCAGTCCTGCCTCAGGACATTGTCTTTGTTTTTACATGCATTGACGAAGGGATATGAAAAGGAAGATAAAACTGCGTGGAATGGCATCCATCGCAAGTGGGAGATTGATGGATAACAACAACTTTGTATGTTATTATCTTGTACATGAGTTGTATTTCTTCTACTTCTTACAGAGAAATATTTCTAGTTCTTCATTTGATGATTTTGAACATCATCTTTGTTGTATCAATCCTATGTGATACTTTGTTTTTTCTTCTGTGTAAGCAACATCTTCATCTTCCCTTACTTTATTTGAAACGTTATCTCTACCATTTGTGTTTGATCTCCATATTTGATGGGTATGTTAACTTAATGTTCCCACTCGCATCTACTTTGTTCTGTTGTTCTTTATTTTTGTCCTGTTTCACAATTTGTTGATCATTTGTTTACATTTACACTTCTTCTTCTTAGAATGCTCCATATCGGCTACTTGTTAACCACTCTTTGTGATTTGTATGTGATTTGAGCCTGAGCGGTTGTGCCTGTTATGCGCCTACAAGTAGGCCAGCACATTCGATTTCTATGATGCTTTTTATTTACTTGGATAGCTTCGCTAGTCGTCTACCTAAAGTCACCTCTTACAAAAGACCTTGTAGGTTGCAGTGCTACTATTTGCTCCACCTATGTGTCCCAGCGATATTTACACCAATTAATATCATTTTGTTTTCTGAACTCTGCTGCTAGTTCATTTATCACTCTTCATTTCTACAATGCGTCTCTTGTCCTCTAGAATATTATCTGCACACATCAATGCATCATTTTGTTACAAAAATATATTGCTGGAATCCATATTATGTTCTTTCTGTTATTTTTTTCCTTTCACTGTTTTGTAAATATTTCTGAATATGCTTCATAATTGATGTTTGCTATGTGAATTTATTTGATTAATGTTCAGTGTTTGCAGTTCTTCTGTGTTCTCATGCAAAAAGTCACCCCATCATCGTTTGAAGTGGGGTTATGTACCTTCATATCAATTTGTTAAAATAGTTCAACATATGTTACCACATATGGATTGTTATCTATTATAATTTTGTCTTGAACTTAACTTATTGTTTCTTATTATTTATTTGTTTCAATATAAAAAAATTGTCAAGATAAGGACACTGAATTTATAATATTATTTGCTAATGGCGATGGTGGGCTTATAAAACTATTTTATATATTTTAACTTTTTGTTTGTTCAGATTCTGTCAAACTATTATCTGATTATTTCTATATTTCATCATCAATTATTTGTCTTTATATTATTATTATTTAGAATTTGTTTGTATTTCATAATTTATCATTGTTTATGTCCACTTTGTGTGTATCAACATATGTGAGATTTTGTCTGAAATATCTGTTCTCGCTCTCAGGGGCTGAACTAATTGAGAAACATTTTTAATGTCAGTAATGTCTGTGTGTGTCTATTTTTTTATCCCCAAAATACATTTTATAAAACACTGACCATACTTCGGCTCAAACCCGCTTCCATAAGGTTGATACTAGTGCCCTAACCATTGTTCAATTTATAAACAATAATTTTTAGGGCGATTATTGATTGATTGAGCAACAGAAGCATCATCTTACACAGAAAGATCTCAACGACAGTGCACAAACTCTGAGGTATCAACGATGGTGATACTTTGATGATTTGTAGGGAATATTATTTGACGTTTGCTAGCTATGAATTCAGCCATATTCATGGCGCTTAATATGTTGCCTCTGGCTGATTTTTGCAGGAAGGCTGCCTTTTCTATCTCCAGTGTCCCGCCATACAGACAAGCATGCTCAATTATCTTCTTCTTCTTTGCGTTCGTTTTTTACGACCAATTTTAATCACTCTTTGTGATATGTTTGATCTTTGCCAAGAACGTGTATACGTTGCACATTGGTTTGGTAGGCTCCTAAACGCATAGACATCTACACGTTTAGGACACATGCATCCGATTTCAGCGAAGCTCCAATTATTATTTTAATGTTTAATTAAATTTCCTGAGCTTTGGCATTCCAGCCTACTCTTAACATTTTTCAACAACCGTTAGTTACTTTATGTGCTAAACTGGAACTCAGGAACTATTAGAGAAAGACATATTGGAGGACATATCTCATCAAAGATGAGGTAGTGGCTGATCAAGACGATGGCAACAACAGGACATTATGGACATTGTCAGTACAGTGAAGAAAGTGGTGAGAGAACTGGCTAGAGTATTTCAGGTGATCAGTGATGATAGGAACACTCAACAAAGGGCATGATACATGAAGACAATAGAAAATATGTTTGAAAACTAATTCAAGGATATAACATAAACACTCTAGGGTGAAGTGTCTAAAACATTTGCCTGGCTTTCTCAAGGTTGTAGATTGAATCGACTGGCCACATGTGCAATTTTGTTAAATCCCTAGGATTGTTGCTGAAGCTACAAAGTTTGTACTTTATTCAAGACTCTCGGCAGGAAACATACTATTTCTTCTGTAAGAGATGGAGCCATATGGAGAAACCCTGTGCAATGAAATCAATTCTTTGTCTTTAGCACCTTCTATTAAGATATAAACACCATGTGCTTCTCTGATGATGTTGTCTTAAGAACAAGACAAAAATCATGATTGTTGACCCATAGTGAGATGATTATTCTTCTTTTATGACCCCAGGAATTATGAATTTTCATTATTTTCCTATAGTGCAATGGGGGAGAGCACCAAGCTTTCTTTAAAACCCAGAAATCTCCAACAGCTCTAGGCGTGTGGTACTATTCTTAGTGCTGGGAGACTAGTACTGGGTAGGGTTCATAGTGAGATTCAAATATTATTACACATTATGACTTGTGTAATACTTTAACTATTATGTGTATGGAAAGGATTTATTATTATGACATAGTTTTATGCAATTATGTTTGGTATCTCTTTTATGATATCAATATGTGTGTGTGTGTATGTGATATCATAGTTGAAATTTTATTGTTGATTGTATCAACTTCATTGTTTGTTTTTGTGTGTGTGTATAAAGCTGCATTGATACTATTTTATGAAGGCACTTATATCAGTATGGAAATATGATTGGTATCCTTCATGAGATTTGCTTGTTATTTCTTGTATGCAAACATGAACGCTATGTGTAGAAATTTGTATCTATGGAGATATGAAGCTGCTTGTATGGAGATATGAGTTATCTATGTGGAAAATGAAGCTGCATCTATCTAGATATGAAAGCTGCTTGTATGGAGATATGAGTTATCTATGTGGAGAAATGAAAGCTGCATCTATCTAGATATGAAAGCTGCTTGTATGGAGATATGAGTTATCTATGTGGAGAAATGAAAGCTGCATCTATCTAGATATGAAAGCTGTTTGTATGGAGATATGAGTTATCTATGTGGAGAAATGAAAGCTGCATCTATCTAGATATGAAAGCTGCTTGTATGGAGATATGAGTTATCTATTGGAGAAGAGCTGCATCTATCTAGATATGAAAGCTGTTTGTATGGAGATATGAAACTCGTTTGTCGATTTCAGTGGCTTTCTGGAACCCTATTAGCGGGGGTAATTATGTACAAACTTTGTAAGGTTTTGTTAAGTTTGCTGCATCATAAGTGGATATCATCTTTAGCGGTACCATGTAGGTGTGCTGTCATTGTAGTGCTGGGGCTGTGAACACGTAAATATTGTCCATTGTTGGGGGTCAGTTGATATAGATAGGGGGGTCACATACTAATGTCACTCAATGATGATCTCTTAGAGACTACACTGAATAGACATAGATATAACACATCAAGGGCGACTCATCTGCCCTGGAATGCAAATTAAAGCTCCCACCCATACGCTTAATGGCAAGAGAGGACAACCAATTTTATCATCAACCTAGGGAAAGACAATAGATACAAGACAACGTATAATTACAGAAACAATGGTTGGAAAAGGTTTTCAAGCGTAAGGATTGACTTCATTGCACCAAGTTTTACCACATATGGTTCAGTTCCTCTCCGCAGAAATGGCAGGCCACCGGCTGTGTTATTGCACAAAGCACGAACTCTGTAGCTCCAGCAATAATCCTAGAGATCTCTGGAAAAATGGTATCATAATTGTGTCGTCTTTTACTTGTTGTTTAAAGAATGGCTGATGTCACAAGAGACGATGTGATTCGGCACAGAACAAACTAGGGACACAATACCTATTGTTCCTGAGACAAAGACTCCAATGATGATGATGAAGAATGGATGTTCGTAAAATACGATGTTTCTCATGTCTATCAGCGAAAATGTTACCCAGCCTCAATTGACAGTGGGAAGTGAAGGCGATCTACGTATTGGTCAGCTCACCCGTCGTTGGTCAATGGCAAGAATGTTGAAATAAGTGTATACAGTCACATAAGTACTACTTGAAGGGGAGATAAAACTGACTAACTTTTAAATTTACAAACTTACACACACAAAATTAGTCCGGGAACTTATTGATCAGCCTTTTGTATATTTACATATAATATTCTGGAGGAAATGATACTGGGCAGATGTGCGAGAACAAGACATAGAAGATGGGTGCAGGATGGCATAGACGATTTGCGTATGACTGCGGCAGACGCCGGACAGCTCACGGGACAGGAAGGCATTTTGAAGTGATGTCATGTAAGTCAAGTTCCACTTTGACATAACTACGATCAAGCAGTCTCAATTGTCTCTCAGTACCATTAGTATTGCTGATAGAGAACTACCTGAGTGGTTAGTGCACTAGAGTCCTAGAAGGGTGATCTTGGTTCAATCCCCAACTTGATATGTTATCTGACAGCAAACGACTCTCAGATCGACCAAGAGTTGAGTACCAGAGAAATACTTTGAAGCAATCGTGTGATGTTGACCATATTAACTCTAATTTTCTGCTGGTTAAAGGAAAGTACAGAACCAATACATAATATGTTAGAAAACTGGTTATTTACTTACTAACTTATCATTTACACGTTTGTCTGTTCTTCTGATGGTTGTATGATCGTATCCGGACTGAGTCACATGTGCAGTTTTTGTCATGTTTCATAGGATTGCTGCTGGAGATAAAGAGTTTGTGCTTTGTAAACACTTGTACCATTTCTGTCGACAAGGATGGAGCCATATGTGGTGTCATAGAACATTATACTGTAGCTGTGACGGCTATTACAAATTTTCCTCAAACCCGGAAAGGTGGGTACCCATTATCAGCTGAATAGACTGAAGAGTTGATGGGGAGATACTTCACTAAATTTGGTATCCTGTTTTCCTGCCTCAAACCTAGTCATCGTTAGTTTTTACCCTATTATTAATCATTGACAGGTATTCCGTCTCTTATCACTATTGCATCCGGATCTTCATAAACAGTTTTGTGTTTCTATTTTTCTATTTATGTTTATCTATTTGTGTTATGTTTTACAGATTAGAATTGAGAATCTTTTTCTTCCCCTTTCAATTTCCAACCGAGCAGAGATCTTCAACAAACTTCCACCCCTTCCTATCTCTTGTCATCCCTTCCTATCTCTTGTCACCCCTTCCTATCTCTTGTCATCCCTTCCTATCTCTTCTCATCCCTTCCTATCTCTTGTCACTTCCTATCTCTTCTCATCCTTCCTATCTTTGTCATCCCTTCCTATCTCTTGTCATCCTTCCTATCTCTTCTCATCCTTCTATCTCTTCTCATCCTCTATCTCTTCTCATCCTTCCTATCTCTTGTCATCCCTTCCTATCTCTTGTCTCTTCCTATCTCTTCTCATCCCTTCCTATCTCTTGTCATCCTTCCTATCTCTTCTCATCCTTCTATCTCTTGTCATCCTTCCTATCTCTTGTCATCCTTCTATCTCTTGTCATCCCTTCCAATTCTCTCCATGTCTTGTCTATCTTTTTTCATATCAGTCTCTAGATCACTTCTACTGGTATTTCTAGGCCTTCTTCTACTCCTCTTTTCTTACGAGTTCCACAAACTGCATGTCTTACAATGTTTCCTGTCGGCCATCTTAATGTGTGTCCTATCCATCGCCTGCGACCCTTCCTTATCTTTTATCCAACTGGAAGTATCTGCTTAGTTCTTTCTCTCAGTTCATCGTATGTAATCTTAACATACCATCTCCGTCCCTCTATTCTACGTAAAAGACATGAGAATAACAGCAATAGAAGCTTTCTGACGACTGGCATCCATCAAAATAGCGTAGTGACTCTTGATGCAACAATCTTCTTGCTTTGAGCATTTGGGCACGTACCTAGAGTAATGCTACTCCGATACAGTTGGTACAAAGTAAAAATCCTTCCACGCAAAGGTTAGACCTTAGAAATAACAGGCGGTGAAAAACACTATTTATGAAACGCACACAAAAATCCGTTCTTTAGATCCTTTCTTAACTGACCCGATCGTCTCAATGTGGTTAATAATGGTCTCACATTTGTTCTCATACTATGTGTTAACCTACATACTCCGTTACGCTCGGAGACAACCATACAATGTTCTGTACTAGAAAAACCACACCAGATACTTCACTGTATTAAATTGATCCTTTTGTATGTACAAAAACACCATCAGCGTTATCTTCCTGGATTTGGAATCATTTCAAAGCCTGTTTTTTCATTGTTTGTAACCATATCCACAATTCTACATTCTCGTCCAAGAGTAGTGATAACGTTGTGACGTTTGCAAAGTTTCTATATATCGATAGCCATTATCCAAGCATATTGTGAATTGTTATCTTTAAGTAGATTGAAGAAAAGTCCAGCAAAAATCGTAATTATCAATTAAAATGAAATTTCTACAAAATGTTCACCATTCTTATAGCTACATCGAAGATCATCGGACTCAATTAAGGTTGAGTCGACCTGAAAGATTTTTGTGGTTGGAAAGTTTACCATTCTGCACTTCGTACCGATATCACTCTTCTAGGAGTACAGTGCACTATATACTGAGTTAGAGTGTATCACACACAAAGTCATGTAGATTTACAAGTTACAAAAGACTGACTTAACCTGTGGAGAAAAATGCCTTTATGAGACACATGCTATAAGCAGCGCCGGATTAGCCTAGTAGCAGAAGTAGCAAATGCTACGGGCCCCGCGCTTCTGGGGGCACCGCGCCTATGTGAAAGAGATGAAAAGGAAAAAAAATAACCACGATGCTATATCAAAAACAAGCAAACTGTCTGAATTTTTTTAGTGTCGTGTGTGATGGTGCTGAATCCAAAGAACTGTAGCAGAAAATACAGAAGTCGCATATCATTGTCTAGTAGATGAAGGCAGATGAACTCCAAATATTGTCAGCTCTTATCCAGAGGATTTGGAAGAAAGCCTAGGCGACGAACTAGTGCAGTTCGTTCGGTGCGATTTTATAAACTTATAATGGAAAATTCATTAGAGTCGTGCTTCCCAAATGTAGAAATAGTCTTACGAATTTACTTGTCTTTAATGATTACTAACTACAGCGGAGAACGTTCTTTTTCAACATTAAAGCGTATCAAAAGTGAGTTAAGGAACATGATGGGACAAGATCGTCTAAACAACCTCACCTTAATGAACATTGAATGTAATTTACTTAGAGAAATTGATTTGTCTAGTATTATCTCTAAATTTGCTCATTTTAAATCGAAACAAGTTTGTTTGTAAAAGTTGTGTTTTATTACTTATTATCATACAAAACCTAGGGCCCCGCGTTAAAATTTGCTACAGGCCCCGCGCTGACCTAATCCGGCACTGGCTATAAGGTACATATACGAGTATAAACCATACATATCAGGAAATACTTTGCCCAGACATCGGATGCGAAGCCTTTTTTTAAAACATTAACAGCAGAGCACTTATACACTGTCTTTGACGAATAATGTGTGGATACCGATGTACAGCCGAGTAGATTGGGGCTTTGACTGTATCATTACACAGATCTCAACGGCGATGCACGTACTCCGTCGCAGCGGTCTCGGTTCTCGGTTTAATTTTCAGAATGATGAAAATATGTAAGAGTTTAATTTTTTTTTTTTTTTTTTTTGACCGTACAGCGGACGTTCAGCCTTTTTAAAAAAAAAAAATAGATTTCACAATGTGTGTCTGTGTTGATATTGTTACCTACGCGTACTTTAGAAATGAATAAGTTAGAAGAAGACTAGGAATGGCACCAGTCATTCAATTCATAACAGAGTAATATTAAATTTGTCACCTTACAAAAATGTCCTAGCACCGTCTAGCACATATACATATATTGACAACATGTAAAGAATACAAAGCAAGAGAAAGGCTAAGAGCACAATTTAGAGTGATGGCATCAAGAACAGCTTTAGAGAAATGAATACTATTTTAAAAAACACATTAGACTGGACACACGGAAGATCCCTAAATCGTCAATTTTTCCTAACACCTCATTGAGATACACTGGAGGAATAGAAGAAAGAGTGTTCTTTAGCGTGTTCAACTTGAAAACGGGACCTGCGTTTTATCGTTCGTCTCCGATGGGACTAGGAATTCGATATCAGCTAAATTGAACTAAATGATCACTGACATGGATGTTCAGAATCAAATTTTAAAATGGTAGTTGGTAGTTTACTACATCGATATAGAGACAAATATTTTTATCAAAAGTCATTTCCAGGGGAAGGGGTGGTGGGGGCGAGACTTTTCCCCTTGTCTTTAAAGCTGGGATTTCCGTGATCGCTGTACAAACAGTTCGATAGCTTCTGGTGAGTAGCGAACCGAGTACTATTGTAGCCAGAGACCACCCGTGTGGTGCCGGGGCGCGCAAGGGAAGCAAAGAATAGTACCACTGTGACCTACAAGGCATGTCGTAAGATGCGACTGATGTAGGACCTAGGGAAGCTACCGTAGTAGATAAAAAGCATTGCAGAAATCGGATGTGCTGACCTACTTGTAGGTGCATAACTGGTACAACGTACAATCACTCTTAGGCTCAGTTCACATACAGATCACAAAGAGTGATTAATAAGAGGTCGATGTATAGCGTTCGGGGAAGAAGCGAGAGAAAAGCAACATATTGCAATGCCTGAATAGAGGACACAACTATGATAGTATATGTTACGTAAGTGTAAACAAAAACAGCTTAAAACTTGTATAAACAGCTCCCATGACGCAGCAAGGCACAAACGTTCAACCATAGATAGCAGATTTTTTGGGTTTAAACACGCATCATCTACGTTGCTCGTTGAATAGAAACCATACTGAGCGTTACCTACGCTAGAGCAAGCTGACTTTGTTACAATGATTCTCATCTCCTCGCTAAGCAAGCAAGGTTCTTGTAGTAGAGGTTGGGCATTTCATTAAAGACTAGCACTGTTCAGGCAGGACGATACTGTGATAATCATTTATATGTTAGTCTACATATACAAGACTAGTTTATATGTAATATGTTCTGCTAGTAATAGGTTGCTGTTGATCTTGTTATTGTTGTTAATTTGCCTTTGTTTACAAAAGGTTCCTTGAGATAGAGTCAGAATGGCCGTTGAGTGCGATTGTTAACTATTTATCTGATTGGCTATCGAATTGAAAACCGGATTGTGGCTGAATTCAATTTATGTCATATTTTCCCATTACAGGTGTATGTACAAATTCAGATGCAGTTTCTTTAATTATTAATCAATTTTATGAGTAATATACCATTTTATAGGTAAATGACATGCTATGTACGGCGAAAGGTTATGTTTGGCTGTGATTAGCTACCCCATACTGTAAAAAACATTCAGCTATAAAACCGCAAACAAGTGAACGAGAACTTGCAAGGCCTTGGTTGGAGACCTATTTCTCCTTTGGGCGAAGGGTAGTAGAAGCAGAAGAAGGTAAATGGATTTTCTTTAAGATAGTTCTAAAACAAATACACAGTTGTGCTCCCGGTGGCTTATAGGAGTCAATCAATATACTACTATAACAAAGAAAGTACTGAAGGTTAGTATATGAGTTGTGATTCTGTATTATTTAGACATATTCATCTACGCATTCATTAACCATACGTTATCTATTCTATACTATTTGTATTGTTTAATCTTCTCTTCTAGTCTTGTGTGAGTGTCTACCGGCTAGTCATCTCAAGATCTCCTTCCATCATCATCAAGTAGCTTGTCCCTTCCGAAACTTGACTCACATGACAGCAGTCCTGAAAATCTCTCTGTGCTGTGCAAGTTGACGGGCGTCAGCAGCAGTCATTCTTAGATTGTCAATGACATCCTGTACCCATCGTCTTCTAGGTCTTCCTCTCGTTCTTCTTCTAGTCACCATTCCCTTCAAAATTATCTTTTCTAGGCACTCAGGTCGTTTGATGTGTCCGAAATATTTAATTGTCCTTGATGTTATGTTCTTTAATATCTCATTAATATATGTTCCTTTCTTATCACCTTTGGCACTATATATGTTCCTTTCTTAACACCTTTGTCTCTATATATTTCCTTCCTTATCACCTTTGCTTTATATATGTTTCCCCTTCATTATCCACCTTTGGCTTTATATATGTTCCTTCCTTATCACCTTTGGCTTATATATGTTCCTTCTATCACCTTTGGCTCTATATATGTTCCTTCCTTATCACCTTTGGCTTTACATATGTTCCTTCCTTATCACATTTGGCTTTTTTTCCACATGCATTATTTCCTCAATTTTTTAACAGTTAATTCAAAGGAGGCACAAAGCAATCAACTAAAAAAAATCATAACTGCTCGTCAATAAATAAACATATATATCTCTTATTATATACTAAATTAAAGAAAACAGGACAACCTATTAGAATAACAAGGTTAAAAAGTAGCGGAAGTAAAATAGTACAAGTAAAACTTGAAAGATTTATTGTAAGGGAAACAACTCGAATGGCACAGTGTGCGGCGAATGACGTTCAACTGAATTCCGTTTTGGCGCAGTTTGTGGCGAAAAGCATGGAAAGAGCAAGGAACCCTGTTGTCAACCTACGTCCAACTATTGCGTTCTCGTACTCCGTCGCGTCACGCTCCTACCAATAGTCTGCAACCTTTGGCGCGCAATCTGCTTGATACTATCGTCGACTGTTCGTCAACTCAGTATAGAATAATAGCTATATATCCTTCTACATAAATTACATAATTAAGTGAATGCTTACAGACCCGGAAGTAGCTTTCGTTTAAAACTTCAAGCCAGTCTTTTTGCTGACAGATAATCGATAGATATCACGTGACCATATCGTTTGACGTCTATAGGTGATTACATACAATAAAATAGGGCGTATGTAGTCTAGCGCGTATTTCTTTTTTGACTTTTCTGATTTCGAATTGGTGTGTACAAATAGTGTGTGACTTCACGGCACTTGCGTAGTTTAAGGTCATGTACACAGATGAAACTGTGTCTCTTTATTGATAGACGTGGACATAGAAAGAGGATTTCACTTGTATGCTCTTGGGGGATCTTCGAAAACAGGTTAGTGTTTAAGATGCCAGGTGTTGGGGATGATTGAGACTTAGTAGTATGTAGTCTGTTTGTATTGAGACTTAGTAATATGTAGTCTGTTTGTATTGAGACTTAGTAATATGTACTCTGTTTGTATTGAGACTTAGTAATATGTAGTCTGTTTGTATTGAGACTTAGTAGTATGTAGTCTGTTTGTATTGAGATTTAGTAATATGTAGTCTGTTTGTATTGAGACTTAGTAGTATGTAGTCTGTTTGTATTGAGACTTAGTAGTATGTAGTCTGTTTGTAATGAGACTTAGTCGTATGTAGTCTGTTTGTATTGAGACTTAGTAGTATGTAGTCTGTTTGTATTGATATATTATAATTTGTAGTCTGTTTGTATTGAGATATTATAGTTTGTAGTCTGTTTATATTGATATGTTACAGTTTGTATTAATATGCTGTAGTTTGTAGTCTGCTTTGAAATGTAGTTTGTAGGCTATGTGCGTATGTTGTAGTTTGTAGTATGTTTGTAGTTATACGTTGTAGTATTTTGTATATATATATATATATATATATATATATATATAGGTATGTACTCTGTTTATCAACACAATGTACACACACTACAGTATCATGAGTATAGCAGTGTTGGTTATATTTTGATGAATACAGATACAACTATAATGGTCAGTTTTACTAAAACAAAGACGTAAGAAGAACTAATAGGGCCAACGTATCCACCAAAAGGTCTTCTCAGGGTCACTAAAACTCACATTAATAAGCAGTAATTAACACATTGGGAAGATAAAGTAGTAAATAGTATTTATCAATATTAAAGAATACATCAGTAAATCTATTTAATTTTAAATAAAATTTCAAAATAATAAGATTTTTTTTAAACGGCTAAATCGACGTTTTAACAAACAAACAAAATACCGTTATTGTTGCAAATTATGTAAGATAGATTAAGGACTAAAACAATAATCTAAACTAAATTTGGCATTAAGTAATTTTGGTAACTTTTAATACACTGAAAAAAAGTTGCAAAATATATATACATGTACTCCCATTCTTCTGTTTTAATTCTATTTAAAAAAAAAACTTTAGAAAACTGTAATCGTGGGCTCTGGTAACAAACGCCATTCAGTTCAGTAGGGATGATCGAAAATTCCAGTTTGCGTGGGCTGACTTTTATGTATGCTTGATAGAACACTGTGAGCGTAATTACAATTTTACACAACTTTAATAGTCCATAGTTATCTAGTTGTAGCGTTTTGTGATGTTTTTTTTAAATGAATGAGTCATTATCTAACAATATTGAAGTAACTCACTGGCCTAGTGAAACAACACTAGAAATCAAATCAAAAGCTTAATCTATGTTATCTAACAATATTGAGGTAACTCACTGGCCTAGTGAAACAACACTGGAAATCAAATCAAAAGCTTAATCTATGTTATCTAACAATATTGAGGTAACTCACTGGCCTAGTGAAACAACACTAGAAATCAAATCTAAAGTTAAATCTATGTAACATATATATAATATTTTATATTCAAAAATTGAATTGTTCAAGTATGTATTAAAGTATGTATTAAAGTATGTGTTAAAGTATGTATTAAAGTATGTATTAAAGTATGTGTTAAAGTATGTATTAAAGTATGTGTTAAAGTATGTATTAAAGTATGTATTAAAGTATGTATTAAAGTATGTATTAAAGTATGTGTTAAAGTATGTATTGAAGTATGTATTAAAGTATGCGTTAAAGTATGTATTAAAGTATGTATTAAAGTATGTGTTAAAGTATGTGTTAAAGTATGTGTTAAAGTATATATTAAAGTATGTATTAAAGTATGTGTTAAAGTATGTGTTAAAGTATGTGTTAAAGTATATATTAAAGTATGTATTAAAGTATGTGTTAAAGTATGTGTTAAAGTATGTGTTAAAGTATGTATTAAAGTATGTATTAAAGTATGTGTTACAATTAATTTAATGTAAAATGGAGTAAACGTAGACTAAAATATGCATATTCAAATGTATATGACATATTTACTCCACCGCAAAATAATATATTTTTTCCATTTGACAAATTTCCCCTTAACAGTCAAATTGCCCCCCTCCCCTGTGGGTCGTGGGCTCCACGTTGGGAAACACTGCTCTAATGTATTCAAGAAAGACAATGGCAAGTCTCAGTTTATAGTTATCTCTTAAGTACCTGTTCTGTAATAGCTCTGGTTAAACCCAATATCAGTTACTGCTGTCTTGCATATTCTCAAAACTTGTGTTACATTGGTTCTGAAATTATTGTGCTTGTATCACAATGACACTCATTCTTTCTTCTTCTTGTTTCTTCTCTAATCCTGTTTTCTTCTCTAATCCTGTTTTCTTCTCAATCCTGTTTTCCTCACAGTATCAGGATAAGAAGAGATTTCTAACTCATTAAAAGATCGTATCTGTTTTGTTGTTTGTTTTAGAAATACGCTACCTCAGTGTGAGAACAACGACTTGTTATAATTTTATTGAACAAGTAACATGCATATATATTTATCTATACACATATTAACTCATTCATTCTTCTAAGCCGGTATACTGGCTCCGGTATATTTTTGAAAATGACGTAAAGCCAGTAGACTGGCTATAATTTAGTATACATTGTAATATACATGCGTCCAATAGTTAAAAAAACAATTACGGTGTGAAAGAGTTAATATTCTTCTTCAAACACTCCATATCAGGCACTTGTTCAATCACGTTTGGTGCTATGTATGTGATCTGAGCATAAGAACGTTTGTACGCGGTGCCAGTTATGAAACTACATTAGGCCAGCAAATCCGATTTCTGCAAAGATATTTTTTACTAGGGTAGCTTCCCTAAGCCCCTACCACAGTCGCCTCTTAGGACATGCCTTGTAGGTCACAGTATTACTATTCTTTGCTCCCCTTGTGAGCTCCGACAACATACGGGCAGTGTTAATAATATCATGTGCTGTGTCAGCTGATGACAGTGATCAAGAATCTTCACAAACGTATGTCTTGAGTGCGGAATTGCCCATCAATGTTGATATTTTTCCGTTCCATGAAGTTGTGTGCTGCAGAAAATCTCTTTCCGTCCTTCTCTGCTTCGAACTTAACTGATCTTGATACTTCTCAACACGTATTCACAACATCCTCTCTTGACAGCTATTAACAAAAAAATAATGATTGGTTAATGCTGATTTTGGTAATGTACGTTAACATAACCACCAAATGCCGCAGCCTGTACACTTTTGTCTGTTTTATTTGGCCATAAGCCGTCAACTGCGCTATCAATTATTTCATTGTCATCTTGTAAGGACAAGAGACAAAATTGAGTAAACCGACAATATTTCAAGCTAACAAAAGGAAGGACAAGAGACAACATTGAATATAACGACTATATTCCAAGCTAACGAAAGGAAGGACAAGAGACAACATTGAATATAACGACAGTATTTCAAACTAAAGAAAGGAAGGACAAGAGAGAACATTGAATATAACGACAATATTTTAAGCGAACGAACGGAAGGACAAGAGACAACATTGAATATAACGACAATATTTCAAACTAAAGAAAGGAAGGACAAGAGACAACATTGAATATAACGACAATATTTCAAGCTAAAGAAAGGAAGGACAAGAGACAACATTGAATATAACGACAATATTTCAAGCTAAAGAAAGGAAGGACAAGAGACAACATTGAATATAACGACAGTATTTCAAACTAAAGAAAGGAAGGACAAGAGACAACATTGAATATAACGACTATATTCCAAGCTAACGAAAGGAAGGACAAGAGACAACATTGAATATAACGACAGTATTTCAAACTAAAGAAAGGAAGGACAAGAGAGAACATTGAATATAACGACAATATTTCAAGCTAAAGAAAGGAAGGACAAGAGACAACATTGAATATAACGACAGTATTTCAAGCGAATGAATGGAAGACAAAATACACCATTGAATATATAGACAATATTTCAAGATAACGAAAGGAAGGACAAGAGACAACATTGAATATAACGACAATATTTCAAGCGAACGAAAGAAAGGAAAGATTCTCTAAGTAACTAAAACCCAGCTGAAGGAGTCTTCATTTGTCAAATACTAAAACATATTGCCATATGTCACGTGCCACCTGTGCTAGTTTGTTTGACTGTACTGGTCGTTTCAGGACGATTGACTCATTTCCTAGATGTCACTGTGACCAACGTACTTACCTGACACAAGAACTGCATACCTGGCATGGTCTCTCACTACTATCTCATTTCCTGTAGTTTCTTGTTTAAATATACCTTTCACCACATTTCTTTCTTGCTTATTCTGTGACTCATTCCTTCCTCTGTCGTTGTTTCTTCTAATATAGATCACATCCTCAGTTCAGGTACTAGGCACATTTTGTAGATCACATCCTCAGTTCAGGTACTAGGCACATTTTGTGAACAAAATACTGTAAGCCGAACTTATTTTTTATCAAATTTTTGTCTCCGGAAGTGTTTGCAAGGAAAGTCAATTATAGGTTCTCTGTACTTTTTGGTTTCTTTGTGTTTTTTGTTGAGTGTCTATGTAGATTTATTGATTGATTGATTGATTGATTGATAGGACCATCATCATTGCACTTCGGTGAGTGACCATGTGTATTCCGATCTCTTTCTTACACAGGAAGATCTCAGCTGCAGTGCACGAATTCCGTAGCACCAGCGAGGGTCCCCGATATAATTTTGAAGATGTTGAGAGTTGTATTAACAACTCTATCACTATGCACTGTTCTCTGAGACTTTCTTGTTCAAGTTAAACAGTTCAAAGAAACATACACGTCAAAATATCTGGTTAAGTCTATCTACAATACAAATCAGACACAAAAATGTCTGGTCAAGTCTACCTACAATACAAATCAGACACAAAAATGTCTGGTCAAGTCTACCTACAATACAAATCAGACACAAAAATGTCTGGTTAAGTCTACCTACAATACAAATCAGACACAAAAATGTCTGGTCAAGTCTACCTACAATACAAATCAGACACAAAAATGTCTGGTCAAGTCTACCTACAATACAAATCAGACACAAAAATGTCTGGTCAAGTCTACCTACAATACAAATCAGACACAAAAATGTCTGGTCAAGTCTACCTACAATACAAATCAGACACAAAAATGTCTGGTCAAGTCTACCTACAATACAAATCAGACACAAAAATGTCTGGTCAAGTCTACCTACAATACAAATCAGACACAAAAATGTCTGGTCAAGTCTACCTACAATACAAATCAGACACAAAAATGTCTGGTTAAGTCTATCTACAATACAAATCAGACACAAAAATGTCTGGTTAAGTCTATCTACAATACAAATCAGACACAAAATGTCTGGTCAAGTCTACCTACAATAAAATCAGACACAAAATGTCTGGTCAAGTCTACATACAATACAAACCAGACACAAAAATGTCTGGTCAAGTCTACCTACAATAAAAATCAGACACAAAAATGTCTGGTCAAGTCTACCTACAATACAAATCAGACACAAAAATGTCTGGTCAAGTCTACCTACAATACAAATCAGACACAAAAATGTCTGGTCAAGTCTATCTACAATACAAATCAGACACAAAAATGTCTGATCAAGTCTACCTACAATACAAATCAGACACAAAAATGTCTGGTAAAGTCTACCTACAATACAAATCAGACACAAAAATGTCTGGTCAAGTCTACCTACAATACAAATCAGACACAAAAATGTCTGGTCAAGTCTACCTACAATACAAATCAGACACAAAAATGTCTGGTCAAGTCTATCTACAATACAAATCAGACACAAAAATGTCTGATCAAGTCTACCTACAATACAAATCAGACACAAAAATGTCAGTGTTTATATAGAAATGAGATACAGTACTTGTCTCACATACCAAAAGTACACTGTTGGTATTCGTGCCCAGCGATCAATCTCTTTATTTCACAATTGATAATTTCAATGTAGCGGAGATCAAATTCCTAGTCCTGTATGAGAAGCACGACAATACCAAGATCATGTGTTTAAGTTTGAGCAAGTAAAAGAACCACTAACAGTTGAAAATCGATAAAATTAAGTTCGAACGCAACTTCTTGAGCAGAATTCATTATAAATTATTATTAAAGTTAGATACATTTTTTTCTGCTATGAAAAGTGTATAGGGTGCTACTGAGCTCGTGCACTGACGCTGAGATCTTACCGTTTACGAGAGATCTAAGCACACGTGTGTTTTTCACTGTAGTGCAATAAGATTTTGAATCCCACATGTTTTTTGTTTAACATTGAAGTGCAATATGATGTCGGATCCTACATGTTATTTGTTTAACACTGAAGTGCAATATGATGATCTTGTTAGTCAATTAATCAATCAGCGACATTGATAGTAATTAGTTTTATGTGGGGCTTTACGTTGTACGTAAACTAGTTTTATGTGGGGCTTTACGTTGTACGTAAACTAGTTTTATGTGTAGCTTTACGTTGTACGTAAACTAGTTTTATGTGGGGCTTTACGTTGTACGTAAACTAGTTTTATGTGTAGCTTTACGTTGTACGTAAACTAGTTTTATGTGTGGCTTTACGTTGTACGTAAATTAGTTTTATGTGGGGCTTTACGTTGTACGTAAACTAGTTTTATGTGTAGCTTTACGTTGTACGTAAACTAGTTTTATGTGTAGCTTTACGTTGTACGTAAACTAGTTTTATGTGTAGCTTTACGTTGTACGTAAACTAGTTTTATGTGTAGCTTTACGTTGTACGTAAACTAGTTTTATGTGTAGCTTTACGTTGTACGTAAACTAGTTTTATGTGGGGCTTTACGTTGTACGTAAACTCGGTCTTAGAGCATACCTCCATCCACTGAGTTTCAGGAACTCAGCCACCTGCATCTGTGGAGCCCCAAAGCAGTCTCCAGAGCACAAATTTGCAAGACCACCCCAGTTTGTGCTGAGTGAAAATGAAAATCTTGCCAACAGGAACCTCTTCAAAACAAACTATGCGGAGCCGGTAGAGACTTCAAGCGCACCTTAATGTTTCAGACATATATCGGAGTAGTCGCATAGCAGAAGTTGATCGCATAAGAAGATGAAGTACCTGATCTGATGTTTCCAAAACACATCATTTGAGAAGTGTTTGCAAAGACTGAGCGCTTTGAATAATAGGACATAATTATTTTCAATTCTGACCAGGACCATACTCCACCTCCAAGGGATGGTCATGGATTCAAGTTGTATTGTTACAGTACGGTAAAGCAAGTTGAGATCACAGGAAGAAGATATTGTTAACTGTGATAGTAATAGAGGGAAATTTTTGACTGGGCCACAGCCAACTCTAATATTGGGCCGCATAACTGTACCGATGCAGTATTCACATTAAGACAACTGATGGAAAGCGCAATAGAACATGACAAGACATGTAGTGTGGCATTCATAGATCAAGAAAAGGCCTTCGACAGAGTCGATAAAAACAAACTATGGGATTGTCTAAGAAAATATGGAATCAGCAAACATCTCATCAAGGTCTGCAAGAGTTTATACATTTCAAATAAAAGTTACATAAGAGCAAAAGCCGGAAAATCAAAAACATTCACAGTAAACTCAGGAGTTAAACAGGGATGTGTGCTCTCCCTGCTGCTGTTTATAACATAGATGGACAACATAAGTAGAGAAGCAGGAATAGAGGAAGAAAATAATATTTCAGAACTTTTAATTGCAGATGACCAAGCACTGATTGCAGAAAACGAAGAATCTCCCTCAGAACCATTTGAGCTTAGTTAACATCAAGGGTGAGAGTACACCATGAAAATAAATATAATAAAGACAGAGACAATGGCAATAAGTAGACAACCAGAAAACCTTACAATAAAACTTCAGAACGTAGACATAAAACAAACAATTGAGGTCAAATATTTAGGAGCAATTTTCACAGCAGATGGAAGTATCGATAGCGAAATCAGCAATCGTTGCACAAAAGCTAACCAGGTACTGGGACAGTAACTGTTGTCACACAAAGAGATACCGCTAACAACTAAAACAAATCTCGTAAGAATGATTTTCTGGCCAATACTATGTTACCAGTGTCAAACATGGCCAATAACAGCAGCTATGAGCGGAAAATCATAACGACAGAGATGAGGTGTCTTAGAAGAGCTGCAGGTGTGACAATAAGAGACAAAATTAGAAATGAAGAAATCAGAAGAAGACTGGATGTGAAACCAGTCATGCAATTAATAAAATAACAACAGATTAAATGGTTTGGACACCTGACAAGAATGCCCTTGTATCGCCTACCACAGAGAGCCACACCGAAAAAGTATAATGAATAAAAAGCAACAGGAAGACCACGCAAAAGATGAGCGACGGCATCAAGAACAGCCTTACGAAAATGAATATCAGCTTACAAAGTGCCTTAAAACAAGCAGACACAAGATCACTACGCCCTCCCCACCAACACTTCTATAAAGTAAATGGTGGAAGAGAAGAAAAAGAAACTGTACTGGAAACCCTGACCTAGTTTCAGTTGAGGTGCTGGAATTTATATATATTTGATAGAACACTACATGCTTTTTTTGCAATTTTATTAAATTCTATAAGTCTATGGTTATTTATTGATGAAAAATATTCATAATACTGATATTCCTTTTTGTTGAACTTAACTTTTTGTTACATAATATAACCTTGATTTAGCATTTTGTGTTGATTTTAAAATGAATTCGTCTATATACAACAATATTGGAATGCGAGGTTAAGTGACCGGTTGTGGTCTGATTTCCCATAATTTTTACCTGTGTCCGCCGGTCGTATGAGTTTAAAGTTGGCTGTGGCTGGGCCTAGTGTGAGATTTGCTTGCACGCCAGACGAGAAGCATCTCAGTGTACCTTCTATAAGTCTGTGCGCATGATCAACGCTTAAGAACAAAGTTCAATCACAGCTGCCAGGTAATCGTGGCAATGACAGTTCGATTTATGATATCTCTTAACCCATGGACTAGCTATTAAAAGTAAAAGTACATCTATCGATCTGACCGAAGTGCAAATATTATTTATAAAATTCTTAAGGCGAAGCATTGACCTCATTGCACCGGGTTTTACCCATATGCTTAGGTCCCTCTCCGCAGAAACAGTACGCCACCTACCAAGAGTATTTCACAAAGCACGAACTCCGTAGCTTCAGCAACAATCCCAGGGATCTCCAAAATTCTTTGCATATCTAGAGCGTTTTTACTTAACAAGACAATATCATCTGCAAAATCCAAATCTTCTAGCTCACTATTTTCTACCCAATCTATAGAATCTTCACCCCTGCAACATTTTCGCATCACTCAGTCATGTACATTTGTCTCATGCTCTTCCAATAAATTCTCCAATATTTCTATGTTAGGTCCATTCTTGTGTCCAGATCTTTGACAAACCAGTATCATTTCTTTCTGTCATTCATTTTATTTATTGTATTCCATACAACTTGTCTGTGAAAGATATACGCTAGTTCTGACCAAGTATAACCAAAAACTGCTTATACAGTATCAACAAGAGCAATTGAAAAACCATCATCTAATAATAGATGTTAAAGATGGATGGGACATATAAATAAAACTGAGTAAGGCACGAAGTTAATTCGTGATCATTGAAACGGTCTGGTAATCAAGCAAATACAGCATCGGAACCAATATGAATATGTAACACAACTGTGTATTATCTACTTTATGTAACACAACTGTGTATTATCTACTTTATGTAACA
The DNA here is from genome assembly GCA_020796225.1 of Arion vulgaris. Taxonomy (NCBI): domain Eukaryota; kingdom Metazoa; phylum Mollusca; class Gastropoda; order Stylommatophora; family Arionidae; genus Arion; species Arion vulgaris. The sequence continues at coordinate 26,872,438 of CM036763.1, read as the reverse complement.
CAACTGTGTATTATCTACTTTATGTAACACAGCTGTGTATTATCTACTTTACTATATGGATCTGAATGTTGGAGAATAATAGAAGAAAATATGTTCAAAATGTCTACTTTCCATACAACTTGCTTGCGAAGGATCTTACGCGTGTTCTTCTTCTTCTTCTGCGTTCGCACGCTATGAATTCAGGCGTAGCCATGCGCCTGATGTTCCGCCTCTGACTGGCTTTTGCGTGAAAGCCTGCTTACCGTTTTATTGGATTCTTCACCATTCAGGTAGGCCTTCTTCGACTTGAGGGGTATATGTTCTCTGACTAAGAACTACCTCTACCCAAGAACTATAGTCTGTCCATTAATTCGTGAGCACGTTTGAAATTGATTTTCTCGAAAACTACCTGTTGGATCTCAGTGATTTTTGCATGCAGCCTTAGAATATCCATGACGCTAAAATAAAGCTAACCAGTAGTCCATAGATGCTACGGATTTTGCACATCGGCGAATTCCTTTGATCTTTTATGACAATTGCAAATACGGGGGCTCAAATTTTAGATTTTACAGTATCCCTAGAATTTGTCCATGTCAATTCTATTCATGGTGTATCTCCATATTAACTTGATAGGTCAAGTAATTAAGTGTGTTGCCCTTTATGTGCAATCGTGAACTTGGATACAATATGCAACAGTTAGTCCTCCCTTCGGTCACCATTAGACCCCAGGGTGTCTTAACTTCACCACAAATTGTATGATGGTAGACGCATTTGGATATGGAAATGTATACGTTGCTATTTCTCAGTCTGTAATCAAAATATGATTTGTATCATCCCGAATCTGACGATTCCATGAGGTTGATAATTGTTACTGGCTGGACAAATTGTAATCCATCTCGGTGCCAGTACTCGTCTTCCTCTCGGAGCACATGTTCAACACACTTCTTCCAGAACTGCATGTCTATCATTGAGAAGGACTCACGTGTCAGAACTTCAACATCACACATTTTAAACGTCCTGTTCTGTTCGGCAACTTGTCCTTTTACTTTAACCCAGACAAGCTCTATCGGATTGAGGTGAGCATGATATGGAGGTAGTCGCAAAGACGTGTGGCCGTATTCGCAATGATTTTGTCAATATGAAACACCTTTGTCTTATTTGTCATCCTCACCAGGTGCAACAACTCGGGTTTCAAATATGTATCATCGAAGCTGACATTTTCCTTAGCAAGCCAAGTCCTAATTTGATCTTTTGTATTTGATGCAGTTGGTACTTTGTCTTCCGCTGATACTGCGTTGTGATAGGATGCATTATCCATTACCTAGCATGATGGTCTGTTTAGAATTGGAAGTAGATCTTTCTCCATCCAATGCCTGAAAATATGTCCATTCATTTCTGTGTGGTAGTCCCTACCGTCGGTACTTTTTGATTGGAAAATAAGTCCAGCGTCATGGACAAGACCTTCTTCACTACTTCCTGCATGTGTTAGTATAATACGCTGGCCTTTGCTGCTTTGTATTTTTCTTTTCTGTTCACCGTCTACTGATTGCCATTCTTTAGCATTGGTGTGGTGAGCATTGACCCAGGATTCGTCCAAATATACAATATCATAGCCTTGCCCCGCCGCTCACGGATCTGCCTCAGGTATTTACTTCGGCAGCAATTAAATGTGGCTTTTCACAAATAATATTTCTGCCGCCTATAGTTTTTCTGAAGGTGAAGCCGGCGGCTCTTACAATTTTTCATAGAGTACTTTTAGAAATGTCTATGCTGCAATCTGATTGCAGTTTTAATTTCAGTTTCCTGAGAGTAACAAGTTGATTTGTCGCAAACATTTTCAAGAGCTCCGTCTTATGACATCTATGTCAAAGTCGTCAATTGATCTTTTCCTTCCTTGCTTGACATTAATGCACTTTGTGTCCTGTTTAATCCATCGGGAAAAGGATTCTCTATTCAGACCAAGCGCCAGTTGCGTTCGTTTCTCAGGGTTATGAATATCGCAATATAGATGGCCTCTCTTAGATTCCCTACGGAAGTGTTGGTATAGTAAAACTGTAACCTTCTGCATTGTTATAAATGTGCACTTCAGACTCATTATGAATGTGATATCAATGTCAGTTTGATAAGCCAACAAATATTATACAATAGCTTCATACAAATAGCGAGATACGCCTATAACTTTACAACGGTATCCCATTTATAACGTCATATGCTTTCCGCTTTCAAAGTCGACTTGGTTAGGTGCACGGGAATTCGTGAAACTCACGATATTTCATTGTTACCATAATGTATTTTTAGAACAACGTGTCTGTGTACCGTAAATCTGTTACTATTGTGTACAATCCGGTGAGGTTGATTTTAATATAACCTGAAGAAGAAATATTTCAAACTACATCAAATTTTCTTGGAAAAAATATTTCTCTAGCGTCATGGATATTCTAAGGCTGCTTGCAAAAATCACTGAGATCCAACAGGTAGTTTTCAAGAAAATCAATTTCAAACGTGCTCACGAATTAATGGACAGACTATACTTACACAGTGTCAGCAAGAGAATATGGACATCATCATCAAATAAGAGATGAAGGAGATGGATAGGACATGTGTTACGCATGGACACATTACATTGGGAAAAGAGGTTTGAAAACTAAGGATTGACTTGAAGAAACCACGTTTTTCCGTATTGCTATGTCCCTCGCAAAAAAAAATGGCACGCCACCTGCCAGAACTACTTCATGAAGCACGAACTCCTTAACTCTAATAACAATATTAAGGATCTCCGGGAAAAAAATGGAAATCGCTCACGAAAACTGCACTGAGAATGACACAAGAAGGTAAAGGAAAACGTGGAAGATCCGTCACCAGCTGGTGGGAGAACAGGAACTAAAAGAAATGAATCACAGCTGGAACACCTCAAAGTGTTCGATCAACAAAAACAGAAAAGAACGACGTGTATTTGTTGCTGTCTTCAGTACCAAGTGCGTCATAGGCTGAGAGAGAGATCAACAGAGATATGTTGACGGAGAGAGAGAGAGAGAGATCAATAGAGATAGGTTGACGGAGATAGAGAGGATCAATAGAGATAGGTTGACGGAGAGAGAGAGAGAGAGGATCAATAGAGATAGGTTGACGGAGAGAGAGAGAGAAAGAGATCAAGAGAGAAAAGTTGACGGAGAGAGAGAGATCCTGTGTATTGTATCTTTGTACCTACATGTGGCATTTCCCGTCTTTACACCTGTCGACTTTGCGGATGTAATTTCTCTATTGTCAAGATTTCCTTCAGACGTTTAGCTCGTAATGTACAAAGCTCTACTTATCCAACTTTCAACACTGTCAGCTTGTGAGTGTGTTCCTATGTTGGTCAAACCACTATTTGATCTTGTGTTTTGTTCTATCTAAAATTACTTTCATTTCTGCTTTACTATTTCGCTTCGTTATATTTCTCATAAATAAACTGTTCTTTTGTTTTGTGATTTGAGAACAGTTTCTAGTTTCTCTTTTCTTATTCATCTTGTAGACAATATCCAATTATTCGAACTAATCTTATTATTGATTTTATTGTAAACACCTGTCTGACAGCTGACATGTATCTTTTGTTGACAGTCGTATGCGATCACGTCTCCTTTGCTTGATGGCGAAGTCCGATAACTGATAAGCCAAGATTTTCATTTTTTGTCACCTCTATTGAGTGGGACTGTAGCAATGATAAAATAAATATTGAGTGGGAGCGTAGCAATGATAAAATAAATATTGAGTGGGACTGTAGCAATGATAAAATAAATATTGAGTGGGAGCGTAGCAATGATAAAATAAATATTGAGTGGGACTGTAGCAATGATAAAATAAATATTGAGTGGGACTGTAGCAATGATAAAATAAATATTGAGTGGGACTGTAGCAATGATAAAATAAATATTGAGTGGGAGCGTAGCAATGATAAAATAAATATTGAGTGGGACTGTAGCAATGATAAAATAACTATTGAGTGGGACTGTAGCAATGATAAAATAACTATTGAGTGGGAGTGTAGCAATAATAAAATAACTATTGAGTGGGACTATAGCAATGATAAAATAACTATTTAGTGGTACTGTAGCAATGATAAAATAACTATTGAGTGAGATTGTAGCATTGATAAAATAACTATTGAGTGGGACTGTAGCAATGATAAAATAACTATTGAGTGGGACTGTAGCAATGATAAAATAACTATTGAGTGAGACTGTAGCAATGATAAAATAACTATTGAGTGAGATTGTAGCATTGATAAAATAACTATTGAGTGGGAGTGTAGCAATGATAAAATAACTATTGAGTGGGAGTGTAGCAATGATAAAATAACTATTGAGTGGGACTGTAGCAATGATAAAATAACTATTGAGTGGGACTGTAGCAATGATAAAATAACTATTGAGTGAGATTGTAGCATTGATAAAATAACTATTGAGTGGGAGTGTAGAAATGATAAAATAACTATTGAGTGGGAGTGTAGCAATGATAAAATAACTTATGAACATCTTTTACCAAATTTGCCAGCATGTGATAAGCAGAAGAGAGTGATGTAGCCGTCACTAGTTGCCACTGCAGGATTAGTTCTTTGAAGATCGTGACAACATGAAGTGCATCCCTGCTTTCTTTGAACATATTGAAGCTGTGTTAGCAAAGAAGAAGAAGTAGAACCGAAAAAGTACGAGTTTTCCCTGTTTACATATGTAGCTCTAGGATGTGTGTTTCTATAAGTTATCATATCCAGGATTCCACAAAATCTATGTTACAAGAGAACAACATTCCTGGGAAATATCGTGAATTGAAGCCGGATCTCTCGCATGGGAGCTGCTCTCTAATCCCTTAGTCCAGACGCTCCACTATGTTGGTTGTAATATATATTAAGTGTTTGACTTATTTCTCTTCTCTCCTCATAGAGCATACATCTTCAACAGTTTTTTACCACTTTCCTACAACTCTTGCTGTTTTTGATGACTTCCCAGGCATTCTTCAGTTTCTTGAAAAGATTCCGTCTCCAGGTTTGTTTGGAGCGTCCACTTTTCCGCTTTCCTTACGGGTTTCACTAAAATGCTTGTCTAGTGACACTCGACTGTGTCTTTCGCAGAGTGTGCGTGACTACTCCCCATTTTATCCTCCTGACCTGGGTTATTTTGAGTTCCTGTCCATCCTTTCTACAGATCTGTGTTTAGCATTCTGTGATACTATCTAGGTCTGAGAATTCACAGATCTGTGTTGAGCATTCTGTCATACTATCTCAGTCTGAGAATTCACAGATCTGTGTTGAGCATTCTGTGATACTATCTCAGTCTGAGAATTCACAGATCTGTGTTTAGCATTCTGTCATACTATCTCGGTCTGAGAATTCACAGATCTGTGTTTAGCAATCTGTCATACTATCTTGGTCTGAGAATTCACAGATCTGTGTTTAGCATTCTGTCATACTATCTCGGTCTGAGAATTCATAGATCTGTGTTTAGCATTCTGTCACACTGTCTTGGTCTGAGAATTCACAGATCTGTGTTGAGCATTCTGTCATACTATCTCAGTCTGAGAATTCACAGATCTGTGTTGAGCATTCTGTCATACTATCTCAGTCTGAGAATTCACAGATCTGTGTTTAGCATTCTGTCATACTATCTCAGTCTGAGAATTCACAGATCTGTGTTTAGCATTTGGTCATACTGCCTCGGTCTGAGAATTCATAAAAGACAATTGTTGGTTAATGTACTTATGTGGTGCCGGATTCCACAAGAGAAGCAAAGAATAGTACCACTGCGACCTACTAGTTATGTCGTAAGAAGCGACTGGTGTAGGACCTAGGAAGCTACCTAGTAAATTAAAAGTATCGCATAAATAAGACGTGCTGACCTACTTGTAGGGGCATAACTGGCACAACGTACAATCGCTCTTAAGCTATAATCACAAACATATCACAAAGAGTGGTTAAAAAGTGATTGATATGTGGCGTTCAAAGTAAAAGAAGAAGTTGATTAATATCTACATTTTATTTGTATCAGATGTGGTAACTCGCAATGTTTACGAGTCATACAACAATACAGATTTGACATTTGAGCTGAATATTCGAAAGTAAATATTGTGTTATGGACAGAGAAAAGAACAAGTGGTCTATCAGCAGGCGCTCAATGTCAGAGAAAAATACTACAAATAAGAATGAGAAAATTGACATATTTTGAACTTATAAAAGAGAAGAAAAAAGAGAAGAGGAGAAGACCATTATTGAAGGAGGCATCACTGCAAAGAGGTGAAGAGGAAGACCACGGACAAAATGGATTTGGAATGTAATTTATGATTTGAGCATGACGACTGCAGATGCGGAACATATGGCCTATGAGAGAGATTTTGAAAGACACGGTGGGAAAGCTCTGACCAGGATAAGCTATTTCGTGATGATAACTCGAACGAGTCATACAATAAGACATATATCACATTTGAGCTGAATATCACGAATTTTAAACAATATACTATACAGAAAAATTGGATACTTTGGCACATCAAGCGTCACGATGGCCTGGAAAGAACAATATTTATTAGAGGGCAGGGTCCCAGGACGCAGAGGCAGACCAAGAAGAAGATGGCTACAAGATAATAAAGAAACCATGAATATGATCATCGACGAAGTGGGTGAACTGGCTAGAGACAGAATGAATTTCAGATGTGCTGTAAAGAGAGCAGCGACTTATAAATGATACGCACCTTGATGATGATCCTGAACTTTGTTTTCGTGAAGATAAGCAAAGTAGATTATCTATTACGTAGACAAAGTCATAAATCAAGAAATTGGGGAAGAATAAAACGGGAGGACACGGATGTGAAATTGTAACCATGTTGGATTTAATTAAGACAAGTAGTGCGCAATGGCTGACGGATCTAGAAACTGATAAGCCACAGTAAAAGATCCGTTTGAAAGTCACGATCTCTTTCTTTGTGAACCTTGAATTAATCATTCATTGTGTGGTTTTTGTGTGTTCTTGTTTGTTAAGTAAGGGAGATAAGTTTTATCTTGGTTGTTAGGTAGTGGAGATAAGTTATCATTATGTCAATACAACTAGGCTGGTGCGATTTCGCTTGGAGAAGCTGCTTGGTGGGTAACGGTTTAAGAATTGGTTGAGAATGTAACCAGAGGAGTGTTTTTCGAGAAGTGTATTATATATGTATATATATTGAGGAGGAGGTTTAGAACACATTGTGACAACCGGTAAAATCGAGGTAGACGAGACAGAGGAAGACAGAGACAGAACATTTTGGATAGAGTGACTTCATGGCACGGTAGAGCGTCAACATCTGAGTTGATAGCAAACACCAGCGACAGAGATTTGTGGAGATCCATGATCGCCTACACCAGCCGGCACAGCACCTGATAATGTATATATATATATGTGTGTGTCTGCAACTGTCAATCAAGCAGTTCTTTTAAATTGTGGGGGATGACGGTGGTCATGTGCGTATGTATGCATGTCTAAGTGTTTGTCTGTTGGCGTATGTGACTGATTGTGTGTGTAGAGTGTAAGTCTCTCTCAGTGTGTTTCGGGTGTGTTTCTCTGAATGTGTGTGTATTTTCCGTGTTATGTCTCTGAAACTATGTGTGTATTTTTCGTGTTATGTCTCTGAAAGTGGGTATGTGTGGAGTGTATGTCTCTTTAAGTCTGCACGTGTATGACACATATCTCTCTGAATATGTTAATATATCGATTGCATGTCTTTCTGAATGTGTGTATCGTGTGTGTATGTGTGCCAGGTGTATGCCTTATCGAGTGTGTGTGTGTGTGCCTCTCTCTAAGTGTCTCTGTGACACAAGTAATACTTACCGCACGCATACACATAACTATAAGTACTATTCATGTTATAGTTGACACACAAGTAATACACACACACATACATATAACTATAAGTCCTATTCATGTTAAAGTTGACACACAAGTACGAATGATAACGCGAGAGTGATCTGGTTTCCAGAAATTTCTATTGAGCAGTACTATAGGACGCTGGAGGTTCTTCTTCTTCTTCTTCATCAAATGCTACATATCGAACACTTGTGAACCACTCTTTGTGATTTGTCTGTGATCCAAGTCGAAGAGCTATTGTACGTTGTACAAGTAGGCCAGCACATCCGATTTCTGCAACGCTTTTTATTTACTCGAGTAGCTTCTCTAGGTTCCTACCTCAGTCGCCTCTTACGACATGCCTTGTGGGTCGCAGTGTTACTATTCTTTGCTCCCCTTGAGAGCCCCGACAACACACGTACGGCTGGGCTTCAATGTACAGAGAAATGAGTACGTGACCAGTGACATGAACGCACAAGTAAAAGATTATACAGACGAGCATGCATCTCCGCAACTTTCTGTGTGATGTCTTGTTTATCTTCTTCTGTGCACTCGTCAAATGTTCATCAAAAGAGTTGTAACAAAAGAAAGAACTAGTTCATTGCTTCCAATATTGTGAATAACTTTCTAGGAATTTAAACAGACTATGCTCGTGTACTTCTGTGTTCATTATTACATTCTGGTCAAATCTGTAGAATGTCATCAACAGTCTAAGATCTAGTACCAAATATACATATATTTATTGTCTATTGTCTGTTATCTATTGTCATTATCATCAAATAGCTTTTTCTGAGCAGTACTTTGCCACTCCAACAGTCCTCCAGAATTTCTCTCTCTCATAGGCCAGATGTGCTGCCTCTGCAGCCCTCATGTTCAAACCATCAGTTACATCCTGAATCCATCTTCTCCGTGGTCTTCCTCTTCTTCTCTTTGCCGGTATACCTCCTTCCATGATGGTCTTCTCCAGCTCTTCATGTCTTTTTATTTGCCCAAAATATCTCAATTTTTGTTTTCTTATTTATAGCATCAGCCGTTGTTTATTGTCAATGAACGTAAAACATAAAATCCTTAATTTTTAAAAAATTTGTAATAAATGTATTTTATGTATGTTAAATGGAACCCTTACCATGTAAGTGACTGAACAAGTAAACCCAGCTACGGTTTAACGTCTACAAACTCCTAGCGTTGCCATCTCTTTAAATCAGTTACCTGAAAATTGTTTCAATGTAATTAGTTGCCAATTGGCTAAATGAAAGCTGTAATATTTAGCGTAACCAGTCCTGTCATACGAATGTCCAAGTTATTCAATAAATAGTCATGATTACTAGAAGCAACAAATATATTGTGATTTTTAAACTGATTACAGTAACATGTACATATAATACTGCTAGTGTTGATGTACTGAGTAAACATACTATGTAATACATGAGATCTAGTGACGTTATTAGTATTCTGTAAGATGATTACGAACGTATGTGGCTTACGCGGTAGTGAGATTACAACCCAGGCGTACCTGGATCACACTCCGCGACGGGCAAATTTGGAAGCACATTAGTTCCCTTGAATTTTTACGAACAATAAAAATAGACCTCACCATTCACAAAGCAATGACAAACTACTGAACGTATAAGTGGTGCCTAGAAAAAAAATCGACTACTCGTTTACTGTCGTTGATGGCTAAGCTCTGTAAAGGATATGCTATGATTTTCATGATGATTATATACACTTTATTAACAACGATTACCGCTCTTACAAAGACAGTTTATATTGCATTAGCACTACCATCCTTGTAATGATAGTCTATATGATAATAGCATTGCCACCACTGTAATGATAATCTAATTACATTAGTTTTTCCGCCTCTGTAATCACAGTATGGTGGCGTCTGTGACTTAGGGGATAGTGTCTCGGCCTATTGACCCCGACGTTCTGAGTTCGAATCACGCTGTGGACAATTTGATTGCAAATTGTTTCGCGTAGATTTTACAAAGGACGATGGTACCACCCGTTCAGAAAGCAATGGCAAACTACTTAACGTGATAATGCCTAGAAAAATCACAAACAGCATTAAAAATAAAAAGCTGGGGTTGATTCGCAAAGTCATGTAAAGGATATGCAATTAACTTTTTAAATTACAGTATATGTAACACTAGAACTACCAACCATAGTATAAATCATAGTCTATATGCCACCAGAAGCCCGCGTGTCCAGCGTGTTCGTAGCGCGTTGGACTACGGGTGACAAGTCCTCTGTATGTGCGGGTTGAACTCCGCGGACTGGCAGAAAAGCTACAGGTTCCCCAGATTTACGGTGTTCGTGGCACCGAACCGAAGGGTTACGATGTCCATGACACCAGCCGAAGAGCTTTCAGCTCAAGTGCTTCTGAATCGGAAAAAAAAAATGGCACCAGAAAAGAAGGTGCAGAAAAGTAGTTTTGTGATAGGTAAACACGTTCAGATAACATTTTGATCTTACATTTCAAGTTATTACTTTATGTATTATTCCTCTCTCTCTCTCTCTCTCCCTCTCTCTCTCTCTCTTATCAATAATCTGACACTCTGAATATAACCAGATAAGAGCGACAGACCCAACGACCCAGACAAGTACGTATATTATTTGAGTGGTAAGATAAACCCATTGCTGTAACAGCAGATATCAATATTGATATGTTACAGTAAAAATAAAAATAAAACAACAAACAAACAACGACAAGAAGATTACTGGTTTACAAAAACATAACCAAAATGTTGCAGAAATAAACGGTTTGGCTCTTATTCAGTGTAGAATGTCACACTCGTCATCATATTCTTCATAATGTTAAATGTGTAATACCAGACAGGTACGTGACTCTCTCAGAAGGTAATACTAGACAGGTATGTGAATCTCTCAGAAAGTAATACTAGACAGGTATGTGAATATCTCAGAAAGTAATACTAGACAGGTATGTGAATCTATCAGAAAGTAATACTAGACAGGTATGTGAATATCTCAGAAAGTAATACTAGACAGGTATGTGAATCTCTCAGAAAGTAATACTAGACAGGTATGTGAATATCTCAGAAGGTAATACTAGACAGGTATGTCAATATATCAGAAAGTAATACTAGACAGGTATGTGAATGTCTCAGAAGATAATACTAGACAGGTACGCTTGGCTGAAATCGGATGCATGTGTCCTAAACGTGTAGAAGTCTATGCGTTTAGGGGCCTACCAAACCAATGTGCAACGTATACACGTTCTTGGCAAAGATAAAACATGTCACAAAGAGTGATTAAAATTGGTCGTAAAGAACGAACGCAAAGAAGAAGAAAAAGACAGGTACGTGAATCTCTCACTAGGTAATACTAGACATGTATATGAATCTCTCAGAAGATAATACTAGACAGGTATGTGAATCTCTCAGAAGGTAATACTAGACAGGTATGGGGTCAAAGGTGCATGATGGGGTGTGCCAGGATTAGTGAGCCGGCACTAATCAAGACCCTGCCATCTAACTCCACTTGGTGACCCTGGAAACAGACTCAAGTTCCGGTTTGGCTAAGGGGGACAGGAATCGAGGAGAACCACAAGAGGTGGTAGTAGTGCAAGCAAGGAAAAGCAATGAAGGGGCGAAAATCCTGAACAAGCACACATCACATGGCCGATGTCCGATAAAATATGTCCGAATTCAAAAGTACGATTCAGCAGCGAGTACGAGCGTATCAGCGTAAAAAACAGTGATGGAAATGCAAACACGGAAAAGCAAAGCAGAGGCGGAAATCAGAAAACAACGCACACATTTCCTGGCCGAAGTCCGATAAAATATTCCCAAGCTCAAGAAAGAGCACGAAACAGCAGAGTATGAGCGTCCGAGAACAAAAATACCTCTAGAGTAAACAAATGTTAGTCGTATCAGCCTTGCAGCAGATAGGAAAGGGTGCATGCGAAGGTGATGAGACGTGCATCCTGAACGAATCGAAACTCGAGCCACGAGCGCAAATTGGGCAGCGTGCCGTGGCACTCCCAGTGCACAGTTCAGGCGAGAGAGTTGGGTTGATAAGACCGAATCCCTGAACCTTGATAAGGACGGCCATAAATTGTGGAAGTTAGCTAAAGCGCTGAGTGACGAAAACACCAGCCGACCCCCAATAGTCCTCGAACAATACGCCGAAATCAGCAGAGTAAGCATAGCAAAAGAAAAAGTCGATGACACAAAGAGAAAAGCTAGAGCCCTCCAAGGCGAGCCAAGAAAAGCTGATAGTCACCTAACGGTTACATTCACAAGTAATGAGTTGGAAGAGGCTTTAAGAGAGCTGAAGCTCAGAAAGTCGCCCGGAAAGGATGGGATCACAAATGAGATGCTTAAGAACTTGGGTACTAGAGCAAAGGCAGCTCTACTGGTCGTCCTAAATATGTCCTGGAAAACAGGCATAGTACCACGAGAATGGAAGGAAGCGATCATGGTACCCATTCTAAAACCAGGAAAAAATAAACTCGACTCGGCGAGTTACAGACAAATAAGCCTCCTAAGCTGCACGGGCAAACTCTAGAACGTATGGTGAACAAACGGCTGTCATGGCACTTGGAAAGCAAAGGACTTCTCATGACACACCAGGGAGGCTTTCGGAAGTACCGATCTACAGAAGATCAAGTACCCTATATTGCCCAGGAAATCGAGGATGGTTTCCAAGAAAACAAACATACACTGGCAGTTTTGGTAGATATGGAGAAGGCGTTTGACACAGTCTGGAAGGAAGGGCTAAAACTGAAACTTCTCACCCTCGGTATTAAGGGGAAGAATGTACAAATGGTTTGATAGACACCTAGAGAACAGAACAGTAAGGGTTCAAGTTCAGGGGTACACTAGCATGAAGGCCACATTAGAGCAAGGAGTCCCCAAGGAGGAGTGCTCTCACCAACTCTCTTTCTAATCTTTGTCAATGACATAGCAACATGCCTACCAAAGCGAGTACACTCTGCCATGTATGTCGACGACCTGGCAATAAGGGCGAGGGAAGAGTCAATGCCCATAGCAACAAATCGACTGCAGGCAACGTTAAATAACTTGAAGTGTGGACAAAAAGTGGAATATGAACATTAACGCTTCTAAGACAACCTACACTGTGTTCTCACAGAACAACCAGAATCACAAAATTAAGCTTAGAGTCAATGGGCAAGAACTTCCAGAAAGCAAGACCCCAAGGTGCCTTGGAGTCACACTCGACCGAAAACTGACTTGGTGCCCTCAAATTGAAAATGCTACTGCAAAAGCGAAACAAAGTCTCACGATGATGCGCAAACTCGCAGGCTTCCCGTGGGAAGCAAACACTAGAGTCCTCAAAACACTCTACTCTGGAAGAGTGCGACCGGTCCTTGAGTACGGCATTGCAGCGTGGAGCAGTGCATCCAACAAGCAATTCGCCAAAGTGAGCAATAGTCAGAACCGTACAATGCGCATTATCACAGGAGCCATGAAGTCCACGCCTATCAAGGCGACGGAAACAATCACAGGCATCCAACCAATGGCAGATCGAAGGAACAGAAAAGTCTTGGTGTTGGCGGGAAAACTTAAACTGCTCGATTCCCACCCTATGTACGAAAGAATGAACGGATTCGGAAGGGGCAGAATACAGAGAACAAGCTTCGCAAAAAAAGGTGAAAGAACTGATCGCAGACTATCCGGTCCTGGGCAATCTGCAAAGACAAAGCAATCCCGGCAACCGATAAGTGCCCGCCGTGGAAAACTAAAATGCCGGAACTAAGGGAATCAATCACAGGCATACTAAAAAAAGGTAAGCAAGAAAACTTCGAAAGAAGAGCGGCCACAGAAAAATACATAGAGACAGAGTACTCTGAAAATAAGTGGTTACACGTCTATACTGACGGATCGGCTAGAAACGCAATCAGCGACGGCGGAGGAGGAATAGTGCTTAAACTCTCGAAGAAAGTGACGGTCACAAAAGCGATTGCCACAGGCAAATACTCAAATAACTACCGGGCAGAAGCAATAAGAACAGCGGCCGAAATGATCCTAGAGAGAAGAGGCACCTCTCGTAACAAAGTCGTGATATTCACCGAAGCTCTATCGGTCATCACGGCACTCAAAAGCGCATGCAAAACAGAGCTCAAGGCGCTCAAACCGACCCTCGACGCATTAGTGCACACACTCAAACGCACCGTCATTCAGTGGATCCCATCACACTGCAATATTAGCGGAAATGAAGATGCCGACACGTTAGCTAAAGAAGGCGTGCGACTACCTCAGACTTATCTCGAGATCAGTTATGAGGAAGCCAGAACAACCATTGGCTGACACTATAGAGACAAATGGACAAAAGATCATTCCCAGTATAACAACAGCGACGGATACTATGGTCTGTCTCGTAGTGAACAAGTTGCCATACTTCGCCTCCGTACCGGCCACAACAAACTCCGCCCCCATTTGTACAAGAAATTTAAAATTGACACAACTAGCCTGTGCCCCTGCAAAAGGCGGACATGACGGCAGAACACGTTCTGCAAGATTGTCAACTGACAGTAGGCATAAGAACAGAAACCTAGTCTCAAAACACAGAGCTTCGCGAGAAGCTGTACGGAGGAACGGAGTCCCTTAAAAACACGGTAACATTCATGATAAAAGTTGGTTCATCAGTCTAGGCCGTGATAGCGAGAGAGAGAGAGAGAGAGAGAGAGAGAGAAAGAGAGAGACATGTATTTTAACACAACTCAGAAAGCTTATTAATCGCTGTTCAGTACAACAGATTTCTCTTTTGATAATACCGGGATCTGAGCCCGGACTTTAGTGATTTAATCCTGCACACTGCCTGGATTTGAGTCTACGTCTGTTTAATTAAACTTGTTTTCTATGTGAACTGTGCTAGATATGTATAACACATTTATGTTATAATCTCTTTTGTTCACTGCTTTTATTCATTGCTTTGTGTGGTTTTGTTTTTGTCTCAATAGGATTTCATTGCAAGCGAGCTAAATCTGAAGCTGACAAGATGAGAAGAAACCATGGACGTGGACATCCACAGAAAGTGCACGGAAGCCAACACAAATCTGACAACTCTCGTTTATCGCCCCTGGTGATGAGCAATCCTGTTAACCAATTAGCTCAGTGGTCGCACGAGTCTTACCTTCTTCCGGATCTGGTTAACATATTTCCACTGCCACAGGTAAGTAAGTTTCTCAATACTTTTGAAAACACTTCAATAGAAACTATGTCTTATGATAAACACATCCACAGCACTATGTCTTATGATAAACACATGGACAGCACTATGTCTTATGATAAACACATGGACAGCAAACTGGTATTTATGTTGTCTGGGAATAAACAATTACCAAACAATGAATTTGAACCACAAACCATATTTCTCTCAGCGCCCATCATCAAACCATGTAGACAAGCACGGGGGTCTCTGTGACTAAGTTGTTACAATCACGAGGTGGTCTCTGTGACTAAGTTGTTACAAGCACGAGGGGTCTCTGTGACTAAGTTGTTACAAGCACGAGGGGTCTCTGTGACTAAGTTGTTACAAGCACGAGGGGTCTCTGTGACTAAGTTGTTACAGCACGGGGGTCTCTGTGACTCAAATTGTTACAAGCACGAGGGGTCTCTGTGACTAAGTTGTTACAAGCACGGGGGTCCCGAGACTCGTAGCTGTTACAAGCACGGGGGGTCTCTGTGACTAAGTTGTTACAAGCACGCGGGGGTCTCTGTGACTAAGTTGTTACAAGCACGAGGGGGTCTCTGTGACTAAGTTGTTACAAGCACGAGGGGGTCTCTGTGACTAAGTTGTTACAAGCACGAGGGGGTCTCTGTGACTAAGTTGTTACAAGCACGAGGTGGTCTCTGTGACTAAGTTGTTACAAGCACGGGGGGGGGTCTCTGTGACTAAGTTGTTACAAGCACGGGTGGTCTCTGTGACTAAGTTGTTACAAGCACGGTGGTCTCTGTGACTAAGTTGTTACAAGCACGAGGGGTCTCTGTGACTAAGTTGTTACAAGCACGGGGGTCTCTGTGACTAAGTTGTTACAAGCACGGTGGGGGTCTCTGTGACTAAGTTGTTACAAGCACGCGGGGGTCTCTGTGACTAAGTTGTTACAAGCACGAGGGGTCTCTGTGACTAAGTTGTTACAAGCACGAGGGGTCTCTGTGACTAAGTTGTTACAAGCACGAGGGGTCTCTGTGACTAAGTTGTTACAAGCACGGGGGTCTCTGTGACTAAGTTGTTACAAGCAGGGGGTCTCTGTGACTAAGTTGTTACAAGCACGCGGGGGTCTCTGTGACTAAGTTGTTACAAGCACGAGGTGGTCTCTGTGACTAAGTTGTTACAAGCACGAGGTGGTCTCTGTGACTAAGTTGTTCAAGTACAGTTCCTGACATTGTAAGCAGGTGGTCTCTGTGACTAAGTTGTTACAAGCACGGGGGTCTCTGTGACTAAGTTGTTACAAGCACGTGGGGAAGTCTCTGTGACTAAGTTGTTACAAGCACGAGGGGTCTCTGTGACTAAGTTGTTACAAGCACGAGGTGGTCTCTGTGACTAAGTTGTTACAAGCACGGGGGTCTCTGTGACTAAGTTGTTACAAGCACGGGGGTCTCTGGACTAAGTTGTTCAGCACGGGGGTCTTTGTGACTAAGTTGTTACAAGCACGAGGTGGTCTCTGTGACTAAGTTGTTACAAGCACGAGGGGTCTCTGTGACTAAGTTGTTACAAGCACGCGGGGGTCTCTGTGACTAAGTTGTTACAAGCACGAGGGGGTCTCTGTGACTAAGTTGTTACAAGCACGGGGGGGGGTCTCTGTGACTAAGTTGTTACAAGCACGGGTGGTCTCTGTGACTAAGTTGTTACAAGCACGGGGGGGGGTCTCTGTGACTAAGTTGTTACAAGCACGATGGGGTCTCTGTGACTAAGTTGTTACAAGCACGAGGTGGTCTCTGTGACTAAGTTGTTACAAGCACGGGGGTCTCTGTGACTAAGTTGTTACAAGCACGGGGGTCTCTGTGACTAAGTTGTTACAAGCACGCGGGGGTCTCTGTGACTAAGTTGTTACAAGCACGAGGTGGTCTCTGTGACTAAGTTGTTACAAGCACGAGGTGGTCTCTGTGACTAAGTTGTTACAAGCACGGGGGGGGGTCTCTGTGACTAAGTTGTTACAAGTACGGGGTGGTCTCTGTGACTAAGTTGTTACAAGCACGAGGTGGTCTCTGTGACTAAGTTGTTACAAGCACGGGGGTCTCTGTGACTAAGTTGTTACAAGCACGGGGGTCTCTGTGACTAAGTTGTTACAAGCACGGGGGTCTCTTGACTAAGTTGTTACAAGCACGGGGGTCTCTGTGACTAAGTTGTTACAAGCACGGGGGTCTCTGTGACTAAGTTGTTACAAGCACGGGGGTCTCTGTGACTAAGTTGTTACAAGCACGAGGGTCTCTGTGACTAAGTTGTTACAAGCACGAGGGGGTCTCTGTGACTAAGTTGTTACAAGCACGGGGGTCTCTGTGACTAAGTTGTTACAAGCAGGGGTCTTGTGACTGTTACAAGCACAAGGGGTCTCTGTGACTAAGTTGTTACAAGCACGAGGTGGTCTCTGTGACTAAGTTGTTACAAGCACGGGGGTTCTGTGACTAAGTTGTTACGCCTTTACTTTGCGTTCCAAGGGTCGTGGGGTCTGTTTACAAGTCCACTTGTTTCCAGAGACCATTGGATTGTTGCTGGAGCTACAGAGTTTTATGCAATACTTGCAGTAGATTGCATGCTATTTCTGTGGAGATGGACCAAGCTATATGAGAGAAACCTTTCACAATGAAGTCAATCCTTCAGTTTTAGATCATTTAGACCATCATTTCCCAAACTGAAGTCAGTGGATCCCCTGCGGTCCGTGAGGTACTCACAGGGTGTCCTCAAGCAATTGAAGAAATATTATGTTTTTTGATATCTCAAACACTGAAGCGAGGAAAGGCTGCAGGATTGGACAATATTACTGTGGAAATGTTAATCTCCTTAGAGGATTTTGGTATTTCAACCATTACAGAGTTGTGCAATGATATATATAACACAGGATATATACCAAGAGACTTGAAGACATTAGTATTCATACCACTACCCAAAAAACCCAAAGCACAGGAGTGCACAGACTATAGGACAATTAACCTGATGAGCCATATAACAAAAATACTACTCAAGATCATACATGAAAGAATTAAAAACAAGATAGACATAGAAGTAGGAGAAGAACAGTTTGGCTTTAGAAAGAACAGAGGAACAAGAGAGGCAATACTTTGTATAAGACTACTCGCTGACAAGTACAGTGGAACTCCAATATTCGTCCCCGCCAGTATTCGTCTTTTTCGATATTCGCCTGTTTTTCGTCCAAATTTTGGTTCGATATTCGTCCTACCTCCGGAAGCCGGCAGAAAGCAGCTGATCGCCATTTTGTGTCGGTTGTTTGGCTGAAGCGCTTGTTTGAAAGTGCACGCAATAAAACTCTTGTTATTTTGTTAATCTTTTGCAGTTTTTGCAATTTATTATTACAAAAATTTAGTGACCATGGGACGTAAGAAGTGTAGTGACGATAATGGTGGTAAAAAAAAGAAAAGCAGTGCGAAGTACCATTGATTTAAAAAAAAAATTATTGCTAAGTTTGAAGCTGGAACACGTGTCGTCGATTTAGTAAAGGAATTTGAAATGCCGAGAACTACCATTGCTAGCATAATAAAAAAAGGATGCTATTAAATCAGCTGAAGTCGCACAAGGTGTAACAATTCTTGCTTCTAATAGATCGCCAATCATTGAGGACATGGAAAAGTTGTTATTAGTTTGGATAACTGAAAAACAAAGGGCTGGTGATAGTGTTTCAGAAGCTATAATTTGCGAAAAAGCGAGGTCACTTTATCAAGATTTACAGAATGAAAGGCCTAGGCCATTAACATTCGCTGATGCTGCCGAATTCAAGGCAAGTAGTGGCTGGTTCCGCAATTTTAAATCCCGCACAGGCATTCATAGTGTAGTTAGACATGGCGAGGCTGCAAGTTCGAATGCAGAAGGAGCTAAACAGTTTGTGATCGATTTTAAAAACTTCGTAGATGCTGAAGAATATGTCCCTCAGCAAGTTTTCAATTGCGACGAAACAGGGTTGTTTTGGAAGAAGATGCCAAGACGCACCTACATTACAAGAAAGGAAAGTTCAATGCCGGGCCATAAGCCTATGAAAGACAGGTTAACCCTTATGCTCTGTGACAATGCTAGTGGTGATTGCAAAATTAAACCCTTGCTCATATACAATTCTGAAAATCCGAGAGTCTTTAAGCAAAACAATATCATTAAAAGTAGATTAAATGTCATGTGGCGATCAAATAGAAAGGCTTTGGTGACTAGGCAATTTTTTTAGAGTGGATTCATGAAGTCTTTGCCCCAAGTACTAAAGCTTACCTAGAAAGTATTAATTTACCAGTGAAAGTTTTATTAATTTTGGACAATGCTCCTGCTCATCCCCCTGGCTTAGAAAATGTTTTAACTGGTGATTACGATTATATTCGCGTTAAATATCTACCCCCAAATACAACTCCACTGATTCAACCCATGGACCAACAAGTAATTTCTAACTTTAAGAAACTGTATACGAAAGCACTGTTTCGAAGATGTTTTGAGGTCACGTCAGAGACTGAGCTTACATTGCGTGATTTTTGGAAAAATCACTTTAATATCCTACATTGTTTAAGACTAATTGATAAAGCATGGAACGAAGTCACCACCCGAACAATGAATTCTGCATGGAAAAAAGTATGGCCAGATTGTGTATCAGAAAGAGACTTTGATGGTTTTCAAGAACAGCCAGTTGTTGATGAAATTGTTGCTTTTGGGGTATCCCTGGGATTGGAGATTGACAACGCAGATGTCGAAGAATTGGTAGAGGGACATAGAACGGATTTGACCACACAGGAGCTACTCGAACTTCATAAAGAACAGGAAGTTGAAGCGGTAAGAGAAATTTCATCAGACGAGGAAAAAGACGATGGCCCAGTTTCAAGTGGTGAAATAAAGGAATGGTTAACTACGTGGGGAAAAATGCAGGTTTTTATTGAGAAATGGCATCCAAACATCGCTATTGTAAACCAACGTATCAATTCGTTTGATGACGACGTGTTTGGACACTTTAGAAAAATTCTAAAGAACAGAACAAAACAATCAACCTTGGATAAATTCTTTAAAAAAACGAGTACTGGTGAATCATCTGTAAATGTTGGCGAATCGTCTGGAATCAATCAATCGCCTGAAGTGACATTGCTTGATTACGTAATGGAAGGTGACTCATCTTCCGACGGAAAATAACCTACGTAGTACTGTAACCTTAAAAATAAAAACTCTTAATAAGAATCATTGTTTTTCTCATCCAAAAGGTAAATTTCTTTTTAAAATTTTATTTGTGTTTAGTGTACTACATGTATTTATGTAGGCCTACACAGTGCATATTACGTATTATTTATGGCAGTACGCTGGTTAATATGTGCTGTAGTTAAATTGTACAGTGTTTGAAATGATTTCGGAGATCGATTCTCAAGTGAAAATTTATTTTGTTATAGAATAGATACGCAATATTCGAGGCCGGGAACGAATTAATCCATTTTTTAGTTAATTCCTATGGGAAAAAATTGTTCGATATTCGTCTTTTTCGATATTCATCATCCCCTCTGGAACGGATTAATGACGAATATTGGAGTTCCACTGTATATAGAAGTGCAAAAGTATCTACTTGTGTTTCATCGATTATAGCAAAGCTTTTGACAGAGTCCAACATGAAAAGCTAATCATATGTCTACAAGAAATAGGCCTAGATGGGGATGATATCAGACTAATAAGTAACATATACTGGAAACAGACAGCAATAATAAAATAAGAAAATAGCTACTCTCCATACATAGACATAAAGAGAGGAGTGAGACAAGGATGCATTCTGTCACCAAGCCTATTTAACATCTACACAGAGAAAATCTTCAAACAACTAGAGGGAATGCCAGGACTCAAGATCAATGGAAAAATAATAAACAACTTAAGATATGCAGATGACACAGTATTGGTAGCAGAAAGTGAACAAGATCTACAAGAACTAGTGGACCAATTAGACAGAACTAGCAATGAATATGGCTTAGACATTAACATACAGAAAACAAATACTATGGTGATCAACAAGGAAGTGGAGAAACCTAAAATGAATATAAAAATACATGGAGAATTACTACATCAAGTAAAAAGCTTCTTATATCTTGGTCAGATGATAACAGATGATGGCAGATGTATAACAGAAATTAAAAGAGAATAGGAATGGCCAAGGATAATTTCAATATTATGAGAAAGTTACTGTCATCCAAACAAATCACAAACAGGCTAAAAATGAGAATGATCAAATGCTATATATATCCTATATTAATGTATGGCTCGAAACATGGACAATGAACAAGCAGTTAGAAGACAGAATTGATGCATTTGAGATGTGGATATATAGAAGAATAGGCAGAGTTTCATGGACAGAAAAACAGACAAATAAACAAGTTTTAGGAAAACTAGGCATGAAGAAACAATTATTAAGAGAAATAAAATTCAGACAAGTAAAGTATTTTGGGCACATAAAAAGACATGACACCATGATAAAACATTTACTAGAGGGGAAAGTTGAGGGAGAAGAGCAAGAGGAAGACCGAGAGATAAGTGGGAGGAAACTTTAAGAAATGGACAGGTTACAGTCTGGCAGTGTGCAACACCAAGGCGAAAGACAGAGGATGCTGGAGATTCATTGCAGCCAACCTTCGATGTGGAGACGGCACCCGATGATGATATTATCTCAAACGGAAGAATAAATTTCAAAAACATGTATTAGACAGTGGTAAACTAGTTCCGATGCCAAATCAAAGGACCCGGACCATACCGGAGGTTAAATCTCTGACAGGACAAAATGAAAGATCGTTTGAGGTTTCCCACAGTCTGAGAACATTATTGACTATTGTAACACAAAGATAATTTATTCATGTCTATTTTCATATCTAGAAAGAAACATTTGTGGGTCTGTGGCAGCAAAATGTATTAAAAAGGGGTTCAGAAGTAATGAACATGTTTGGAATCGCTGCTTTAGAAGATCATTTGTCAGACCACAGCCAGCTAGTTCATAAAAAACAGCTTCACTTTGCCATGTCTTTCAAACAGCTTCGACTACACAATATATAAAATCAGATCAAATTTGAACAGTGCTTGCACAAACATAAACAATGAGATTTCGTTTTCTTGTGCTGGTACATATGAGACGACGAAACAACCGCACGCGCGCGCACGACACACACACACACACACACACACGCACGCACACACACACACACACTTCTTCTTCGAACTCTCTATATCGACTACTTGTTAACCACTCTGTCTGATTTGTATGTGATCTGAGCCTAAGATCGATTGTACGTTGTGCCAATTATGCGCCTACAAGTAGGCCAGCACATCCGATTTCTGCGATGCTTTTTAGTTATTAAGAGTAGCTTCTCTAGGCCTATCTGTAGTAGCTATTCTAGTCTGATCAACCACTAGAATATATCAGTCACCTCTTACGACATGCATTGTAGGTCGCAGTGATACTATTCTTTGCTTTCCTTGCGGGACCCGGCACCACACAGGTAACATACATACAAATATAGACATATAATATACATGCACATATCATTCATAAGTTGCTTTAAATATATTTCTAACAAGTAAATAAGAGGTTATAAGAACCCCAGATGAAGCATGGGAGCAAATGAATATGGTGAATAAATAAACAGGTATTTAGGGCCTAAAAAAAATTATTTATTAACTATATTCTTTGGCTCCGATGCTTTACCTGGGTTCTTTAAGTCCTTTTTCCATTGCCACTAATATCTTAGAGTGCCAGTGTGAAAAATTAAAAGTAGAATTTTCTTGCAATGACAACCACGTTACAACAGTAGTTAGTGTAGATGTTTTATTGATAAAGTGTTACATGTTCGTAACCTAAAGATACGGGGTCTCTGTGGCTAAGTGGTTAAGCCCTTTACCTTGTGAGTCGAAGGTCGTGGGTTCGAATCCGGACCGCGCCGTTCTGTTCACGAGTGCAGTTTTCTTCCAGAGATCCCTAGGATTGTTACTGGAGCTACGAAGTTCGTGCTTTGTGCAATACTCTCGGCAGGCGGCATGCCATTTCTGCGGAGAGGGACCGAGTCATATGGGGCAATGAAGTCAATCCTTCGGCTTTAAACCCTTTAAACCTAAAGATACAAGGACATTTTCTTCCTACCCAAAGCGTTTGTAAGACGAAATCTCCCTTAATTGGTTTACCAGAGAAACATTAAAAGTAGAGGAGACCAAAGTGATGAGTATACATATATCATCCATAGTTTGATGTCAGAAAAAGAAAAGTACGGACCTCACACCGCATTCACGAATATTCTTTTTTGGTACGAACACGAATTTCATTTTCTAGAATATTTTGCAGAAAACAAAAGCAAAACGAAATTGATGTTTACATGATAGAAGAAAAAACGGAAAATTAAATTTAACTCAAGCGTTTTGATAAGCAAAGAAACTTTGATCTGATTTGTAAAATAATATTCTCAGTTCACAAATGTTGAAACTAAGTTTTCCCTCGTTTACCGCTGGACGTGCTCAATGTCCTAGTCTAATGGCGTACCGAACACGCTATGACGTATATATATATTTTTTTTAAAACTTTGCTAACTTATAATTCGATAAAGAAAGCACGTAATGAGTTGAAAATAGTTGCGTTGACCTATAAATATTTGCATGAATAAGTTGTTTAAATTTCATTATTCCAGAGGTTAGTGCTGTCAAGTTTTTTTATTTGTTTATGACACGTTAACATAAAATCAGTTTTATAATTAAGATGTCTGTAACGATCTCTTCACTTTATCTCCAGGTTGTTCGATGTTCTAGTAGACTAGTACCTGGAGTAGACCAATCTATGCCAGTCAATATTCACGTACCAATGTTATTGTGCAATGGTAGAAATGCCACCAAACTTCTTGCTAAACACGTCGGACGAGATTCGTCAAACCAACATCTGACTGAAACAGACGATAGCATTGTTATACCAAGTGACTATAATGGTAAAATAATTGTCTGTTTATTTTTTTATAGAAATTTGTGTTTGGGTTAAATCTTTAGTGTGGAATATCTTCATCGCACTCCGGACATGTCCATAGGTGCTCCGATCTCTTTCGTAATATCTCCTGCAGCGTTCAGCAGCTAATCGTAACAGTTCGATGTTTATTGATGAACCTACTCATACGTCTGCTGTGCTGTTCTTTCTGGCTACTTTAATCTTAAATTCATACTCTTGCAATCTAGCAGTTGACGTGGACTAGTTTAGACTAAAGCCCTCTTCACGGCAACACTCTACGAGAGTATTCAGAATGTCAGCTCTATCCATTGACTGATCTATAGATATGGTAGTAGAGCTAACGAGCATCTTTGCTCTCTCATTGTAATCGATACACTCATGTCCCGAAACCAAGATAAATGAAATTCTACATTCTGTAATTGGTCATTCACATTCCACCAGACAATGACCCTGCCTATCTAATCCTTACTGCTCCCTGTGAAATATAGGCTTACAACTGTCATTCACCATTGTTTCATATTGAAGACAGTCTGTTTGTTATTTAGCTCATGCCATGAAGTTTTAATCACTTGGAATTGTTGTGCATCTTTCTATTTCTCTTGTCAGTTCAAGTCAAAATGATTCTTTGGTTATATTATTGTGTTTTCTGAATGTGTGATCTACTTATTTATATTGTCTTTGATTCTTATAATTTGTTATATTATTGTGTTTTCTGAATGTGTGATCTGCTTATCTATATTGTCTTTGATTCTTATAATTTGTTATATTATTGTGTTTTCTGAATGTGTGATCTACTTATCTATACTGTCTTTGATTCTCATCAGTGTTGCAATATTCTCTTTCCCAATATTGTCTTTTTAAATAGTTTTCACAGTCTGATTAAAAGTGTTGCTATTTGGTTCAACACTACTACTGCTACTACCACTACCACCACTATCACCACTACCACAACTACCACTGCTATTACCACTACCACCACTATCACCACTACCACAAATACCACTGGTACTACTGCTATTACGTCTACTACTGCTGTATCTACTATTACTATTACTAGTTTTGATCGGTACTGTTCAAACGTGACCGGCCCACCTCCCTTGGGTCTTCTGCACCAGGGTATTGACGCTTGGGATCTTTGCTCATGTGAGGACTTTGGTATCTGGAATTTTGTCCTGCCAGCTTATTTTTAGTATTCTGCGTAGACAGCTTGTATGGAAGTGGTTTAGTTTTCTTGCGTGTCTGCTATACACTGTCCATGTCTTGCTTGCTTGTAGCAGCGTGGTTAGCACTATGGCCTGGTAAACTTTCACTTTTGCGGCTACGCTTATCCCTTTCCGCTCCCACACAGTGACATGTAGCCTTTCGAACGCAGCACTGCCTGAGTGGTTGCCGAGCCCCAAATTGGGGTGTAAAGAATAGAACCACTGTTACCTGCCACGCATGTCGTAAGAGGCGACTAAGGAGCATTGACGTGGGCTAGCTATCCCACACCGTAAAAAACACTAGATGGCTACAGAACGAAGAGCGAGCCGAGTAAACGCTGGCTGAAGCCGGACAAATCGCTGAAGGATAAGTACCAGAGCTCGAAATGGTGCTGAAGATGTGACGTAAAACACTACCATGCTAAGGCTGTATGAATCAGATTTCCACATTAATAGAATTTATGGAGAAGTCTGATACATCGGTCTGGACGGTGATCGCGAGAGAGAGAGAGAGAGAGAGAAAGAAAGAGAAAACGCAGCACTGGCTTTGGATATCCTATTGTTGCCCTCAGAGTCTATTTGCCGAACAATATATAGCTAGCTACTGTACACACCATGTAGCAATCTAACTAGACTGTAACACACCCTGTAGCAATCTAACTAGACTGTAACACATGTAGCAATCTAACTAGACTGTAACACATCATGTAGCAATCTAACTAGACTGTAACACACCAATCATATTATCGAGTCATTTTGAGAACAGCCTAGTAGAACACCAGAGAACCCATCACTCAGTTTTAAACTTATCTAGAAAGAAATCTTCTTGGATTATATGTTTCATCCAACAGTTCAATATACAACAATCTTCATTATAAACAAGATGTCTTTTTTCATCTTATGTCCTCATACTTTTATCGAAAAGGTGGAGACTGCAGTAAACTTGGAAAATAAACACGTAAACAGTACTACGTTTACAAAATACATAAACAGTGACGATAAACAGCAACGTTTCGACCAAAGGCCTTTATCAAGGCCTTTGATAAAGCCTTTGTCGAAACGTTTCGTTTATCGTCACTTTTATGTATTTTGTAAAACTAGTATTTGTTTTTACGTGTTTACATACTTTATCGGGTTGCTACCCATTTTCACGGTTTTTTTTTTTGCTACTCTAATGGTTTGGTTGATAGTTATTGTTGCTTTTTTATTGGTTCTGCTATGCTATATATCCATCTTTGTCGTGGTATTCCTCTTGCCTTCTTTTCCGATGTTATGTCGTAGAAGAATGCATAATGTGAAGTTTGATTGCATTTTTATTAAGTGGTCGAACCATTTCATTCTTTGTTTCTCAATGTAATTCAAGCAAGAGGACGGGAGGGGGAGGGGTCACTGTGACGTAGATGTTAGGTGCTTGCCTTTCTTGGCAAAGATAACCGGTTGTTTACCTCATAGAGCTGCAAAGATAACCGGTTGTTTACCTCATGGAGCTGCAAAGATAACCGGTTGTTTACCTCATGGAGCTGCAAAGATAACCTGTTGTTTACCTCATGGAGCTGCAAAGATAACCGGTTGTTTACCTCATAGAGCTGCAAAGATAACCGGTTGTTTACCTCATGGAGCTGCAAAGATAACCGGTTGTTTACCTCATGGAGCTGCAAAGATAACCGGTTGTTTACCTCATGGAGCTGCAAAAATAACCGGTTGTTTACCTCATGGAGTTCTGAGTTACTCATATGTTTAGCTCCTGATCTCGTCTAGAAGATAGAGGTTCCAGTTCTATGGAGTCGGACGATAAAGTCATCCAGTTCAAGCTCTGAGCTCAGCTAAAAGAACCGAGCAGCTCTAAATCAAAAGAACCCTGGCAGCTCTAAATCAAAGAACCCTGGCAGCTCTAAATCAAAAGAACCCTGGCAGCTCTAAATCAAAGAACCCTGGCAGCTCTAAATCAAAAGAACCCCTGGCAGCTCTAAATCAAAAGAACCCCTGGCAGCTCTAAATCGGGAAGAGTAGGCTGGAAAGCCGCTGTCCGGGAAAAATTCATTAGAAAAGATTAAAAATACAAATTCGACAAAATATTTTCCGTATCTTCAAAATTACATCAGGGCCCCTCGCCGGTGCTACGGAGTTCGTACACTGCAGTGTAGATCTTCCTGTGTATGAAAGAGATCGGAGCATACATGGCTATTCACCAAAGTGCAATGGTGATGGTCATATCATTCAATCAATCATTTAATCAATCATTCTATCAATTGATTCAAGCAAGGTCTTGTCCCAACTTTCTGTCTTATGCTGATGTTTGTGACTCAGCATTTTCTAGTGAGTGTTAATAACATTTCGTAGATATCTCATTTCACATTTAGTTTTTTTTTAATTATTTATTTTTAGGGGAACATGATATAACTGAACCTGATAATGAACTCATTTATTTTTAGGGGAACATGATATAACACCTGATAATGAACTCATTTATTTTAAGCCAAGTTATGCGAAACCTTTCAACACACCCACACTTACAATAAGAAAAGCTTTCATACATGATGTCTTTATCTTCATAATTCTAAAAGAGTGTGTTACCTGGTTACTCAAAGGGTTTGGATGTATATCTCTTTACATGTAAAACTAGAAGCTCTATTATTTTGTTTCTTTGTTTGTTGTATATTTGTTGGGGTATTAAGGTCTATCTAAGCCAAGGTACTCCTCTGTCAACATAATAACTAATATTGCATGTGTTTTCTCATTGTCATATAGGTTTTACAGAGCAGAACTTTGCCACAAAAACAACCCTTCGGAATGTATCTGTTTCATAGTCCAGTTCTGCAGTCTGCTTTTTACTCAATCCATCTTTTTCTTCCTGAATCCATCTTCTCCGTGTTCTTCCATTTCATCTTTTGTCATTTATGCATACTTTCTTTTCATAATGGTCTTCTTCGAACTTTTCGTAATTCATTATGTCCAAAAGTACTTTATATTGATTTCATTCTATCACATAGCATCAACACGTTTCCTTGATGTTAGAACTCTTTCTGAATCAACTAAATATTTGCTCACTCTTTCCATAATATAGTTTTATAACATGTCAATTTTGAACGGCTTAGACACAGAGAATTAAATGAACATGTGAAAATAACTATATTGAGAGAATTGGATTGTCGATATTCTATGTACTAAATGTAAGAAATAAAAAGAAATTATGCTAGAATGGAAAGAAACAAGCTCTAAAATCAGTAAAAATATTTGCAATATCAAATTAAATAGTTTTACAACATGAAATGACGTATTTTCAATTCAAGTATGATACAATCCCAACATAATCCTAAAGCATGGAAGAAAAGTACTAAAAATTTATAGAGCATATGTTGAATGCATTTATAAATAGATGTTCATTCGTCTAAAAATGAATGATGCATAATGGTAAGAATTCAATGAAAGGGATGGTGAGAAATGTCATTTAATGTCACTCACTGTAATCTTTGTTTGATAAAAAGAAAATAATTAAGTATGTTATGCGTTCCTTTTTGAGAAAATGTCTGGTCACCATATACAAGTTTTACTGAGAATTTTTTCAAATCAAGTTATAGGTACAAACTTGAGGAGAATAATGTTGATCAACCACATAACTAACGTAAAGGAAAGTAAAATATTAAATATGTAGAACTTTACTCTTTAGAAAATGTCTGTCAAACATAATAGCATAAAATGTTATAGAAATAATAAAAGATGATGAAATAAGAGAAATGTCTGGTCAACCACTAGTAACAACTGTTATAAGAAAGAAAATATTAAAGTATGTTAGGCGTACCTTGAGGAGAAATGTCTGGTCAACCACTAGTAACAACTGTTATAAGAAAGAAAATATTAAAGTATGTTGGGCGTACCTTGAGGAGAAATGGCCAAAGAATCACAAAGTAAGCATTGAAGTGGGAGGCAAGAGGTTCAAGACAGAAAGGATGCTTTATGGACACCCTGAACTAAACTTTACTGAGAGGTTTAGAAATATTGGAATCACTTCCATAGAAGAGATTGAGCGAATTGTAGAGGATAGATTGGTATGGAAAAATTACTCCCAGGCCCTATGTAACGTATAACGGTACCAGATGAATATAGCATAAAGATTACTGTTATGGATTGTGTTTAACCGTGATCATTGCCCGCCTGTCCAGCGTGTTCGTAGTGCGTTGGACAACGGATGCCAAGCCCCCTGTGAGTGCCGTTCAATTCCCCGGACTGGCAGAAAAGCCACAGGTTCTCCAGATTTACAGTGTTCGTGGCACCGAAACGAAGGGTTACGATGCCCATGGCCCCTGAGCCGAAGAGCTGAAAGCTCGTGCTTCTGGATAGGAAAAAAAACGTGATCATTGATGCATTAATGAAGGTTTCCTTTCTTTAAAAGTTTAATTAGGTGTAACTCCTTTCATGTCCTTTTGAGAAAACAGATTCCTGTTTGCATATTTACCTAAGTTAGTGATGCAGAATCTTTGTTGTCAATAGCAAAGAATGCCTTCCTCTGAAGCTCATCTGAGGATTTAGTTTGATTCTGCGGCCTTAACATCTTTATTCAATGCAGATCTAACAATGCAGATCTAACAATGCAGATCTAACAATGCAGATCTAACAATGCAGATCTAACAATGCAGATCTAACAATGCAGATCTAACAATGCAGATCTAACAATGCAGATCTAACAATGCAGATCTAACAATGCAGATCCAACAATGCAGATCCAACAATGCAGATCCAACAATGCAGATCCAACAATGCAGATCTAACAATGCAGATCTAACAATGCAGATCTAACAATGCAGATCTAACAATGCAGATCTAACAATGCAGATCTAACAATGCAGATCTAACAATGCAGATCTAACAATGCAGATCTAACAATGCAGATCTAACAATGCAGATCTAACAATGCAGATCCAACAATGCAGATCCAACAATGCAGATCTAACAATGCAGATCCAACAATGCAGATCCAACAATGCAGATCCAACAATGCAGATCTAACAATGCAGATCTAACAATGCAGATCCAACAATGCAGATCCAACAATGCAGATCTAACAATGCAGATCTAACAATGCAGATCTAACAATGCAGATCTAACAATGCAGATCTAACATGAGATCTAACAATGCAGATCCAACAATGCAGATCTAACAATGCAGATCTAACAATGCAGATCTAACAATGCAGATCTAACAATGCAGATCAAAATGGGTCTAACAATGCAGATCTAACAATGCAGATCTAACAATGCAGATCCAACAATGCAGATCCAACAATGCAGATCTAACAATGCAGATCTAACAATGCAGATCTAACAATGCAGATCTAACAATGCAGATCTAACAATGCAGATCTAACAATGCAGATCTAACAATGCAGATCTAACAATGCAGATCTAACAATGCAGATCCAACAATGCAGATCTAACAATGCAGATCCAACAATGCAATTGTTGATGCATATTAGATAACAAGCAGGATTAAATATCAATTACAATTTTTGTTTTATTTTCAACATAAAACAATTTTGTCGAAACTTTGAATATATTCTGCTCTAACTGCAGGAATGTCATATCAATAAAGTAAATAAAGAACGTCCTTCATAGTTAGTTATACTAAGACTAATCTTATTACTAGACTAATCTTAATCTCACAACTAGACTAATCTTATTACTCGACAAATATTAATCTTACATCTAGACTAATCTAATCTCAGTTAAGCTAATCTAATCTAGATTACCTCACAGTTAAGATTAATCATGTAATCAATACATTTGTTCTAATCACAACTAGACTAATCTCAATCCCACAGTTAGACTAATCTTAATCTTACATCCTACAGGTCATTTCTTAAGACTACAAGCCAGAACAACCAAGGATAAATCAGCGGTACGCACGCTCCAGTACATCGCAAACAATCCAATCCCAGCATTCGTCAACCTTACACCTATCACATCATTTGCTTGTAGTGACATTTCAAACAGTGCGCACAGTGATACATCAGAAGTTAACGGCAGCCATATTAGTAGTAAACTCAGTAAGTCTGCTACCAGAAGTGGAGCTCGGGTCATACCAAATACGGTGAGGGAAATCTACTTACAAATCACCACTCTCATCATTTCATGACGGCTAGATTATCCAAAACTAATTTCTATCAATCTGACTTGTTCTTAACTAGACTCTTAAAACAAGTTTCTATCTATCTGACGTTTTCCTAACTAGACTGTCCCAAACTAACTTGTATCTGCTTTGTTCATAACTAGATTGTCCAAAACTAATTTCTATTTGACGTTTTCCTAACTAGACTGTTCAATACTAATTTCTATCTGCCTTGTTCTTAACTAGGCTGTCCAAAACACATTTCGATCTGAGTCTGCTAAACTAGCTGTCTCAAAACTAAATTCTACTACTCACTTAATTTGACTGTCCAAAACACATTTATATTGCTTGTTCTTAACTAGCTGTCCAAAACAATTTTATCTATCTGTACTTTCCTAACTAGACTGTCCAAACTAATTCTGATCTATCTTGTACCTAACTAGACTGTCCAAAACTAATTTCTATCTATCTTGTACCTAACTAGACTGTCCAAAACTAATTTCTATCTATCTTGTACCTAACTAGACTGTCCAAAACTAATTTATATTATCTTGTACTAACTGACTGTCCAAAACAATTTCTATTTCCTTGTACCTAACTAGACTGTCCAAAACTAATTTCTATCTATCTTGTACCTAACTAGACTGTCCAAAACTAATTTCTATCTATCTTGTACCTAACTAGACTGTCCAAAACTAATTTCTATCTATCTTGTACCTAACTAGACTGTCCAAAACTAATTTCTATCTATCTTGTACCTAACTAGACTGTCCAAAACTAATTTCTATCTATCTTGTACCTAACTAGACTGTCCAAAACTAATTTCTATCTATCTTGTACCTAACTAGACTGTCCAAAACTAATTTATATCTATCTATCTTGTACCTAACTAGACTGTCCAAAACTAATTTCTATCTAACTTGTACCTAACTAGGCTGTGAAAAAACACGTTGCCTTTTGTCTTGTACTTAACTTTGCTAATCAAAACTAATTTCTATCTGCCTTGTTCTTAACTTGACTGTTAAAAAAACATTATGCCTGCTTTGTTCATAGCTAGACTGTCAAAATACATTTCTATATAATTACCTTGTTCTTAACTAGACTGTCTAAAACAACTATCGATATAGCCAATTTGTTCTTGACTTTCATACGTGACCTTATATTTATATTTACCGATTCTTTTTTTGTTTGGCTTCCATTATATCTCATCATCATCATGTAGCGTGTACAAGTAGGAACTTGACTACCGTGACAATAGCTATTTTTGCCTTCTTGTCATGTGTGACGTATACGGCCTCTATAGCAGTCACAGTAAACTCGATTATAACATGATGTACCTACCTACCTTCTCCATGGTCTTCCTCTCTTTCGTCTGCCTGGTATCAGATTTCTAGAATGATCTCCAGAAAATAATATTCTTCTTTTATATGAAAATTGGTAAACAACAAACAATTGATGATTCGCAAACATTTGATGATTCGTAAACATTTGATGATTCGTAAACATTTGATGATTTCTAAACATATAATCCTCATATGGACATTAGAGGAAAGAAACGAGGAAGACCAGAGAGACTCTGCTGAACCATCACCAGAGAAGGCTCAACGATGGCCTAGTAAACATTAAAGACTTAAAGCAATGCAACGAACCGAGACATGGAGAGCTATGACTCTGCCATGCGCCACAGGCCCAAGAGGAAAGACTAACTAACTAAACATTTGATGATGCGTGGCATCAATTTTTCAAAACATTAATTTTGGTGTGGCATCAGTTATTTCTTTAATGTTCCATATTGATAGGACATAACAATTGTGAGTTCATGACATTCATTTGTCCAATAATGTGACATTTGACAACGTAAACAATTATTCATATGTGACATCTATCTATTATTCCTGTTGTACCTTTCAGCGTTCTCAGCATTTTGACTAAGATGTAGTGTCCACTTGATCGCAGACAAAGAGTGGGAGCCTTCATAAAACCCAAAATAGTACAATCAAACACACTTAAACAAACTATGACAAGCTCTCATCCAAAAGAATGAAGGCGCTCGGGGTTTACACGTTCAACTGTACTGTGCCCACACGTTGTTGTGCCCACACGTTGTTGTGCCACACGTTGTTGTGCCCACACGTTGTTGTGCCCCCATTTGTTGTGCCACACGTTGTTGTGCCCACACGTTGTTGTGCCCACACGTTGTTGTGCCCACCGTTGTTGTGCCCACACGTTGTTGTGCCCCTGTTGTTGTGCCCACAGTTGTTGTGCCACACTTGTTGTGCCCACACGTTGTTGTGCCCACACGTTGTTGTGCCCACCGTTGTTGGCCCACACGTTGTTGTGCCCCACGTTGTTGTGCCACAGTGTGTGCCACACTTGTTGTGCCACACGTGTTGTGCCCACTCGTTGTTGTGCCCACACGTTGTTGTGCCCACTCGTTGTAGCACTTCGGGGTGGAGCCCAATTTAATAAAAGTATGTTGTGACTTGAAACTTTCAGGGTATGCAAAGAGTTCTGACAAGTGCCATCGAGTGCGCCTAGTATATACTGTTTCCTACCACCTTAGCTATTTTTGAGATCCATCCTTCACTTGGACCGGGGCCGTACTGTGCTATGATACAGAGAGACGGTCGCATCAGGTGGCAGTGTAAAGGAGGTGGGGGACATAAGAAGCGAAATCAAAATGACAATTGAAGGTTTTTTAAAGGAAAACATTTAAGGTGCGGAATTTCGAAGACTTGCATCATACTGTGAAAATATACCACACGGCCCTGTCTTGGGTGACCTTTGGGCATGAAAACCGGTGTATCTGAATAGTAGTGCAAGCGATGTCTTTTACTTAAACATTTTTTTTTTTTTCCCTGATCCAGAAGCACTTGAGCTTTTCAGCTCTTCGGCTCTGTGCCATGGACATCATAACTCTTCGGTTCGGTGCCACGAACACCGTAAATCTGGGGAATCTGTGGCTTTTTTTGCCATCCTGCGGAATTGAACCCGCACACAAAGAGGGATAGTCACCCGTAGTCCAACGCGCTATGAACACGCTGGGCAGACGGGCTTTGGTTGATTAATACCATTTCTTCTTAATATAATAGTAAAGTTGAAAAGCTTAGTGGGAATAGTTGCCTATCCATATCTTTAAATTTCTGAAAAACCGCATTCAAAGTTTTTGGAGTGTATTTAAATCATCATCTTCATCTTATCTTCAAATAATACAAATAAAAATGTTGGATTTATCCTCCAACAAAGAAATGTTTTACCATACTACATGGTTCCAACTATAGTATAATACTATTAATAATAATAATACCTCTCGTACCGTTACACATTACATAGGGCTTGCAAGCAATTTCTCCATACCACTTTATCCTGGGCAACTCGCTCAAATTTCTCCATGGAACTGAGACCGATATTTTTTTCATCTCTCAGCAAAGTTCGTTTCAGGGTCTCCTTAGGTCGACCTCTCTTTCTTGAACCTTTGCATTCCACTTCAATGCCTGCTTTGATATTCGTTGATCATTTCTCCTCAAGATGTGCCCAACATATCTCCATCTTCTCTTTCTTTAACAGTTGTCACTAGTGGTTGGCCAGACATGTCTCTGATTTCATCACTTCTGAATTTGTTCCATTTTATATTCATTATTTTTCGCAGACATCTATTTTCAAATGCATTCAACTTGCTTTCTATATCTTTAGTCATTTTCCAACTCTCGCTGGCATATATTATAATTGATACAACATTTGAATTGAAAATTCATAATTTAGTTTTAATACTATATAACTTGCAGTTATAAATTGCAGCTATAATATTATGAAAAAAACACCTCATTTTGATGACAGAGGGAGATAGGCCCTTCTTCTACTAAGTTCTTTAATTGATTAAGTACTAACATTGATTGATTTATTGCATCAATATTTTTTCTCCAGCATATGCTTCAACCGGCAGGGAATGTTTTCATTGTCTCTGGCACAACTAAAGGTTTAGCAAAGATCAGAAGAAAAACTAAAGAGATTACTCTTCTCCTTTGTTCCAACGAGGAGGGACAGGAAATATTTATACCCAGTGATCAAGTAAATATAATCTACATGAAATGTTCACTCTGTCTATCTCTTCATCTTTTACTGTTGTTTGTTGATGGATCATTAAATTCCATTTTTGTCACTTTTATCTGTCACTTTTGGTTTTTATATCATTTCTTTTTGTATCACTAATTTATCTTTGAATTGCAATGTCCAACTACTTTTTTATGTATATATTTATCTAATTGGCTATCTGTCTGTCTGTCTTTCTATCTGTTTGTCTGTCTCTTTATCTGTGTGTCTGTATCTTTAAATAATTCCATACCCACGGCTGACCTACCCAATGTCACCTATCTAACGTTGTCACATGCTTATGTATATATATATATATATATATATATATATATAAAAAAAAAAAGGTATGGCCTTTTTGTCTTTACAGACAGTCAATTGACAAGTGTTTACTGTGCATCAACATTACTTACTTGCACAACATTAGATCAACTACCAACATTACTCTATAATAACACTCTATAAGCCCAACAACATTCCCAACTGTATCAACTTAACCCAATCATGAAACATCCAGAAATTCCAGTAGAGGCTAAAAAGACAGATTTACATGCAATCTTCTATACTCAACACTGTGCTACGAGTGCCAAACATGGTCACTGACAAAAGAACAAGATAAGAAAATTACCACTCAGGAATTGAGATGCTTGAAAAAAGCATTAAATAAAACAAGAAAAAACCATATAAGAAATGAGGAAATTAGAAGAACAGTCGGAACACCTACTATTAGATTCATTGAAAAACAGAGCTCAAATGTTTTGGCCATTTATGGTGAGAATGAACCTGAATACACCAGTTGCAAGAGCGTACAACCTGAAAATGGAATCATCAAGAGGAAGGGGCAGACCAAGAAAATGATAGGCTGATGAAGTTACAGACACATCTTAAACCTCCACAATACCACAGCATATCAAGCAACCGAGCGTGCACTATCTGGGAAACCGATCAGTTAAACCTGCTACGCCTAACGGCAAAAACGCAGAGAAGGACAAAAGAAAGAAAAAACAATTCATCATACAATAAGATATATTGGATAATACAGTATTTGAGTATTAGACCTGTATTCTTCATTAATCATCGACACACAATGTGTGAGGTTGTCGACATCATGTCCACCACCTTTACTTCCCATAGATTTGTTTTCGTACCCAGTTCAGGCTGGATAGATCTGAGAGCGCTCTGTTGCGTTCGGAAGATAAACAGCAAACACGTAAACACAGTACTACAGTTTTAAAATCATAAAGTGACGATAAACAGCAACGTTTCGACCAAAGGTTTATCAACAACACAACAAGAATGACGAATTTCGAGGAACACTACAAATGGACGATTACATGGAAACATAACCTAGTCTAAGAAAATTCGGAATAAATGAACAACAAATGAGTGCAACAAAACGAAAGGGAAAGAAGAGAACAATAAATACAGTGGATAAATGACACATATAGGAGCAAACAATATGATACAAGCGATAGACAGTACTAAGAAGCATGAATGTAATGCGTGAGTCCAAGAGGAAATCCTCTGGACTCAACGCATTACATTCCTATGCTTCTTAGTACTGTCTTATCTCGTGCCTTGTTATCTATATGTGTGTTTGCTCCATATATGTGTCATTTATCCACTATATTGTTTATTGTTTCTCTTCTTTCCACTTTCGGTTTTTTGTGTTGCACTCATTTCGTTGTTCGTTTTTATTCCCAGATTTTCATTAGATAGGTTTATGTTTCACATGTAATCGTCCATTTGTAGTGTTCCTCGAAATTCGTCATTCTTGTTGTGTTGTTTGCTTGATAAAGGCCTTTGGTCGAAACGTTGCTGTTTATCGTCACTGTTTATGTATTTTGTAAAACTGTAGTACTTTGTGTTTACGTGTTTAGCTATTTTTCAAAGTTTTACTGCAGCCTCCACCTTTTTTTGAAGATAAACCGCACGCCTAAGAAGACTATCGGCTCACAATGCCCCTACTATCATAGCATACGACATACTTGCCCATCCATCTCCACCCTTGTCTGTTAATAATGGTCTCCAATGATGCACTGTTGTTTCCTACATCCAGAAGGCCGTCTGAAGGAGACTTTTTCGGGTTTAATACTTTGTGGTTTAAAAGTACTAAAATTGTACAATCTTGTCCCAGTTTTGTTCTTCTTGTTCATCCATTTCTTTTGTGTTTCCTCTAGAATAACCACTAATAAACCACTT
This sequence comes from Arion vulgaris, assembly GCA_020796225.1. Taxonomy (NCBI): domain Eukaryota; kingdom Metazoa; phylum Mollusca; class Gastropoda; order Stylommatophora; family Arionidae; genus Arion; species Arion vulgaris. The sequence continues at coordinate 26,834,893 of CM036763.1, read as the reverse complement.
CATGTGGTTTTGTTATTTGAACCGTTGAACATGAATACGTTGAGTTATGTTTGTAGAAAGCTGGGATATATGCTTCTTTCGGCTCAACAATCCTATTTTGTTATGCGCTGTTTTTCTGGCTCGCTCTCCCTATCAAGTGATATTTTGCACACTTTCTACATAGCAACATATGCGATTCTTCTTTGTAGCAAAGTTGTGTAACATCGTCCTCAACACTGATCTGTTTTCTAGGACAAAGTTGTGTAGGTCGTCCTCAACACTGATCTGTTTTCTAGACAAAGTTTGTAGCATCGTTCTCAACACTGATCTGTTCTCAGGACAAAGTTGTGTAGCGTCGTCCTCAACACTGATCTGTTTTCTCAGAACAAAGTTTCGGGTAATGGATCAAAACTACAGTCGTCTGGTACATAGATTATTTATATCTTCTGCATTGTTTTGAAAACCATACGACGCAGCTTAAAAGCACTGACAATGACCGGAGCCTAGAGTATAAGGAGTTTAACCATATGGAAAGCACCGGAACTAATGAATATCATCAATAAATAGACAATGAAAACGAATTAAGGGGTTCCCAAAAAAAACAAGTTACCAAACACCGAATTCGAACTACAAACCGTAATGTCTTACTGCACTCATTGCCTAGCTCTACAGACGAGCTGCACCATTGCCTAGCTCTACAGACGAGACTGCACTCATTTCGCCTAGCTTACACAGAAGACTGCACTCATTGCCTAGCTCTACAGACGAGACTGCACTCATTGCCTAGCTCTACAGACGAGACTGCACTCATTGCCTAGCTCTACAGACGAGACTGCACTCATTGCCTAGCTCTACAGACGAGACTGCACTCATTGCCTAGCTCTACAGACGAGACTGCACTCATTGCCTAGCTCTACAGACGAGACTGCACTCATTGCCTAGCTCTACAGACGAGCGTTAATGTCTTACTGCACTCATTGCCTAGCTCTACAGACGAGCGTTAATGTCTTACTGCACTCATTGCCTAGCTCTACAGACGAGACTGCACTCATTGCCTAGCTCTACAGACGAGACTGCACTCATTGCCTAGCTCTACAGACGAGACTGCACTCATTGCCTAGCTCTACAGACGAGCGTTAATGTCTTACTGCACTCATTGCCTAGCTCTACAGACGAGACTGCACTCATTGCCTAGCTCTACAGATGAGACTGCACTCATTGCCTAGCTCTACAGACGAGACTGCACTCATTGCCTAGCTCTACAGACGAGCGTTTTAAGAGCATAAACAACTAGCTCTCCATAAAAAGAACTTCACTAAGTCGAGTCTTTTATAAACAGCGTCGCATGTAAAACACAGAATAATCAGGTCAGATTCGATCGAAAAGTGTTTGCACAAACATATACGATAAACGTTTTATGCTTGTATATATGGGACAAAGCAACAGTATAGATACAGACAAGTATACACATGTAGCATACATACACACAAGTATACATATCAAATACATACACACAATTATACACATATAACATACATACACACAATTATACACATATAACATACATACACACAATTATACACATATAACATACATACACACAATTATACACATATAACATACATGTACACGTAGGCAGCTTCAATTTTATTGTAACAAGAAATTAAGGAGTTTTAAGAACCTCAGGGAAGCACGAAGCCAATGAATATGATCAATAAAAAGACAGTGAGAAAGTATAAGGGATTCCGGACCAAACAAATTCCTTGTGACTTCTTTCGCATACATGTTTATTTGAAGGATATTTGTTGTGGATTAATTGTATATACAAGTACATCTCAACGAATCTCAGTTCCCGCACATCTCATCAAGACCATATCCTTCCTCTAGTAACTTATTTTGTACATTTGTCTCCTAGGAAGGTGAGTTGTTGGAAGTAGAAATCCCATCAAATGGAAGCACCAAACTATCAGTACTTCCTCATGATCTTATCACAACCAATCGTTATCCTCGACTTGTTCGCTACGTTTATGGTGATCATCCTCCTCGACTAACTCCATGCTCTAAAATGTTTACACTTATTGACACATTTGAGGAGGACTCTGTGATTGGATGTTTGTTGTATCCAGACCACGCCCTAATGATAGAGATACCACTAACATCATCACTAAGCTTCCAGGTAGGTTGTTGTATCAAATGATCAAATGAAGAATTGTTGTTCTTCTCTAAACATCTATTGTTCTCTAAACATCTATTGTTCTCTAAACATCTATTGTTCTCTAAACATCTATTGTTCTCTAAACATCTATTGTTCACGCATCATTTGTTTCTAAGCTTTTATTATCAAATCAAAATTCTTTATAGTAGTATGGTACATTGGAAACATTTAAAAATATAAATTCAATAATTTTCAACACGTTTAAAGAATATGTATAATTTAAGTATGAATCTACAACAATCCTATTTAGATTCATGGTTTAGTTCATTTAGGATTCATTGTGTGTTTTTGTATGTTCCCTGACGAAGACCTATAGTTGATACGTTGGGACTTTATTATTGTATTGTTCATTTTGCTTGCTTATGTGATACCATACAAACGTGTCTTTGTCCCTAAACGCCAATCTATCACCGCAGCCTCTCCTCGGTTTTCTCCAGATCTGATCTGATCCGCTCTGACTATATAAGATTTGTAAGTTTCCTCACATCCCACTTATTTGCATAATGTTTGTACTTCAAAATATTTCAGATTGAAATGAGCAAGGAAAATATGGCCATACTTGAGATTGTTTCATGCGGCAATGAAACATAAAAATATAACTTCTTTCTTAAGCTCATTGCAGTCTTTTCTGTTTTTCGTCTTCTGTCTCTAATTATGTTTTGCTTCACACCGCTAGGATAATATTTCTAGAACGAAATTTTGTTTGTGCTTCATAGACAGTGTTTTTCGTCGCCTCTGTTATCTCTGAGGTCCACCTTTTGCGTTGACGGCCTTTCGCTTTTTATCCATTGTATCCGGGTAACATTGCTCTTCTAGGTGCACTGTCTGTTGGTAATCTGCATATGTGGCCGAATTATTTAATAGTACTGAATTTGTACCCACCTTTTTCCTGATGTTTTCATTTCTAAACCGGTCTCTTCTTGTTACTCCTAGCATTCTGCGTTGACACTTCATCTCTATTGTGACTAGTTTTCTTCTATCGTTCAATGTCTGCGTACAGGTTTGGCACTGATAGCAGAATGTTCGGAGAAATATTATGTTGAACATTGTTCGTTTAGTGTTCATGGTGAATGTTTGCATTTCAAAGTTGGAGCCATTTGTCCTATGATTTGATTTGCTTTGCTGCATTTATGTTGGATTTTGTTAGTTATTCTTCCATTTGCTGATAGAAATGCTTACTAGGTATGTAAAGTCTTTGACTTGTTTTAATTGAAATTTGTCGATATTTTGAGGTTTAGGTTTACTAAAATTGTGCCATACTGCCCCAGTTTTCTTCTTCTTCTTCTTCTTCTAATTCTTCCAGAGTAACCACCAATAAACCAGTTTATATGGTTTGATTATTTGAACCATTTGGCTTGAATACATTTAGTCAAGTTTGCAGGAAATCTGCGATCTATTCTCCTTTTGACTCACCACATCCTATTTTGTTATGCGCTGTTATTCTGGCTCGCTCTCCCTAGCAAGTGGCAGAACTGTCTACTAGCAAGTGACACACTGTCTACAGAGCAACACATGCTATTCTCCTTTGTAGCAGGGTTGTGTAGAGTCTCGCCAGTCTGGTACGCGATCCAAGAGTTATATTAGTAGTGTTTTCTTCTCTAACGAATGTCAAACTGCAATGAACCATGAAAATATAACCTCTATACTTGAACGTGTTCCACGCTGCAATAAGCTAAGCAAATATTAAGTATATAACTTAACATTTGTCTTCAGGTGGCAATGAACCACGGAGACATGATGTCTATGCCTTTACCACGACATGCCATGGAAGTTGTACAGAACAGGAGAGAAGTTTTTGTTCAAGATCTCAAACTCAAATGTAAGTTTCTGCACCAGGTGAACTCTGGATTTGGCCAGCCTATGGGACATGTAGATGACGAAGATATGTATAGTGTTACTGTCAGGGCACGACAGTACGCCAACGAAGCTTTCTTTTATTTGTAACTCATTTATAAACAAACAATTTATCACATCTTCATGAACACAATCATCACATTTATTAAGACAATCATTACATTTATTAAGACAATCATTACATTTATCAGTACAGAAATCATATTTATATAGAGCGAGCAAAAGGAACCATCAGTATGCACATCCTTCGACATCTATTGGGGGAGACTGAGTCTACCCGGAGTGTTGTGAGGTCAGTTCAGTATTCAATAACCAATAATCACATTTAAATAGACAATCCGTACATTTATTAAAACCCTTTAGCTGCTAAGGACGTATATATACGTTTTTCCCATTCATTGCTGAAGACCATTAACACGTCTGTTATTATCTCTCCTCTGTGGGCTAAAGACGTGTTAACGCGTTATACATTGCTACTGTCACTTCTATAGGCGTATATTCACGTTTGTGACCTAGAAACAAAGAGTAGCTATTTTTAGCTCAGCCTTCAGAAAGTATGTAGCAGCGAAAGGGTTAAGACAATAGTGGAGGTCGCTTATAGCTGTTGTTAACAAGATGTACTAGTGGTCACATGTCGTGGAGATTACATGGTTCGAGACTAGCTTGGGTCAAGAATTGTCAGTGTGAACATGGTACACGGCTGGACTACAGAAAACTCTGATCTTTTAATTGGGCATCTTAAATACAAGTACCTCTGAAGTCGAAGTAAGGTTCACTTAAATGGCAAGGAAGAGTGGTGATATGGAAATCAAGCTTTCACACAAAAATATGTCAGTGGCGCATATTAGGCATAATGACTATACCTGAATTCATAGCGGAAGTAAAAAAAAAAGGGGAAAAGCACAAAATTATTTCATTTATTAACACAATCTTCACATTTGCTAACACAATCTTCACATTTGCTAACATAATCTTCACATTTTAATGATGAGGCCAATAATGTTTTAATGATTGACTTAAATTACAAGTACCGCTGAAATCAGAGTAAGGCTCGCTTTAATGACAAGAAACACTGGTGATAGGAAAGAAGTATTCACGCAAAATATGTCAGTGGCGCATATTAAGCTTCATAAGTATGCCTGAAGTCATAGCAGACAACCAAGGTGAAAAATGAGGGATTAAATTAAAGCAGAAATAACATGTGAACCACATAGGTATACTAGATAATATTCCAACAACAGAGAAACAGCAACACATTAACAGATAGGTATACTAGATAATATTCCAACAACAGAGAAACAGCAACACATTAACAGATAGGTATACTAGATAATGTTCCAACAATAGAGAAACAGCAACACATTAACAGATAGGTATACTAGATAATGTTCCAACAATAGAGAAACAGCAACACATTAACAGATAGGTATACTAGATAATGTTCCAACAACAGAGAAACAGCAACACATTAACAGATAGTATACTAGATAATATTCACAATATGAGAAAATCAACACATTAACAGATAGGTAATAGATAATGTTCCAAAATAGAAACATCAACACATTAACAGATAGGTATACTAGATAATATTCCAACAACAGAGAAACAGCAACAGATTAACAGACTCCAGTTAACATGCAATTAATACAATATGAGAATAAACATCGACAAAACTGAAGTAATGACATTCGCTAGAAAGGAAAACACTACCAATATCTCTATCGACAATCGCCCATTAAAACAAGTCAAAGACTTTACCAGTGGCGGCTCGTCATTAGGGGCAAGTGGGGCCAGGCCCCACCAAAAATAAGATGTGACGCGTATTTATTATTTATACATTAAAATATATCCTAACCGAAACCATGATTTTTCCGAAAATATCTGTCTGACCCCACCAACAAAATGATCACGAGCCGCCACTGACTTTGCATACCTAGGGAGTATTTTTCAGAACGGAAGTAAATAACGAAATCAACAAGATGCAACAAAACAAATCAAACACTAGGACAAATGGTGGACATTATTAAGATGCAAACATGCCACATGAACACTTGAAGTCAACATCAGATGCAACAAACAATCAAACACTAGGACAATTGGTGACATTTTAAGATGCAAACATGCCAACTGAATTAAGTCCAAACAGATGCAAAAACAAATCAAAATTAGGACAACTGTGCATATTAAGATGCAACATGCACAATGAACACTTTGAAGTCCAGACATGCAATAAACTAAATTCAAACATAGGACAACTAGGGACATTATTAAGATGCAAACATGCCACTATGAATACTTTAGTCAACATCAGATGCAAGAAATATCAAACATTAGGACAAATGTGGAATTATTAGATGCAAACTTTGCAATGAACACTGAGTCAAACAGATGCAATCAAACATATCAAACACTAGGCAAATGTGACATTATTAAGATGCAACATGCAATGACACTGAAGTCAAACAGTTCAACTAACAATAAAACTAGGACAATGGTGAATTATTAGATGCAACTGCTAGATGAACACTTAAGTCCAACACAGATGCAAAAAACAAATCAAACACTAGGACAAATGGTGGACATTATTAAGATGTAAACATACCACAATGAACACTTGAAGTCCAACACAGATGCAACAAAACAAATCAAACACTAGGACAAATGGTGGACATTATTAAGATGAAACATCCACAATGAACACTTGAAGTCCAACACAGATGCAACAAAACAAATCAAACATTAGGACAAATGGTGGACATTATTAAGATGCAAACATGTCACAATGAACACTTGAAGTCCAACACAGATGCAACAAAACAAATCAAACACTAGGACAAATGGTGGACATTATTAAGATGCAAACATGTCACAATGAACACTTGAAGTCCAACACAGATGCAACAAAACAAATCAAACACTAGGACAAATGGTGGACATTATTAAGATGTAAACATACCACAATGAACACTTGAAGTCCAACACAGATGCAACAAAACAAATCAAACACTAGGACAAATGGTGGACATTATTAAGATGTAAACATCCACAATGAACACTTGAAGTCCAACACAGATGCAACAAAACAAATCAAACACTAGGACAAATGGTGGACATTATTAAGATGCAAACATGCCACAATGAACACTTGAAGTCCAACACAGATGCAACAAAACAAATCAAACACTAGGACAAATGGTGGACATTATTAAGATGTAAACATCCACAATGAACACTTGAAGTCCAACACAGATGCAACAAAACAAATCAAACACTAGGACAAATGGTGGACATTATTAAGATGTAAACATGCCACAATGAACACTTGAAGTCCAACACAGATGCAACAAAACAAATCAAACACTAGGACAAATGGTGGACATTATTAAGATGTAAACATGCCACAATGAACACTTGAAGTCCAACACAGATGCAACAAAACAAATCAAACACTAGGACAAATGGTGGACATTATTAAGATGCAAACATGTCACAATGAACACTTGAAGTCCAACACAGATGCAACAAAACAAATCAAACACTAGGACAAATGGTGGACATTATTAAGATATAAACATGCCACAATGAACACTTGAAGAACAACACAGATGCAACAAAACAAATCAAACACTAGGACAAATGGTGGACATTATTAAGATGCAAACATGCCACAATGAACACTTGAAGTCCAACACAGATGCAACAAAACAAATCAAACACTAGGACAAATGGTGGACATTATTAAGATGCAAACATGCCACAATGAACACTTGAAGTCCAACACAGATGCAACAAAACAAATCAAACACTAGGACAAATGGTGGACATTATTAAGATGCAAACATGCCACAATGAACACTTGAAGTTCAACACAGATGCAACAAAACAAATCAAACACTAGGACAAATGGTGGACATTATTAAGATGTAAACATGCCACAATGAACACTTGAAGTCCAACACAGATGCAACAAAACAAATCAAACACTAGGACAAATGGTGGACATTATTAAGATGTAAACATGCCACAATGAACACTTTAAGTCCAACACAGATGCAACAAAACAAATCAAACACTAGGACAAATGATGGACATTATTAAGATGCAAACATGTCACAATGAACACTTGAAGTCCAACACAGATGCAACAAAACAAATCAAACACTAGGACAAATGGTGGACATTATTAAGATGCAAACATGCCACAATGAACACTTGAAGTCCAACACAGATGCAACAAAAGAAATCAAACACTAGGACAAATGGTGGACATTATTAAGATGCAAACATGCCACAATGAACACTTGAAGTCCAACACAGATGCAACAAAACAAATCAAACACTAGGACAAATGGTGGACATTATTAAGATGCAAACATGACACAATGAACACTTGAAGTCCAACACAGATGCAACAAAACAAATCAAACACTAGGACAAATGGTGGACATTATTAAGATGCAAACATGCCACAATGAACACTTTAAGTCCAACACAGATGCAACAAAACAAATCAAACACTAGGACAAATGGTGGACATTATTAAGATGCAAACATGACACAATGAACACTTGAAGTCCAACACAGATGCAACAAAACAAATCAAACACTAGGACAAATGGTGGACATTATTAAGATGCAAACATGCCACAATGAACACTTGAAGTCCAACACAGATGCAACAAAACAAATCAAACACTAGGACAAATGGTGGACATTATTAAGATGCAAACATGACACAATGAACACTTGAAGAACAACACAGATGCAACAAAACAAATCAAACACTAGGACAAATGGTGGACATTATTAAGATGCAAACATGCCACAATGAACACTTGAAGTCCAACACAGATGCAACAAAACAAATCAAACACTAGGACAAATGGTGGACATTATTAAGATGCAAACATGCCACAATGAACACTTGAAGTCCAACACAGATGCAACAAAACAAATCAAACACTAGGACAAATGGTGGACATTATTAAGATGCAAACATGCCACAATGAACACTTGAAGTACAACACAGATGCAACAAAACAAATCAAACACTAGGACAAATGGTGGACATTATTAAGATGTAAACATGCCACAATGAACACTTGAAGTCCAACACAGATGCAACAAAACAAATCAAACACTAGGACAAATGGTGGACATTATTAAGATGTAAACATGCCACAATGAACACTTGAAGTCCAACACAGATGCAACAAAACAAATCAAACACTAGGACAAATGGTGGACATTATTAAGATGCAAACATGCCACAATGAACACTTGAAGTCCAACACAGATGCAACAAAACAAATCAAACACTAGGACAAATGGTGGACATTATTAAGATGCAAACATGTCACAATGAACACTTGAAGTCCAACACAGATGCAACAAAAGAAATCAAACACTAGGACAAATGGTGGACATTATTAAGATGCAAACATGCCACAATGAACACTTGAAGTCCAACACAGATGCAACAAAACAAATCAAACACTAGGACAAATGGTGGACATTATTAAGATGCAAACATGTCACAATGAACACTTGAAGTCCAACACAGATGCAACAAAACAAATCAAACACTAGGACAAATGGTGGACATTATTAAGATGCAAACATGCCACAATGAACACTTGAAGTCCAACACAGATGCAAAAAACAAATCAAACACTAGGACAAATGGTGGACATTATTAAGATGCAAACATGACACAATGAACACTTGAAGTCAAATCACAGATGAACACAATCAAACACTAGGACAAGTGGACATATTAAGATGCAAACATGCCAACATGAAACTTAGTCCAACACAGATGCAACAAAACAAATCAAACACTAGACAAAGACATGATAAGATGCAAACATGACCAATGAAGCATTGAAGAACAAACAGATGCTAAAACAAATCAAACACTAGGACAAATGGTGGCTTATTAAGATGCAACATGTACAATGAACACTTGATCCAAAAGATGAACAAAACAAATCAAAACTAGGACAAATGTGGACATATACAGATGCAAACATGCGCTACAATGAACACTTAAAGTCCAACACAGATGCAACAAAACAAATCAAACACTAGACAAATGTGGACATTAGTTAAGATGCAACATGACAATGAACACTTAAGTCCAAACTGATGCAACAAAACAATCAAAACTAGGACAAAGTGAATTATTAGATAAACATACACAATGAACACTTGAAGTCCAACATAGATGCAAAAAAAAATCAAACACTAGGACAAATGGTGGACATTATTAAGATGCAAACATGACACAATGAACATTGAAGTCAACACAGATGAAAAACAAATCAAACACTAGGACAAATGGTGGACATTATTAAGATGCAAACATGACACAATGAACACTTAAGTCAACAAATAACAACAATCAAACACTAGGACAAATGTGACATTATTAAGATGCAAACATGCACAATGAACACTTTGAAGTCCAACACTGATGCAACAAAACAAATCAAACACTAGGACAAATGGTGGACATTATTAAGATGCAAACATGACACAATGAACACTTGAAGAACAACACAGATGCAAATAAACAAATCAAACACTAGGACAAATGGTGGACATTATTAGATGCAAACAGCAAATGAACACTTGAAGAACAACACAGATGCAACAAAACAAATCAAACACTAGGACAAATGGTGGACATTATTAAGATGCAAACATGACACAATGAACACTTGAAGAACAATGTTCAATACAATTTGTCTCCAACATTATGCTATCAGTGTCAAACCTGGACACTGACAACAAATGATAGAAGAAAACTAGTCAAGACAGAGATGAAGTGTCTACGCAGAATGTTGAAGGTAACAAGAAGAGACCGGTTGAGGAATGAAGACATCAGGAAAAAGTGGGTACAACATCAGTACTGAACTTCATCAAGAAACAACAAATTAAATGGTTCGGCCACATACGCAGCTTACTCACAGACAGTGCGCCTCAAAGAGTACCGTTGCTCCGATACATCCGATGTAAAGCAAAAGACCGCAAAAAGATGGACCTCAGAGGTTATAGAGACAACAAAAGACTATATCTAAGAAGCGCACACAAGGGCGTCGTTTTATATATCTCTTCTTGTCCTGACGATGTGAGACAAAATAGGATTGGAAAAGAAAAAAAAGATAATGTGAATCTAAGATATGGAATAACAATATTATACAATTATTGGGTATTAGTGGATATTACCGTCTGTACATACATAACATCTAAACTTTGCTTAACAAATTAACAACTAACTGATGACATTCGCCTGGTTAATGTTAGCACTGTTGTGTGTTTTAGTTTCAATAACTTTCAAACTTTTATATGTAAAGTTTAGTGAAAATGATATTGTACATAATAGGGTGCAAATTGCTTGCCAGTCATCCAGTTCTAGTATACATTTTAGATTTATCAGTTTCATAGTTTGATCATATCTAGTGTTGCTCAGATCTATGAGTCTAATTACATGGAGTAAAACTGTTGAAATCTATCAGTCTGATCACACTTAGTATATATCTCAGACCTATCAGTCTAACTTTAACGAGTAAAACTGCTGAAATCTATCATTCTGATCACACTTAGTATATATCTCAGATCTATCAGTCTAACTTCATCGATTAAACCTCTCAGATCTAACAATTTGATCTTATCAACTGTTTCGCTAACTTATCAATCTCGTTATAACTAGTGAACATGTTATCCCTCATTATACCTATTAGATCTCTCATATCTACCACTCATCATACCTGGTAGATCTCTCATATCTAAATGGTAATACCTGGTAGTTCTACCTACCACTCATCATACCTGGTAGTTCTACCTACCTCTCATCATACCTGGTAGTTCTACCTACCACTCATCATACCTGGTAGTTCTACCTCACCACCTCATACATACCTGGTAGATCTCCTCATATCATAAAACTGTAGTTCTCCTACTCTCATACCTGGTAGTTCTACCTACCCTCATCATACCTGGTAGTTCTAATATCCTATCATACCCGGTGTTCCACTCATCATACCTGGTAGTTCTACCACCTATCATACCTGTAGTTTACACCCTCATCATACCTGGTAGTTCTACCTACCCCTCATCATACCTGGTAGTTCTACCTACCCTCATCATACCTGGTAGTTCTACATACCCTCATACCTGGTAGTTCTACCTACCCTCATCATACCTGGTAGTTCTACCTACCCTTATCATACCTGGTAGTTCTACCTACCCTCATCATACCTGGTAGTTCTACCTACCCTCATCATACCTGGTAGTTCTACCTACCCTCATCATACCTGGTAGTTCTACCTACACTCATACCTGTAGTTCTACCTACCTCATCATACCTGGTAGTTCTACCTACCCTCTCATACCTGGTAGATACGATCTCATACCTACCACTCATCTCATTTATCTCATATATCAACGAGGAAATAAAAAGGAGAAGATGGACGTGGTTGGGAAACACATTAAGAATGCAGAAGACCACGTACCAACATGTGGCTCTGAAATGTAATCCTGGAGACAAGAGTGGCAGGGAAAAACCTAGAGAAACAGGAAGACGAATGCAGACAGTGACAGACAGAGAAGAGATGAGAAAGATCTGAAATGAACTAAGCTGTCTTGCTCAAGACAGATCTGATTGGAGAACACTTGTTGAAGACTTATGCTTCAATGCGAGTTTTAAAAGATGAAAAGATTCATATGTATAGAATTTGATCTGATTAGATCAACAGTTGCTTATAGAATTTGATCTGATTAGATCAACAGTTACTTATAGAATTTGATCTGATTAGATCAACAGTTACTTATAGAATTTGATCTGATTAGATCAACAGTTACTTATATAAATTGAGCTGATTAGATCAACAGTTACTTATAGAATTTGATCTGATTAGATCAACAGTTACTTATATAAATTGAGCTGATTAGATCAACAGTTACTTATAGAATTTGATCTGATTAGATCAACAGTTGCTTATAGAAATTGATCTGATTAGATCAACAGTTACTTATAGAATTTGATCTGATTAGATCAACAGTTGCTTATAGAATTTGATCTGGTTAGATCAACAGTTGCTTATAGAATTTGATCTGATTAAACCAAAAGTTGCTTATTGTTGACATGTTGATAATAAACACATTTTTCAATGAAAAGATGACGCATTGTTTTTTTTTATCGTTAAAGAAACTATATGTTTTAAATATTAGATAAAAACAATTGCTGTTGTGTGTTTATTCTAGTATGTTCATGTGTGTTTGTTCTAGTATGTTCATGTGTGTTTGTTTTAGTATGTTCATGTGTGTTTGTTCTATATGTTCATGTGTATTGTTCTAGATTTCATGTGTGTTTGTTCTAGTATGTTCATGTGTGATTTGTTCTAGTATGTTCATGTAGTTCTATTCTAGTATGTAATCTGTGTTTTTTCTAGTATGAGTTCATGGTGTTTGTTCTAGTAGCTATTTCATTGTGTTTAGTTCTATACCGTATAGTGCTGGTAGTTTTCATCTACTATCATTGGTATGTTCCTACATATGTTCTGCTATTTGTTCTAGCAAGTCATATGTTTTACTTCTATGTATGTTCTATGTTAGTTTGTTCTATATCAGTCATGGTAGTTTGTTCTAGTATTTCATGTGTATTTTTCTATATATCAGTAAGGAGTCTTGTTCCTTAAGAATGTTCCAATGTGGCTTTGTATCCTAGACAGTCATGGAACGAGAACAGTGTTCTAGCAGTGTTCATGGATGGATTTGTTCTTGTCAAGCATGATCTGATTGTGACATGAAGATATGTTCATGTAGAGTTTTAGATAGGTCATAGTGAATTTGTTTCTAAGTATAGTTCTTTGATTTGATCTGATAGATATGTTATTGATTTGATTGTAATAAGTTCATTTAGATTTGTTCTATATACATGTGTATTTGTTCTGATAGATCAAGTATTGTTTGTTCTGAAATGTTGCTTTGTTTGTTTTAGATAGTTACTGTATTTTGTTCTATTAGATAGTTCTTTGATTTGTTCTATAATCAGTGTGCTTTGTTCTAGTATGGTCAGTAATTTTTCTAATAATGTCATGTGTTTTGTTCTATGTAAGTCATGTGTGTTTGTTCTAATAGTAACATTGTGTTTTGTTACTAGTATGTTCATGTGTGTTTGTTCTAGTATGGTCATGTGTGTTTGTTTCTAGTATGTTCATGTGTGTTGTTCTAGTATGTCATGTTGTTTGTTCTAGTATGTTCATGTGTGTTTGTTCTAGTATGTTCATGTGTGTTTGTTCTAATATGTTCATGTTGTTGTTCTAGTATGTTCATGTGTGTTTGTTCTAGTATGGTCATGTGTGTTTGTTCTAATATGTTCATGTGTGTTTGTTCTAGTATGGTCATGTGTGTTTGTTCTAATATGTTCATGTGTGTTTGTTCTAATATCTTCATGTGTGTTTGTTCTAGTATGTTCATGTGTAGTTGTTTACTTGTTCTCATCATTGATTGGATGATGTATTTATTGATTCATTAGAAAAGTTGAACAAAATAAAATCCCTATATGTTTGATTTTTTGATGCTGAATTGTAAATACTTACCGCTTCTTTCAGTTGACAAGCGCATTTTTGCAGGAGATAATTAGGATTGACCATGGAGGTACTGATTTCGTGCGCTGAGCAGTTGTATGGGCAGGTGGCGTACCATTTCTGCGAACATGGAACCTGTCATATATGAAAACCGATTTAAGGAAGTCAATCCTTTGAAGTTTTTCACAACGTCCTTGGCGCTTAGGGCATCAAATCATTTTTTGTATTTTTAACTGTCTTCTGTATTGTGCAGCAGCTGGGGTTAAGTTCACCTCTAGCTAGGTAGTTTTGGTTCTTCCACTTTACCTGGATGAGTTATTAGCCATACGCTAAGATACTTCCGATCCATGTCCAACGTCTCTCGTGAATGATCCTGAGCATATTATCTAACTGAACACCATCATCGAGCTTTATAGTTCAGGATAAATTAAGAATCGTCAGCCGGATCTATTGCGTAAGTGATCTGTCGCTGACACTTTCAACTAATGAAAATAATTGAGCACATATGGCGTAATCCAGAAATGTGAAGTTTGCAACTTTAGCGGATAACTTCTTCTTTCTTCTTTGCGTTCGTTCTTTACAACCAATTTTAATCATCTTTGTGATATGTTTGATCTTTGCCAAGAACGTGTATATGTTGCACATTGGTTCGGTAGGCCCCTAAACGCTTAGACTTCTACATGTTTAGGACACATGCATCCGACTTCATCTAATAGCGGATAACGTAAGTCAAGGTGTTGACTTAAATAAGAGAAAGGGAGATAATATGTCAAAGTTTAGTATTTTATTATTATTATATTCTTTCCCTTTATTATTGACATAATTCCACAATGGGAGTGTCATCAATTAACAGACAATAGACAAGTATTGTTGGCTTCCGGAACAAAAACAAATTACCAAACATAGAATTCGAACAACAAACTTGTATTTCTTATGGCACCCATTACCTTGCACCACATAGGAGGATTTTAAATAACACAACCAGCTAGCGATTCACGATTGGAGGTTGGTTTTTGTTGACAGTAACGGGTGTCGAGTCAATCCAGTCTCAATGCGGTACCAGAGAAACAACTGTAAAGTAAAGACAGCCGATGTGATGTTGAGCACATCATACGTTATGTCCTGATGGTCAAACAAAAATACTGATCTTACACTTTACTCCTCAATATAACTCAGGAAATGAAAACTTGTTTGTCCTCTCCCTTTCATATGTACAAAATGATTTTGTCAAAGTATCGCCAGATTGACTACATGTCTACACAAAACATGTCATTCTGGTTAAAGTATCGTCAGATTGACTCATTATATGACATGTGATTCTGGTCATAGTATTGTCAAATTGACTATATTCATGATTGCATAGTATTGTCTAGCATAGATCTTCTACTTCGAAAGCTCCACATCGACCATTTGTCAACCAATCTGTGTGATTTGTATGTGATCTGAGCCTAAGAGCGATTGTACGTTGTGCCAGTTATGCGCCTACAAGTAGGCCAGCACATCCAATTTCTGCGCTGTTTTTTATTTACTAAGGTAGCATCCCTAGGGCCTACATCAGTCGCCTCTTTCGACATGCACTGTAGGCTGCAGTGGTACTATTCTTTGCTTCCCTTGCGGGCACGGCACCACACGAGCGTCTAGCATAGATAAAATAATGTATTAAACAATAATGTCAATGAATTCATTCTGAAATTGTGTTCTGGGTGAGTTATTTTTCTAATGCTTCGGCGAGTAATAATGTGATGTAATTTCGAGATTGCTATCGCAATACTTAAGTGAACCTGTAACTTAATACATCACGTGATGTTATGTTTAGCACAGGCACAGATGAAACAGTTAGCAGATAAATGAGTTATTATCGTAGAAGAAAAAAAGCAATGCGAATAAAAAGATACTCCTTCTGATTACTAACTATTTTTATAGCCTTGACTTTAAGTGGACCAGAGGAGAAACCATGTTTTTATTTTACAAGCTAGTTTTTAATACGACATTTTTATAGTCTTAACCTCAATTAAAAAGAGAATAGAATGGCCAAGGATAATTTCAATAGTATGAGAAAGTTACTGACATCCAAATAAATTACAAACAGGCTAAAAATAAGAATGATCAAATGCTATATATATCCTATATCCTGTATGGCTCGGAAACATGGACAATGAACAAGCAGTTAGAAGACAGAATTGATGTATTTGAGATGTGGATATATAGAAGAATAGCAGAGTTTCATGGACAGAAAAACAGACAAATAAACAAGTTTTAGGAAAACTAGGCATGAAGAAACAATTATTAAGAGAAATAAAATTCAGACAAGTAAAGTATTTTGGGCACATAAAAAGACATGACACCATGATAAAACATTTACTAGAGGGGAAAGTTGAGGGGAAGAGCAAGAGGAAGACCGAGAGATAAGTGGGAGGAAACTTTAAGAAATGGACAGGTTACAGTCTGCAGTGTCAACACCAAGGCGAAAGACAGAGGATGCTGGCGATTCAATGCAGCCAACCTTCGATGTGGAGACTGCACCTGATGATGATGAACTTTAAGTGGACCAGAGGAGAAACCATGTTTTATTTTACAAGCTAGTTTTTACTACATTTTTACAGGCAGTTTTTGTCCACCTGCCCAGTGTGCTCGTAGCGCGTTGGACAACGGATGACAAGTCCCATCTGAGTGCGGTTCCATTCCGCGGGCTGGCAAAAAAGCCACAGGTTCTTCAGATTTACGGGGTTTGTGGCACCAAACCGAAGGGTTACGATGTCCATGGCCCCGAGCCGAAGAGCAGAAAGCTAAAGTGCTTCTGATCGAACAAAAATGTTAGAAATTGAAGCTAAACTATGTATATCAAGTCGAAATTACATGTGAAAAAATAGCTTTACTGAGGCGTGTCTTTCACAAACGCTTCATTTTTACCAGACACAGAATCAGTGGCGGATCGTCATTAAGGGCCACTGGGGCCGGGCCCCACCAAAAATTATATGTAAAGTGTATTTATTATTTTATAAATTAAAACTTAACAACCCCAAACCATAATTTTTCCGAAAATTTGTGTCTGGCCTTACCAACAAATCGGATCACGAGCCGCCACTTTACAGAATAATCAGGTAGAGTTCGATCGAACAATGTTTGCTAAGTGTTTGTAATTACGTCATCGTGACTCTCACTGATGTAATAGTACTGCTATTCGTAATGTGTGAATACAAGTACATTAATTAACTCTTTCATTCCATCATTTAGTTTTACCTTCAGTCATATTTTGATGGCAATGGATAATAAGTTAGCCCGCTCGAGTGGTTACCGAAGCCCAAATTTGGGGTGTAACGAATAGAAGCACTGTTACCTGCTGTGCATGTAGTAAGAGGCGACTAAGGAGGTTTGGATGAAATCGGATGCACATGTTCTAAACGTGTAGAAGTCTATGCGTTTAGGGGCCTAACAAACCAATGTGCAACGTATACAAGTTCTTGGCAAAGATCAAACATATCACAAAGAGTGATTAAAATTGGTCGTAAAGAACGAACGCAAGGAAGAAGAAGAAGACTAAGCTAGCCAGTATGCTGGCTTTGAGTCTTGTTAAAAAGTACAGCAAGCCATTATATCCGCTTAGAACAGCGAAAGAGTTAAACTTGTATCAGATATTACATTTTTATCTTCCAAACGTTATCTAGTTTTTCATTATTTTCTCAAGCCCGTGTGGGGCCGGGACTCGCAAGGAAGCGAAAATAGTACCACTGCGACCTACAAAGCATTTCGTAAGAGGCGTCTCGGGTAGGGGTCTAGGAAGTTACCTAGTAAATACAAAGCGTCGTAGAAATAGGATGAGCTGAACTACTTGTAGGAGCATAACTGGCACAACGTACAATCGCTCTTAGGCTCAGATTCAATATAGATCACAAAGAGTAGTTAACAATTGGTCGATATGGAACGTTCGAAAAGATGATTATTTTCTCCCACGTGTTTAGCATATTTCTCATACACTTTACTGAAATCCAGAACTAACGAATTTATTCGATTAGTTCCTTGATCTTGCTGTGAACTCTCAACAACAGACAAAAATCTGAAATATTCAAACAGTAATGGAATTGGATCGTCCGTCCCCTGTACAGGCTCAATTCAACAAGAATGTCCAGCGGGGATTAATTCTCTCAAGGACTTTTGATCAAGTTTAGAACACGACTGTTCACAGATGCAGACTGAAGATCTCGGCAAATTTCTCGCGGTTCGGGAAAAGAGATATGAAAACAAATAATGACAAAGAGAAGAACCAGCAAATTATTTTTTCTCTACATTTGTTAACTCCTCCAAGACCGGTTCCAAGATGGTTCCACCATCTGCCATTTGTGTCACCGTCTGCCATTTGTTTCATCATATAGTCTCATATTTCTATGATGATCAAATTACATACTTTGGTCACATCAAGCGTCACGATGGCCTGGAAAGAACAATACTAGAGGGCAGGGTTCCAGGACGCAGAGGCAGACCAAGAAGAAGATGGCTACAAGATATTAAAGAAACCATGAATATGACCATCGACGAAGTGGGTGAACTGGCTAGAGACAGAGTGAATTTCAGATGTGCTGCAAAGAGAGTAACGTCCTATAAAGGATACGCACCTTGATGATGATGATAGTCTCATATACTTATATTATTAGTTAGTTTGTTTGAATGCATAACACCTCCAAAAACGAGCATCCTCTTATAAAGATTATCCTATGCAAAGATAAAATATCATACAACACATCCACTGTAGATATGTTATTTCAACAGATGGTTTTCTGTGTGCAGTTATTGTCAAATAACACACGGCACATCCACTGTAGATTTGTTATCTCAAAAGGTTTTTGTGTGCAGTTATTGTCAAATAACATACAACACATCCACTGTAGATATGTTATTTCAACAGATGGTTTTCTGTGTGCAGTTATTGTCAAATAACACACGGCACATCCACTGTAGATTTGTTATCTCCACAGATGGTTTTCTGTGTGCAGTTATTGTCTATGAAATGTTTCAACATGTCACAATTGGTTACTGAACTTACATCATTGCACTCGCCGGCAGAACCATAGTTCCTCAGTCTCTCCCAACAGATATCGACGGGTATGCATACTGATGGTTCTCAGACTCGATGCTTAAACACACACCTTACTCTGCCCCTCAGGCATCCAGTTCTAAATTGTCTATTGTCTTTCCACAGGTAAATGATTGTTATCCACTACTGCCGTTAAGCGTAGGGGTGGGAGCTTTAATTTGCGTTCCAGGGCCAAGATGATTCGCTCTTGTTCTGCTATATCCATGTTTATTTAGTGTCATCTTGATAATGTCTATCCATCTTTTTCGTGGTCGTCCCTTGACTCTACATTATGCAACGGGTAACTCAAAACTGCTGAAATCGCTGGATCGATTTAACATCTATTTTAATGTCTTCATCCAACAAACAATCGCAAAGAAACTCAAGAACATCTCCATTATCATTCTTCGACTCCTCAACAATCGATGATGTTGATGCAAGCCTGTCCATTCTCTCATTGCCGCAAACATTATTGTGTATTCGACAAATATAATATCTGATTTGTGGAACGTATTAGCAATAGGTAGTTTTGTTTAATTAATCTAAGAAGTTGTATTCTATAGTTTTTTAATTAATCTAACACGAAAAGTATGTCATTAGTTTAATTTCCGCATCGAATGTTCTCAAGTTGGAAAATAAATTGGCCCTCCTACCTCCTTCATACTTGGCTTAGAAATATAACTTGACAGGTGATTAATACATTGTGGTCTGCAAAGGCTTTATAATTTGTGTATATATGGTTCAATCCTGTTTCATAAAACGGAAAGACCTGCAGACAAGTATCACGACATCCTCACACGCAACTTCCTCCTCATTTCTGTAGCAAGGTTATAAAGTAGTTTCTGTCCCTGGTCACAGAAGCTGTCTTAAGTTTCCGCATTAAGCTCTTCTCCACTTAAAATATGGCGGATTTCCAATGTTGACCTGGCTAGATTAATCTGCTCTCACAACACGTGTAGTGTTTAGAGTCATTCTTCACCTTGTTTCTCCTTGGATGGAATTAACTCATGGCAAACACAAGTTTTAAATTGAAACTTGAAGTAGGACGTCAGCGCAATTAACAAGGAATCTAAAACCATGCTCGCTTCCAATTTTATTCCTTTTTTTTCAACAGGATTCTTTGCCTCTTCAATATTCTTCTTTCGCAATGTTTCTCACACTATCATCATCATTTCACTTCGGTGAGTAAACATTTGTGTTACGATCTATTTCCTATACAGAAAGATCTCAGCGGCAGTCCGCGAGCTCCGTAGCACCGGCAAGGGTACCTGATGTAAGAATGTTTTGTAGGAATTATTTATTTAAAGAATTTTTTTCTAAAAAATGGTGCCAGGGAGGCGGCTATTCAGTCTGCTCTTTTCCATTTTCAGCTGTTAAATGTTCTTTTACGTGCGCAACTTGAACATGTACCTACGTTTTATCGTCCGTCTCCGATAGGACTAGGAACTCGATCTAACCTACAAGGAGATAATGGGTATCTGTAAAAATATTCCGATGACTTCATGTTGCAGCGAACTTAGCATTTTTGGAACGAGAAGTGAACATCTAACCTCTATACCACAGATGCCCCCCACCCCTCAATGAAGTGAACATCTAACCTCTATACCACAGATGCCCCCACCCCTCAATGAAGTGAACATCTAACCTCTATACCACAGATGCCCCCACACCCCTCAATGAAGTGAACATCTAACCTCTATACCACAGATGCCCCCACACCCCTCAATGAAGTGAACATCTAACCTCTATACCACAGATGCCCCCCACCCCTCAATGAAGTGAACATCTAACCTCTATACCACAGATGCCCCCACCCCTCAATGATAGATAGAACAATTCAATATTTAACACTACAACTAAAAAATAGATAATATAAAAATAAACGATCAGTACAAAAATTCAGTGCATAAAGAGAACGAAGAAAAAGGTACAGTCGCTCTCATATATGCAACATTACGTTAAACAGATTGTCTACTTAAACCGACAGTTTTTGTTTGTATCGGATTTGATTAGTTTGTTTCTTAGTATATAGATTTATAGTTGTCTTTAAACGAATGTATTTTAATAGAAGTTTTTAATCTCCTGATCGCATATTTCAGTCTAGACCAACTTAGGTTTTGTGATTACCGACTGTGATGAAATTTACTGCAATTTTGTTAAATAGTTTAGCAATACTTGCTACATAGATGACAATTTTGTGGAACTATTGAAGAAATGAGCAGAGAATAGATAGTTAAATTAAATTCTAACGTTGTATTAATCCTAACATACGTCAAGCAAGAGTCAGAGAACGGCTAAAAATATAGACAGTAAGTTGAATGTATTTAAAAATAGATGTCGTTAACACATGAATAGTAATCAAATGGAACGAATTCAGTCGAAGTGATGAAATGAAAGATATGTCTGGTAAACCATAAGTAACAACTGTTATAGAAAAGAAAATATGGAGATATGTTGGGCATACTCTGACAAGAAATTATCAAAGAATCATAAAGCAGGCATTAAAATGTAAGACAAAGGGTTCAGAAATGGATGGACGTCATAGGGAAACCCTGAACCAAACAATGATGAGAGAGGCGAAAAACATCGGATTCAATTTTTTAAAAGAGATTGAACGAGTTGTCCAGGATAGAGCAGTATGGCGACATTGTTTTGCAGACCCTAAGTAGCTTATAACTGTACAGGAGGAATACAATAATAAATAAATATTAAACAATCTGAAAAGGGAAATACAGTTTCATCATCATCAGGTGCCGTGCCGGATGGCGTATGCGATCACGGATCTCCACAAATCTCCTGTTTTTGGTGTTTGCTATCAACTCAGATGTTGACGCTCTTCCGTGCCCTGAAGTCAGGCAATCCAAAATTTGCTCTCTTTGTCTTCCTCTGTCTCGTCTACCCTCGATTTTACCGGTTGTCAGTGGTTAAATGTTGTTAAATATAGTTGAACTATGTAAAATGTCAGATGACAAATATTGTTTGAAATATTGAAAGAAATCAAGTAGTTACAGAATAGTAAGTTAAACAATGAAGAAATCAAATAGTGACAGAATAGTAAGTTAAACAATGAAGTAATCAAATAGTGACAGAATAGTAAGTTAAACAATGAAGAAATCAAATAGTGACAGAATAGTAAGTTAAACAATGAAGAAATCAAATAGTGACAGAATAGTAAGTTAAAGCAATGAAGAAATCAAAATAAAGTGACGGAATAGTAAGTTAAACAATGAAGTAATCAAATAGTGACGGAATAATAAGTTCAAACAAATGAAGAAATCAAATAGTGACAGAATAGTAAGTTAAACAATGAAGTAATCAAATAGTGACGAATAGTAAGTTAAACAATGAAAAAGTGGAAATTGACAAAGTAATTACAGTTTAAATAGTTAAAAAGATTTCTTCTTCTTCTTGCCTTCGTCCGATATAAATTCAGGAGTAATCTAGCTTGACACTTCTGACTGATTTCTGCGTGAAAGCATGCTTTCCTTATTAGTGTCCCCCGTCATACAGGCGTGCCTTCTCCGATTTCAGAGATTGTGAAGAGGCGAATTGTTTGTTGTTTATTTGTTATGTGGTGGCTTATGCCTCTATGTGACTGAAGCTCATACTTTCAACGTGTTTCTGTTTGTTAGATGGTGGATAAAGCCTCTATGTGCTGAGTCACCATTTCAAGGTGTTTGTTTTGGTTATATCAGGAGAAGTAAGGCAATTTTGCCTTGGTGGAGTCATGTGACCAGTCACCATTTCAATTAGTTCTAGAGCGGACTGTGTCTTGAATATTGTGTTTTGATGTGAAGTCCTGATAAGAACATTCGCTCTTATTCTGGTGTAGACCTGATGAGGACTTTTTGTGCTGATCTGGTTTTTAGTCATGAGAAGGACTTTTGGTGTTTGTCTCTGTGGTATTCGTCTGAAGTTGCGGGCTGGCGTGATGGTGGTACTATTTGTGGACTTCTCTCTTGGACGCTAGTTTGAAAAGTGAACGACAGTTGAAATAGTGAAGAGGCTTTTTGAAAACGAAACAACAGTTGAAATAATGAAGAAGCGAATTGAAAAATGAACATGTGAATAAATAGTGATATCAGACTTAAAATGTAACAACAGAATAATAGCTATTCAGATTGAAAAAGGAACAGCAGAATAAATAGCTATGTCAGATTGAAAAAGGAACAGCAGAATAAATAGCTATGTCAGATTGAAAAAGGAACAGCAGAATAAATAGCTATGTCAGATTGAAAAAGGAACAGCAGAATAAATAGCTATGTCAGATTGAAAAAGGAACAGCAGAATAAATAGCTATGTCAGATTGAAAAAGGAACAGCAGAATAAATAGCTATGTCAGATTGAAAAAGGAACAGCAGAATAAATAGCTATGTCAGATTGAAAAAGGAACAGCAGAATAAATAGCTATGTCAGATTGAAAAAGGAACAGCAGAATAAATAGCTATGTCAGATTGAAAAAGGAACAGCAGAATAAATAGCTATGTCAGATTGAAAAAGGAACAGCAGAATAAATAGCTATGTCAGATTGAAAAAGGAACAGCAGAATAAATAGCTATGTCAGATTGAAAAAGGAACAGCAGAATAAATAGCTATGTCAGATTGAAAAAGGAACAACAGAATAAATAGCTATGTCAGATTGAAAAAGGAACAACAGAATAAATAGCTATGTCAGATTGAAAAAGGAACAACAGAATAAATAGCTATGTCAGATTGAAAAAGGAACAGCAGAATAAATAGCTATGTCAGATTGAAAAGGAACAGCAGTTCAAAAATGAAAAGGAACTAGTTATGGGACAACAATTGAAATAATGAAGGAGGAATTGGAAAAAGGAAAGATAGTTTATGCATATCAAGGAAGTGAACTGGAAAATGAGCGACAGTTTATATATTAAAATGAATGGGTTTAAAGAAAAAAACAACTTAACAACTAGAAAAAAAAATAACATCGCGTTGTGCAGTAAGATTATCCTGTAGAAAATGCTCGCTCAGATTTATCTCAAAAATGAATATAAATGAGACAGGTCAAAACCGATTTGTTCTGTCCCTGAATGAAAACATTCAAAGCTTTCAGCGGGTATCAAGTATAGCCAGTTATCTCTGTAAAGGAAATCTGCCATCGTTTAATGAAGTCGCTATGAAGTTCCCGTCGCTTCGCGTTTCTTGATTATCAGATTGCAAGGACCTCATTACAAAGACAATTTACAAGATGTCTTGATCAATAACGTAGATTTCTGTATGGCATTCAAGCAACAGGTTTCTATCGATCAGAAAAACAGAACTTCAATCTGGACTTTTCTTCTTTTGTCGTCACACTGCTACCGGGTTGTTGCCCAGTGTCGTGGTTTTCTGTTTTTTTTTTCCCAATCTGAACTGAATGTTAATAAAAGTAATCAGAGGTGGTCTATGTGGCATAGAGATTAGATACTGCCTTTCAGAGATGTCATATGGCATAAGATAGATACTCGCCTTTCAGAGATGGTCTATTGGCATAATTAGATCTCGCCTTCAGAGATGGTCTATGTGATAGAGTTAGATCTGCCTTCAGAGATGGTCTATGTGGCATAGAGATTAGATACTGCCTTCAGAGATGGTCTATGTGGCATAGAGATTAGAGACTGCCTTTCAGAGATGGTCTATGTGGCAAGAGTTTGATATGCCTTTCAGAGAATGTCTATGTGCATGAGATAATACTGCTTCAGAGATGCTATGTCTAAATTAGTATGCCTTTCGTTCCATAGGTAAGTAGTTTACTCCTCGTGGAGTCATTGGGATATTTTCCCAAAGATTCCGATCTCAGTGTAGGTGAGATCGAGTTCCTAGTCCTATCGGAAACATAGGATAAAACGTAGGTCTCATGATCAAGTTGAGCACGTAAAAGAACCCTTGTAAGTTTAAAATCGAGAAGAGCAAGACGGAAAGACACTGTCCAGGCAAAATTCATGAGAAAATATTTCAAATAAAATTTCTACATATTATTTTCACAATCTTCTAAATTATGTTGGGGACCCTCGCCGGTGCTACGGAGTTAGTGCACTGCTGCTAATATCTTCCTGGTTAAGAAAGTGATGGAGCACACATGGTTTCTCACCGAAGTGCAATGATGATGGTCTTATATATCAATCAATCAAAAGTAATCAAGAACATTTTGACATGTTGGTTCTAGTTCTCTCTTATTCTCTTATCTGTATATTCTGTTCTCTGTATATTCTGTTCTCTCTATATCTTTCCTGTTATATTCTGTTCACTGTATATTCTTTTTCTCATAAAATAATCAGTTTACTTATATTCTAGTTCCTTTATTCTTTATCTTATATTCTGTTCCTCTATATTCTGTTCCTCTATTTCTGTTTTCTTATTTCTGTTCCTCTATATTCTGTTCCTTATATTCTGTTTTCTCTATATTCTGTTCACTCTATATTCTGTTCACTCTATATTCTGTTTCTCTATATTCTGTTCACTCTATATTCTGTTCACTGTATATTCTGTTTTCTCTATATTCTGTTCACTCTATATTCTGTTTGCTGTATATTCTTTTAAATTCTGATAATATTTATTGCTTATTATCCGCTTACGTAACTAAATCCACAACTATATCACAAACCTCGCAAGTATTAACAAACACTATTCTTACAGTTCCGCTCGTGTGGTGCCTGAGCCCGCAAGGGAAACACGGATAAGTACCACTGCGAGTACCTACATATACTTACATATACTTACATATACTTACATATACTTACATATACTTACATATACTTACATATACTTACATATATCTTGAATAGTACCAACAAGGCATGTCGTAAGAGGCGACTGATGTAGGGACATAGGGAAGATACCCTAGTAAATAAAAGCATCGCAGAAATCGTATGTGCTGGCCTACTTGTACGAGTATAACTGACACAAGGTAAAATCACTTATGCTCAGATCACATACAAATCACACAGAAGGGGTTAACAAGTGCTCGATATGGAGCGTCCGAAGAAGAAGACTTACAATTCAAAACAAAGCAAAAATAATTTTATCAAACCGTATCCAGTATAATCTATCACATCATAATTAAAACAAGAATAATTTTATCAAACCGTATCCAGTATAATCTATCACATCATAATTAAAACAAGAATAATTTTATCAAACCGTATCCAGTATAATCTATCACATCATAATTAAAACAAGAATAATTTTATCAAACCGTATCCAGTATAATCTATCACATCATAATTAAAACAAGAATAATTTTATCAAACCGTGTCCAGTATAATCTATCACATCATAATTAAAACAATAATAATTTTATCAAACCGTATCCAGTATAATCTATCACATCATAATTAAAACAAGAATAATTTTATCAAACCGTATCCAGTATAATCTATCACATCATAATTAAAACAATAATAATTTTATCAAACCGTATCCAGTATAATCTATCACATCATAATTAAAACAAGAATAATTTTATCAAACCGTGTCCAGTATAATCTATCACATCATAATTAAAACAATAATAATTTTATCAAACCGTATCCAGTATAATCTATCACATCATAATTAAAACAATAATAATTTTATCAAACCGTGTCCAGTATAATCTATCACATCATAATTAAAACAATAATAATTTTATCAAACCGTATCCAGTATAATCTATCACATCATAATTAAAACAATAATAATTTTATCAAACCGTATCCAGTATAATCTATCACATCATAATTAAAACAATAATAATTTTATCAAACCGTATCCAGTATAATCTATCACATCATAATTAAAACAAGAATAATTTTATCAAACCGTATCCAGTATAATCTATCACATCATAATTCAAACAAGAATAATTTTATCAAACCGTATCCAGTATAATCTATCACACAACATTTAAAACATAAAAACCAATTCCATCTATCTATTCTCTAATCCTGTTTCGCCTTTCAGAGTCAGGTCGAAGAAAGGAGACATCTGGATCGAGCCATCTATGCGCCTTGTCTTTCTTTCTTTTCTCCAGTCCTGATTTGCCTCAAGGCTTCAGGTTAAGAAAAGATTTATAGAACGGGATTTTGTGTGCGCCTCATAAACAGTGTCTTTCGTCGCCTCTGTTATCTCTGAGGTCCACCTTTGAAAAACGAGTTATTATATCTTATTACTGATGTTTCGTTGCCCGAGTGGTTACCGGGGCCCAAATTTGGGGTGTAAAAATAGAACCACTGTTACCTGCCACGCATGTCGTAAGAGGCGACTAAGGAGGTTTGGCTGAAATCGGATACACATGTCCTAAACGTGCAGAAATCTATGCGTTTAGGAGCCTACAAACCAATGTGCAACGTATACACGTTCTTGGCAATGATCAAACATATCACTGATGTTTCGTGTCCAGAAAAATTAATCACAAATAAACATGTCTATGTCATCAAACCTCAAACTGTCAGCAAGAAAAACAAATCAATAACAAGAACTAAATGACTATTGTTCTTTTTGTACTAATCAACATTTGTGTATCTAGTTCTGAGATTTATATTCTTAAAGTATAGATCATATAAGTGTGTCTGGTGTACGAACAGTCATGCTCGAGGGTAGAAGTCTCGTCTGAACCCTGCCCTTGAATTCAGAAAGTTTCCAAGACTTCACAGTGTATGTTCATGATTTCAGTTCGTCTATTGTAGAATAGTTTGTGTACAAAGATACTAACCATGGAGGCTGAACGTCTTCTAGATTAACTCACTCAATTTATCATTTTTAATCTGGTTCACATTTGCTGTCAAGAGTCTCCCGTGTGTTGCCAGGGCTCGCGTGGGAAGCAAAGAATAGTAACACTGTAACCCACACGTCATGTCATAAGAGGCGATTACGTTAGGGCCTAGAAAAAAAAGCGTCGCAGAAATAGAATGTGCTGGCCTACTTGTAGGAGCATACCTGGCACAACGTACAATCGTTCTTAGGCTCAAATGACATACACATTACAAAAAGTGGTTTAACAAGTGGTCAATATGGAGCCTTCGACGAAGAAGCTGTTAAGAGTTGTGGGAGATTGAAGTTTTCTATTATTGGTTAGATGCGTTGCAGTTGTTCTTGTGAGCCCAAGCTGTTTTAGTATATCTGTTATATGATATTCCCACAGCCGTCTAGGTCTTTCTCTTCATTATACGCAATATTTCTACTATTATATGCACATAGAGGTCACTTTTTTCTGTCTAGTATATAGTTAATAGTCGTGTGTTGTCGAGGCCCACAAGTGAAACAGAGAATAGTAACACTAGATCTAAAAGGTCCAGTCGTGGAAGCTTGCTCTTGCCCGATATAGCTTATATAAGGTTTCATACTTTCCAAACCAAGACAAAGAAACAGGGAAGTTACTCTACCGCAACAAAGTATAACTCCCCCATCCCACCTGACTGCTAATAATATCATCCATGGCCACCTCTCCGCCAATCTTCTCAGTTGATATTTATACACAGGAGGATGATGGTGATACTGAGGAGGATGATGTTGATGGTGATACTGATAATGATGGTGATACTGATGATGATGGTGATACTGAGGAGGATGATGGTGATACTGATGATGATGGTGATACTGGAGGGATGGTGATGATGAGATGGTGATACTGGAGGATGATGTGATACTTTATGATGGATGATGACTGAGGAGGATGATGGTATGATACTGATGATGATGATGATACTGATGATGATGATGGTGATAGTGATGATGATTATGGTGATACTGATGATGATGATGATGATGGTGATACTAATGATGTTGATGTGATACTGATGATGATGGTGATACTGATGGTGATGATGGTGATACTGATGATGATGATGGTGATACTGATAATGTTGATACTGATGATGATGATGTGATACTGATGATGATGGTGATACTGATGATGATGATGATGACTGATGATGATGATAGTGATGCATATGATGATGATGATGGTGATACTGAGGAAGATGATGGTGATACTGATGATGATGATTGATGATGATATGGGGATAGTGATGATGATTATGGTGATACTGATGATGATGATGATGATGATGGTGATACTAATGATGTTGATGTGATACTGATGATGATGGTGATACTGATGATGATGGTGATACTGATGATGATGATGGTGATACTGATAATGTTGATACTGATGATGATGATATGATACTATGATATGATGATGATGGTGATACTGATGATGATGATGTGATACTGATGATGATGATGTGATGTAATGATGATGATGATGGTGAATGAGGATATGATGGTGATACTGAGATGATGATGGTGATATGATGATTGATGAATGGTGGCACTGATGATGTTTATGATGATAGTGATAATGATGATGGTGATGATGGTGATACTGATGGTGATGATGGTGATACTGATGGGGATGATACTGATGGTGATGATGGTGGTATTGATGATAATGATGATAAGATGACGGTGATACTGATGATGATAAAGCTACTGAGGATAATGACGATGGTGATACTGAGAATGATGATGATAGTGAGGAGGAATATGATGATGTTGAAGATAGTTATTCCGGTGATGATGATGATGGTGACGATAATGATGATAATGATGATGATGGTGACGATAATGATGATAATGATGATGATGGAGATACTGCTTATGATGATGATCATAGTGATGTTGATGATGAAGATGGTGATGTAGGTAATGCTTGTAATGCTGATGATGGTAATTGTGATGATAGTGATGATGATGATGAGGATGATAATAAGGGTAATGATACTGATGCTGATAATGATGAAGATGATGTTACTAAAGTTCCACAGATAAACAGAACCTCCCCCCTCAGCGATGTTTATGTAAGAACGTTCGTAGAATAGAAATTGCTATATCTGCATATTAAATGAGTTACAGCGGAAATCAATCACATAGTTCGTCTGTGGGATAACATTAATCATCTTGTGTTACTCAGTTTCTCTTTCTCACTTTCTCTTATTTTGTCTGTCTTGACCTCTTATTGACATACACACAAAGAAACATACACACACACACAGGAATATATTAAACTGGAGGTTTCTCTGACAGAGCGCGACATCTTCTTTGTAAGTTTCTATTCTTTGTAATTCCCTAATCTTTGTAAGTCTCTCAACCATACTCGCTATATATATATATACTAAAGACACAAGAGAAGACTTAACATCTTTCACCGTCGATGTCTCCCAAGATTATGAACATCAGGTGGTACGACAAGATAACCAACTCTGAAGAAGTGCAACGTGCAACTCTGCCTTCCATCATGGGCATGCTCTGCAGTAGACGACTAAGATGTTTGGGACATGTGAGACGAATGGAAACTTTTCGCATGCCAAAACAAATGTTGTTCTGTGAACTTTCGGAGGAAAGAGGAATGGTTTCTTTAATATCTTGTAGCCATCTTCTTCTTGATCTGCCTCTGCGTCTTGGGACCCTGCCCTCTAATATTGCTCTTTTCTGGCCATCTGATATGACCAAATGTGACCAAAGTATCTAATATCTCTGCATAGTATTATGTTTTGAGTAAATACTTGTTCAAATAGCATGTCCGTTGCAGAGCGTCATTCTCATCAAAGCCAGTATAAATGAATCTCAATCTCTAGCCAGTTCTGTCGCCTCTTCAATCTCGCATTAAATGTTATCTTCATGTCATGCTGCTACAGTCGTCTTGATCGCCCCTCGTTTTTCCAGAACCATGTCCTCCATTACAGCTCTCAAAAATAAATCCACTGAAACGTTTAATGTGACCAATATTTTGTTTTTAAATTTCGCCACAGAGGAAGGAACCAATATTCCGGAATAATCATGTCTTATATGATGCAAAAGCAACAGAAGAGTACTTAGAATATCAGGGACATAGAAAAGAACAAATGCTTCTGTTCTGCAACAGCTTGATATTAAAGAGGTTTTTTTTGTTTAAAATATGAAAATATTGATATTTTAAAAATTTCATGATTATTGCTTTTCCAAACATGTTTAAATTCATATATGTTTTGCAGATATGAAGACTTTAAAAGACTGTAATAAAAGATTTCATTATATCCGTCATACTTATTTTTTTCCTTCTTTGTGACTGTAAAATTATTTGTCATTTGTAGAATAATCTATTTTTAGACTTTTCATAATTAGGTCACGGATATCATATATTCAATCACATTTATGTTTAGACTACATATCCTGATAGAACATCCCAAATTTGCTTTCCAACCATATATCAATCAATCAAGTGCCATGCCTGCCGGCGTAGGCGATCATGTCTCTCCACAACTCTCTTTGCTTGGTGCATGTAATCAGTTCTGACGTCGATATTTTGTCGAACCATGATGTCAGGCCATCCAACATCTTCACCCTCTGTCTTCCACGATTCTCTCCTTCCCTATATATAACATCCATATATAACATATCATATATTCAATCACATTTATGTTTAGACTACATATCCTGATAGAACATCCAATTAGCTTTCCAACCATATATAACATGTCATATATTCAATCACACTTATGTTTAGACTACATATCCTGATAGAACATCCAATTAGCTTTACAACCATATATAACATGTCATATATTCATAGTAAAGAATTTGTATAGTATAAGCTAAATATAGAGCAGGACATCAAAAATACCAAAACAAAACCTAAAACCTGCCAATGGTTAAGAGTTAAAGAGTATAACATCGAGGAAAATTAAATATTTCCTCAAACAACATGAGTGCTTAGAGAAGATAATTTTGGAGGGAATGGTGCATGGAAGAAGAATGAGAGGAAGACCTATAAGAAGACGAGGTGTGCAAGATGTCATTGACGATCTGAGAATGGCTGCTGCTGACGCCGATCAAATTGCACAGAACATAGTTTTTCAGGACTGATGTCATGGAAACCAAGTTCTGGAAGGGACAAGCTACTTGATGACAATGATAATGATATGATGTATATGTCTCTTCTTCTTTGGCCAGGTTGTTCTGAACAATCAATGCTTAAAGAAACCATTGTAATGAGGATAAACCAATCTTCACTCACAATCTCCACCTCCATGACTGGGCATGCAACAATGAGAGAGCGGACAGGCTTGCATCAACAGAATTGATGGTCGGAGAACTGAAAATGGATAAGTGGGATGCTCTCCGGTCTCTTCACGACTGCCTGTTGGATGAAAACACTAAAATAAATGCATCCAGCGATATAGTGAGTTTGGAATTACTCATTGTACAAGTAGAACTGAGACTGTGTGAATTCACTGTAACTAAGCTTTGGGGAAACCTGACAGACCTGAAGCTGTCTGCCCAGTTGTGGTCAAGTAAATTAAGCATGACCAGAGATCGCTGAAGAAGAAGAAGAAGAAGAAGAATTCGCTGTAAGGCCAAGGATTTTTTCTGCTGTGGGCATAAATGAAAAAATTATAACCTGAACAGCTTTGCTGCGACTGTACTAGCCATGCGACCATTAAATTCAGCAGGCTCTCGTCCCACCTGTCCTACACCGCGCTAAAAAGCGGTATTACATTCAATAACTACAGTAACAAGTAGAACTGAATGCTTGAGGGAGAGAAAGAGGAGTTTGTTTAACGAGCGAACCATCAGTAAGCATACCCTTCAATATCTGTTGAGGAGACTAAGCACCTAGCGCCTTCCCAGAGTGCAACAATGTCGGTTCAGTAACCACAAACCACTAACAATCCAGCAAAAATTGTAAAACGTGTCCCTCAAACCGTTGTTGAAAGACTGTTAGAAAGTATAGAAGAGTGTTATAGTTTTACAATGATGATCAAACTTTTCATTTGTAAGACAGTAGAAGCTTCTGTTCTGCAACAGCTTGATATTAAAGAGAGTAGGATATTAAAGAGCATAAATCAAGGAAAATTAAATATATTTCAAACACATCAAACGACATGAGTGCATGGAGAAAATTATCTTGGAGGGAATGGTGCCTGGAAGAAGAATGAGAGGAAGACCTAATAGACTATGGGCGTAAGATGTCAATGTCGATCTGAGAATGACAGCTGCTAACGCCGGCCACTTTGAGCAGAACAGAGAGTTTTTCAGGTCTAATGTCATGGGAGCCAAGTTTCGGAATGGACAAGCTACTTGATAATGATGATCATGATGATGATGATGATGATGATGGTGATGATGATGATGCTGATGGTGATGAGAAGTACAATGAAATGCTAAAATGAATGTCCCCAAACAAATGCATTCTGACAGCAAATTACTGGACCAGAATGTATACAAAATAGTTCAACGTAACTTGATTTAAAATTAACACATGCTTAAGATTCCAAGCAAATATTCCCACCAGCTTACAAGTTTGTCTCGGTTTCCTGATTTCTCCAACAATTTGTAATAACAAACTTACGAGGTCTTTCTAATTTCACTTGTTTATAAAACACTTGAACATTCATTTCAACGTTTCGGTTCATGAGAGAAATATGTTTGGAAAGTTGGCATTGCTTTTTTGTAAATAGTGTTCAAATTTACAAATACAATATGGCACCGATTTCTGGAAAACTTTACACAATTTGGCATTTTTTGAAGATACAAAGAGATTACTTGCCTGCATATTTAGAACATTTATTACGAATTTTCATTTCCAATGTTGTATTAGTCCTTACAAATAATAATAATATTTCCTCTCATACCGTTATACGTTACATAGGGTCTGCAAGCAATTTCTCCATATAGCTCTATCCTGGGTAACTCACTCAACTCCTCCATGGAACTGAAACCGATATTTCCTGCCTCTCTCAGCAAAGTTTGTTTCATTGTCTCCTTATATCGTCTTCTGTTTCCTGAATCCTTTGCATTCCACTTCAATTCCTGCTATGATATTCGTTGATCATTTCTCCTCACGGTGTGTCCAACATATTTCCATCTTTTCTTTCTT
This sequence comes from Arion vulgaris, assembly GCA_020796225.1. Lineage (NCBI taxonomy): Eukaryota > Metazoa > Mollusca > Gastropoda > Stylommatophora > Arionidae > Arion > Arion vulgaris. The sequence continues at coordinate 26,800,283 of CM036763.1, read as the reverse complement.
ATAACAGTTGTCATATTTTCCTTACATATTTCAGAGAGATTTGATAAAGGACTTAAGATTTTGCAGATAGATTTTCGCGAAAAATAATGAACGTAAAATGGGACGAACTCGGGAGGAGTGATGAAATCAGAGAAATGTCTGGTTAACAATTAGTAACACGTATTATAAAAAGGAGTAGCTTTTTACTTGATGTAGTAATTCTCCATGTATTTTTATATTCATTTTAGGTTTTCCATTTCCTTGTTGATTACCATAGTTTTTGTTTTCTGTATGTTAATGTCTAATCCATATTCCTTGCTAGTTCTGTCCAATTGGTCCACTAATTCTTGTAGATCTTGTTCATTTTCTGCTACCAATACTGTGTCATCTGCATATCTTAAGTTATTTATTATTTTTCCATTGATCTTGAGTCCTGGCATTCCCTCTAGTTGTTTGAAGATTTTCTCTGTGTAGATGTTAAATAGGCTTGGTGACAGTATGCATCCTTGTCTCACTCCTCTCTTTATGTCTATGTATGGAGAGTAGCTATTTTCATATTTTATTATTGCTGTCTGTTCCCAGTATATGTTACTTATTAGTCTGATATCATCCCCATCTAGGCCTATTTCTTGTAGACATATGATTAGCTTTTCATGTTGGACTCTGTCAAAGCTTTGCTATAATCGATGAAACACAAGTAGATACTTTTTGCACTTCTATATACTTGTCAGCGAGTAGTCTTATACAAAGTATTGCCTCTCTTGTTCCTCTGTTCTTTCTAAAGCCAAACTGTTCTTCTCCTACTTCTATGTCTATCTTGTTTTTAATTCTTTCATGTATGATCTTGAGTAGTATTTTTGTTATGTGGCTCATCAGGCTAATTGTCCTATAGTCTGTGCACTCCTGTGCTTTGTACATCAAGTAAAAAGCTACTCCTATCTCTGTCAGATGATAACAGATGATGGCAGATGTATAACTGAAATTAAAAGAGAATAGGAATGGCCAAGGATAATTTCAATAGTATGAGAAAGTTACTGACATCCAAACAAATCACAAACAGGCTAAAAATTAGAATGATCAAATGCTATATATATCCTATATTAATGTATGGCTTGGAAACATGGACAATGAACAAGCAGTTAGAAGACAGAATTGATGCATTTGAGATGTGGATATATAGAAGAATAAGCAGAGTTTCATGGACAGAAAAACAGACAAATAAACAAGTTTTAGGAAAACTAGGCATGAAGAAACAATTATTAAGAGAAATAAAATTCAGACAAGTAAAGTATTTTGGGCACATAAAAGACATGACACCATGATAAAACATTTACTAGAGGGAAAGTTGAGGGGGAAGAGCAAGAGGAAGACCGAGAGATAAGTGGGAGGAAACTTTAAGAAATGGACAGGTTACAGTCTGGCAGAGTGCAACACAAGGCGAAAGACAGAGGATGCTGGAGATTCATTGCAGCCAACCTTCGATGTGGAGACGGCACCTGATGATGATGATGATGATTATAAAAAGACGAAGATGGAGATATGTTGGACGTACCTTGAGAAAACAGATCAAAGAATGTCATAGCAGGAAGGCGAAGGGTTAAAGAAAGAAAGGATGTCATAAGAAAACCCTGAAACGAATTTTGCTGAGAGAGGTAAGAAATAGCGGACTCACTTCCATGGAAGAGATTGAGCGAAGTTTCCATAGAGAGTGGTATGGAGAAATTACTTGCTGAGCCTATCTAACGTGTAACGGGTATAAGAGGAATATATATATATATTATTCAATAGCGAAACACATTAAAAAAATACTGTAGTTTTACAAACTATAAAAACAATACACTGCAACGTTTCGACCAAAAGGTCTTTATCAAGCAAGTATACAAGTTTATCAATATATATATTATTTAAAACACCTACAAAATTATAATAGCGGAGATGAATACGCTAATGCTTAATCTTTTATTTCAGAGTTGTTTATCAGATTAAGATTATACGATTTATTCATCATTTATTTTTTTGTTATTGTTCTTTCATTTACATCAGTATATCAGTGTATCAATGTATCAGTACATCAGTACATCAGTGTATCAGTACATCCGTGTATCAATGTATCAGTATATCAGTGCAACAGTGTATCAGCGCATCAGCGTATCAGTGTATGGTTAACATAAGCTTACGACTGATCTTTCTAGAAGTTTGCTTTTCAAAAGTGTTACATATCAGAATTTTGTTTTTCTTCCTGCAACAAAAATGTGTAAATAAAATAAGGAGTTTATATAAACTTCGAATGAATGTTCATTTCTTTTCAACTGATAATTTTTATCTTTCAATTTCCAGACGACATTCTATTGTTCTGTCGTCTTGCGAGTATATCTCTATCGCGGAGTTTTATTTCTTGTAGAATGCATTGAATCGAAAACATGTGTCGTTTGATGTCATTGTCCCAACTTTGGCACCGAGAGCATGTCGTTTGATGTCATTGTTCCAACTTTGACACTGAGAGCATGTCGTTTGATGTCATTGTCCCAACTTTGACACTGAGAGCATGTCGTTTGATGTCAATGTCCCAACTTTGGCACTGAGAGCATGTCGTTTGATGTCATTGTCCCAACTTTGGCACTGAGAGCATGTCGTTTGATGTCAATGTCCCAACGTTGGCACTGACATCATGTCATTTGATGTCAATGTCCCAACTTTGGCACTGAGAACATGTCGTTTGATGTCAATGTCCCAACCTTGGCACTGAGAGCATGTCGTGTGATGTCAATGTCCCAACTTTGGCACTGAGAGCATGTCGTTTGATGTCAATGTCCCAACTTTGACACTGAGAGCATGTCGTTTGATGTCAATGTCCCAACATTGGCACTGAGAGCATCATGTCGGGAGAAAGGTTGTGTTGTAGAACGTTCTTTTAGTATTCATGTGACATGTTTACATTTTTAAATTGTTGCAATTTATCCTACGGTTTTATGTGCTTGATTGCATTATATGTTGGATTTTATTATAACATTCATCAAGAGAAGAAACAATGAACACATTTTCGGATATGTAATGAGAAGAGAGAAGCGTGAGTACATCGTGAGCGCGGACAAATTACAAGGGAAGTACCCGTGTGGTGCCGGGCCCCCGCAAGTGAAGCATAGAATAGTACCACTGTGACCTACAAGGCATGTTGTAAGAGGTAACTGATGTAGAGACCAGAAACTACCTAGTAAATAAAAAGCATCGCAGAAATTGGATGTGCTGGCCTAGTTGTGGCATATAACTAGCATAACGTACATTCGCTCTTGAGCTCAGATCACACACATCACACATAGTGGTTAACAAGTGGTCGATATGGAGCGTTCGAAGAAAAAGACAAGGAAATAGAGACAGAAGTCGAGAGAGAGAGAGAGAGAAATGATACTAAACAGCTTAACATCATGACACGGCATGATAACAGTATCAGAAATCAAAGCTAGAACAAGAAACGGAGAGTTGTCAAACAAACATTACAACCTATGTCTGCTGACATTGCACTTGATGATGATGATGATATATATATATATATATATATATATATATATATATAATCTTTGATTATCATATCGTTTGCAGGACATCGTTCACATCACAGCCCGCATGAAATCACAGTCAGCAACCAAGGCGATCGTTACCAGATCTCTCCAATATCTCCTCAATTTCTTGCCTTGTGTCTATCCTCGTGGTCCTACTTCCTCGGTGTCCTACTTCCTCGGTGTCCTACTTCCTCAGGTGTCCTACTTCCTCGGGTGTCCTACTTCCTCGGGTGGCAAACTATGAATTTTCCTGATTGTGGTTTCTGTAGCTATCTAGTGATTTCTATGGGGTGGGGTAGCTAGCCCAAAGCACCAACCTCCTTACGACATGCGTGACGGGTAACAGTGGTTCTATTCTGTACACCGCTAATTTGGACTCCGGTAACCACTCGAGCTCTGTGTTATATCAGACTATTTATATTATTCAACCTCTGAATTTCATTTCTGTATATAAGTATATGTAGTTTAACAAAAGGGACACCCATGCCAGACAGGTCAAAGGGTAGGGAACAAATTAATAGAAATATTCTGGTTCTCCAGGTTGTGGATTGAAGTATTGATTGATTGATGGATTGATAGGACAATCATCAATGCACTTCGGTGAGTAGCCATGTGTGCTCCAATCTCTTTCTACACAGGAAGATATCAGCTGCAGTGCGCAAACTCTGTAGCGCCGACGAGTGTCCCCGATGTACTTGTGAAGATGGTGAAGCTATTTTTGTATGAATTTTATTTTTACTATTTTTCTAATGAATTTTATCCTGGCAGCTGGCTATCCAGTCTGCTCTTTTCGATTTTGAACTGCCAAGGGTTCTTTTGCGTGTTCAAATTGAATATGTGACCTACGTTTTATCGTCCGTCAACTATAGGACTAGGAACTCGATCTCACCTACACTGATATCAAAAACCTCTGGAAAAAATATTCATTTGTCTCCTCGAGGGAACGAACCTGGTACCTTTGGCACGAGAGACGAGCACCTAACCTCTACACCGCACACGAGAGACGAGCACCTAACCTCTACACCGCACACGAGAGACGAGCACCTAACCTCTACACCGCACACGAGAGACGAGCACCTAACCTCTACACCGCACACGAGAGACGAGCACCTAACCTCTACACCGACACGAGAGACAGCACCTAACCTCTACACCGCAAAGACCTCCCCGCTCACCTCCTCTCCCCTTCCGCCTTGAAGTTTGAGGCTAACGACCCTACCTTCATAAAACTATGAGTTTAGAAACGGATATCTAAGTCAATAATTCGGACTAACAAAACTGTTTGACATGGATCTGAAGCCTGGAGCACAGCAAAACAAGATTTATCATTATTATAGAGCTTTGAGATCACAGTCTTAAAACGAATCTTTCAGCCTTACAAGGATGAAAATAAGAAAAGAGAATGAAAAACGATAGAAATCTGAATAATTTGTTGAATTTAATATTAATTATCACTACTATCAAGGTTAGCAGACTACGATAACTGTGGCATTTTCAAAGAATCGCATATTAAAAATGCATATACACAAAGAGGAAGGAGATGAGACCACGGGGTAGTCTAAGAAAACGATGGAATTACAAAGTTGAAGTGGATATAAAAATACTAGAAAACGGTTGGAAATAGAAGACTTAGAATCAAGATGATCCAAGTTGAGTTGCTTTAAGAGATAACTACAGCAGTGAACTTCAACCTTAACTCGCAGTATACGCACACTAGAGAGCCTCAAGTGAATAATGTACTAGCTTCATAGGCTAGGATTCCAGGGTTCAGTTTTCCAATTGAACCAGTTTTCTCAGGTGAAACAAACCCAAATTTGATACCACAGAAACACTTGATAGTAATGTAGATTAGTGTTTATTGTTTTGGTTTGTGAAGTGGTTTGTGGGGAACATTGATGCCGCCTTAAAGGTTTCTCATGTGGCATGCTGTGTTGTAGAAGTTAAAGGCTCTGATAGCTGAAGAGGAAGAATATATATATATGTATATATACGAAAGCAGGACTGTGCGGTATATTTTCTCAGTATGATGCAAGTCTTCGAAATGCCGCCCCTTAAATGTTTTTTTTTTACTTAAAATAACCTTCAATTGTAATTTTGATTTTGCTGCTTATGCCGCCCTCCTTATGGCGTCGCCTGATGCGGCCGCCTCTCTGTATCATAATACGGCACGACCCTGTACGAAAGTAAGATAACAGGAACACTACAAAAATGCAAGCAAATTAATCGAGCAGGCTGTGAGAGCTAACAAAAGAATCTATGTTGAAAACCTAGATTAAGTAGGACACAAATTTGACGTAGGAACAGTGTACACAATTACAAAACAAATAAGGTGTACACATTAGAGGAGATCGGACACGCTTATAAAGAATAACAACAGAAAACTATTGACAACGGGATGGGAACAATAAATGAACTGGACAGAACATTTTAAAGAATTGCTAAACAGACCACCACAAACAATAGTAGCAGACATACCAGAACCAACAGAGGACCTAGAAATTGATAATGAAACACGCATGAGAGATAAGATTACTACATACATTAAATCTCTGTAGACTAGCAAGACACCTTAGTATGATAATTTAAACGCTGAATTATTCCCAATCTACCCATGACTCTCAGCTAATGTACTACTAACATTGTTTACATCTATAAGGAATATGCAAATAATACCAGATGCATGGAACAGAGGAGTAATCATCAAGATAACCTTTAGCGATTGTAAGAACTGGCGTGGTATATACTTTCTTTTCGTTCCAAGCAAAATCTGAGCAATACACTTTGAATGGATAGCTCTAAAGACAGATATCGCTTAGAATAGAAACAACTCAAGACATATATCACTTAGAATTGAAACAGTTAAAGACATATATCACTTAGAATTTGAACAGCTAAAGACAGATATCACTTAGAATTGAAACAGTTAAAGACATATATCACTTAGAATTTGAACAGCTAAAGACAGATATCACTTGGAATGGAGACAACTAAAGACAGATATCACTTGGAATGGAGACAGCTAAAGACAGATATCACTTGGAATGGAGACAGCTAAAGACAGATATCACAGAATAGAAACAACTCAAGACATATATCACTTAGAATAGAAAGAGCTAGATACAACTGGTACTAGACGGCATGGGCGCCCATTATTACACCTCAATGACACCTGCAAGCGTGATCTAGCTTCACGCGGCATAGACATAAAATTGGGATCAGCTGGCCAAAGACAGACAAGCATGGCTAGCGACAGTGAGGGGCGACTCGAAAAGAAAAGAAGAAAAAACACCATCACATATGGAGGCAAATGAGAGCGCAGAAAGAACATCCTATGTATCAGCTCCAGTCTCCAGTTTTTCCTGCGACAACTGTGGCATGGATTGCCACTCCAGAATATGCCATTACATCCACAAGAAACGTTGTGATTCAACGAAGAACAAACTACATGACACAAAACCTGTTGTCTCCTGAGACAAAGACACCAATGATGAATGATGATAATGAGACAGGATAGAATTAAATAGAGAAAAAATAGTGTATGCTTGATATAATTTTGTACTCATAAATATCTGAAAGTTGGTAGTATTTGAGAAAGTATCGATTGAGATATAATTTGTCTGACAGTGACAAAGAGTTGAGCAATGCGATTAATTCTATGACACCAAAACAAACAGGTTTGACTAAAAAAATCACTGTCAGTATGAAATGAAAATCGTGGCATATCCCTTTACAGGACTAAGCCACCAACAACAGTGAACGAGTTGTCGATTTTCTAGGCACCACTTATACGTTCAGTAGTTTGTAATTGCTTTCCGAACGATGAGGTCTATTTTAATCGTTCGTAAAAATTTAAGGGAACTAATTAGCCTCCAAACTTGCCCACAGCGGAGTTTGAACTGGGTACGCTTGGGTCATGATCAAGCTCACTACCGCTTAAGCTACATACTCTCACACCGTCGATATAAGTAATATAAATGCTCATTTAGTTCGTTTTCAGCAAGGAAATTGCATCATTTGTGGTTTAGTCCACGATAAATCGTTAAACTATAAAGACAGATTCTTAAAAACCATCAATGCGCCCTAGGATACGGTGTGTAATAGCATTTCAGTTCAAAGCTTTTAAATCTGACCAGTAAAATCGTTCAGTGTTTCAAACGAAATTGATCTGCCGACCAGGCTGAAGAAATTGACTCGCTCAATTCTAGCATTGAAGATTTATTTGATATGTCTTGCTCGGATATCCTCAATTCTTCCCATCTTCCGACTGTCCGATCCGATGCATTGATTTTCTTTCTTAGCATAGTTTTGAAAACCTTCAGACTGTTATTTTATTGTTCCAGACATTGGTACCTTAGTACCTTTCTTATATTGTTTTTGATTAGCAGGAGTTGTTGTCTGCATGTAATCTCCAGGTGATTGTCTTTACATCATACTTGTCAAATCATTTGAAAAGTAATGGCATTCTACCCTATCCATCCATCCATCCATCCATCTATCTATATATTTATCTATCTATGCACGTCTGTCTGTCTATCTACCTGTCTATCTGTCTGTCTGGTTATATATCTATCTAACTGTCCAACTGTCTGTCTCTCTGTCTGTCTAAATGGAGGTAACATGTGCTAAGCAAGGTCAGAGAAAGGGACAAAAGTGAGATACAGAGAAAACAAGAATCACAGAGATACAAAGATAAAAGAAGCACAGAGAATGAAGGAGAGAGAAGAGAGGAGAGAGAGAGAGAGAGAGAGAGAGAGAGAGAGAGAAGTTACGAGGACACTATTTAAAATGAAAGTGTTAGTACTTAGGGTAGACACAGCGATTGAAGAAGAGAAATAACAGATGGAAATCTTCTTCTTCTTCTTCTGTTTCTTCTCTTCTTCATCATCTTTTCACACGAGATTGAAAAACATGTCTGAGACGTCAAGAGTGACCTCTATGTTTGTGCTGGTACTCGAGTATAATGGATTCCCTCCGGCATCCCAGGAATTCCCTGAAACTGAAGACTATTTATTTTTCATTGTATTTCAGCGCGCGTGTGTACTTTCCAAAATATAATTACTTAAACAGAAAAAAAAGAAAAATGAAAGTAGATTCACATTGAGAACATTGAAGACAGTAATCTTCAATAGCAAATATCAACAGTTTGTTAGGCAGCCTAAACAGTCCCTGTCGCAGGTGTAATGTCCGATAGTAATGTCTCCATATAATGTCCCCTGATAATGTCCCCAGTGTAAACCTCCGCTGTTTAAATTTTATTTATTTGATATCAACATTTATTCAAAATTTTTTATTATTTAAATCTAACAAAATATTTTCACCATTTTCTAAATTATAGCGGCGGAGGAGGCAGCGGTAGATGAGACAGCGGTGGTGTAGACAGTGGTGAAGGAGGCAGCGATGGAGTAGGCAACGGTGGAGTAGGCAGCGGGGGAGTAGGCAGCCGTGGAGTAGACAACGGTGAAGTAGGCAGCGATGGAGTAGGCAACGGTGGAGTAGGCGGTGATGGAGTAGGCAGCGGGGGAGTAGGCAGCGATGGAGTAGGCAGCCGTGGAGTAAGCAGCGATGGAGTAGGCAGCCGTGGAGTAGGCAGCGGTGGAGTAGGCAACGGTGGAGTAGGCAGCGATGGAGTAGGCAACGGTGGAGTAGGCAACGGTGGAGTAGGCAGCGATGGAGTAGGCAACGGTGGAGTAGGCAGCGATGGAGTAGGCAACGGTGGAGTAGGCAACGGTGGAGTAGGCAGCGATGGAGTAGGCAACGGTGGAGTAGGCAGCGATGGAGTAGGCAACGGTGGAGTAGGCAACGGTCGAGTAGGCAGCGATGGAGTAGGCAACGGTGGAGTAGGCAACGGTGGAGTAGGCAACGGTCGAGTAGGCAACGGTGGAGTAGGCAACGATGGAGTAGGCAACGGTGGAGTAGGCAGCGATGGAGTAGGCAACGGTGGAGTAGGCAGCGATGGAGTAGGCAGTGATGGAGTAGGCAGCGATGGAGTAGGCAGCGATGAAGTAGGCAGCGATGGAGTAGGCAGCGATGGAGTAGGCAACGATGGAGTAGGCAACGGTGGAGTAGGCAGCCGTGGAGTAAGCAGCGGTGGAGTAGGCAACGGTGGAGTAGGCAACGATGGAGTAGGCAACGGTGGAGTAGGCAGCGATGGAGTAGGCAGCGATGGAGTAGGCAGCGATGGAGTAGGCAACGGTGGAGTAGGCAGCATAGGAAACAACGATCCTCCATACAAACACGACCAAGAAACTAGCAGGAGAAAAAATGTAAAATTGTTATTGTTAATACGAGGAAACTATTCAATTGTGTACACTTGAAATTTGTCTTAACAAACACACCATTCGGAATCAATCTGACTTGTTAAGTAGCGTTGAGAAGGTCCACTTATTCTTGCTTCCTACCAAACTCCATCTAATTAAGCCATATACCAACTTCACAAACTCTAGAGTTGTGTACAAACTTGTATAACATAATATAGAAGCGATGAGATAACTAGTCAGATGTAAGCTCACACACGAATGCTTGGTGGTGTCTGGTCGATTTACATTTGGCCCTAGTTAAACTCTGATGCTAAAATAAGGGTCTCGCCAGGTCACCAAATAAGTCACAATTTCAATTATCATTTCTTTATTCAATACAACTTATAGGAGTCTCTGTGACGAAGTAGTCATACCGTTAGAGTTTCGTTATGAAGACGATGGTTCGAATCCTGGCAGGGTGTATTTTGTCATGAGATCCCTGCGATTGCTGTTGAGATTGAGCTTTATGTAATACTCTCTGCAGTCGTTGTCTTATTTCTGCGGTGAGAGACCGAGTCATCTGGAGAAACCCGGTGCGATGAAGTCAGTCTATCGCCTTTAAACCTTTTTAACTTATTGTCTGTTGTCTTTCCTCAGGTAGATGATGGAATTTATTGTCCGCTCTTACCGTTAAGTGTAGGGGTGGGAGCTTTAATTTACGTTCCAGGGCCAGGTGAGGCACCCTTGTGTTATATCCGTGTTTATTTAGTGTGGTCTTGATATTGTCTATCCATCTTTTTCATGGCCTTCCATTGGTTCATGTATCTGATCTCTTTTTATACAGGGTGTTCAAGATAAAAGTAGCCAATTGACTAATAAAAGCCTGTAAATTGGGCTACTTTTATGTTGAACACCCTGTAGTATGCTGTTACTGATCGTTAGTTGTATTCCATTGTCATTAAATATCCAAACCACTACATTTGTTGTCTTTCAATGTATTCGGTTCTTCTTTCTTTCTTTCTTTCTCGAATCCTGTATGCCTCACATCGTCAGGTCAGGAAGAGATTTCTAAAACGGGCCCTAGTATGCGCTTCGTAGATAGTCTCTTTCGTCGCCTCTGTTATCTCTAAGGTCCATCTTTTGCGTGGCCGGCCTTTTGCTTTGTACCCATTGTATCGGAGCAGCATTGCTCTTTGAGGTGCACTGTCTGATGGTAATGTATTCGGTACATGAAGTTATGCAGACTCTGCTTCTGATGTCCTCGTTTCGCACTCTGTCTTTCTTGGTGACCCCCACCGTCTTCCTCAAGCATTTCATTTCACACGCGGTGAGCTTTCTGTGGTGTGTTGCTGTCAGAGACTTAGTTTTATACTAGTAACAAAGTGTTGGTCGAGAAATACTTTTTATGCCCGCCTGCCCAGCGTGTTCGTAGCGCGCTGGACTGCGGGTGACTAGCCCTCTGTGTGTGTGTTGGTTCAATTCCGCGGGCTGGATGAAAAGCCACAGGTTCTCCAGATTCACGGTGTTCGTGGCACCGAACCGAACGGTTACGATGTCCATGGCACCGAGCCGAAGAGCTGCAAGCTCAAGTGCTTCCGGATCGGAAAAAAACAAAAACTTGTTATCATCTTTACATCTTAAACTTATTATTATCTAAACTCACAAAGCTTGAGTACTCGCACTCACTGGTTGCGCTTTGAATACACACATCACACGGGAAAAGAAAAATATTACTAATCCGTTACATTTTATACTGGTACGTTTGTCTTAGTCCAAATGATTGCACTTTACGTTTGGTATATTGATAAAATCTCATATTCTATTACACCCACAAATAAAAGAACGTGTTACTTAAAGCAAGAACAAATAAGAATGAAAAATCATCCAAATCTAGCGATGACAGGAATCAAACATCTGAAACGATCATGTGTGAAGAAAATGGGAGAAAAGATACGGTTAAACTAAGCAATTAATCAACGTAAATGAAAAAGTACAGATAACAGGTGTATCTGGTAATTAAAAAAAAGAATTTTAAAACTGTCTTTACTGCTTGTAATACCGTGTTTTAGGGCGGTGTAGGACATGGGGGAGGGCTATGAATCTGATAAATTAAATGGTCACAAGACTTGTGCAGTCGCCACGAAACTGTTCAGGTTATGATTTTTTCTTTATGCCCCCGACAGACAAAAACCCTTTTCTGCCGTTCCGAGGATTAAACCAAGGTCTCCTCGGATGCTCTAATACATTCGGCCAGAAGTCCCCCTTTATCTGTTAATAAAAAAACAAATAAGAAGCAACAGTAGATGACATTTCTATCAACTGTTCTCAGTGGTTCAATAACAACATAAATTAACATAATTATACAAACTAATACATTAAAACATATATCAGTTATCAGAGGACTATCATCATTGCACTCCAGACACATCCATAGATAGGTGCTCCGATTAAACAAGCCCAACAGCGTCCAGGGGGCCAGCAAGCCTGTTCGATGTTCATTAATCAATCTCTTTGCATATTTCGTATGCCGTTCTTTTCGTTCTGTACCAATATTAACACCCTTCATCCTCTTCTTCTTCGAGCGTTCCATATCGACCTCTTGTTAACCACTATGTGGAATTTGTATGTGATCTGAGCTTAAGAGGGAGTGTACGTTGTGCCAGTTATTCGCCTAAAAGTAGGCCAGCACATTCGATTTCTGCGATGCTTTTTATTTACTAGGGTAGCTTCCTAGGTCCTACATCAGTCGCCTCTTACGACATGCCTTGCAGGTCGCAGCGGTGCTATTCTTTGCTTCCTTTGCGGTCTTGACACCACACGGGCGATTGACATCCATCTCTCTCAGTCTGGTCAGCGAGAGGGACTCACAATCATGTAACTCTTTTGTTCGAAAAGACACTCTTAATGCGTTAAAAGAATGTCATTTCGGTCCATTGTAACTCCCTCTGTTACGTAGTCATGCCATCCAATCTATCAGCTCGTTCAAATCATATTTCAGGTAATCAACGTATAAATTATAAATAGTAAAGACGTTTTTAACAAGAAAACGTAGAATGATACATTCTTGTGTGTTCTCTGTGAATTATGATATTTATAATGCATCATCAAATAGCTTGTCATGAGTAGAATTTTGCAACCTTAACAATTCAATCAAATATCCTCTCTCTCTCTCTCTCATAGGCCAGATACCTGCGCTGCAATCGTCATGCTGAAGTCATCAATCCCGTCCTGAATCCATCTTCTACGTGGTCTTCTTCTTCTCTTTCCCGGTATGCCTCCTTCCATAATAGTTGTTTTTTTTTTCACCGATTCATACCTTTTTATATGTTCAAAATATTTGTATATGTTCATTTAAAAAAAAAATCTTATGTGTAGCAGCAGCTAGTTTTCTTTGATTTTGAGTTCCTTCTGGATAGATCTATTTGTTCTCTTTTCTGTCGATGATATACGGAGGACTTTTCTGTAAAACCTTTTTTTAAAAAATTACATGTTTTTCCACAGGATTGTTAAATGTCCATGTTTCACACCCATACGTTGCCATTGTGAATATGCATGCTCTTAATATTCTGATTTTAGTTTTCTTATAAATGATATTACATGCTGTTTTTAGTTTTGTAATGCTATGTTTGTTCTTTTTTTCATTTCCTTCATTCCATTTCCATCTGTTGTTAATAGTGAACACAGATATTCAAAACTGTTCACATTTTCTCATTTTTCTTTCCCTTGTTGATAAAAATATCCTTTGTCATGCTTGTTTTATCCGTTGTCATTATTTTAGTTTTTGCCACACTGAGATATAGATTTTGTTTAGTTTTTACCACACTGAGATATAGATTTTGTTTAGTTTTTACCACACTGAGATATAGATTTTGTTTAGTTTTTACCACACTGAGATATAGATTTTGTTTAGTTTTTACCACACTGAGATATAGATTTTGTTTAGTTGTTACCACACTGAGATATAGATTTTGTTTAGTTGTTACCACACTGAGATATAGATTTTGTTTAGTTTTTACCACACTGAGATATAGATTTTGTTTAGTTTTTACCACACTGAGATATAGATTTTGTTTAGTTGTTACCACACTGAGATAAAGATTTTGTTTAGTTGTTACCACACTGAGATATAGATTTTGTTTAGTTGTTACCACACTGAGATATAGATTTTGTTTAGTTTTTGCCACACTGAGATATAGATTTTGTTTAGTTTTTACCACACTGAGATATAGATTTTGTTTAGTTTTTACCACACTGAGATATAGATTTTGTTTAGTTGTTACCACACTGAGATATAGATTTTGTTTAGTTGTTACCACACTGAGATATAGATTTTGTTTAGTTGTTACCACACTGAGATATAGATTTTGTTTAGTTTTTACCACACTGAGATATAGATTTGTTTAGTTGTTTACCACACTGAGATATAGATTTTGTTTAGTTTTTACCACACTGAGATATAGATTTTGTTTAGTTGTTACCACACTGAGATATAGATTTTGTTTAGTTGTTACCACACTGAGATATAGATTTTGTTTAGTTTTTACCACACTGAGATATAGATTTTGTTTAGTTGTTACCACACTGAGATATAGATTTTGTTTAGTTTTTACCACACTGAGATATAGATTTTGTTTAGTTGTTACCACACTGAGATATAGATTTTGTGTTACGTTTCTTTTCTTGTTTTGTCATGATTAATTTCTCAATCCCTTATTTCTAATTAACATATATAATCTGAGATATTGTGTGCTTTTTGTTTCCTTTACTTTCGACATTCCTCACTAACAAACAGAAACTGACCTTAATACTTTTTGTTTTCCTTGTTAGATCAAGACATTTCTCAAGAGCAGAATTTATCTAATTCCTTTATGTTTTCTTTTAATTTCGACATTTATGACAAACTAACATACAATGAAACATTCCTTCATGACATTCGTGTTGTTTTTTAAATTTTTTTTGGTGTCTAAAAAAGTTGGCAGAAAGTGTGACCCGATTACTATGAAAATCGAGTATAAAATGACATCCTTTTAAACTTGATGTTTCAAGTCTCAAGTTTTGCTAATCTGGGACACCATAACAAAAATAGCAAGAGACCGAGAAAAGTGACTAGCAATTGTTAAGGCTCTATACTCCACGAGGAGCGGAGGCGTATAAGAAAGGCATGTTAAGGGGTTATACTAATGACGGTTGGGTCATTATATGTTAAATATATCGATTTTTCAAATTCATCATTTTATGTTCTACAATCAAATTACGTAAAGAGTTTTTATTTATGATCCCGAAAAATGCTTCAAAATTGTGTTTGAACAGTCCTACCCTCTAAAAATTCGTTATAGAAAATGTCTACAATTGTCTTTCCTTTGTCCCTAGATACAGTGTATGGCATTCAATTAACCCAATCGAGTCATGCATCATTGTGAAGCTTGATCTGAGTACTAACAGATATATTAGATTCAATTAGACTAGGCAATGAGTGTATGCTCTAACAGACGATTTCCCTGACAATTTAAACTAAATTCACATTACATTTTTAAAACGCAGTTTTCTCCCATTTGTAAATTTTGTTAACGTGGGTAATGTACGTTTTCCACAGTGAAAGAAATCTTCAAGATATCAATATGAGATTAGGCGCAGACATGTATCTATTAATATGGAAGGGACTAGACAACAGAAAATGCACCTTTCTCAAGCGAATAAATATATATGAATTTTGTAATTAACCAATGGGTCTTATTTTTGGCTGTGAATTGGGTAGGTCTTATTCGTTGCACCCCAGAGATCAGTTACATGTTACAGAACAATTTTAAGTTGTCAGGTACCCAGAATATTGGTATATTTAGGCTGTGCAGTTAACAAAAAATTGCAATTGTTATTTATTTCACTCTGTTTGGAGACCGTACGACGTTGTTTACGATCCAACATGGCTGCCGTTTCCATGCAACCCGATAATTTATTAATGCGAAAGATATATAAATTTTCATTTTAGACCACTCTAGTAGTAACTGCTATGTATCACATAATTTTATTGAGAGATAAGAAAGTTGAGAAATCCTGTAGCATAACCCCTTAAGGATATGGCACTGCATAAAACTGTTCTAGGTGTACAGTACCTTACCTCTACACACGTAAGCGCTCTTGGTTTACTATATAGCACAATATGTGTTCTAGTTTGTATTGTGTGAACATTTGACAATTTCGGTTGTTTCCCCACATACAACATACATTTGGTTACCGGGGTAACAGAAGAATAGAATCACTATCTCCTCTCAACTATTGTCGTAAAACGTGACTGAGAGAGATCGGTAGTAAAAAAAAAACAGCAAACAACTACAGAAACATAGATAATAAAGAAAAGAAAAACAGCTCATGATAATCCAAATGTAATAGTGGTTGGAAGGTGACGAAACAATTCTCAATAAAACTGTTTGAAGTAAACAAAAACAAAAAGGCACAACATTAAATTGGGTGGACATTTTGTACTTTGTGTTATGTTTCACTTGGTCGAAACTCGGACTAATAGTGCTATGTTTATATGTTTTTAGTGTCCTGTTTAACATATTAGACGTTCTCAAAAACATTTTCACTGCTGCGGTTTTGCCATCTTTACCTTAACTACGTTTCATGTGTGGTCACAATCTTTAAACTCTCTTTTCCCCCGTTCTTCTCCATGCTAACTTTGGGCATTCGGGCCTTCATTTCCCATCTGCTATTTGTCGGAGAGCTGCCCTAGCCAATTCCTCTACTGGCATGCGACATACAGACCCAATCTATCTCCATCTTTGTCTTATACTGATGATCTACAATGATATTTGTTTGTTTAAAAAGATCTCCGTTTGCTATCGAGTTGGCCAGAGAATTTGCAGGATTCTTCTTAAATATTTATTTCTGAATGTTTCCAGCTTGTGTAATTCGTTGTTAGATGAGCACACATAGTTTTTTTTATCAAGTACCCCAGAAGTAACGGAAGTAACGAATATGATCAACAAATAAACAGGGTACAGGGTACATTAAGAGTTTCCGAAAAAACAAATAGACAAACACGGGACTCGAACCACTTACCCTAGTAATTTATTGTTAGTAATTTTTCCAGCACCTCCCCACTAAACCCACTAGATTTAGGGCAAGGAGACCCGCTGGACATAAACGTAGAGGAGATCACAAAACAGGAAATCCGCAATGCCTTGAAAAACTTGAAAAGGGCAAGGCGGCAGGAGTTGATAATATTCCAGCGGAAGCTCTGAGGGAGGGAGGAGAAGAGATGGTAAACCAACTCCACATATTGTTCAACTTGGTGTTGGACAGGGAGGAGATACCAGCAGATTGGAAGAAAGGCCTCCTCGTGAAACTGCCAAAGAATGGCAATTTGTCAAATTGTGACAAGTGGAGAAGGATCATGCTGCTCTCCATTCCCAGCAAAGTCCTCACTAGGGTTATTCTGGACAGGATGAAAGACGCTATAGACCAGAGGCTTAGGGACGAACAGGCGGGATTCCGGAAAGATAGATCTTGCAATGACCAGATAGCCACCTTAAGAATCATAGTGGAACAAACAATGGAGTGGCAGGCTCCGCTCTACGTGTGCTTTGTTGATTTTGAGAAGGCATTTGACAGCATAGATAGGAAATCAATGTGGGGATCCTAAGAAACTATGGGGTGCCGGAGAAGACTGTCGACATCATCAGGCAGCTGTATGAGGGGTTTGCCTGCCAGGTTATTCATGATGGAAGACTGTCAGAGGAGTTCCAGGTCACTACTGGTGTTAGACAGGGATGCCTGCTGTCCCCCTCCTCTTCTTGGTGCTACTTGATTGGGTCACACGCACAGCCTACGCCAGGTCTGGAAAAGGCATACAGTGGACACTTATGTCAAAGCTAGAAGACCTGGATTTTGCGGACGATCTCGCCTTGCTTTCGCATAGACTACAAGACATGCAGGAAAAAGTGGATGCTCTGGCACAAACTGCACAACGAGTCGGCCTTAAAATCAGTCAAGAGAAGACTAAAGTAATGTGTAGCAACAACATACAGCAAGATCCAATACTGATTGAAGGAAGGGACATAGAAGATGTGGATGAATTTGTCTACCTTGGAAGTAAGATCAGCAGATCAGGAGGTACAGATGAGGACATTAAGGCTAGGATTAGGAAGGCCCGACAGGCCTTTGCGATCCTGCACATGGTGTGGAAGTCCGCTGCCATCTCCACGAAAACAAAGCTCAGGATTTTCAGCTCAAATGTGAAGTCGGTGTTGCTGTATGGCTCGGAAACTTGGCGAGTCACTAGGGCAAATACAAATAAGATCCAGACCTTTGTCAACGGATGTTTGCGGCGGATTCTCAGATTGAAATGGTATGATAGAGTTACAAACACGGATCTGTGGATAGGAACAGGGCAGGAACCTATGATGACACAGGTCAAGAGGAGAAATGGCGATGGATAGGCCATACCTTGCGGAAGACACAGTCGAGTGTCACTAGACAGGTGCTCGAGTGGAACCCGCAGGGAAAACGAAAAGAGGACGCCCTAAGCAGACTTGGAGACGAGGTCTTACTGAGGAGCTGAAGAGTGCTCAATTGACCTGGGAGACCATAAAAATAACAGCCAGAGACCGAGAAGAGTGGCGAACAACTGTTGAGGCCCTATGCTCCACGAGGAGCGGAGAGGATTAATGATGATGAATTTTTCCAGCCCTGGCTACTATACAATAACACCGATGATGATGAGCCCATATACAAGTTACAAACTACCTTAGATAGTGATTCAGACATCATATTTAGTCATGATATCAGTGTTAGTCATGATATCAGTGTTAGTCATGATATCAGTGTTAGTCATGATATCAGTGTTAGTCATGATATCATATTTAGTCATGATATCAGTGTTAGTCATGATATCAGTGTTAGTCAATTCCGGTAGGAGTCAACAGTTTAGAGTATGACTAGAGTTCAGATTCAGAATCCCAAACAAGTGACAATGAATCTGAGTGGGCGTTTTCCTAAAGCTTCTACAATTGATAATAGCTCAGTTAGTTCTAGTAATACATAAAAATAAAGTACACTTTTGATCTAGTTTTGAGATATATAATAAACAAAAGTGCTTATGTAGTGAAATCTATTGCCATCTTCACGAAAACAAAGCTCAGGATACCAAGCTTAAATGTGAAAATCGTCTGGTTAGGAAACGTTAAGTAAAGACTCACCAAGTTAAGTACAAATACAATTCATATCTTTATCAACAAATGTCGTCTATTAATTTTCTGACTGGTGTGATATAACAGAGTAACAAACACTGAACTATGGATAAGGACAGTGTAGAAACCAATGATGACACAGTTCAGGAGAAGAAAATTACGATGGGTCGGACATAACCTTGGGTAGACTAGTTTCACTATAGATACACTTTAGTCTAACCGGCAAGGAAATGGAAAAAGAGAAATTCTCAAACAGACCTGGAGACGGAATCTTCTTGGGGAACGGACGGCTGCACAATTATCCTAGAGAGCCATAAAGAAAACGCCCAGAGACCTGGACAATGTGGATAACAAGTGTTGAGACTCATGCTCCTCGAGGTACGGAGAAGAATAAACAAGTAATGCATGTCAGTTTGTTTATATGAGTCTTTCAATTCCAAATAAATGAATAATAATTCTAATTTTGTTGTTGTATGAAGTGAGTACTTTTGTTTTAGATTTTATTAACTTTAATTACATGTTTTTTCTAAATTTCAGTTAAATGTATCATAATAAAAACATGCATATGTAAACACTCACTTCAAAACTTTTTGCTACTAAAATTGTTGATACTAGATTACGTAGACAATATAGGAGTGGCGTCTGTGGCTTAGGGGATAGTGACTCGGACTATTAACCCCGACGTTCTGAGTTCGGATCACGCTGCGGACAATTTGGTTGCAAATTGTTTCGCGTGGATTTTTACAAAGGACGATGGCACCACCCGTTCAGAAAGCAATGGCAAACTACTGAACGTAATAATGCCTAGAAAAATCACAACAAACAGCGTTAAAAGCTGGGGTTTGATTCGCAAAGTCCTGTAAAGGATATGCAATTAACTGTTAAACAATATAGGAAATCGTGGCTTAGCAACCGCAACCAGGTTAATCGCAGAGTATGTGACAAACAAACATGCTGACCATTAACATCGAGTTTACTGTGTACAGAGCCTACGTGCCGTCACACTAATATCTGGCAGTTAATAATGGTCTCTACACACGTTGCAGGAGAAAAGGATGAATGTATTCCACATGCACTACTTGAGGGGTATACAAGGAATCGATTGGCGTGGCACAGTAACAAATATAAAGGATTTGGAATAGGCTGGAATTTGTAACATAGTAACCATTGTCTGCTAATGTTGCCTATGATGGCTGGTTCACCTGATCAAGATTGATGCCCGCTAGACGCAGAATTATATTCTATACTGGAAGATGACTTCTAGTAATAAAAGTTGTGGCAGTCGTTCATCATTACAAACACGTATAGAAGCGTAAAAAAATTAAACAGCTAAAAACAGTATGAAATCGCACTGCTAACAAAACAAAGACCAGAATACTATGAGCATGTATATTCACAGTGGCAACGTATGGGTGTGAAGCATGGACATTTAATAAGGCAGTGGAAAAAATATATCTGCTTTAGAATATAAGTGTTACAGAAGAGTCCTTCATATATCATGGAAGAGAAGAGAACAAATAGATCTATCCACAAGGAACTCAAAATCAAAGAAAAGTGAATGATTGAGGAAAATTGAGGAATTTTGAAAGAGAATTAAGAAAGAGAAAATTGAAGTATTTTGGAAATATAAAAAGACAGGAAGGGCTGGAGAAGACCATCATGGAAAGAGGCATACCGGCAAAGAGAGAGAAAGACCACGGAGAAGATGGATTCAGGATGTAACTGATGGTTTGAACATGACATTTCTATTGACTATTCCTTTGAACGCAATTAGCAGTACACTGCGCTATTCGAGTTGTTTTTCCTTATACACGTCTTTCTAGTTTTGCTTCTGCTAGAATTCAGACCTGCCTCCAAGCACGTGTTATCTCAAGTCAAATATTGCATAAAATGAAGTATCCATTTCTTGTCATCCTTAGTTAGAATTATGTTGTAGTCTATTAAGTATTCTATGTATATATTTGTTATCTTGATAAATGCCTACGGTCGAAACATCGAAGTCTGGTTATTTTCATGTTTAATTAATTATTTTTCCTAGCTTATGTAGTACTTAAATAACTTATAACAATTCTCACAGAGACGATCCATATAGTTGGATAAAAAGCAATAGTAAACGTTATTAGTTTCTTAACCCCTTCGCACTTCTGGATCGTTATAGTGGCTCACTGTATCTTCTAAGATGACACAAAGCCAGTATAATGGTTTATTCAGTGTACACTGTAACATAAGTGAGTCCGGAGATAAACAAAATTAAGTTGTGAAAGTGTTAACACTCTTAGCTCATAAAAACCTGTAAGCATGTCCCCTTTTCTTCACCTTTCTCCCAAATAATGGATATACACTGCACGACAGTTTCAAAATGAAAAAAAAGTTCTATGGAAAACATATTGATGACAACATGGAAGATCTAAGCGGTAGAACATAGAAGATATGCGGATACGCCTCAGCAGTGTACAGCGGAAGTGTCTGTGGGAAATAATGATGAACCTAACTTCAAGGAAACACATCTGACAACGGAGGTGATGATTAACCGACAGAAACAGTCTGAATGTAGGTCAACAATTTCTCAATATTTTCTCAAATTGTCCAGATAATCGGGTCACTTTGGGTCAAGTTAAGAAGGTACAACAAAAATTGATAGACTTGGCTTATGTTGGTTGAGGTTATATGCTTTCTGAACGGTGAGGTCTATGTTTACCAGATGTAAAAATCCACGAGAACAAACTTGCTTTCAAATTGTCTGCCACGGAGTTTGAACCAGATTCTCTTTGGTTGAGGCCACCAATTATTTATAATATTTTCCGTATGTTTCCGGGGTCTCAAGGGAGCAAAGAATAGTAACACTGATATCTACAAGGCATGCCGTAAGAGGCGACTGAGGTAGGGGCCTAGAGAAGCTACCCTAGTAAATAAAAAGCACCGCATAAATAGGATGTGCTGGCCTACTTGTAGACGCTTAACTGACACAATGTACAATCGCTCTTAGACTCAGATCACATACAGATAACAAAGAGTGGTTAGCAAGTGATCGATATGGAGCGTTTAAAGAAGAATATTTACATTTTAAATAAAACATAAGCAATACAGAAGAAAAAAATATTGAATACAAAACCGTCACGATCTCTCCCGGTTACTGAGCACTCTCGACATTCCCTGTACAGTGTATAGCGATATAGAACCGTAATAGTGTAGTCGTTAGTGCACTTAGATTTGTGGCTGAGGTTCAATTCCACAGTGGGAATATCATTTTTTCCCGCACTCTTCTACTCTCAGATTGATCCAGCCTCAAGTGGGTACCAGAAAAGCAGTGGGAAGCAAACTCGTATTGCGTAATGTTGACCACATCACTCGTCGCGTCAATGCAAAATACAAGCGTAACATCGTAGTTCTAAATATAACTCAGAGTATTAAAACGGTTTCTTTTACTCTTTTTTTTTACAATATCAATTGATAACTAACATTTTGAACACATTTTTACCTTGATTGTTTGTAGATACGTTTCACATTTCATTAAATGTATTTTTATCCATTTTAAATTCTTTTTTCCAAATTAACTTCCGTTATTGATCATAGCTAAAAAATTGCAAACTTGAAATAGGTTTCGTATCAACAAAACAATATTCAAAACAACATTCAAATTTGATAAGTGTCTACTTTGAAATGTTCTCTGACGAAATACATATGATGTCATAAGTCTAAATTCAAAGTTAAGAATACCGTTGAGGTTCCCTCGACATTCTCCTAAATTTATTTGTAATCTTTTCTATTATATTTGTTCAACTGACATCTTTCATTGGCTATTATTAAATGCTTGCACTTAAAATCTACTTAGAATAAACACAAAAATATATTGGAAAACACTTTAACTGTTTTTCTGCTGTCTATAGTAAAGTGTTTCGATGTCGATATCACAGCGATGTCACAATACTAAATTGGAACCGATGAAAGGTTCATTTGTGGTTCCTCAACATCTACAAATATAACCAAGTATTGTTTCCACGTGTCATGCAGTCATGATAGCAATTATTCTATATCCATACACGACTAGATAAAATATTGCAATTACCTAATATTTGCATAAAGTTCGTGCTAAATTCGTCAAATGTCACCTACTTTCAACAACATGACTTGTATTCCTCAATATTATTTTGTTCTCTACTGTGTATTTACGGATGTATTTCTGTCGTATTCAAACCTTAACTGATATTTGAATAATTGCCGAGCTAGCTGGGAATAAAACGACAGCTAATTGATTTCTTCTCTAGAGACAAGAGATATCTATTTTTAGCCCGTACTCACTACGATACGTCATCATATTCTGTGTAGTAGTATCCATTGTTTTCCACGTTTCTCGTGACGTTCACAAATTGTGTACACAATTGGGGATGATAAAGTGAGAGATAGTGATTATCTGGAAGAAAGTGGGGGTAGTAGTAATTGCGTCACTAAACAGTGGTTGAAAGTAAAAACTAATTGATCAGGCGAGTATGCAGAAAGTTTGGAAATGTCATTGCATACAAGAATGTCTAATGACAGTTATCAGAGAGCAAGACTGGAATAACTGATGGTGTGTAGGCCACGTGGTATGCAGGTTCTGACGTCAACGTATGACGTCTCCATCCGGTAATTAATTCTCGTCTGCTACAATCGTTTTACGTTTTACACTTTGTTCCTTAACGTCATTAATTTCTTCCTATCTTTATTTCTCCGTTTATCATACTATCTATCTGTCGTAGAGATACGTGCATATCACCGTCGGGAAATCGTGTGTTTATTAACGCAGAAACTACCATAATAATAATAATAATTCCTCTCATACCGTTATACGTTACATAGGGCCTGCAATCAATTTATCCATTCCGCTCTATCCTGGGTAGCTCGTTCAATATCCTCCATTGAACTAAGACCGATATTTCTTGCCTCTCTCAGCAAAGTTCGTTTCAGAGTCACATTAGTGGCTGATTCCGGGGTTCGAGGCTAATTTGGACCCACAACATTTCTGGTTTGTACACCGTTCGTGGTGATCCTTTACTTGGGGTATCTAAATTACAAGTACCTTAGAAGTCGGTGTAAGGCTCGTCTGAATAGCGAGGAACACTGAGGATATGGAAAGCTGGTCATCACGCAAAAATTAGTCAGATGTACCATATTAGACTACCTAACAACTCATAAGTTCGTGGAAGGCGAACGAAAAACAAAATACAAAAAGTTGACATAAAGTTAATCAAAATATGTTGCAAATTAATAGATCTCCATCATAATTTGTACTTACATCTGCAGAAGGGAAAAATGTGTGTGTGTAGAGAGAGAGGGAGAGAGAGATTGAGTGTGTGTGTGTGAAAAATAACTCGACAGCAAAGAGATTTTCAATTCGATAAAGTGTGCAAAGAAATGTGATCTTTAATTTGCAAATTTAATTTAAAATCTAATGTAAATTGCGGCAAATTTGGACACAAGATTGACAGAAAAAGATGATATTCTGAATCGATAGACAGAAAACTTTAGAGAAATATACCGTTTAGTGAACCTAACATTGCTTATACAAAAACTGGTTATAGAGAAAAGACCTCGAGACAGACCAAGACAAAGCTGAAGAGATAATATTCAAGTAGATTTAGAAATATTTAGAGTCAGTAATTAAGTAGTGAAGGTTAAGATGAGAAATAAATGGAGGTGGGTGATATCTACACCAGTGAACATCAAAGCACGGAAATCTGAAGAAAAAGAATATAAAAACAGGTTTTAAGCCGAAGAATTGACTTCATTGCACTTGGTATTACTTCATATGGATCTGTCGTCTCTCTGAAAGAAATCTGCACCTCACCACCTGCTGAGAGTACATGTTCTCACAAATCACCAACTCCGGCCGGATTCGGAATGCAAGATAAGAGCTTAACCAGTTAGCTACAGAGAAACACATAAGTAATATATATATATCTATACATACATACATTGCCCTTATAGTAACGAATAGTATTGCCTATCCATTATCGACTACGACAACCACTACGGCACATGATGATTATTATTCTTCTTCGACCCCAGCAATTATGAATTTTCTTTTTTCTATAGTGCAAATGGATGGGAAGGGGGCACCTGGCTTTCTCTAAAACGCAGAAACCTCCAACAGCTCCAGGCGTGTAGTGCTATGCTTAGTGCTGCGGAGATTCCTACTCAGCGTTCGACATGATGATTATAGTGGCACGTTTAAATACGGTGCCTGACATATTAAACATAATATATTCCTGTCTCATATGCGAAAAGCATCAAAATGGGTTCAAAGATATCATTCAAAGCGGTATCTGTCACCTTCCTGGGATATATACTAGCACTCATCATGCGTATCCGGCATGGGCGTGACAGATATCAATCGATTAGTTAGACAGTGCAGCTGAGGGAAAACACGACCAGCTACAACGTGATTGCCTCTAATTTGTATAATAGCTTTGATATTTTATCATACTACGCTAGAATGGCAACTGTTGTATGCAGTTAGACGAGACGTTACTATTTCTTTGTTTTCTGCATACAGTGAAGAATAGAGAGGTCGATAGACGGAAGTGTTGCGCATCCGTATCTTGCGCTGTGTCATGGGTTCTCAAAGAGTGGGCCCAGGCGCACCAGTGTGCCCGGTAACATTCCTAGATGCGCTCTAGGAAATCCCAGATCAGGGGTCGGCAACGCGGTGCCAGCGGACACCAGGGTATAAAAAAAATCGCCATGACACATCATGCCCATGCTTCTCATAGGCAGAAATTTAATGATGAATAAAGTTACGTAGCATTTTCCAATTTTTCAATTATGGGAGAGAGAAATTCTGGAGGACTGTTGGGATAGTAAAGTTCTGCTCAAGACTAGCTATTTGATGATGATAGTGAGCATTTTCCAATTATTTCTATATTTCTAGGCTTTTTGCATCTTATTTATTAAGTTTTTGTGTATTGTGCGCCCATGATTTTTTAGCAGTTCAAGTGTTCTACGACTTCAACAAGTTTGAGAACCGCTGGGCTGTGTTCGTGGATCACGTATCGATGAGCTGAAACATAATGGCGACCCCGCCTTGTCACGTCATGCGAGCTGAAGTACAACTTTATAATACTGTGGTTATGTTTAGATTTGAGTTACCATATATATCTCGCCAAGAGCTATGGACATTAATTGTCAGTTTGTTTGCTAGTATCAATAAAAGGAAAAAGAAAAGGGCGACATTGATGAAAGGATAAAAATAGCATATCGTGTATGTTGAAGTAAAATGGCGATCAATACCACGATAACCCAGTTATTAGTATGTCACATATCATTTCAGCTACCAAAAATGTTGTATTTATGTCAAGGGATGCATTTCTTAATGCTAATTTTAATGCTAATCAATGTTGTGTTCGAAGGTGGGTTTTTTTCCATTCAGTGTTACCATTTCCATGGTATGTGGCTTACCAATGTTACGGATAATTGACCTGTCCATTTTGCAGTTAGTGTGACCTGTCCATGTTATAGCTAATGTGGCTGATCTATTCAATGTTACAACTAATGTGGCTTACCAATGTTACAGTTAATTGGCCTGCCCATGTTCCAGCTAATATGACTTATCCTTGTTACAGTTAATATGACAGGTCCATGTTACAATTAATAGGTCGACAGAGGTCCATGTTACAGTTAATATGACAGGTCCATGTTACAGTTAATTTGACAGGTCCATGTTACAGTTCATGTAAGCCTCTGAAGGTTAGAAACCTTAATAGACGTCATCCACTCATACCGCAACCTGCCATTTTAAACCTTCCGAAGCATCGATTGAGAGTCAGACACATCAACAGACCCATTACACTTAGCCCCAGAGAGCCACTGAAGGGCAGCAGTAGCGGCCTCAACTTCCATTTTCTTACCGAAAGTATTTGTCTTGTATGTACTGCTTCACTCTGTAACATCTCTTCCATGCGCGCTAGCCAAGAAGCAAAGCTTGACTTCTGGCCACGATGCATAGACATATAACAGGTATAAACATCATCATCATCACGTGCATTATCTTCTAGCATATGCTTAGTTACGAGTTCAGCCTTTATGTTGCCCAAATCTCTATATTACCTATTCCAGTCTCACTTTGGTATAGAAAAACACTAGAAAGTAACAACTACCTGCGCGTGATGTTGACCACATTAATCATCTGGTGCACAGATCCAAAAATAATACGAGCAAAACACAAGTCCCTCATTAAATCTCAAGATGTGACAACGGATTGTCTCCTTCAATTTCTCTCTTTTTTGTTTTCTTTATTTTTTAATTTTCATTCTCATCATCATCAGGTGCCGTGTCGGCTGGCGTAGGCTATCATTGATCTCCACAAATATCTGTCTTTGGTGTTTGCTATAATCTCAGACGTTGACGTTCTACCGTGCCATGAAATTCAGACTATCCAAAATTTCTCTCTCTGTCTTCATCTGTTCGTCTGTACTCAATTTTACCGGTTGTCACAATGTGTTCTAAACCTCCTTCCTCATCACATGCCCGAAAAATGATGACTGCCTCTTCCTTATATTTGTTACTGTATGTGATGACAATTCCAAACCGTATAAACATAGATATTGGAATCTCTTAAATGTCTAATCGCTTCCCTAGAGAAACAAATCAAATACTTTTGGAATAAAGGGTAAACTATTGGGATGTAAAACCATACGATATCTCCAACTGCTAGCAAAGAACCTCATTACATGGAGATCTAAAACCTATGCCATATGTGCCGCCTTTGGCACGAAAGGAACAAACTAACTAAACTAAAAGGTGAGCATCATATCTCCAAACCTCATATACCTACATAAAATTAGTTAAAAGATATCAACATCATAAGAAGATAGTTAAAACAGCAACACAAATCTTGTGAAATGGATTCAGTTCGATTGGTTTGCCTGGAATGCAAAATCATCGGTCACAGTTTCAGTAACCATTCAATATTAATAATTTGTGTAGTTTTTAATTCTGACATTCTCATTCGATTGCAAGTTTTACCAAATTTTGTTTGAAACACTTGATTTTTTCGATTTCTGAAGGTTACAGAAATATCAATTTAACATCAGTCACACCTTGTCAATTCAACATCAGTCATACCTTGTCAATTCAACATCAGTCATACCTTGTCAATTCAACATCAGTCATACCTTGTCAATTCAACATCAGTCATACCTTGTCAATTCAACATCAGTCACACCTTGTCAATTCAACATCAGTCATACCTTGTCAATTCAACATCAATCATACCTTGTCAATTCAACATCAGTCACACCTTGTCAATTCAACATCAGTCACACCTTGTCAATTTAACATCAGTCACACCTTGTCAATTCAACATCAGTCACACCTTGTCAATTCAACATCAGTCACACCTTGTCAATTCAACATCAGTCATACCTTGTCAATTCAACATCAGTCACACCTTGTCAATTCAACATCAGTCATACCTTGTCAATTCAACATCAGTCATACCTTGTCAATTCAACATCAGTCATACCTTGTCAATTCAACATCAGTCACACCTTGTCAATTCAACATCAGTCATACCTTGTCAATTCAACATCAGTCATACCTTGTCAATTCAACATCAGTCATACCTTGTCAATTCAACATCAGTTATACCTTGTCAATTCAACATCAGTCATACCTTGTCAATTCAACATCAGTCATACCTTGTCAATTCAACATCAGTTATACCTTGTCAATTCAACATCAGTTATACCTTGTCAATTCAACATCAGTCATACCTTGTCAATTCAACATCAGTCATACCTTGTCATTGCATAACTTAAATGGTGGGGGTATCTGTAGCGTGTTAGGCTCTCGTCTTTCGTGCAAAATGCACCAGATTCGCTCCCTCGTGGAGCCATCTGGATATTTTTTTCCAGAGATTCCTGATCTCAGTGTAGGTGAGATCGAGTTCCTAATCCTATCATAGACAGGCGATAAAATGTAGGTCCTGTGTTCAATTTGATAACGTAAAAGAACCACCGACAGTTCAAAATCGAGAAGAGCAGGCTGGAAAGCAGAAAATCTTAGTTTTGGAGTATTTACTATCATTTATGTATTACGAGAAGTTATTACCGCTTTGAGAAAAAAAAAATGCTTCTGTTCTGCAACAATTTGATACTAAAGAGAGTTGGTAATTAAATAATATAAAATCAAGGACAATTAAATATTTCGGACACATCAAATGACCGGAGCGTCGTTGGAAGATTTTTTTTTTTAAATTCTCAAAAGGACTGATCATCCAAGTCTCACTGACGACGCTGCTATCAGCTGGCCTGATCTGGCGCTTAGAAGCACCTTGGTCCTGAAAAGGACTGATCATACAGGTCTCACTGGCGACGGTGTTTTCAATTGACGTTCTACGGCACTTAGAAGCATCTAGGACCTGAAAAGGACTGATCATCCAGGTCTCGCTTGCGATCATGCTGTCGTCTGTCGTGATCCGGTGTTAAGAAGCACCTTGGTCCTGAAATGGACTGATCATCCAGGTCTCGATGGCGATGCGCCTATCGTTTGCCCTGATCCGGTGTTAAGAAGCACCTGAAACGGTCTCATCACTCAGCTCTCGCTGGCGTTGATGCCGTCGTCTGGTGTCATCCAGTGCAAAGCATGAGCTTGGTCCTGGAAAAAGTCTCATCCTCCAGCTTTCGCTGGCGTTGATGCCGTAGTCTGGTGTGATCCAGTGCCAAGCATGAGCTTGGTACTGAAAAGGACTCATCACCCAAGTCTCGCTGGCGTTGATGCTGTCGACTGGAGTGATCCGGTGCTAAGAAGCACCTTGGTCCTTCTTCTTCTTTCTTTTTCTGCGTTCTCACTAGATTGGAATTTCGGATCTCCTAATAATAAGGGCAGCCGTCTGCCTCAGATTATCAGCCCCGCCAAACAGTTTGTCTTGGACGCTGGTGTAAGTGGATCACCTCTTTCTTCTCACCTTGGTCCAGAAATAGCATTCTCTCTGGTGAAGCTGCATGCATCAGTCTTGACCTGGCACTGCGAGTCACCTTATTCCTTAAAAGGACTAATCATCCAGGTGTCGCTGCTCATCGTATAGTCGTCAGTTTGGATTTGGCGCTGAGAGGCATCTTGATTTTGTAGTGCCGTACCACTTTTTATCTCAACAATCGAACGTCCGAGAAAGCGACATAATATACAAAGAAGAAAACTATTATGTTAGAAATATTCACAAACGGGCAAACATTTTCGCTGATAGACATGAGAAACATCGTATTTTACGAACATCCATTCTTCATCATCATCATTGGTCTCTTTGTCTCAGGAACAACAGATATTGTGTCCCTAGTTTGTTCTGTGCTGAATCACATCGTCTGTTGTGACATCAGCCATTCTTCAAACAAAAAGTAAAAGACGACACAATTATGATACCATTTTTCCAGAGATCCCTAGGATTATTGCTGGAGCTATGGAGTTCGGGCTTTGTGCAATAACACAGCCGGTGGCCTGCCATTTCTGCGGAGAGAACGAACCATCTGGAGTAAAACTTGGTGCAATGAAGTCAATCCTTACGATTGAAAACCCTTTCCAACCATTGTTTCTGTAATTATACGTTGTCTTGTATCTATTATCTTTCCCTAGGTTGATGATAAAATTGGTTGTCCTCTCTTGTCGTTAAGCGTATGGGTGGGATCTTTAATTTGCATTCCAGGGCAGATGTGTCACCCTTGATGTGTTATATCTATGTGTTTTTAGTGTGGTCTTTTAACTGTGATAGTATTTCTCAATATAACAAATAGTTTCGTTTTTCTATTCACTTATGTTACTTTGGTTTCTTTTTAAGTTAATATTTTATATTCAATAGATTCAACATTCTGTTTTTATGTGTGTGTAGCTATTTTCAAACTTTGCTTTCATATGCCACTTTATGACAATGTCCTTGTCGACGTAGTCATGGCTTTCCCCGTTCTGATGGTCGTAGACTCAAATATGAATATTGTTGTTTTTGCATGACTATCTCTTTTTTTTCTTTTTTTTATTAAAAAAACTATCGTTACTGCCTGAATACTGCTTTTTATGGTAATGTAGGACGGGGGGTATAATGCCCTGGTATCGCCTACCACAAAGAGCCACACAGAAAAAGTATAATGAGTACAAGGCAAGAGGAAGACCACGAAAAAGATGCAGCGACGGCATCAAGAACAGCCTTACGAACATGAATATCAGCTTACAAAGTACCTTAAAAAAAAGCAGCTAAACACGTAAAAACAAAGTACTGTAGTTTTACAAAATACAGAAACAGTGACGATAAACACACAAGATCACTACGTTTCACCCCAACACTTCCATAAAGAAGTAAATGGTGGAAAAGAAGAAAATGACGGGGGATGGCGGAGGAAGAATATGAGCCTGGGGAATTGAACGGCCGTTTTGCTAGTGCAGTCGCCTCGAAACTGTTCAGGTTAGGATTGTTCTTTTATGCCCCTGACAGAAACAAATCCTTGATCTTATTTGGGATGGAACACAGGTCTCCCTCATGGGAGCTGCGCTCTAATCTATTGGGAGACTCCTCTTTGTTGTTATCTGGTGGATTAAGCTTCTCTGTCGACAAGGCGCGTCACTTTCTACCTAAGACTGGTGTCATTTTTTGGTTATGTCAGAACGTATTGGACTTTTGATTCGTGGAGTCACGCTGCCTGGGATTAGTCATAGAAAGAACTGTTTGTTGAGAATTGTGTTCTGGTTTGTGTGTGATGTCCTGAGAGCTAGTCTTGGTGTATATCCTGGCTGCAGTCCTATGTTTGTGTAGTACTATCGGTATATGTCGTGACATGTATACAGATAGTGAGTGAGTGAGACATATACACTATTTAAATCAATACACTGACTGTATTACGATTTATTTAAACTTTATTTATCTTGTAGACTCTGTGTGATAAAGATATGTTTGTCAAAATGTCGTTTTATTTTGTTACTGTATACTAGGTGATATGTTACTTGGTGTAATTGTCTATCGCATTAGATATTTATTTGTCGTTGTTTGTCTTACTCTCAAAATCCCAACATTTTGCTCTCAAACGTGATATTACGTGTCCTTACCTTGGTAACATTCATAACAAATAGTTGTTCAAGTGTGACAAATGTCTGATTTTTATTTTTGTAAACCTTTAACTTCATTTCCACATGTTTTATTTTTGTAAACCTTTACCTTCATTTCCACATGTTTTATTTTTGTAAACCTTTTACCTTCATTTCCACATGTTTTATTTTTGTAAACCTTTTACCTTCATTTCCACATGTTTTATTTTTGTAAACCTTTAACTTCATTTCCACATGTTTTATTTTTGTAAACCTTTACCTTCATTTCCACATGTTTATTTTCTAAACCTTTAACTTCATTTCCACATGTTTTATTTTCTCCTTATAAATTTTCATTTGTCCGACAAGTGTCTGCATTTATGCCAACAATTGTTTCATTCCCAGCATTGTTAATTGTCCTTCTCACAAATGTTTCTGTCATCTTTTATAACTATTTATGTCCCTTTTTATAAACGTTTCATTTCATTTTTTCTAATATGTAAATTTTATAAGATAAACGATTTGTAGCTCCTGTCAGTAACATTAATAAAACCATTTCAAAAAACGCACCAGAATTCTTTAAATGAAAAATTCACTGATAAGGAAACAATTTGCGAAAATAAAATGTGAACAATTAAGTAAAATCAATCAAATCAATTTGTAATCGTTCTTTCCACTTTCCGAAAACGCATCGAAAGTTCACTAAATCCCTTAGGCATAGTATGCTACAGCTTTATAATGGCTCTAGATAGTGGTTTGTGAATTTGCAAACGGAAATGCTCGTTGTTTGCCCAGGTTTTTTGGTGCATCAACAAAGCTAACAGCTAAACTAATGTTAAAATAATGTTTTAGCTCGGGAATGTTATATTCTCGTTTGGAAGCAGATTTTGTTTTAAATAAATTCAGGGAAACCTCAGTAACTGTAATCTTTTGAAGTGAAATGTTAGCCATGTGTACAAGGAAGGTCAATCTGTTTTCATTAAATGTGCGATTTCCGGTACAGTTAGGGTCGATCTGCTGTCATTAAATGTGTGATATCCGGTATAGTTAGGGTCCATCTGTTGTTATTAAATGTGTGATGTCCGGTACAGTTAGGTTCGATCTATTGTCATTAAATGTGTGATATCTAGTACAGTTAGGGTCGATCTGTTGTCATTAAATGTGTGATTTCCGGTACAGTTAGGGTCCATCTGTTGTCACTAAATGTGTGATATCTAGTACAGTTAGGGTCGATTTGTTGTCATTAATTGTATAATATCCGGTACAGTTAGGTTCGATCTGCTGTCATTAAATGTGTCATATCCAGCACAGTTAGGGTCGATCTGTTGTCATTAAATGTGTGATATCCGGTACAGTTAGGGTCGATCTGTTGTCATTAAATGTGCGATTTCCGGTACAGTTAGGGTCGATCTGCTGTCATTAAATGTGTCATATCCA
The DNA here is from genome assembly GCA_020796225.1 of Arion vulgaris. Lineage (NCBI taxonomy): Eukaryota > Metazoa > Mollusca > Gastropoda > Stylommatophora > Arionidae > Arion > Arion vulgaris. Next base: position 26,766,845 of record CM036763.1, on the reverse strand, counting down.
GCACAGTTAGGGTCGATCTGTTGTCATTAAATGTGTGATATCCGGTACAGTTAGGGTCGATCTGTTGTCATTAAATGTGTGATATCCAGTACAGTTAGGTCGATCTGTTGTCATTAAATGTGTGATATCCAGACAGTTAGGTCGATCTGTTGTCATTAAATGTGTGATATCCGATACAGTTAGGTTCGTTCTGTTGTCATTAAATATGTGATATTCGGTACAGTTAGGGTCGATCTGTTGTCATTAAATATGGAATATCCGGTACAGTTAGGTGCGATATCATTCGCTGTTCACGCCCGTGTTGTGCATGGTTCGAGGAAGCAATAAATAGTACCATTGTGACCTACATAGCATGTCGTAAGTGGCAACTGATGTAGAGACTTGAGAAGCTACCCTAATAAATAAAAAGTGTTGGAGAAATCGGATGTGCTGGCCGACTTGTAGGCGCATAACTAGCACAAAGTATAATCGCTAGCGTTTATTGAGCATGCATGCGTGAGTGAGTGAATGTATGAGTCTGTAGCCACTCAAGGGATTTTGTCATCGCCATAACCTCCATAGTCGTTGGTAGTTGTCGATATGCGCCACTTGCCTCTTTGATGACCTTTCCTTTCGCTCTAGCCGTAATCGCCCATGCACTCCGACTGTGCCGAATAACAGAACCATCAGTAAAGACAACAGCATCTTCATCCGATGTGTAGTCATTTAATATTGCTTCTTCTGCGTTGACTATCGCACATTACCACACAAACATGCTCAACCTACACACTTATAAACTCGTACACGATATCCAACACTGACCACACACACGCGGCTCGTAAAGCATGCACATACACACACACATGACCACACAACATACTTAGCTTCACGCAATTATAACTCATGTACGTATTTACAACACTGATCACACACATATATAAACGTGCATATGGCACCACACACGTACATGACCACACAAACACAGTTACCCTTACAAATTATAACACTATACACATATATTCAACCTCGACCACACATACACGCAAATCGTGCACACGGCCACACACACACACATGAACGCACGCGTATACCCACACAGGATACCTCACACAATTATCGTGGTGAAAATACACAACTCCTGCCAGTGAAATGCTAACAAGTCGAACACCGGTGGGATTGAACACGTTCCAAGTTGAACCTCCTCCAGCTCAACATTAAAATAAGAAACTCGCTTTTCTCTTAATGAGACTCAAAATACATGAATATAGAACGACCAGATATTGAAAATTGAAGAAATGTCAAAGACAACAGCTGGAGACTTTTTTGTGACAAGACTGTTGCTTATGCTTGGCACCAACTTATCTATTAGGTGCAAACCAGTGTGTTAATTTTATGTATCTATACCTCCCTGACTGGCTACATCATTCATCCATTCCATTTTGAAATAAAGTTTACGTCAATCAAACTAATGATTGACAGATTGTAGAGAACGTTGGGGCGTTCTGTCTGTGCTGATGTGTCAATTTTAACAAGTTAGAGAGCTGCATTCGTTTAGAGAAGCAGATCTTCAAAGAAAGTTTCAATGAAACCGTTCTAGACACTGTCTAGTCAGGTCACTTCCTGAGGGGAAGATTGTTCCTTCAATTACGACATCCCTGATGAACAGAAAACAAGTCTCTGAGACTCATCAATGTACTTTATTTTGCAATTTGTAAGTACTATAAGTTACATTTGTTTCTATAGTTTATTAAAGTTTTCAATATCTTCGACAACTTTATATGTCGATATGTTAGTTAAAGTATCGTCGACAGTTTATAAATCGATATTTTGTTAAGTATCGTTTACAGTTTTAAGTCCATATTTTATTTTAAAGTATCGCCGATAGTTTGTAAGTCGACATTTTAGTTTAGAGTATCGATACCAATTGTATAAGTCGATATTTTAGTTTAAAGTATCGTCGATAGTTTGTAAGTCGAAATTTTAGTTTAAAGTATCGTGAACAATTTTGTTACCGATATTTTAGTTTAAAGTATGGTGGACAATTTGCAAGTCGATATTTTATTTTAGAATACCGTACACAGTATTTTAATAGTTGTTAAAATTTGAAATATCTTCCGTCGATTTTATGGCAGCATTTCAATTTAAAATACAATCAACATTTTGTCAATTAATATTTTAGTTTAGCCCAAACATCAGTAGTTTACAAGTACTTATATTAGTTTATAAAAATGAGTAGTATTAGTTAAATAGTATGTATATTACAAGTTGTATGTCTGAATAGTCCTCACACTTACAAAATAAACAGCAGCCACTGAGTCTCAGATCCAGATAATGAAAACTCTACATAACCCGAAGTGCGAAGACTAAAAACAGAATATAACAAACGAACAAGCAGTGCAACACATCCCACTCAAGTGAGTAAAGTTAAAGGACAATCATCAACCTGAATCCTGGGAAATATTGAAGTAATACTCGTCATCATTGTAAGAAGAGAAAACAACAACAAAAGTCGCTGACAGATGTCAATATTTATACAAAAGGATCAGCAAAAGCATGAGAATGACAGAAGTGGCCAAGTGTAAAATTTCCTAATGGGAAAAGAGATAATCAAATCATAAAGTAACCAATAATTCAACGTTTTGACTATAAGTTCATGATGTGATAATTAATTTTGCTTGCTTATGTGATACCATACATACATGTCTTTGTCCGGAAACATCAATTTGTTAAGTGTCTCCGCAGCCACTTCTCGGTGTTCTCCAGATCAGATCCGCTCTCACCACCTCAGATGTATAGGCTTCCGTACATCGTCTAATGGAAAAAAGAGACGGGAGTATATGGGTAAGGGCGAGGAAGAGCAAAGATCGAAAGAGTAGAATAAAAACCGCCCGTGTGGTCCCCAGGGCCCGCAAGGGTAGCACAGAATAGGACCACTGCGACCTACAAAACATGTCGCAAGAAGCGACTGATGTAGACCCTAGGGATGCTACCTAGTAAATAAAAAGCATCGCAGAAATCGGATATGCTGGTTTACTTGTAGGCGCATAGCTTGCACAACGTACAATCGCACTTAGGCTCAGATCTCATACAAATCACACAGAGTGGTTGAAAGGTGGTTGATATGAGACGTTCGAAGTAGAAGAAGAAGAAGAAAAAGAAGAAGAATGAAAATGTATGATGATAACAAAAAACGAGAAGGGACAAAAAAGGATAAAAGATTTGTTTCTCTAGAAATGAAATTCCATTTTCATCGTCATCTTCTATCCTTCTTTCTGTGGTAATCCTTGAATCCAAGAACAAGCACCATGGCCAATGAATATGCTAAATAGGTAGACAGTTGAGAAAATGTATGGATGTCTAAAGAAATCAAAAATAGAACCACAATTAGAATATTTATCTCAAATGTTAAAGAAGTTCAGCTGTATGGGTCAGAGATATGACAAACGATTAAAACAATAACGAATAAATTTCAAACATTCATCCAGAGGCGACTCGTCATTAAGGGCCAATGGAGCCATGTCCCACATAAAATAATGAGTAACGTGTATTTATTATTTTATAAATTCAGAAATAACAACCCAAATACATGATTTTTCCACAAAAATATTTGTCTGGCTCCACCAGCAAAAATGGTTACGAGCCGCCACTGCATTCATCAATTGGTGGATTCGAAGAATAGAGGGATTGCGATGGTATGATAGGATCACAAATGAGAAGCATAGGGAGAGAATGAAACAGATCCCAGTGAGCCAAGAACTGAGGAAAATATGCTAGTACTAGATAAGACATAACTTGAGTAAGTACGAGTGGAATATAACAAGAGATGTCCTGTCCTGAAACCTCGCAGGGAAAACAAAAGAGAAGGAAGTCTAGAAATACACAGAGAAGAGATTTAACGTTAGAGATTAACACACCCGTGTGTTGCTGGGGTCCACAGGGGAAGCACAGAATAGTAACACTGAAACCTACGAGGCATGTCGTAAGAGGTGACTGAGGAAGGAGCGTTGTGAAACTACCCTAGTAAATAAAAAGCATCGCATAAATCGGATGTGCGGGCCTACTTGTAGGCGCATAACTTTCACAACGCACAATCGCTCTTAGGCTCAGATCACATACAAATCAAAAGAAGTGGTTAATAAGGGGTCGTTTGAAGCGATTGAAGAAGAAGAGATTAACAATATAAGGAAGACACTGCAAGAGTTAGCTAAAGATTTGACAATGTGGCATGAGGTGGATGAGAACATATAAAACAACCATGGTTTCAAAGACACAAGAGAGAGAGAGAGAGCGAGAGAGAGAGAGAGAGAGAGCGCGAGAAAGAGAGGTGTTCTATAGATTTTTTTCATACCATGAAGAATCCACATCTTTCAGAGTGTAGTTTCAAAAAAGACAACAGAGAGAGCGAGAGAGAGAGAGAGAGAAAGATACATGTACTTACGTTGTTTTTTTCCGGGACCTCAAAATTCCTGTTTACTGCCTATTTTTATTACCCTATTATGGTAATGTTTGAAATGCTCAAATCTATCATAACTAATAAAACAACATACACTTATAGTTTGTTTTTTTGCTTTTAAAACCTACATTTATAGTTATTTATAGCAGTTAAATTCAGTTTATAACCACTTTTTTTAGATCGGTCAAATAACACACTACAGCAAATATCTACAAACCAAAATAGCAATACTACTTATATTTAGTGCATCTAAACATAACGTTTGTTAAATAGTGATATCTCTCTCTCTCTCTGGCAATCCCCAAATAGTGATATGAGCAAGCTAGTGTATATTAAGACAAAGTAGGTTTGTGTGATTATATATGTTCGGCATCTGTTCGGGGGTGTTGGGAGGGGCCTGTGTACCTACAGGTCTACCCACATTGAAATGAGGTCGTAGGTGTCAATAACTAGTAGCACTGTGATGATATTGACGAGATAATGATACAGTAGATGTTATCAGAGAGAAAGAGATCGTGGAGGTGTTCAAGAGAAAGAAACCGTGAAAGTGGTAGATAAAAGTGATCGTAGTATTATAGGGAAAATGTCATGAATTTCACAGAAGGAAAGTAGAGAGAGAGGAAATGAGAGAGAGAAGGGAAGGAGAGAGAGAGAAGGAAAGTGAGAGAGAGAAGAAAGTGAGAGAGAGAGGGAAAGTGAGAGAGAGAAGGAAAGTGAGAGAGAAGAAGGAAAGTGAGAGAGAGAAGAAGTGAGAGAGAAGGAAAGTGAGAGAGAGAGAAGGAAATCCTGGAGGTGTTTGAGTAAAAGACCATAGAGATGTTGGTAGACAGAATGAGAGCATAGATGCGCTAGAGCATAGATTCCCAAACTTTTTCGGCCCAGCGCCCACTTTGCACAACATAAACTAGACAACGAACCCCTCCACATGAAAACAATTTGTCAACGCCCGCCCCCAATCCTTCCATATATACATGCTCTATTTTCTCTTTGACGTAGAACATTAATGTATATTTCTGTCATATAAGGTCAATTTTCAAATGATTATATACATGAATTAGAAAATTGATGGAAAAATGGATCGTGTAAGACGGGCATAAGATGAATTTAAAAGCAGGATTCGGCCCGCCTGCCCAGCGTGTTCGTAGGTGCGGGTGACTAGCCCTCTGTGAGTGTGGGTTGAATTCCGCGGGCTGGCAGAAAAGCCACAGGTTCCTCAGATTCACGGTGTTCGTGGCACCGAACCGAAGGCTTACGATGTCCATGGCACCGAGCCGATGAGCTGAAAGCTCAAGTGCTTCTGGATCGGAAAAAAATGCAGAATTCAAATTTTAAATGATTATTCAATTGCAAAATCACGAAAATAATTTATTTTAAAATATTTATTATTAATTTATTCTTTAAGGAGCCACCAACCCCTAATCTTCCTGAACTCCCGCAAATTCTTCTGAACCCACTATCGCCCCCTAAGAAGGCTTCAGCGCCTACTAGGGTAGGCGGTACCGCCCACTTTGGGAAACGCTGCGCTAGATAGAGAGAGACTATGTACTTGATAGAGAGAGAGACTATGTACTTGATAGAGAGAGAGACTATGTACTTGATAGAGAGAGAGAGACTATGTACTTGATAGAGAGAGAGAGAGACTATGTACTTGATAGAGAGAGAGACTATGTACTTGATAGAGAGAGAGACTATGTACTTGATAGAGAGAGAGACTATGTACTTGATAGAGAGAGAGAGACTATGTACTTGATAGAGAGAGAGAGAGACTATGTACTTGATAGAGAGAGAGACTATGTACTTGATAGAGAGAGAGACTATGTACTTGATAGAGAGAGAGAGACTATACTTGATAGAGAGAGAGAGACTATGTACTTGAAGAGAGAGACTATGTACTTGATAGAGAGAGAAGACTATGTACTGATAAGAGAGAGAAGACTATGAAGAGAGGCTATGTACTGATAGAGAGAGAGACATTGAACTTGATAGAGAGAGAGACTATGTACTTGATAGAGAGAGAGACTATGTACTTGATAGAGAGAGAGAGACTATGTACTTGATAGAGAGAGAGAGACTATGTACTTGATAGAGAGAGACTATGTACTTGATAGAGAGAGAGACTATGTACTTGATAGAGAGAGAGAGACTATGTACTTGATATAGAGCAAGAGACTATAGAATCGGGAGGAGAAGGTATAGGTGGTAACGAGAAATATACCATTGAAGAAATGGAGAGAAAGATACACTTGAAGACGTTGAGAGAAAGATACACTTGAAGACGTTGAGAGAAAGATACACTTGAAGACGTTGAGAGAAAGATACCATAGAAGTTGTTGAGAGAGATATAAAATTGAAATTGTTGAGAGAATGATACCATTGAAATTGTTGGATGACAGAATTTGGGTACCATTGAAATTGTTGAGAGAATGATACCATTGAAATTGTTGAGAGAAATGTGATGTTATGCGATTGACATCATGACACATTTGGCATTCCCATGCATGCTCTGCACTCCGCTTGAGCAGTCATCCCAAAGTCCATTTGCTCACTGTACCCATAAGAAGTTGATTAGTATACCTTTCTCAGTACCACGAAGATGACACCAGGAAGTGGCTGAGAGAAAGATACATTTGAAGGATTTAGAAAAAAAGACAAAATGTGTTTAGTTTACACAACGTAGGTTTGTGGAAAAAAACTCTTTATATACATATAAAACTAAATTAAACATTTTCAATTTAAATGTTGTATTATTTTTAAGCGTCTGTAACTCAAGCGGTAGTGAGCTCGATCACAAACCCAAGCGTGCCTGGTTCAAACTCCGCGGTGGGTAAGTTTGGAAGCAATTCGTTTCCGTGGGATTTTTACGCAACTCATGTAAACGACAAAAAATGCAACGAAAAATTCATGCTCTGGCACAAATAGAGGATTGGTGTTAAAATCAGCCTTTAGTAGACAAAAGTGCGGCGAAGCAACAGCACCACAGAAGACTCAGTATTGATTGGGGAAAGAACTATAGAAGATGTTGATGAATTTGCCTACCTTGGCAGTAAGAGCAACTAATCAGGAGGTACAGACGAGGACATTAACGCCAGGATTAAGAAAGCCAGACAAGTCTTTGTTCTGTTGCACAGAGTGTGGAAATCTACTGCCATCTCCACGAAAATAAAACTCAAGATCTTTAACTCAAACGTGAAATATCTCTTGTTGGACTTAGAAATATGGCGTATCGTCATCAAGTTAAAAACAAAAAAAGATGCAGACCGTTATCAACAAAGGTCTACGGCGTATTCTAAGATTGAGATAGTATGACAGAAAAGTGAGCATAGGCCTGTGTGTGAGAATCCATTATAGCCTAGGTCAGAAGAAAATGACGATGGATTGGGCACACTCTGATGAAGACACTATCGAATGTCACTAGACGAGTACTTGAGTAAACCCCGCAAGGAAGAAAGGGAAAATAGGACGTCCTAAATATACACAGAGACAGAATATGTTTGAGGCACTAATTAATGCTGGACTATGCTAAGAAGCTATACAGAAATCGGCTGTGTTCGGGGAAGATGGAGAGCATTTCTTGCACCACGTGGAAGAAAGAAAAATAAAAAAATAAAAACATAAATTTCTGTTACAAATTTGTTCCGTAAAATTTAATACAATGTACAATTGATAAATAAAAATGTTAGGAAATGTACTTTCATACCCAGGGGTTTATTGGTGAACACGGCGTTAGGCTCATATTTTTTCGTTTAACCTACAGCACACGTTAGATGATATGATAAACATCACGCCTACTCTACTTCCCAGTGTTTCCCTTGTACCCAGCTGAAGCTGGGTCGATCTGAAACCAGTTAAGGTCGAAACAACATTCAATATTTAAATCCCATGAGAAGCTGGGGTAGTTAAGCTTGTTAACTATTTTGTTTTATTCAAAGAGCTCAGTTTGCAGCTTAAATTTGCAAATATCGTTATAGAATTAATCGCAGTAATTTGTTGACTGTAATGCAAGTTTATTTCTGACTTCATCTCTCTCTCTCTCTCTCTATCTCTCTATCTCTCTCTCTATCTCTATCTCTATCTCTCTCAGCGATAGACAAGCAACTAACCTCTACGCCACAGAGATTTCAATATATATCTGTTAGATAGGGTTTCTGTGGCGTGTAGGTAAAGTGCTCCCCTCTCGTTCTATAGGTACTCGGTTTCTTTCTCTACATGGAGCTATCAGGATATTTGTCCAGAGATCTTTTATCTCCTTGTGGTTGAGATCGAGTTCCTAGTCCTATCGGAGACGAACGATAAAACGTAAGTCTCGTGTTCAAGTTAAACAAGTGATAAAACTCTTACAGTTGAAAATGGAAGAAAATATACCACAAAGCCGTTTGTGAAGAAAATGTAGTGAGAATCGTGACATTATACTTTACATGACGTCACCGTCAACCGCAGAAAACAAGTCGTCGATTTTCTTGGCATCATTTATACGTTCAGTTGTTTGCCAGTGCTTTCTGAACAGTGAAGTCTATTTTTACCGTTCGCAAAAATCCACGGGAACAAATTTGCTTCCAAATTGCCCGCCGCGGTGTTTTAGCCGGGTACCCAGTGGATGTGATTGAGCTCACTCCCGCGTAATCTACCGAAGCCAACGTGTGTCGCTAGTTAACGAAAATATACGGGTCTAACACCACATTCCGCATCATACCTCATGTATGACAATAATTCTTTACTTGAAAGAAAAACTCAGAATAAATCTAATCTTACACAAATCTAATTCAACATCATGTTAGACTGACATTCAACATCATGTTAGACTGACAATATTTATTCAAACTGGTGTACAGAATATTCTAACCCTTCAACTAAAGTTTATTTCTAGGAAAAGATATTTATTCACAAAGTTATTTAAAGACAATGAACAAGCAAACTTAAAAGCAAAAGCAGTATGAACAAAGAAACACGTTCATTTTACCTACCTGTATGCATATACGACATTAGAGGGAGATGTATTTTCAGCATTTAAATCCTACTTGAAAGACTTCTTATAAGGCAATTGCAATATTAGGCGGATACAGGAATGTTGGTCAAATGCTATAGAAAAAATAGAGAGCTTTTATGATAAATCTAAATGAAGTGAAGCATAATTTAAAACATAATATCAGACATGCATACGATAAGATAAGATAGAAAATAAAGAGGTGATGTTTAGAAATAGATGATTTTCAAATTTTAGATACATTTGTAGATGACACATTTGTAGATACATTTGTAGATAAATTTGTAGATGATACATTTGTAGATACATTTGTAGATATATTTGTAGATACATTTGTAGATACATTTGTAGATGATACATTTGTAGATACATTTGTAGATATATTTGTAGATACATTTGTAGATACATTTGTAGATACATTTGTAGATGATACATTTGTAGATATATTTGTAGATACATTTGTAGATACATTTGTAGATGATACATTTGTAGATGATACATTTGTAGATGATACATTTGTAGATGATACATTGTAGATACATTTGTAGATGATACATTTGAAGGTTTTGATAATCTAGGAGACGATATCATCATCATCAAATAGCTTGTCCTTTAGCAGAACTTTGCCACCCCAACAGTCCTTCGGAATTTCTTTTTCTCGTAGGTCAGATGTCCTGCCTCTGCAGCCGTCATGTTCAAACCATCAGTTATATCATAAATCCATCTTCTTCGTAGTCTTCCTCTTCTTCTCTTTGCCAGCATTCCTCTTTCCATGATGGTCTTCTCCAGCCCTTCGTATCTTTTTATATATGCACGATATAGATGTCTATATTGTTTGCTCTTTTTCCGTTCACTCGTTCTAAATTCAGCCGCAGTTATGGTACCTCTGTCATATTTTTGAGTGAAGGCTTGCTTTCTTTATCACCAGTCTCCGCATCATTAAGACGAGCCTTACTTCGACTTCAGATATACTTGTATTTTAAATATCCAAATAAAGGATCAGTGTTTCTGTAGTTCAACCGTGAGCACATCGAATATGTTTGTCCTATCTTAGCCTTAAGACGCCGAATGGTTGACGGGGTCCAAATTGGGCGTCCAAATTGGGGTGTAACGAATAGAACTACTGTTACCTACCACGCATTTCGTAAGAGACGACAAAGGAGGTGGGCATGGGGCTAGCTACCCCACCCCGTAAAAACACTAGATATCTACAGATACCACAACCAGGACAATTCATAACTCGCCACCCGAAGAAGAAGAAGGACCCAGCAAGGAGGAGATCTGGAAAAGATGGTCTTGGATAGACGGTCTTGGAAGGCCTTGGTTACAGATATATGCCTCACTGTGGGCGAAGGGTGAAAACCGTTAGCCTCGAGCCTCGGAATGTCCGCGACATGTGATTACTAGTGGTATCGTGTTATCAACTATGCTATCGGTGATCCCACCCCCTTCCCCGACCATTCCCTTCCCTTCTCCTCCTTATTGTTGAAAACGTAAAGACATAATTGCACGTTTCCATTTGTAAGACATTTAGTCATTGATTATTGAACTATTGAACTAACATAACAGCACTTCGAGCAGACAGACCACGTCAGTGATAAGTCTTTACCAGCAGATGCTGAAGAGTATGTATACGGATGGTTTCCATGGCTCACTAATTAAACAAACTCCTCATTCTACCCCTCAAACATTCAAATCTGAAACTAGAAACTTCTGAAAATTGATGGATAAATTCAATATCAATGTTAGTGTCTTCCTCTAACATGCAGTTCCCCTAGAAACAAGTGGATGTTCCCACTTCTATCTTCAACTTCCCGATGAACGATGATGTAAGCATGTCCACCGTATCATTGACGCGAACATCCACATGTCCAGAACAGTAGATCCAAGTAAACCTGTGGAGGTTTGAAACCTCGATAGACAACATACACTTATAGAGCAATCTGCCGTTTAGAACCTTCCAAATAATCAATTGAGAGTGACACAATAATTTGCTCCAGTAAACGAAGTCACAAAGAACTATTAGAGGACAACAGTAACGCACTCTTACTCCATCCTCATATTCTATCTATTCTCTAATCCTGATTTACCTTTCAGCGTCAGGTCGATAAAGGAGACACCTGGAGTGAGCCTCTCTATGCGAATTGTCTTTCTTTCTCTTCTCTAGTCCTGATTTGCCTCTCAACTTAAGGGTAAGAAGAGACTTCTAGAACGGGTTTTTGTGTGCGCTTCATAAACAGTGTCTTTCGTCGTCTCTGTTTCTTCTGAGGCTCACCTTTTGCGTGGACGGCCTTTTGTTTTGTATCGACAGTATTTAAGTAGCATTGGTCTGTGAGGGCACTAGCTTGTTGGTAATCTACTTAGGCGTGAACCATTTAATTTGTTGTTTCTTGATGAAGTTTAGTATTGATGTTGTACCCACTTTTTCCTGATGTCTTCATTTCTAAACAAGTCTCTTCTTGATACTCCCAGCATTCTGCATCGACACTTTATCTCTGTTGTGATTAGTTTTCTTCTGTCATTTAATGTCAGCTTCCAGGTTTCTCACTGATAGCCTATTGTAGGGAGTTTAGAGCAACGATTCCAAGCGTCAACAACCTTTTGCAGAAGGCCCAAGTGAGATGGGATGCCTGATAAACGCATTCCAAAACAGTTTATGTATGGCGAACTTGAAGGGGGCAGACGTTCAGCTGGTGGACAGAAAAACGCTTTAAAGACACTCTTAACGTGTCTATGAAATGCTTCGATATAGACACCACGTGCTGGGAATCCCTTGCGCAAGATCGCCAAATGTGACGATGTGACAACAAAAGAGGAACCCGAATAGCTGAGAATCATCGTGTTGTTGAGGCACAGAGAAAACGAACAGCGCGAAAAGACAGAGCACACAACACACACATGTCTAACCTTGATCATGTATGCCCCACCTGTGATAGGGGATTTTGTTCTAGGATTGGACTCTAGAGTCACCTCCGCACACACCAGAGAGGTACAGCAGCACACGTCTGAGACTGTTGTCCTCATCGCTTGCGATGGACGACTATATAGATTGTAGGGAGGAAATATTGTGTGAAAGTAGATACATGTTGGAATCCAACCACCAACTATGTTGAATGTGATAGAACCGTGATCCGTCTAAGACAATCGTTGTGTATAACATCTTGTCTTGTATCTTTTTACTTTGTGAAACCAATATGTTGAAACACTTCGTTTAGCCTGTTTTTGTGTTTTGTAAACCAACCTTGGTGTCGTCTGTGGCTTAGGGGATAGTGAAACGGTCTATTAACCCCGACGTTCTGAGTTCCAATCACACTGCGAATAATTTGGTTGCAAATTGTTTCGCGTGGATTTTTACAAATGACGATGGCACAACCAGTTCAGAAAGCAATGACAAACTACTGAACGTAATAATACCTAGAAAAATCACTAACAGCGTTAAAAAGATGGGTTGATTCCTATAGTCCTGTAAAGTTTATGTCATAAATTGTTTTAAAAACCAACCTTGTTGTATCTATATTAGAGTCTATATTAGCGTTATCTAGACGTCATCTTAGAAGATAATATGTCAATGATTTCATTGTTTGACATAGAAAAACAGAGGTTAGAATACTAAGAATATGTACATTCTCAGTGGCAACATATGGATGTAAAACATGAACATTTAACAAGGCATTGGCGAAACAGAAGAACCATCTTTTTACCACATCTTACAGAAGAGTCGTCCTTATGTCATGGACAGAGAAGAGAACAAATAGATCTACCCAGAAAGAACTCAAATTCAAAGAAATCTGAATAAAAATAAAGTATATTGACATATAAAACAAAAACAAAGAGTTGGAGAAGACCATTGTGAATGGAATCATCCCTTCAAAGAGGAGAAGAGGATGACCATAAAACATGGAGTTAGGATACAATTGATAATTTGAGCGGGACATATGGCATAGAGAAAGAGACATTCCGAAGGACTGTTAGGATGGCAAAGTTCTACTCAAGATAAGCTATGTGACGATCAAACGGACCTAACTTTCTGATTAGATATTTCGTCTTTGCTGCCTAGTTTTATTGCAGTCTTGCCGATTAATTAAAGACAATTTAATTGGGGTCAGAAGATATAGCAGAGCCGACTGAACACCCATTTCCGGGTTTTAATTACCGGATATGAGGTTGCGAACTACCGGCTAATGGAAACATGCCATTCTCACATAACATTCATACCCTTGGAAGTGAAAGCAAATAATTAGTGCAATGGGAAATCAAACTCGGAAATTAACTTTTACTATATGGGCGATAGAACAAAGCAGGTATATATAATATTACAAGTAATAAAAATGAATGATTAAATATGAAAAAAGCACTCGACGTTTCGACCATATGTCTTTACCAAGATAACAACTAGACACAGGATATTAAAAAAACTGAAACATAATTCTCACTAAGGAGTTATTTTCATATTTCATCAGTAACTTTTCATGACTTATGTAATACTGTACATACCCGTCTTTGTTCAATCGTCCAATCACTCAGTATTACCGCAGCCAGCCCCCGGTTTTCTCCAGATCTGACCTAATCTGGTCTGACCACTTAAGATTTGTAGAATTTCGTACATCACACTTATAGTATATGCAAACTGACATCCTTTTTTACGATATAATTTTCTGAATAAAATTGTCGCCCGTGTGGTACCGGGCCCCCTCAAGGGAAGGAAAGAATAGTACCACTGCAACCTACAAAACATCTCGTAAGAGGCGACTGATGAAGCCCTAGGGGCACTACCCTAGTAAATAAAAGCATCGCAGAAATCGGATGTGCTGGCCTACTTGTAGGCGCAAACTGGGCAACGCACAATCGCTCTTAGGCTCAGATCACATACAAATCACACAGAGTGGTTAACAAGTGGTCGATGTGGAGCTTACGAAGAAGAAAAAAATTATGTGCTCTAGTAAAATGAATTATAACGTTTGTTTGATAAGCAACATACAACTATTTTATATATTAGAATGTTCCAAATTAAACGATGTATTCTATCAATTCGTCTCTTGCTTTCTGCAAAAAACAATAATTCACAAATAGTGTGAAAAATATTTTGTAAAAAATATATTTTAATAAAGTGTTTTTGCACGTGAAAAGGCTTCTCTGAAAATTGAATCTACGTAAATGGTTTGTCAAGTGGGTGTCGAGTTTCACGAGTTAAACGACCGGTATTAAATATGATCAGATGATAACGTTGTTGTATTTAATATGTACAGTTATAATTTATATGATAGCTATCATCATAGCATTCCATACATGTTCATATGTGCTCTGATCCCCGTATCAACAAATCCAGCAGCATCCAAAGATCCAATATACCAGTTCGATGTTGATTAATTAATTAATTTGCATATTTAGTATGTCGTGCTTTTTGGGCTGTCCAAATATCGACACCCATCTCTCTCAATATGTGCATCTATCTGACAAATCACACACTGTAATGGTATGTCAACTGAGGACGTAATGATCCTTCTGTCTTGAACATTTTGACACATGCATATAGTATAATAGAGCTTGGCATGACCAACAATCTGGTGGCAAGGAAAGAGCACAGATAACCCCAATTTGGCTGATGTATCATTGAGCAGCACAGAGTGCCCTCTTGTCATCTAGTGCTAGGGCAGTCAAGCTCTGGCCATTGTCCGGGGTGGCTATTTCACTATCCGGGGTCCGGGGTGGGTCATTGGATCTTAGGGCAGTAGCCTAAGCACTAGTTGGTTATTGGTTCCGATGACCAGAGTCCAAGCACTGGTTGGTCATTATACTCTATGGTCAAATCTAAACACTGGTTGGTCATTGGACCAAAGGACTATAGCTCAAACACTAGTTAGTCAGTGGTCCCTAGAGCCAAGCAGTGTTGGTCATTGCAAGCACTGGTTAGACATGGACAAAAGGTGGAATGTCCAAGCACGGGCATTGGCTGGCATAAAGCCTAAGCACTTGTTGGTCTTTGGAGCCTAGGACAATAGTCTAAGCACTTGTTGGTCATTGAACATAGAATAATAATCCAAGCACTTGTTGGTCATTGGACTATAGGCAAAGCCTACGCACTAGTTGGTCTTTGGAGCCTAGGACAATAGCCTAAGCACTTGTTGGTCATTGGATCCTTGGAAATAGCAAATGCACATGTTGGTCACTCAACCATAGGGTAATAGCCCAAACACTGGTTAGTCCTTAAACAATAGAGCAATAACACGAGCACTGGGTGGTTATTGGACACTAAGGCAATAGCACAATCACTGGTTATTCATTGGATCCTAGTTCCATAGCCCAAGAACTGGTTGATAGCTCAAGAACTGGTTGATAGCCCAAGAACTGGTTGATAGCTCAAGAACTGGTTGATAGCTCAAGAACTGGTTGATAGCCCAAGAACTGGTTGATAGCTCAAGAACTGGTTGATAGCCCAAGAACTGGTTGATAGCTCAAGAACTGGTTGATAGCTCAAGAACTGGTTGATAGCCCAAGAACTGTTGATAGCTCAGAACTGGTTGGTCATTCATGAGAGATAAAGAAAAGGACAAAACTCGTGAAGACACAGATCAGTAGAAGAAAATGTTTAGCATATGTAAGACACCGTCGAGTGTACCTAGACAGATATATGAGTGCAACCCGCAAGAGAAACGGAAAAAATGACTCATAAACAGACCTGGAGATCTGTACTATCCTTGCAAAACATGAAGAAAACCACCAGAGACGAGGACAAGTGGTAGACAACTACTAATGTCCTATGCTCCACGAGGTGTGGAGATGACTAACTGAAATATGACTATAATAACATCACTAAAAATTGTGTAAAGTTTACGCACTACTTCTCATGTCTCACAATTCTCTTATTTTACAGTCAATTCCTACTTGCGTCATTGACGACAAAGACAGTCTATGTTTGCAGACAAGAAGCGAATCTTTCTTCTGAACTCTGCAAGAAAATCTATAATTATAGTATTTTTTCATCAACCATAAATAGATGCCAGTCTCAGATCAATCTATCACAAATTCATCTAAGACATACATTTGATAAGAATTTAAGTCTGCAAAATAGTATTCTGTAAATATTATTCTGATCAGTAAAACAAGATTAATCGATACTCGAAAAGTGTAATCGCTAAAAAAATAGTAGCTGTTATCTATGTCAGAGGGAATCAATTGTTCCCATTTTGGATATTGTGGAATTTGTGCTGACTTGTCCAGTCGTGTCTTAGCCTGAGTCATTCTTATTATTCCTCGCTTCATTCTCGTGCTTTAGATATCAGAATTATATTGTCATATCTCAGTATTGTATTGTTGGATACTACTTCTTTTTCTTCGAACGTTCTACATCGACCTAGTGTTAACCACTCTGTGGGATTGTATGTGATCTGAGCCTAAGAGCGATTGTACGTTGTGCCAGTTATGCGCCTACAAATAGGCCAGCACATCCGATTTCTGTGATGTTTTTTATTTACCATGGTAGCTTCTCTAGGTCCTACATCAGTCGATTACTTACGACATGCCTTGTAGGTCACAGTGGTACCATTCTTTGCTTCCATTGCGGGCCCCGATACCACACGGGAGATATTGCTGGATACTCTTCTTCTTCTTCACCTTCATTCTTCGCGACCAATTTTCCCATACTTATTGTGATATATAATTGACCTTTGACAAGAAGGACTAACGTTAAACGTCTGTTGCAGGCCCCTACTTGTGTACGGTACCATTCATGTATAGATTAGGGCTTCGGTTTTTCTTCTATGGAAATGTTTTTGAGTCTTTCTCACTGACAGTCAGTCCCTAACATTTCCCCTTCCTTCGTGTGTACAAGTTCTCTTTAATGATCCATTTAACGCCGTATATTTGGGCTTGGATCTAAGCCACAGAGCCTTTGTACTTTGCAACCTTTCTGACTGAGTGCGGCATTCATTTTGCATCGTGTGATAAACACTCTTCGATGATCTTTAATGTGGTATATTTTGACTTGGATCTACGCTAAAGAGCATTTACTACTTTGCAGGTTTTCTAACCGTGTGAGGTCATTCCGGTATAGGAACATTTACAGCCCTTATATGACTGGTCATTGGAACGGTCACTTGACCGGTCAGCTGCTTCGTGTGCTCATTGCTCTTTAATGATCATTTTTCTCTGTATATTTGGGCTTTATGATCTAATCCTAAGAGTAGGTCTACAATGCTCACCCTTTCTGACTATGTGAGGTCGTTCCGGATTAGGAACATTTCTCAGTCATTTGGGGCACATTAGGTTGTTACTCGCTCGATCAATTTTCGGATTTTTAATTGATCTTCCGTGTGATCTGAGCCTGAGACGGCATCTTACTCATGTAACACACTGTGAAAAGTGTCGGCCTTCGCCAGTGTTTGGATTTGGACCTTTACATTGTCGTTCTTACTTTTCTAAGTGGTCCTATCTAGCCACTGTGACTTTATTCCGGAGTATCAACATTGTCAGCCTTTTGGAGAGACGTGTCGGCGCTTAACAATTTGCAGTCTCTACTCTGCATTTTCCCTGGTCCGGGAAACACTGGACTGGGGCTGCGCACAAATAATCCAGAGTGTCATTTCATTAGGCGCTATCAACGCAACTTAAATTTTGCGCTCGCCAACATCACCCACATAGACTTGTGTAGTAAAGATATAAGGCAATTTCTTCAATATAGGAACTTTTTTCGATCCAGAAGCACTTAAGCTTTCAGCTCTTCGGCTCAGTGCCATGGACATCGTAACCCTTAGGTTCGGTGCCACGAACACCGTAAATCTGGAGAACCTGCAGATTTTCTGCCAACGCGCGAATTGAACCACACTCATGGGGCTTACACCGTCGTCCAACGTGCTACGAACACGCTGGGGCAGCGGACAATATAAGAACTCTCAACCGAGGTACTTCTCGTTGCTCCCTCGTTCCAACGGCGCGTACGTGCAGAACACGCTGGGGCAGCGGGCCAATATAAGAACTCTCAACCGAGGTGCTCGTCTCTCGTTCCAAAAGTACACTGTTCGCTCTCTCGTGCAACCACCGAGATATTTTTCCAGAGACCCCTGATCTTAGTGTAAATTAGATCGAGTTCCTAGTCCTATCGGAGACAGACGATAAAACGTAGGTCCCGTGTTCAATTTGAGAACGTAAAAGAGCCCCTTGGCAGTTCCAAATAGAAAAGAGCAAACTGGAAAGCCGCGGCCTGGGCAAAATTCATTTGAAAATGTTGAAATATAAAATCTCTACAAAATATCTACATCGGGACCATCGCTGGTGCTACGGAGTTCATGTACTGCCACTGAGACCTTCCTGTAAGAAAGAGATCGCAGCACGTCTGGTAACTCACCGAACTGCAATGATGATAGTTCTATCAATCAATCAATCAATCAATCAGCCGATGCTGTGTAGTTCGTGCAATGTCGGTGCTATAACTCTCGTAAGAAGAAAAGATAAAAGAATATATTGTTATTCAAAGAAGTGCAATGGTAGGGGTTCTGTCAATCATTAGAATTCTTTAAAAAGATTTAAAAATATAAAGTCCTACAAAGTATTTTCACAATTTTCTAAATCACATCAAAGGACCCTCGCCGGTGCTACGGAGTTCGTGCACTATCGCTAAGACATTATTGTGTTAGAAATAAATTAGAGCGCACATGTTTACTCATCAAAGTGCAATGATGATGGTCATATCAATCAATCAACCTGTCAATCAATCAAGGAACGACGCTAGTTTATCTTACACTGATTTCTTTGTGGTCAACAGATCAAACCGTTTGCCTTGCTTTCTTAAAATCGGGAGTTCGAGACCGGACTACGACTTTCGGTTCACCAGTGCATTTTATTCATGCGGCCACCAGGATTGTTGATGGAGCTACGGAGTGTGTACTTTGTGCAATACTCTCACCAGGAGGTGTGCTAGTTCTGTGGAGAGGGACCGAGAAATATGAAGAGACCCGTTTCAATAAATGCAATCCTTCGCCATTAAATATTATTTTTAAATGTGTGAAATACAATTTCTCACTCGACGATTGATTGAAAATCTCTCTGTTGCTTAGTCTTTTCTCTCTCTCTTCTCTCTCTCTCTCTCTCTCTCTCTCTCTCTCTCTCTCTATGTCTTATTCTCTATCTTATTATCTCTTTCACTCTCTATTTCTCTATCTTTGCCTCTCTCTTACTCACTCTCACTCTGTCTTATTCTTTATTTCTTTCGCTCTTTTTCTCTCTTTATCTCTCTCTCTCACTCTCTCTCTCTTTATGTCTTATTCTCTATCTATCTCTCTCTCTCTCTCTTTCTGTCTTATTCTTCTATCTATTCTCTCTCTCTCTCTCTTCTCACTTCATTCTCTATCTCTTGATGTTCCTTTCATTCTCTCTTCTCTGTCAGTTTTCTCTTCTTTTTCTCTTCTTTCTCACTGTCTCATCCTCTGTTTTTCTCTCTCTCCACTTCTCCTCTTATATCTTTCTCTCTCCTACCTTTCTCATATATCTTTGGCTCTCCTTCTACTCTCTCTCTCTCTCTCTCTGTCACTCTCTCTATGTCTGTATCTGTTAATTGAAGGGCCCTGCACTGAATTGGGATCACTTAACTGACATGGTTTAATGAATGTCAATAAATCGGGTCAGAACCATTAACTAGATTGTACGTGTGTGTGTATGCTTGCGTGAGTGTGTGTGTGTGTCTGTACCTTCGTGAGTGAGTGTGTGGTGATTAGTTTGTTTGTCTGCGCGTGTGTGTGTGTTAAATGAACCTTCGTAAGGTGTGTTGTTGTGTTAGTTGTGTGTCTATGAGTGTGTGTGTATGTGGGAAATATACTTTCGTGAGTGAGTGTGTATGTGTTGATTAGTTTGTATGCAGGTGTGTGTGTGTGTTCCTACATGTGTCTGCTTGAGTGTGTTTATGTAAGAGTGTTTGCGTGAGTGTCTACGTGAGCGTGTTAGCGTGAGCGTTTCGGCGTTCGTGTTCCTATATATGTATCTATGCGTGAGTGTTTACTGAATATGAGACACTCTGTTTGTCAGTGTGTGTGTACATGTGTGTACGTGTTGTAGGTGGTGTTTAATGTGAAGGTGTATGTGTATGTCTTTATGTGAGATGTGTCTGTGAAGTGGTCAATGTGTTTGTTTGTCTGAGTGGATCTGTCATATGAGTCGTGATTATGTGAATGTTCTTATGTGTTTCGGAGTTGTATATGTGTATGTCGTTTAGTGTGATTCTGGAGTCGTATATGTGTATGTTTTAATGTGATTCTATATGTGAGAGTTGTATATGTGTATGTCATGTTCTTATGTGATTCTGGAGTTGTATATGTGTATGTCTTTATGTGATTTCCTGGAGTTGTATATGTGTATGTTTTATGTGATTCTATCTGTGAGTTGTATATGTGAATGTTTTATGTGTTTTCGGAGTTGTATATGTTATGTCTTTATGTGATTCTGGGGTGTATATGTTATGTTTATGTGATTCTATTATTTTTATGATCTCTGTATCGTGAGTTGTATATGTGAATGTCTTTATGTGTTTTGGAGTTAGTACTACTGGTCTTTTTTTGTGATTCGGAGTCGTATATGTGTATGTCTTTATGTGATTCTTGTATATGTTAGCTTGTATAATTGTATATGTGTCTTTATGTGATTGTAAGTCTACAGTGAAGTTTTTAGTTTATATGAGTGATATGTCTATGTCTTTATGATTGTCATGAGTGAAAGGTCAGTGTGTGCTATATGTAAAAGTGCCTGTGGCTTCACATATTTTAAAGGGGCTTTTTAAAGCGGAAATCTTGACTTCATTGCATCAGGTTTTACCCGTTATGGTTTGGTCACTCTCCACAGAAATGACACGCCACCTGCCGACAGTATTGTTATGGTTTGGTCCCTCTCCACAGAAATGACACGCCACCTGCCGACAGTATTGCACAAAGCACGAACTTTGTAGCTCCGGCAACAATCCTAGGGTCTCTGAAAAAATGCACTCGTGAACAGAATGGTGCTGTCCGGATTCAAACTCACGACCTTCTGATCACTAGACGAGGGTTTGACTACTTAACCACAAATACCTCTCTCACACGCAATCACGTATGCATGTGTCTGTATATAAATGTAAGCCCCGACCTACACGTGTATGGTGCCATACACAATTAAGAGCCTACCAACAGTGGTTTAAAGTTAGTCGTTCTTGTCAAACGACCAATATATCACAATATATGATAAATTGTATGCCAAGTGAACATGGGGTTAGAAAGGACTTTCCATGCTCTCCTGTCCTGTGCAACCTTCAGCGCAGAGCCCCACGTCAGAGATGCGGTGTCCAGTTCCTCTTCCATCATGCGCCTCCATGTTGTCCGTGGTCTGCCTTTCTTTCTCTTTCCTCTGGTGTCCAAGTGAGGGCTATCCTTGCAGGCATTTCTTGTCTCATTCTCATAACATGTCCGAGCCATTTCCATCTTCTCTTTTGAGTATGTCATTCATTGCCTCTTGTCTTGTGTCTTGAGTAGTTGGTTATTGGATATTTTTACTGGCCAAAAGATTCCCAAGATTCTGCGAAGACAAGAATATATCACAATAATAATGATAAAATTGATCGCGAAGAACGAACCCGAAGAAGAAGTATATACATGTATGTGAATGCTCAAATTATCAAGCCAGCAACAAACATTTCAAGAAAATGTCATCATGAAAAAAGATGAACAGTTGTTGAGAGAAAAATCAATCATGAATAAATGCCAAGAATATGAAACAATAATAATGATCACTTAATTGAAGGTAATCTGGGATCAAAGTTATCCATACAGATCAACATCATCCCAGCACGTGGAAACAACACTGGTTTGTGAGTACATGATTAATGAAGCAGTCAAACGTTTGTATTTGTGCGAGAAGTCAACACAACTACTGTGACTTACGATCTACAAATTATATACTTTTTATCTCTACATCAGGAATCTATTTTTCTATGTTGATATGTCTTTTTCCTTCTTCTGTTTCTCAACCTATCTGTAAGCGTTCAGACGAATCATTGTTGTTTTGGTTAGGAAGTTTGTTGCTTTAATGGTAAACCAGATTGATTTGTAAATGACACGGCAGAAGAAAGTCAATAAAATTGATTCGATTCCTAAATTACATAAACATTAGAAAATCCAGTTTGAACCATTGCAATCTCTTTCCATCACTAAATGATGATTATTTAAATAGTACAGTCATTGCAAATTAATGAGACTGGTGTAAGAAATGAACCAATTTATTCTATGGATTACAAGAAGTCTGACTGTGTGTAGCAATATACAACCACTTAGTTTAGTAGTTCCCACACCATGTTAGTTTCAGTAAAATCTCACTTTATGTAAGGTCAGTAGTTCTCATACTATAATAGTTTTCACACTATTTTAGTTCAGTAAAATCTCATTCTATGTTAGTTCATTAGTTCTCACAGAATGTTAGTTTTAATAGTTCCCACATAAAGCGGCTTGAATTATGTCGGAGAGCAGCGGCAGGGATTTTAACCAGAACTACTAAATTAACATACTGTGAGAACTAATAAACTAACATTCAGTTATATTGTAATGAATTTACATGCGCTGCACTCCGACACAATCCAAGCCACTGCACTCCGACATAATCCAAGCTGCCGTACTCCAACATAACCCAAGTTGCTGCATTCTAACATAATTCAAGCCACTGCACTCCAACATAATCCAAGCCGCTGCACTCCAATATAATCCACGCCCCTGCACTCCAACTCATAATCCAAGCCGCTGCACTCATAATCGCCGCCACTCCAATATACCCAAGCCGCTACATCCAATATACTCCAAACGCTCACTCCAACTAATCCAAGCCGCTACACTCCAATATACTCCAAGCCGCTACACTCCAACATAATCCAAGCCGATGTACTCCAACATAATCCAAGCCGCTACGCTCCAATATACTCCAAGCCACTGCACTCCAATATACTCCAAGCCGATGTACTCGGGTCGACTGCATGCGATCAATATCTTCCAGTAGATAGCCAAGAGTATGCATCATGATTGTTCGCATAGCTCGCTACTTATCCATATTTTGTATCCGTTCTAGAGTGGATTTCTATCGACTGTAAGTTGTTTGACAAATTTCGTCAATTTTAACCCATTGTAGACATCTTGCCGCATAGTGTGACGTTTTAGGTAATACAAGTGCAGAGCGTGTAAAAACGTGATTTTTAGGCGTGTCACCTAAGGTTTAAGATTAAAACCACTTGCTATAGCTTATACCACTCGGTGCAAATGTTGAGTTTTGATTGTATTCTCGAAAGGTAACAATCTGACCTTGCTGGAGTTTGAACCCACGTAATCATTACTGAGAGATCGGTATCTAACCACTTGGTCACCTGGCTCACATCTCATTATTTGTAATATATATATATCGTGTTGTGTCATCGTTGACACATAATGCGTTCACAAGTGGCGTCATTCCTGCAGGTTTGCTTTCGTTTTACCCTGCCAGCTCACGCATATTCATTTACTTCCCCTGCCAGCTCACGCATATTCATTTACTTCCCCTGCCAGCTCACGCATATTCATTTACTTCCCCTGCCAGCTCACGCATATTCATTTACTTCCCCTGCCAGCTCACGCATATTCATTTACTTCCCTGCCAGCTCACGCATATTCATTTACTTCCCTGCCAGCTCACGTATTCATTATTTCATATTCATTTACCCCTGCCAGCTCACGCATATTCATTTACTTCTTTGGGGGGATACCTGTGACGAAGCGATTAAGTGTTTGTCTTTCGTTCTGAAGGTCTTGAGTTCGAATCCAAACCACGTCGTTCTGTTGGTAAGTGTCATTTTATCTCGGAGAGATATAAGGACTAGGGAGAGTGACAGATCTATACAGGGAAACCAGGTGCAGTGACGTCAGTCATCCACCATTATATCTTTAATATTTAATTTATCTTTCCACTGTCCTTCTACGGGTTTCTATTGATGTGTCCCCATTCCTCCAGTCTGTTGTCCATATATGCCTTTACCTAAGATCACGGTTGATGTCTGCACACATGTCCAAGACATTTCCATCTTTTTCTTCTTTTCACATTTGCCAGTGATGTACAATTAGTTTTCTTCCGCAGTTTCTTTAAAAATCTCTGGCCAATATATTTTCAATATTATTCTTAGACATGTATAGTGAAGGTTCTTTAATTTATGTTCGTAAATATATAATGTGCGATATTCTGTGTCCGCTACAGAGTCTGTGTTTCAGTGTGACATGCACAATGTGCAGTCTGAGCAGACTTTATTCTGTGCATGTGAGGGTTGAACCTGCAGTGACATGTCCTTAGACGAAAGATTGTTGTGTGATGTTTTCTGTTTAGTGTGCTGATGGGATCATGTGGTAGATCTTGTGTGATAAACCTGATCAAAAGAACAGGAACAAGAATCAGGCAATCTTTTTTCATATAATGTGAAGAGAAGGTTTAGAACATTTGGTGACAACCGGTAAAATACAGGAAAGGAGAAATCGGGGAAGGGAGAGGGAGATGATGTTGGATGGTCTGATAGGGTGGTTCGACAAGAGGTTGACGTCAGAACTGATTAACTACACCAGGGAGAAGGAGTTGCGGACAGATGATCCTCTACGCGGCAGGCATGGCACTTGATTGATTGATATAATTGATATGCAATGATTGCAATAATTTTCAGCACTAACTACTTTATAGCAAAATATTGTGAATGTTTATTGGTGTATTATCTTTTCTTTCTTTCCGTCTTTCTCGAATCCTGTTTGCCACACAGCGTCAGGCCAGGAAGTGATTTCTAAAACGGGCCCTAGTATGCGCTTTGTAAATAGTCTCTTTCATCGCCTCTGTTATCTCTGAGGTCCATCTTTTGCGTGACCAGCCTTTTGCTTTGTACCCATTGTATCGGAGCAGCATTGCTCTTTGGGGTGCACTGTCTGATGGTAATCTGCGTACGTGGCCGAACCTTTTAATTTTCTTTGTTGCATCTGTGTTGAATTTCATTAGTTATTCTTCCGTTTGCTGAAAAATGCTCCCCAGGTATGTGAAGTCTTTGACTTGTTTATGTGTATTATATGAGTTTGGATTTCAAAACAAATTCATTTGAAAAAATTCATATCCTTTATATTTTTAAACTTGCTATACTTTGCTTTTTGCTGCTGCCACATGGCAATAATTTGAAATAAAAATGAACCTCATGTCAATCAAATAGATGTGTTCATAAGTAAAACAGCAAGTTACAGTGATAGATAGTTAATTGTTCTGTGATTCTAAGAAATGACACACATGGAAAAGCATTAAACGTTACGAACAATAACAAGAACTCTTTAATAAATAAGCATGTAACAAGGATTTACCATTTTCATAAAGAAAACATGTCAAGAAGAGAACATTGCTGCATCGTTAAATAAAAATATACCAGAAAGTTCACAAGTAAAAGCATATAAATTGTGGATTCTCTGTAAGGAGTTATTTCTTATTTGTTTCGTTTGTTAACCTGCACGCCCTGGTATAACTTAAAGACAAGACTTGTTATCGGATTAAACAATCAGGTCTTGACTGAAAGACGCACTAATCATCTAAATCATAAATAAAGGAACTAACACACAAGTTAACGACAAGTGATAACATTTTTATCATTTGTTATTTGTTTGCGCGTCTGTTATTTGTTATTAGATTGCCCTTAGTTTACTCCGGAGAAAGTCGACATTCTTTCTGATACACTTGATAGCTACTAGTCAGTGAAAGTGACTTAAGACAATGCTGTTACTTGTTTTAAAAATCCTTGTTCATAAAACTAGGAGCTGGTAAAAGTTATAAGTTTTGGTCTCTATTGCGTACACACTTAGAAAATATGGTACAGTTTTTGATATCCACATAAGACGATGAGAGATCTGTCTTGTACTAAAATTCCATGCGTACTCCACTCTTTGTGGGAAGTTCAAGATGAAACTCAGCCAATCCTTCAGACAAATCAGCAAATGGTTTAAATCCAAATGACGATGTTTGAATCAAGGTCTGTAGGCTAATCACAGATTACCACACATCTTGAAAAAACTTTGCTTGTTTGGGAAAGGCAGCTGTCTTGTTTTGTTCACATTCTGGTTCTAATACAAAATATTTGATATAAATGCTGAAATTGTTTCTCTTGTTAACAAAGAAATGATGTTTTGGTTTTCTATTGCAATTTCTTATTCAATGAATTCACATGTTTAAAGATCTCATCCTTCTAAGCATGTAATGTCCAAATGATATCCTTATATTGTCACGTCTAACAGCATGACGTGAATCTCAACAAAGATTATTCAATTGGTTAGAAACGCCGTGTTTATCTTACATAATTTGAGTTCTGACGAATTCATTTCTCTTCTGTTGACAGCAAATAAGTTAAACTTGGTGCCAGAATTTGCCCAATTATCTTTCAGAGATATTCACTAACCGAATACATTTTCTTAGAGCAAGGAATGATGAAGTATTTTGAACATACGTCACCGTCATCTTGAACGTAATTGAATATAATACTTATGGCATTAGAAAATGTAATCTTGAAAAATAAATGATGAAATACTTCGATCATAGTTAGTGTATTATAGTTTGTCATATGCGGAAACCTACAAATCTGATGTGGTCAGAGCGGATCAGATCCGA
Source organism: Arion vulgaris (assembly GCA_020796225.1). Classification (NCBI taxonomy): domain Eukaryota; kingdom Metazoa; phylum Mollusca; class Gastropoda; order Stylommatophora; family Arionidae; genus Arion; species Arion vulgaris. Next base: position 26,739,798 of record CM036763.1, on the reverse strand, counting down.
TCTGGAGAAAATCGAGGGAGGCTGCAGTGATACGTAATAAATGGGCATTTCAGGACAAAGACACATGTATGGTATCATATAAACAATCAAAAGTGACTAATAAAATAATAAAAACCTTAGTAGGAGGCCACACACCCTGGGCAACTCGCTTAATCTCCATTAGGAAACTGAGACTGATATTTCTTATCTCTCTTGGCAAAGTTCGTTTCATGGTCTCCTTAGGTCGTCCTCTCTTTCTTAAACCCTTTGCATCCTACTTCAATGCCTGATTTCTTCTTCTTCTTCTTCGATCGTTCTAGGCCTGTTTTAATCATTCTCATTGTGATATATAAACAGCCACACATCAGAACGTGATGTACGTGCACCAGCCTTCAGCACCTATTGGAGCCCAGTTGCTTATCCTTCGGTGGGGTGTTCGTTTTCAGCCAGCTTTTGATTTACTAGGGTGAGCTTTCCCTAGGATTCGATCAGCTTTGCCGTATTTTTGGGCTTTGTGATCTACGCCCGGACAGTGAGTTACGCTGTTTATGCCCGTTCTGACTGAGAAATATTTCTCGGGGCTTGTAAGCTTATCCTCGGACGGCGTCTTACTCGTATAAGACACCGTGTAAAGTATCGGCCTTCGCCAATGTTCAGACCCGAACTTCCTGTTTGATCCGTACATTGTCGGCCTTGCTTTACCGTACATTTTTGAGTTTGATCCGGGAAGGAACATTCTCAGCCTCTTCTAGACGCGTATTGGTACGTGGCAATTTGCAACTAACCTCGAAAGCACTGGCATGGGGCCGAGTACAAACAATGTAGAGGGTCGTTTCAGTCGGCACTATCAGCGTAACTGAGGATTTTGCGCTCGCCGCCATCACCCGCCCCAGTTATTCCGGGATGTTAGTTACGACTGCAATCGAACCTTGCCCGGTTGCCCCAAGGCTGGCAGTTCCGTTAGGCATCACCAACCTCAGTTCTTCCGGGGATGTTAATTTTAATCGCACAGTACCTTGCACGGTTTTCCCAGGGCGGGTAGTTTCGTTATGCACTAAACGCAACTTGTTCTTTTGCGCTCGGCAAACCTTGCCCAGTACATGTATCTGCACCCGGCTACCGATGCGGGGTCAGCTGCAATCTTCTCTCGCACCAACACGAGGGTAGACTTTTATTCGTTACGGTCCTGTCTTATTTATTCTTGCCGACGGGCTGGCAATGTTTGCCCCTCCTCAGGGCTTCGAGCTTCTCCCTACGTGGGCATGCGTTTGGTCACTGGATGCACCTCTCATCCATGTCTGAGACGTTTCGTTGCTGTTTCTTTGCGTTCAGGGACTTGGGCAATATCTTGTTGGACATCGGTCAGTAGATTTGTGCATTTTGTTTGTATGTATCTTTATCATATTTCCGTACTTGCACTGCTACCACTACCAGTAGTTTTCTCTCCCCGATCCCTGCCCTCTTAGCCAGACCGGAACCATAGTCTGTTTCCAGGGTCACCGCGTGGAGGTTGGGGGCAGGGTCTTGGTTAGCGCGCCCCATCGCTAACCCTGGCTCATGTTACCACCATTACCTCATGAGCCTTTGACCCCCAATGCCTGATTTGATATTCTTTGAATATTTCTTCTCAAGGTGTGTCCAACATATCTCAATCTTCTCCTTCTTATAACAGTTGTTACTAAATGCTACTTTGATACAGTGGATAAAAGGTAAAAGGTCACCCACGGAAAAGGTAGTCTACAGACATAACAGAGGCAGTTTAAAGACAACCTGTAGGAAGCGAAGAGCACACAAGAGCCAGTTTTAGAAATCCTTACGCTGTGATGAAACAGAGGATTCGAAAATAAAGAAGAAGAAGAGCATGTAATGAAAACTGTGATTGCACTGTCATTAGTGCTCTTGCTTTCTAGACGAATGGTCTTAGTTTGAAATTCCTGGTCGGAATTTAATTTTTCCCTGCCGCACACGACTCTATCTCCGTCAAATATCATTAAAAAACTGAGAGGGTTAGGGTGGCCGTCGGGTACTGACCACATCCATCAACTTGCACCATTAGTCAAAGAAAAAATATGAACCTTACGCCGTATTCCTTAATATATGACAATCTATGAAAGTGGATTCGTTACGTTCATCTTCTGTCGATTCAATGACAAATTATGCCGGAAATTACCGCATAGATTGATATTGAAATCCAACTCACAGTTACTGATCTACCTCTATTTCTTGAAGGAATTCAATAAACTCAGGATGTGAAGAAGAAGGTATAAAAACGTTCAAAGCTAAAGCAGTAACACTCTAGAGTATAACCATCTTTCTTACCTTATGGCTTGCAGCCTTATTTGTTACGAAGGCCGTGCTTCTGTTGCTGTCATGTGTTTAGTTTGTTTTTGTTTTTTCTGATCCAGAAGAACTTGAGCTTCTCAGCTCTTCGGCTCGGTGCCATGGACATCGTAACTCTTCGGTTCGGTGCCACGAACACCGTAAATCTGGCATGTCTTTAGTTCGGTGCCACGAACACCGTAAATCTGGCATGTTTTTAGTTAAAGAATCACCCTTGTGTTGCCAGGCCCACGGTTGAAGCAAAGAATAGTAACACTGCAACCTAGAAGGCATGTCGTAAGAGGCGACTGATGTAGTGGCCTAGAGAAGTTACCCAAGTAAATGCAAAACATCACTGAAATCAGATGAGCTGACTTACCTGTAGGCGTATAACTGGCACACCGTACAATCACTCTTAGACTCAGATCACATACAAATTACAAAGAGTGGTTTAACAAGTGGTTGATATGAAGCGTTCAAAGAAGAAGAAGAGGATCCTCTTTAGAAAGAAAAAAAAGAAAGACTCGCATGTAAATAGGCAGGTATAGAAAATAAAATGAGATGGAGACAAAATAAAATTGTTAATTGGTAGAATTCAGTTCAGTGAATAAACATAGTGAGCGTCTGTAGCTTACTTTGTAGTGAGCTCGGTCACAACCCAAGCGTACCTGGTTCAAACTCCGTGGTGTGAAAATGTGGAAGCAAATTTGTTTCCTTGGATTTTAACGAACGATAAAAAAATAGACCTCCCCGTTCATAAAGCAATAGCAAACTACTGAACTTATAAGTAGTGCCTAGAAAATCGACGACTCATTTGCTGTTGTTGACGGCTAAGCCCTGTAAAGGATATGCAACTATTTTCATTTCAAATGAACATAAACCGTACAAGTCCTGAATTAAAAGCAAGATGATACAGTTATTGAAGAGGGTCGTGCTGGTAGCATAATTCTTGAGAACAACAAAACACTAAACATAAATAGACACAACTAAGGACAGGCAAGCCAGACAAATAGACACAACTAAGGACAGGCAAGCCACACAAATAGACACAACTAAGGACAGGCAAGCCACACAAATAGACACAACTAAGGACAGGCAAGCCACACAAATGTCATTTAAACGGAAACTCGATACTCATCGAAAATTCCACTGTACAACTGAAAAGAAACCCTACATTAGTCTACAGACTTCTGAGTAGATACTTGTAAGTAGTCCTTAGGGAAAAAGTGTTATTTTATTTACAACACTGGTAAGGTTTGCTGATTATATGCATTAAAGCGAGAGCTGGGGGAGACTTGTAACAGGAGAGACAGAGAAGAGAGATAGAGAGAGTAAGAGCATATTTATTCACACTTGATCTATGGCTTCGACAGTAGCTAAAATGGAAATTTAATTTGATCCCAAATGAAATCAGGCCTTAGAAATTTGCATTTCGTTCTGCAGCTCGGTGGAGAAAATCATAAGAGTTGATTACCGGGTGAGAGCGGGTAGGTTTCATTTATTACTTTGTTGTTCGCTGAAGCCCCTGGGAACTGTCAGCACTCTAATAACGCCACGAATAAAAGTTGTGATGGAATCGCCAGCTAGGAATAAAGCCCAGCCCAGTCCGACCTCTGATCGGAAGTTACGCAAGGGAGAGATCAGGACTCCTTAAAGATCATTCCATTACCCAGGCGCTCATTTAGCTCACGTTCAGACCCGTGGAACACATTCGGAACCCGTGCGATAGCAATTTGGACCGCCCTGTGTGATGTGGTTTTCGTAAGCTCTCTATTCAATTTAGCAGTTTCTCTTTACTTTCCTGACTTTCTTCTATTATTTATCGCCACTGACTTTCCTCACGTCCCTTGAATTAATCAGTGTTTGTTAACAGTTTGTACTGGTCAACAACGTATGTGCTTAACCAGAGCCAACTATAAACTTGTTAGAGTTGACTGAGGCTAAACAGACAAGATTAGTAACATTGTGTCCAAGTGTAAATCAACTAACTACTAGAGCCGACATGTTATAACAATAGCCCATAATCAAATGTTATGCCTGACGGCGTAGGCGATCATGTAATTCTACAACTTTCTCTTACTGGTTCAGTTAATCAGTTCTGACACCGATCTCATGTCCAATCATTATAACAGATAATCGACCGTCTTCTCTGCCTTTCTTGATTCTCTTTTTCCTGTATTTTACCCGCTGTCACTAATTGTTCCAAATCTCCTTTTCGCATTACAGATCTGAATAACATTAATTGTCTAATTTTATCTGGTTCTGCTGTGTGCATCTTTTACAACTTCCTTCTTGTTTTTGTTGTTGTTTTTTCGATTTCTATAGGTTTATTATCATTGCTCTGCAAACCCACATACATGTGGCTTCTAGCAATTTTATTGGTTGTTTGTTCATTGTCCATGATTCATCGCCATACGTAAGCATTAGTTTAAAATAAAACTGGAGTATTATTTCCCGCAGTGTCTAGTAACAATAACGAATTGAATAACAACAAATGACTGGCTACGTTTGCTAACAGCGAGAATCTAATTCTTGCATTATATTCACTTCTTTGAAAATGTGTTCTCTATATATCTCCTTCTTAATTATTCTTTTCTCTAATTGTGTTTTACCTTACGTCTTTTTTTTCTTTCCACCATTGACTTCTTTATAGAAGTGTTGGGGGTGAAACGTAGTGATCTTGTGTATGCTTGTTCTTCTCTTCCACCATTGACTTCTTTATAGAAGTGTTGGGGTGAAACGTAGTGATCTTGTGTGTGCTTGTTCTTCTCTTCACCATTGACTTCTTTATAGAAGTGTTGGGGGTGAAACGTAGTGATCTTGTGTGTGCTTATTTTAAGGCACTTTGTAAGTTGATATTCATGTTCGTAAGGCTGTTCTTGATGTCGTTGCTCTATCTTTTGCGTGGTCTTCCTCTTGCTTTGTATTCATTATACTTTTTCTGTGTGACTTTCTGTGGTAGGCGATACCAGGGCATACTTGTCAGGTGTCCAAACCATTTAATCTGTTGTTCTTTTATGAATTGCATGACTGGTTTCACATCCAGTCTTCTTCTGATTTCTTCATTTCTAATTTTGTCTCTTATTGTCACACTTGCAGCTCTTCTAAGACACCGCATCTCTGTCGTTATGATTTTCCGCTCATTAGCTGCTGTTATTGGCCATTGCCTTACGTAGTCAGGATAAAAAGAGATTTATAGAACGGGACCTGGAACAGTATGATAACCAATCACTGGACAAATGTCTTTCTTGTCGAAACGTCGGTGTTGTTGTTTTAACACTTTTTAAATCTATCCAAATAGATCATTGAACGGATTAGAGCAATGAATTAGCTTTCACCTATCTACTCAGAAATAAGAAGGGATGTGGGTTTGATCTCACAATCCACGTTCCACACCGGAGGAAAGGAATTGGTCCACCTACCTTCTGCACACATTAATCTAGAAATTTGAAATTCATACCTTAAGGTCTGGAAAGGCTACAGAAGTTATTTTTATAAGCAGCTTTGCATACTCTTTGATAGTAGATTTTATTTATTAATAACCAGTTGTTTTGCTTGTTGTTTAGAAGAAAACAAAAGTCTTTCATTTCCACTTTGTTAGAAATAATTCAACCAACCACCAAGAGCAGTATACAATAAAAAGAGATCAGGCACTAGAGTCAAGGGAGGACCAAGAAAAAGATGGATAGACAATATCAAGACTACACTAAATAAACACGAATTTAACACAAGGACGACTCATCTGGCCCTGGAACGAAAACTAAAAGTCCCACCACTACGCTTAACGGCAAGAATGGACAACCAATTCCATCCTCCGCCTGGAGAAAAACAATAGACAATAATAATAATTTCTCTCGTACCGTTATACGTTACATAGGGCCTGCATGCAATTTCTCCATACCGCACTATCCTAAGCAACTCGCTGAATCTCCTCCATGGAAATGAGACTGATATTTCTTGCCTACAATAGACAATCGAAATGATTTATTACTTAGAGAAATTTCCTGCTATATAAATAGTTTCTCCATATCGTTACTTTCTTATGAATGGTAGGTAATACAAAGCTTAAGTTTCATCTGAACGCATCATTATATCTGCTCTAGTTGAGTTTGTGGTGACGTCAAGGATCAGGTCTTGTATTAATATGTGCACAGTTTCAATGTCTTGCCTGACAGACATAAGATGTCAACAAAGCCTGTGGCATATCTGAGCTGATTAGCACTGAATTGATTGACAACTGGCCTGAACGAACTGGGAGTAATGGGAGATGATCGTGTTATCTTTGTTGTGTAGTTACTGCCCCTTACTAATGTCATTGGTATGTATATCTGTATTAGTTACTGCCCCTTACTAATGTCATTGGTATGTATATCTGTATTAGTTACTGCCCCTTACTAATGTCATTGGTATGTATATCTGTATTAGTTACTGCCCCTTACTAATGTCATTGGTATGTATATCTGTATTAGTTACTGCCCCTTACTAATGTCATTGGTATGTATATCTGTATTAGCTACTGCCCCTTACTAATATCATATATATATAAATATATATATATATATCTTTATACTACTTATATCTGGTGTTAACCCCCCTTCCCCACTGAAAGCCAGTGGAATTTGATTTCGCTAGTAACGGTTGTCAGGTTGACTCAGCCAGAAAAACATTGATAACTGATTGATTGTATCATCATCATTGCACTTGGGTGAGTAACCATGTGTGCTCCGATATCTTTCTTACACATGAAGATATCAGCTGTAGATCGGTAAAAATATTTTTGTAGGAATTTTACTTTTAAACTGTTCTAATGAATTTTGCCAGGGCAGCGATTGTCCAGCCTGCTCTTCTCAATTTTGAACTGCCAATGGTTCTTTTACGTTCTCAAATTGAACACGGGACCTACGTTTTATCGTTCGTCTCCGATAGGACTATGAACTTGATCTCAGCTACACTGAGATAAGGGTTCTCTGGAAAATATCCAGATGGCTCCACGAGGGAGCGAACCAGTTACCTTTGGCACGAGAGCCGAACACTTAACCTCTACGCCACACAGAAACCCCTAAATAATAGTGCATCGACCGGGCACAAATGCACCCGGCGTGATTGTGACTACACTTCCAATTGTGTGCCGATGGTCAATGACAAATACGTGCCTAACACCGTATTGTCCAATAAACTGCTGTACTTGTCTGATTGTAAAAGCTTCTTATGTACATTTAACGTAGTATGTTTCCTGCCTATATTCATTGCTTCAGTAAACTGGAGATGAAAGATATCAAAGGTTCATGAGTTTCATTGCACACAAAAACACATACCTACCAATTATCGCTGAGCAGGTGGAAGAAAAACAGCAAGAAGTTTATTGCATAAATTGTTCATGTTAAAGTTCAAAATTGAAATAGTAGGTTGCGTGTCTTTGTATGAAAGAAATTTGAGTTTTTTTTCTATTTCTTTCTTTGTCTTTCTCTGCTTTTTGCCATTATATGCGTAGCAGGTTTAACTGATGATCGATTTCCGAGATAATGCACTTTCGGTCACTTGATATGTTGTGGTTTTGTGGAGTTTTAAGATTTCTGTAACTCTATCAATCCATCATTTTCTTGGTCTGCCCTTTCCTCTTGATGATTCTAATTTCAGGTTGTACGCTCTTGCAGCAGATGTATTCGGGTTCATTCTCACCAAGTAGCCAAACCATTTGAGTCTCTGTTTTTCAATGAATTTAATATCAGGTATTGTTCCGACTGTTCTTCTAATTTCCTCATTTCTTGTATGGTCTCTTCTTATTTTATTTACTGCTTTCCTCAAGCAATATCTTTTCGCATGTGGTAATTTTCCTTTCTTGTTCTTTTGTCAGTGCCATGTTTGGCTCTGGTAGCACAGTGTTGGTATAAAGATTGAATTTACAATATGTCTTTTAGTCCAGAGCCGTGACGTGTTATGATACAAAGAGACGGCCGCATCAGGCGAGATCAAAAGGGGAGCGGCATAAGCAACAAAATTAAAATCACAATGGAAGGTTATTTTAAAGAAAAAACATTTAAGTGGCGGCATTTCGAAGACTTGCATCATACTGAGAAAATATACCGCACGGTTCTGTTATAGTCTCCACTGGAATTACTTGGTGTTTCAAGATTGTGGTAAGTTGGTATGTAATGTTGTTAGCTTGCTGGATTCTAGTTTCGATCTCTCTGTCCAGTATACCATCAGATGTGAAGATACTTGCGAGGTATTTGAATGTAAATAAATAGTAAATTAATTAATATAAAATGTGTAACTATGGAAAAACCGTAAGATCGAACCGTATCAAAACAAAAGTGCATGCTAAAATTGAGTGTGATGTACCAAACTGTCAGATATATCATCTTGTTGTAAATGTAGAACAATGTACCTGTTCAAATGCCTGCCAAGCAGGTCATAATCAACACAAATCAAAGTAGATTAATCATTAGATGTTATGAAGAAGAAACAGATGTATAAAATTGAGCCAACTTAAAATGAAATTAGTGACTGAAGCGTCCGTTTATTGGTTAAACGCGCCATTGATACAAGCCCATAGGTGCTCAGTCTCCCAATAATAAATGCCTGTGGTTCTTGCTCGCTGCTTAAACACCTTTCATCTACCTCGATTTCTCATTAACGAAACTCAAACGCTTAAATCGGTCGATCACTCTTTGAGTGTCTTCCAGCATCACAAGATAACAAGACTCTCCTTTTCATCTCAACTTCCAACAATCGACGCTTTGGCAAGCCTTCGATCTCATTGCCGCAACTTCCAAATCGACGCTGTTGATGCTGTCCATCTCCTTGCGCACTTCCCAACAATCACGCTGTTGATGCAGCCTGTCCGATCTCATTGCCGCAACTTCCCAACAATCGACGCTGTGTGCAGCCTGTCCGATCTCATTCCCACTTCCCAACAATCGCGCTGTTGATGCAAGCCTGATCTCTCATTGCGCAACTTCCCAACAATCGCCTGTTGATGCAGCTGTCGATCTCATTGCCGCAACTTCCAACAATCGACGTTGATGCAAGCTGTCGATCTCTCATTGCCAACTTCAACAATCGAGCTGTTGATGCAAGCCTGTCGATCTCTCTTGCCGCAACTTCCAACAATCGACGCTGTTGATAAGTTCCGATCTCTCATTGCCGCAACTTCCCAACAATCGACGCTGTTGATGCAAGCCTGTCGATCTCATGCCGCAACTTCCAACAATCGACGCTGTTGATGCAAGCCTGTCCGATTCTCATTGCCGCAACTTCCAACAATCGACGCTGTTGATCAACCTGTCCGTCTCTCGACCGCCTTCCCAACAACACGCTGTTGATGCAAGCCTGTCGATCTTCATTCCGCAACTTCCAACAATCGACGCTGTTGATCACCTGTCCGATCTCATTGCCGCAACTTCCCAACAATGACGCTGTTGATGCAAGCTTCCGATCTCTCATTGCCAACTTCCCAACAATGACGCTGTTGATGCAAGCCTGTCCGATCTTCATTGCCGCTTCAACAATCGCTGTTGATGCAAGCCTGTCGATCTCTCATTGCCGCCTTCCAACAATCGACGCTGTTGATGCAAGCCGTCCGATTCTCATCCGCAACTTCCCACAATCGACGCTGTTGATAGCCTTCCGATCTCTTGCCAACCCCAACAATCGACGCTGTTGATGAAGCCTGTCCGATCCTCTTCGCAACTTCCCAACAATCGACGCTGTTGTCAAGCCGTCCGATCTCTCATTGCCAACTTCAACAATCGACGCTTTGATGCAAGCCTGTCCGATCTCTTTGCCGCAACTTCCAACAATCGACGCTGTTGATGCAAGCCTGTCCGATCTCTCTCGCAACTTCCCAACAATCGCGCTGTTGATCAAGCCTGTCCGATCTCTCATTGCCGCAACTTCCCAACAATCGACGCTGTTGATGCAAGCTGTCCGACTCTCATTGCCGCTTCCCACAATCGACGCTGTTGATGCAAGCCTGTCGATCTCTCATTGCCGCAACTTCCCAACAATCGAAGCTTCGACCATTACTTCCCAATGAGTTAGCACGTCCTTCAGCCAAGAGTGATAGCCGTTCTCTATTCCAACTTCAATGTCGGTTTATGAACTTCCGATCTTCATCACTCAATACGCTGTTGTGACGTATTCTCATTAATTCACTAAGCTGACTACATTGTTCCAATCAGCTGGATGAAGCTGTTCCATGCCGCAACTCCCAACAACGAGTGATTTCTTCATTGAGGCGTTATGCAATCAAGCGTTAATGATTAGCAACCATCTTGTAGCTTCTATGCGCACAAGCGCCTTCCTGACAAATCATTATGCACCTGTCCCAACTCTATTGCCTTCACACATCAACCTGTCACTTTTGCCCTCCAATCACGGTAAATCTTATCAACTTCCAACAATCGACGCTGTTGTCAGCCTGTCGATCTCATTGCCGAACTTCCCAACAATCGCCTGTTGATGCAAGCCTGTCGACTTCATTGAACTTCAACAATCGACGCTTTGAGAAGCTGTCGACTCATGCCGCAACCCAACAATCGAGTTTGATGAAGCCTTCCGATTCTCATTGCCACTTCAACAATCGACGCTGTTGATGCAAGCCTGCCTCTCTCATTGCGCATTCAACAATCGAGTGTTGGAAGCCTGTCCGATCTCTCATTGCCGACTCCCAACAATGAGTGTTGGATGACGTCATTGCAATTCCAAAATCGACGCTGTTGATCAACCTGTCCGATCTCCATTGCGCACTCCCAAAATGAGTGTTGATGCGACCCTTCGATTCCATCGAACTTTCAAACGCTATGCATTCCCACATGAGGTTAACAACCGGTGATCATTGCCGATCCAACAAATGACGCTGTTGGCAGCCTGTCCGATCTCTATTGCCGAATTCCCAACAACCGACACGTGTTTTGCGCACTTCACTCACGCAACCTCATCCCATTGATCAAGCCTGTACCGTTCTCTCGCAACTTCCACAATCGACCTGTGACCTGTCCTTGAACTTCCAATCCGCGACTTTCGACTTTGCAACTCCACATCGCGTTGATTAGATTCATTCCCAACTTCCAACAATCGACGCTGTTATGCAAGCCTGTCCGATTCATTGCCAATTCCAAAATCGACGCTGTTGATGCAAGCTCGATTCATTGCCGCAACTTCCAACACGCGCTGTGATCATTGCGACTTCAAATGCGCTATCACTCGACCTATCCGAATTCCATGCGCTTATCAACGTCGACCTATTGACGCCTGTCACTCTCCTTGCCACTTCAAAATGACGCTGTTGATGCAAGCCTGTGATCTCCTTCGCACTTCCAACAATCGACGCTGTTGATCAGGTCCGATCTCCATTGCGAACTTCGACTGAGCTGTGATTCTAGCGATCCCAAATCCGCTTTTCAACCTTCGACTATTGGATCAACTGCGTTTATGCGCCTTCCATCCCTTGCGCAACTTCCACATGCGCTTTCAACTTCGACCTTGCGCAACTTCCAACGTGTCGATCTCATTCCCAACTCCCAAATCGCGGATGCGTCGATCTTGCCGCAATTCCAACATCGACTGTTGATCGCCTCTTATTGCCACTTCCCAACAATCGACGGTGTGCCCTCTCATTGCACTTCCAACAATCGCCGTTGATGCAGCCTTCCAATCATGCCGACTTCCCAACACTGCCTTCTGCAACCTCCAAAATTGCGCACTTACAACGCGTTGATGCCAACCGCCGATCTCTTGCCGCACTTCCAAAATCCGCTTATGCAACTCCCGATCTTCCAATTCCACTTCCTACAACCGATTCGAGCGCCATCCACTCTCTTGCCGCAACTTCCCACAATGACGCTGTTGATCAACCTCCATCTCCTTTGCAACTCCCCATCCGCTTTGTGCAAGCCTCGCGATCTCTCACCTCATTCCCAAAATCGACGCTGTTATCAAGCCTGTGATCTCATTCCGCAACTTCCCAAAATCGACGCTTACAAAGCCTGTCGATCTCTCCGACAATCCAACTCTAACGACGCTGTTGATGCAAGCCTGTCCGATCTTCCAACTCTTCCAATCGTTGATGCACCTGTCGATCTCCTTGCCGCACTTCCCAACAATCGACGCTGTTGATGCAAGCCTGTCCGATCTCTCATTGCCGCAATTCCCAAAATCGACGCTGTTGATGCAAGCCTGTCCGTCTCATTGCCGCTTCCAATCACGCGTTGATGCAAGCCTTCCGATTCTCATTGCCGCAACTCCAAAATCGCGCTGTTGATGCAAGTCGTCTCTCATTCTCAGTTCCCACTGCGCATTGATGAAGCCTGTCCGATCTACTCCACTCTTCCCAACTTCCAACTGTGGTACCGTCATCTCTCATTGCCGACTCGAATCGACGCTGTTGATCAAGCCATCCTCTTTGCGCTTCACAATCGCGCTGTTGATGCAAGCCTGTCCGATCTCTCTTGCCACTTCCCAACAATCCTTTATGACCTGTCCTCCGATTGCGCAACTTCCACATCTTTGGCAACCTGTCCGATCTTCATTGCCGAACTCCCAAAATCGCTGTTGTGCAACCTGTCCTCATTGCCGCAACTTCCCAATCGCGCCTGTTGATGCAAGCCTGCCGATTCTCATTGCCGCACTTCCAACATCGACGCTGTTATGCAAGCCGTCGTCTCTTCCGCAATTCCCAACAATCGACGCTGTTGATGCAAGCCTGTCCGATCTCTCATTGCCGCAACTTCCACAAATCGACGCTGTTGATGAAGCCTGTCCGATCTCTCATTGCCGCAACTTCCAACACGACGCGTTGCTCCCATTGCCGCACTTCCAATTCCCGCTTGCAAGCCGTCCGATCTCTCATTGCCGCCTTCCAACAATCGACGCTTTGATCAAGCCTTCCGCTCTCTGCAACTTCCCAACAATCGACCGTTGATGCAATCCTCATTTCATCTTGCGCAACACAATCGCGCTGTTGTGCAAGCCTCCATCTCATTGCCGCTATCACCCCATGACGCTTTGCGCAACTTCCACATCGACTGTTGATCGCAAGCCTGTCGTCTCTATTGCCGAACTTCCCAACTATCATGCTGTTGATCAACTTCCGATCTCTCATTGCCGCACTTCCCACAATCGCGCTGTTGATGCCAACTTCCGATTCTCAATTGCCCAATTCCCACAATCGACGCTTTGCCAAATCGACCTTGATGCAACTTCCGATTCTCATTGCCAACTTCCCAACAATCGAGCAGCTGCAGCCATTCCCATCCCTCCAACACGCGCTTTGATGCAACCTGTCCGATCTCCATTGCCGAACTTCCCAACAATCGACGCTGGTGATGCAGCCTGTCCGTCTCTCATTGCCGAACTTCCCAACAATCGACGCTGTTGATGCAAGCCGTCCGATCCTATTGCCAACTTCCCAACAATCCGTTGATGCAAGCCTGTCCGATCTCTCATTGCCGCAACTTCCCAACAATCGACGCTGTTGATGCAAGCCTGTCCGATTCTCATTGCGCAACTTCCCAACAATCGACGCTGTTGATGCAAGCCTGTCCGATATCTCATTGCCGCAACTTCCCAACAATCGACGCTGTTGATGCAAGCCTGTCCGATTCTCGCCGCAACTTCCCAAAATCGACGCTGTTGATGCAACTTTCCATTCTCATTGCCGCAACTTCCCAACAATCGACGCTGTTGATGCAAGCCTGTCCGATCTCATTGCCAACTTCCCAACAATCGACGCTGTTGATGCAAGCCTGTCCGATCTCTCATTGCCGCAACTTCCCAAGAAGCTGTTGATGCAAGCCTGTCCGATCTCTCATTGCCGCAACTTCCCAAAATCGACGCTGTTGAGAACCTGTCCGATCTTCATTGCCGCAACTTCCCAACAATCGACGCTGTTGATGCAAGCCTGTCCGTCCTCATTGCCGCAACTTCCCAACAATCGACGCTGTTGATGCAATCCTGTCCGATCTCTCATTGCCGCAACTTCCCAACAATCGACGCTGTTGATGCAATCCTGTCCGATCTCTCATTGCCGCAACTTCCCAACAATCGACGCTGTTGATGCAAGCCTGTCCGATCTCTCATTGCCGCAAACACCAGCATCAAGTGTCAAGTTATGTATGTCTTAAACATAAAATAACAGAAGACGGAAGATGTGAAAAAGAAATTCAAAAAGTAATGGGAATAGCTAAGAACCTATTTAACAAAAAGTGCATTAACATTTGAACAAATGGCAGATACTCAAAAGACAAGACTTCTGAAGTGTTACATATATTCAGGACAAAGACACGTAAGCATGGTATCACATAAGCAAGCAAAAAGGAATCATAAAATAATAAAACTTACAAAAATCCAACGTGTCTTTGTCCTGAAACGCCAATTTATTACGTATCACCAAAGTCTCACTCGGTTTTCTCCAGATTTGATCAGATCCCCTCTGACCAGATCAGATTTGTAGGTTTCCGCACATGGTACTTATATTCATCATTTCTGTACGAAATGGAAACGGGAACAATTAAAACATGGAAGGAGAAAGAAACTGAATCTTGTGACATGTGGATGTATAAAAGAATAAGACGAATGTCATGGAAAGAGAAAAAAACTAATAAACAAGTAATTAAATAATTAGGAATGAAAAAAGAACAATTAAGGAAATAGACATTAGATAATGGAAATAGATAATTTAGATAGAGGGCTCTCTGTGGCTAAGTAGCTAAGCCCTAAGCATTGCTAGTCGAAGGTCGTGGGTTCCAATCCGGACCGCCCCGATCTGTTCACGAGTGCATGTTTTTCAGAGACCCTAGTATTGTTACCGGATCTACGGAGTTCGTGCTTTGTGCTTTGGGCAGGTGGCGTGCCATTTCTGCGGAGGAGGACCGAGTCATATGGGTAAAACCCGGTGCAATGAAGACAATCTTTCGGCTTTAAAACTTTTAAAATTTCAAATAGAGTGGAATCATAGTCGTTCTTTCAATCAATCAATGATTAGATTTTCAATAATAGATGTTGCAAATCTGCTTATAAATAGTAAAATAATAGGATATGGACATAACCAGTGACGGCTCGTGATAATGTTTCTTGGTGAGGCCGGCAAAAATTCGGAAAAATCGTGGTTTTGGAGTATTTACTTTGATTTGTCTATTCCGGAAGTTATTACCTTTCAGGAAAAGAACAAATGCTTCTGTTCTGCAATAGCTTGATACTAAAGAGAGTTGGCTATTAAATAATATAAAAACAAGAACAAATGCTTCTGTTCTGCAACAGCTAGATACTAAAGAAAGTTGGATATTAAATAATATAAAATCAAGGACAATTAAATATTTCGGACACATCAAACGGCAGGAGCGCCTAGAGAAGATTTTTAAAAAGCTTGTCTGGAACGCAAATTGAACATGCGTCACCTGCATGACAAAAATAAAAGCAACGCGCACTTGTGAATGAGACTATTCTCTTTAAGGATATCGGCGAAACAGGCAAAATGCTCAGTGACCGTTTCGGCCGACACCTACGCGATATACGCCAATGCTCTGTGACTCATGTAGCCACTTATTTCAATGAAACTGTCCACTTGGGTGCTCGGGACGTCCAGGTCACTGCCATCCGATCATGTTCCTCTGATGATCGTAGTCGATTTGCTCTGGAGAATCGCTTTATTTTTTATATGGTACCTTGCAACCTCATGGACTCAACGCTCTACATTCCTATGCTTCTTAGTACTTTCTCTTCTCATGCTCTATATTTTATATGTGTATATGTTAAATGTATATGAGTCATATATTTACTACATTTTTTATTGTTTATCTTCTTTTTCTACTTCTAGTTTTTCTGTATTTATTCCGTTATTCGTTTTTAGTCACATATTTTCATTCATTTGTAACCATTGTAATATCTTTGTTAAAGTCTATATGTAGTGTTCTGTGACATTCGTCACTTTTGTTGTATCGTTTGCTTGATAAAGGTCTTTTGGTCGAAACGTTGCTGTGTATTGTCATTGTTTGTATTTTGTAAAACTACAGTACTTTGTTATTACGTGTTTCGCAATTCTACATAGTTTTACTGCAGTCTCCATCTATATATCTACTATGAATGAGACTAGAGAGTTTTATACATATTAGATGATTTTGTAATATGTAATCTCTGCGGTAGATGGCTACGTCCTGTAAAGAATATGCCACGATTTTCAATCTATATACTGTACTGTGATAGAGCTGGGATTCTTCAATTCTATTGTATTCTTTGCTTGATAAAGGCAATTTGTTCGAAACGTTTCTGCCTATTGTCATTGTTTTTGTACTTTGTAAATATCTAGTACTTTGTAACTTTCTTAATGTTAAAAATGTTTTTTCGTGTTTCGCTCAACTCAACTCAGTTGACAACTGTACGAAAGAAAATTGGGTACTTTTGTACAATCTCACCGTTAAAAAGTGGAATCTAGTTGACCTAAATCATGTGACATCAGTCGATCGGTCAAAGTTCACGAGATGTGGACGTAAAGAGAAACCAATTAAAAGTTCACGTATTTCGTCGTTTTTGTGTGTCATGGTTTTTTTAAAAACAGTGTTTTGTTCGAATTGGAAGCCCTTAAAAGACTGCATGAGGGACTGTGGGGTGGTAGTAGGGAGGACGGTACTGTGAGTAGTTGTGAGTTACTGTGGAGACCAGAAGGTGATGATATCATCAGAATAATTGCTCGGAATGGGTCAAAATTTCTGAATTTAGTCCGACCACGCCACATAAACTCACTCATGTATGAGTCCAAGAGATGGCGATGTGTCCGATTTTACCTCTTGTTCTTTTCTTTAGCAGTTTTAAACAAGCGCTCAATGGTCTGTGTATGTGCGCCTGTATTAGTGTATTTGGATCAACAAAGTTAACTGAGTGGTTGACTGTATAATAATGGGGAGCCTCTGTGCTATATTTAGAATGACCCAATTTTAACGGTGAGATTGTACCGAAATTGCTGTCAACAAGATGTATTAATGCAAGGAACAATTCCATAAAACTTATCTTATTCTATGATGGTTCGTTACTTATTACTATTATTTTCTATAACATTATACATTTTTTTATATCAAATTGAGGATTTCATCAATAATTAAACGGACGATTTAATCTCGAGTCCTTGTTTATCTGGGAAGTAGTTGATCCGCGTAAGAATGAATATATCTTCCGGCTGAATTAAAATAACGTAATTGTTTTGGCAATTATCAATGCAATAGCGATCAAAGGTCAGAGGTTAGAGTTCGCAATGTTACATCTTAGTAGGAAAATTTTACACGCTTCCCAGAAATAGCGCACGGCACAATGCTTGAAGCATTAGATGGACAATAACGAGTTTGTCTATGTAATATTTTGTAATAAAGAAATGCTATATATGATTGTTATATTATTCTGATTTAATATTTATATTTTAGTATTATATATTCGACTTTCAAAACTAACCAGTGTCAAGTTAAAGGTAATAATTAGGAAAAAATCATTTATAAAATAATAAGTACACGTTAATTATTTTTGGTTTTTGGTAGGCCTGTCTTACTGGCCCCTAATGACCAGGAGTGTATGCTAATAAGGGACGAAAGATGCTGAATTTCAGTTTTTAGACTGTGTGTGATATTTTAGCGTTAAATATCAACTTTCAAAGCTAATCAGTATCCCGTTGAAAGTAATAATTATGAACGAATAATGCCTAAAATAATAAGTACATGTTACTCAATATTTTGGTGGGCCCAGGCCCACTGGCCCTAATGACGGGCCGCCCTTTGACATAACTAACTGATTCATTGAATGATTGACATGTATAACCAGTGAATAACCATGAGAGCTCCGATATCTTTCTTATATAGTAAGATCTCAGCGGTAGTGCACGAACTCTGTAGCACTGGCTAAGGTCACTGATGTAATTTTAAAGATGGAGAACATTTTGTAGGGATTGTAAATTTTATATTTTTTTAAAATTTCGTCCAGGCAGCGATTTCACAGCCTACTCTTATTGATTTTCAACTAACAGGAGTCCCATTGCTTAACTTTAACACGAAACCTACGTTTTATTGTCTATCTGTGATAGTACAAAGAGGGGCATCTATTGCCAAGTGATTCAGTCGTTTGCCTATCATTCTGTGATAGTACAAAGAGGGGCATCTATTGCCAAGTGATTCAGTCGTTTGCCTATCATTCTGTGATAGTACAAAGAGGGGCATCTATTGCCAAGTGATTCAGTCGTTTGCCTATCATTCTGTGATAGTACAAAGAGGGGCATCTATTGCCAAGTGATTCAGTCGTTTGCCTATCATTCTGTGATAGTACAAAGAGGGGCCTCTATTGCCAAGTGATTCAGTCGTTTGCCTATCATTCTGTGATAGTACAAAGAGGGCCTCTATTGCCAAGTGATTCAGTAGTTTGCCTATCATTCTGTGATAGTACAAAGAGGGGCATCTATTGCCAAGTGATTCAGTCGTTTGCCTATCATTCTGTGATAGTACAAAGAGGGGCATCTATTGCCAAGTGATTCAGTCGTTTGCCTATCATTCTGTGATAGTACAAAGAGGGGCATCTATTGCCAAGTGATTCAGTCGTTTGCCTATCATTCTGTGATAGTACAAAGAGGGGCATCTATTGCCAAGTGATTCAGTCGTTTGCCTATCATTCTGTGATAGTACAAGAGGGCATCTATTGCCAAGTGATTCAGTCGTTTGCCTATCATTCTGTGATAGTACAAAAAGGGCATCTATTGCCAAGTGATTCAGTCGTTTGCCTATCATTCTGTGATAGTACAAAGAGAGGCATCTATTGCCAAGTGATTCAGTCGTTTGCCTATCATTCTGTGATAGTACAAAGAGGGGCATCTATTGCCAAGTGATTCAGTCGTTTGCCTATCATTCTGTGATAGTACAAAGAGGGGCATCTATTGCCAAGTGATTCAATCGTTTGCCTATCATTCTGTGATAGTACAAAGAGGGGCATCTATTGCCAAGTGATTCAGTCGTTTGCCTATCATTCTGTGATAGTACAAAGAGGGGCATCTATTGCCAAGTGATTCAGTCGTTTGCCTATCATTCTGTGATAGTACAAAGAGGGGCATCTATTGCCAAGTGATTCAGTCGTTTGCCTATCATTCTGTGATAGTACAAAGAGGGCATCTATTGCCAAGTGATTCAGTCGTTTGCCTCTCATTCTGTGATATTACAAAGATAGCATCTATTGCCAAGTGATTCAGTCGTTTGCCTATCATTCTGTGATAGTACAAAGAGGGGCATCTATTGCCAAGTGATTCAGTCGTTTGCCTATCATTCTGTGATAGTACAAAGAGGGGCATCTATTGCCAAGTGATTCAGTCGTTTGCCTATCATTCTGTGATAGTACAAGAGGGCATCTATTGCCAAGTGATTCAGTCGTTTGCCTATCATTCTGTGATAGTACAAAGAGGGGCATCTATTGCCAAGTGATTCAGTCGTTTGCCTATCATTCTGTGATAGTACAAAGAGGCATCTATTGCCAAGTGATTCAGTCGTTTGCCTATCATTCTGTGATAGTACAAAGAGGGGCCTCTATTGCCAAGTGATTCAGTCGTTTGCCTATCATTCTGTGATAGTACAAAGAGGGTCTCTATTGCCAAGTGCTTCAGTAGTTTGCCTATCATTCTGTGATAGTACAAAGAGGGGCATCTATTGCCAAGTGATTCAGTCGTTTGCCTATCATTCTGTGATAGTACAAGAGGGCATCTATTGCCAAGTGATTCAGTCGTTTGCCTATCATTCTGTGATAGTACAAAGAGGGGCATCTATTGCCAAGTGATTCAGTCGTTTGCCTATCATTCTGTGATAGTACAAAGAGGGGCATCTATTGCCAAGTGATTCAGTCGTTTGCCTATCATTCTGTGATAGTACAAAGAGGGGCATCTATTGCCAAGTGATTCAGTCGTTTGCCTATCATTCTGTGATAGTACAAAGAGGGGCATCTATTGCCAAGTGATTCAGTCGTTTGCCTATCATTCTGTGATAGTACAAAGAGGGCATCTATTGCCAGTGATTCAATCGTTTGCCTATCATTCTGGGATAGTACAAAGAGGGGCATCTATTGCCAAGTGATTCAGTCGTTTGCCTATCGTTTTGAAGGTTGTGAGTTCGAATCCGGATCGAATCACGTGTGAATATTTTTCATGAGACACTTATGATTATTGCCGGATTTACGGAGCTCGTGCTTTGTGTAACACTCTCAGTCTATGGTGTGTGGTGTGACATTTATTCCGACAGGGGCGGAGTCATATGAGGAAACCCAGTGCAATGCAGTCAGCCCTTCACATTTAGACCCTTTTAGATTGAGCTAAGCACTCAATCTAACTTACATTGAGACCAGGGTTTACAGTAAAAAATATTTATGATCGATACCATTCGGAACGAACCGAGTCGCTGTGAAGAAAGAAGCGAACCATTTACCTCCACGTCACATAGCGAAGAATAATGTACCTCAAACAGGATTGATTGATTGAATGATTGATATAACCATCATCATTGCACTTCGTTGAGTAACAATGTGTACTCCAATATCTTACTTATATAGGACGATCTCAGCGGTAGTGCACGAATTTGTAGCACCGCGAGGTCACCGATGTAATTTAGAATATGGTGAAAATATTTTGTAGAAATTTTATTTTCCAATATCATTAATGATTTTGCCCGGGCAGCTGCTTTCCAGCCTGCTTTTCTCGATTTGAACTTCCAATGGTTCTTTTACGTGCCCAACTTGAAAAGGGACAAGTTTTATCATCCGTCCTAGATAGGACTAGGAACTCGATCTCACCTACGATGAGTGCAGGGTTTCTGAAAAGTATTCTGATGGCTCCACTAGGGAGCGAACCAAGTACCATGGAAACGAGAGACGAGCAACTAACTTCTAAGCCAAACATGACATGAAACACATGACATGTTCTCTTTGTTGGTGATGAAGATTCATCATCATTCATCATCATTCATCATCATTCATCATCATTCATCATCATTCATCATCAGTCATCATCATTCATCAGCATTCATCATCATTCATCATCATTCATCAGCATTGGTCTCTTTGTCCCAGGAGACAATAAGTGTTGCGTCACGTAGTATGTTCTGTGCTGAATCACAACGTTGAAGATTACATCCAACTTTTAATGTGTAATTGATATTGTTCTATCTATCTGAAATATATTCGTCTTCTTCTTCTTCTTTTGTCGTCACATTGATACCGGTCTATCTGGAAGATATTCGTAAATATATGAAATCGTAGCCCTAGTATAGGTCCACTGTAACGTAATTCTGCCCGAGATCTAGTCAAATTAATTGAAGAAACAAAACAAGGGCACGTGTAATTGGAGTAATTCTTTCTTGCTAGAGGTCCTTGGAAGGATTGCAAGGCTCGACCTGAGGGCTGGTGTGATATTGACTTTCTGTCAATGTCTGCTGACTTCCTTACTGACCATCACTCAGACGATCTGATTACTTTGTTTATATTATGCTAGTGACCATGGGAGAAAGAGAAAGGAGACTTTCACTGCGGATAGAGGATCAATACCAGACCGAAGAGTGAGAGAGAGGGGGATACAGAGAGAGAGAGTGAGAGAGAGATGGACCGCTGGAGTAAGGAAAGGGTTTGAGTACAATGATTGGAAGGATTTGGCTGCTGACGCTAGTGGAATCTTGATGAATACGAAGTTCAGCTAAATATTGGCTAGATTTCTTATTTTTTAGTGCCCACCACTCAAGGGTATTCTAAGAAATTGCCGAAACGCTTAATGGTTATGTACTAGCCTTAATGCTTAGCTGAAATTATACACTTTGCCTGACTGTTTCTTTTTATTTTTGGTTTGCTTTCTAAAGAGCACAGACAGACACGCTATTGTTGAAGTTGTGATTAGTTGTAAGTTCTTTAGTCATTAACACTGAGATAGGTGTGGCGGAGTGGTTAAGACGTTTGCCTTGTGTTCTGAGAAGTTCTGGGCTCGTATACGGACAACGTCGTTCATTTCATGAGTACATTTTTTCCCTGAGATCTCTAAGATTGTTGCTGTTGCAACGTAGTTTGTGCTTTGTGTTTCTAATTTGATCTCTCATTGCTACTTCTGTAGATTTTCTAAAAGAACAAATATGTTGTGTTTAAATTGAGACCAAAGTACTATTTTATATATAAGAAGTTGTAGAATGAAAAACTCTATTTCAGAAATTCATCTGTAGTACTCTGTGACATCTGTAGTACTCTGTGAATAAGTATACACAATTAGCGTTACAATGGATATTGTGAATATGTTTTTATATTAACAAAAAATGTTGGTCCATCAAGTGACTTGTCGTCTTGTATGAGTTAAAGTCTTCAATCGTCTTTCTCTAGCTGCTTATTCAGTGTATATGTTTCTTTGCTACCGAACAAGAAAGAATAGAATATATAACACTTGATGGTTATTTATTATTTATGATTTATTTATTTGTAAGATATGATCAATCAGAAGTACTTGTGTTGAATTTTGTAGAAGAGTCCTTCTTATTTGATCAATTTTCTCAAGAACTGCTTGAGTGGTACTTGTAGACATGTTGACATACCTGGAACAAGATTGTAACCTGGGTACTTAGTTCTTCTTTCTTCTATCTTCTTAGTTTATCATTGTTCCTTTGTATATTTTACTTTGCTTCACCAGTGTGCCTTCGGAGGGTATTATTTATGTCTGCTTTGCACCTTATTTATTTCCTAATAGTTGTTACTTATTTTGTTCTTTGTTTCATTTTTGCCTCTGTCTTCAGTTATCTATCTTTCAGTTATTAATGAGGACTATCATCATAGCACTCCGGACATGTATATAAGGTGCTCCGATCTCCGTCTCAGCAAATCTAGTAGCGCCCAGCAGCGTCCAGCGGCCCAACACGCCAGTTCAATCTTTTTCCATATTTTGTATGGTGTTCTGCTCAGGTTGTATCAATATCGACACCTATTTCTCTCAGTCTGATCAGCGACTGGGATTTACAACCTGAAACTCCCCCGTTTGGAGAAACTCTCTCAATGTTTTAAGAATACCATTTCGGTTCATTACATCTCCTTCCGATTGTACCTACCATGTTTGGGTTTTCGACATATTTCGGAACCTTTTTTTTACTTCCTCTTTCTGTTGTCTTTGTTTTATTTTCCCATCCTCTTTGTTTCATCACTCTGTTCTCTTTGTTTCATCACTCTGTCCTCTTTGTTTCATCACTCTATCCTCTTTGTTTCATCACTCTATCCTCTTTGTTTCATCACTCTGTTCTCTTTGTTTCATCACTCTGTTCTCTTTGTTTCATCACTCTGTCCTCTTTGTTTCATCACTCTATCCTCTTTGTTTCATCACTCTGTTCTCTTTGTTTCATCACTCTGTTCTCTTTGTTTCATCACTCTGTCCTCTGTGTTTCATCACTCTATCCTCTTTGTTTCATTACTCTGTCCTCTTTGTTTCATCACTCTGTCCTCTTTGTTTCATCACTCTGTTCTCTTTGTTTCATCACTCTGTTCTCTTTGTTTCATCAGTTCTCTTTGTTTCATCACAATGTCCTCTGCGTTTCATCACTATGTCCTCTGCGTTTCATCACTATGTCCTCTGCGTTTCATCACTATGTCCTCTGTGTTTCATCACTATGTCCTCTGTGTTTCATCACTCTGTTCTCTTTGTTTCATCACTCTGTCCTCTTTGTTTCATCACTCTGTCCTCTTTGTTTCATCACTCTGTCCTCTATGTTTCATCACTCTGTCCTCTTTGTTTCATCACTCTGTCCTCTTTGTTTCATCACTCTGTCCTCTGCGTTTCATCACTCTGTCCTCTGTGTTTCATCACTCTGTCCTCTGTGTTTCATCACTCTGTCCTCTGTGTTTCATCACTCTGTCCTCTTTGTTTCATCACTCTGTCCTCTTTGATTCATCACTCTGTCCTCTTTGTTTCATCACTCTGTCCTCTGTGTTTCATCACTCTGTCCTCTGTGTTTCATCACTCTGTCCTCTGTGTTTCATCATTCTGTCCTCTTTGTTACATCACTCTGTCCTCTTTGTTTCATCACTCTGTCCTCTTTGTTTCATCATTCTGTCCTCTGTGTTTCATCACTCTGTCCTCTTTGTTTCATCATTCTGTCCTCTTTGTTTCATCAC
This sequence comes from Arion vulgaris, assembly GCA_020796225.1. NCBI lineage: Eukaryota > Metazoa > Mollusca > Gastropoda > Stylommatophora > Arionidae > Arion > Arion vulgaris. The sequence goes on along the minus strand of CM036763.1, from coordinate 26,715,372 downwards.
TCTGTTCTCTTTGTTTCATCACTCTGTCCTCTTTGTTACATCATTCTGTCCTCTTTGTTACATCATTCTGTCCTCTGTGTTTCATCACTCTGTCCTCTGTGTTTCATCACTCTGTCCTCTTTGTTACATCACTCTGTCCTCTGTGTTTCATCACTCTGTCCTCTTTGTTACATCACTCTGTCCTCTTTGCTTCATCACTCTGTCCTCTTTGTTACATCATTCTGTCCTCTGTGTTTCATCACTCTGTCCTCTTTGTTTCATCACTCTGTCCTCTGTGTTTCATCATTATGTCCTGTTTGTTACATCACTCTGTCCTCTTTGTTTCATCACTCTGTCCTCTTTGTTACATCACTCTGTCCTCTGTGTTTCATCACTCTGTCCTCTTTGTTACATCACTCTGTCCTCTTTGTTTCACCACTCTGTCCTCTTTGTTTCATCACTCTGTCCTCTTTGTTTCATCACTCTGTCCTCTTTGTTTCATCATTCTGTCCTCTGTGTTTCATCACTCTGTCCTCTTTGTTTCATCACTCTGTCCTCTTTGTTTCATCATTCTGTCCTCTTTGTGACATCACTCTGTTCTCTTTGTTTCATCACTCTGTCCTCTTTGTTTCATCACTCTGTCCTCTTTGTTTCATCACTCTGTCCTCTTTGTTTCATCACTCTGTCCTCTTTGTTTCATCACTCTGTCCTCTTTGTTTCATCATTCTGTCCTCTTTGTGACATCACTCTGTTCTCTTTGTTTCATCATTCTGTCCTCTTTGTTTCATCACTCTGTCCTCTTTGTTTCATCATTCTGTCCTCTGTGTTTCATCACTCTGTCCTCTTTGTTTCATCACTCTGTCCTCTTTGTTTCATCACTCTGTCCTCTTTGTTTCATCACTCTGTCCTCTTTGTTTCATCATTCTGTCCTCTGTGTTTCATCACTCTGTCCTCTTTGTTTCATCATTCTGTCCTCTTTGTTTCATCACTCTGTCCTCTTTGTTTCATCATTCTGTCCTCTGTGTTTCATCACTCTGTCCTCTTTGTTTTATCACTCTGTCCTCTTTGTTTCATCACTCTGTCCTCTTTGTTTCATCACTCTGTCCTCTTTGTTTCATCATTCTGTCCTCTTTGTTTCATCACTCTGTCCTCTTTGTTTCATCACTCTGTCCTCTTTGTTTCATCACTCTGTCCTCTTTGTTACATCACTCTGTCCTCTTTGTTTCATCATTCTGTCCTCTTTGTTTCATCACTCTGTCCTCTTTGTTTCATCATTCTGTCCTCTTTGTTTCATCATTCTGTTCTCTTTGTTTCATCATTCTGTCCTCTTTGTTTCATGATTCTGTCCTCTTTGTTTCATCATTCTGTCCTCTTTGTTTCATCATTCTGTCCTCTTTGTTTCATCATTCTGTCCTCTTTGTTTCATCATTCTGTCCTCTTTGTTTCATCATTCTGTCCTCTTTGTTTCATCATTCTGTCCTCTTTGTTTCATCATTCTGTCCTCTTTGTTTCATCACTCTGTCCTCTTTGTTTCATATTTCTACCATCTTTGTGACATCACTGTTTTGCTAGTTTTGTCTGCATTGTGTCTTCCTTCTTGTCTATTTCCATCTTCTAATTGTCTTCACTATACCTTCATTTTTCTCTTCTCTGTTTATTATTCTTTGTTGTGGGATAAATATCACAATGACAGCCACGTCGTTACAACTCTTACTTTGCAATCAAAACAGAGGGACTCGCTTCCCGGTTTCAGCACGGTCCAGTGGATGTTACTGAATATGGTTCCCTGACATTTCTGTTGTTTGAAAGGGTAATTTGACATGTGAAATGCGGTGCCTGCGAAAAGTTACCAACAACACCAGAAAGGACAGAGCCACCAACATCAGCATAAGGAGGAAAGTTGGCACAGAACCTTGCTTGAATAACATTGAGAAACTAAGAATTAAGTGGATTGGCCACTTAATAAGAATCCATCCAAACTCTACAGTATACAGTTTTCTACAACAGGACATCAGGAAAGAAGGCGAGAGGAAGACTACGAAAACGATGGTTAGATGGCATAGCATAATCCTGTCAAAACTCAAAAATAACAATCACTCAAGCCACCAGAACAGCGGAAGACAATAACGGAAAACCACGACACTGGGCAACAACCCGGCAGCAGTGTTATGGCACTCGGCAACAACCCGGTAGCAATGTGACGACACGGCACAACCGTAGCAGTGTGACGACACGGGCAACTCCCGGTAAACAGTGTGACGACACTGACTAGGGACAACTCCGTAGCATGTACGATCAAAACAGTGACGCAAAAGACAGGAACAAAGTGACGACACTGGGCAACAACCGGGACAGTGACGACAAAAAAAGAAAAGTAATTCTAGCTAGAAAGTAAACTGACCAAACCACACCAATGCTGCATACTAGGGCTGAAAAGTTTGTAATACTTCCCAAACTCTACCATTTGTTACTCTTTTTGGATCACATTAACTTTCTGCCATTTCAAGTGACACATTCCCATCCTACAGTTTGAGACGTGTCGGTTGTATTAGAGCAGTGGCTAGATGGTTAGATGATCTGTGGGTCGCGACCCCTTTGGTGGTCGAACGACCCTTTCACTTACATTCGAACATATATTATCGATTGTCTTAGGAACCGAGACACCGCCCCTCTATCCGTCTCCAAGCGAGTTCACCCACTTGCAGCTACGCCCACATACGTAGGAGTTTGTGGTTAATCATTATGCTTTAATTATGTTCAATTTGTAACAATGAAAATACATCCTGCATATCAGATATTTACATTACGATTCATAACAGTAACAAAATTACAATTATGATGTAGCAACGAAAATAATGTTTGGGTTGGGGATCACCACAACATGAGGAACTGTATTAAAGGGTGGTATAGGAAGGTTGAGAACCACTGTATTAGAGTCGAGTGGTTAGTTTTTTTATAAAATCGACAACGATGCATTAACTCTTAAACAGCACTAAAAAGCACTTAGCCTTGATGAGACTTTAGCTCTTATATAGTGAAGACACTTAAGTAATAATTATACAATCAGTCTGATATTTACGACGGAGTCAAATACTGTGAGCGTCTGTAGCTTAAGTGGTAGTGAGCTTGATCACAACCCAAGCGTACCTGGTTCAAACTCCGCGGCGGGCTCATTTGGAAGCAAATTAGTTCCCTTTGAATTTTACGAATGATACAAATACACCTCACTGTTCAGAACGCAATGTCAAACTGCTCAACGTATAAGTGGTGCCTAGAGAATCGACGACTCGTTTACTATTGTTGATGTCTACGTCCTGTAAAGGATATGCCACGATTGTCATTTTTCAGTTGTATACTAGTTCTTTAACCCTAAGGCTTGGCCCGCCTGCCCAGCGTATTCGTAGCGCGTTGGACGACGGATGACAAGCCCCCTGTGAGTGCGGTTCAATTCCGCGGGCTGGCAGAAAAGCTACAGGTTCCCCAGATTTACGGTGTTCGTGGCACCGAACCGAAGGCTTACGATGTCCTTGGCACCGAGTCGAGGAGCTGAAAGCTCATGTGCTTCTGGATCGAGAAAATGAAACCTAAGGAATACATCTTTGTTATAGTTCTAAAATTCGTGATCACACTAAGGTTTAATTTGTACGAAATCTATCTGATGGATACAAGTAATTTTTGCATGCAGTCTTATATACCTCACGACGTTACGAATTCATGTTTAACTAATTGGTAGGTAGCTTAGTTGATGCAAAAACGTTTTTTGTTATATAACTTTGCATAATTACAACAAAATGATCATCAAAGTTTAGAATTTACATTAATACACAAAATGGTGGCGAATGTTTGCAAAGGCGTATCCCTATTACATATTATAAAAAGAAAGGTCCCATAGTGAACAAATGATACCTTCCACTTCTATAAATGAAAGTAAATGTTGCGTACATACACCAATGACAGTGGGTAGGAAACATTGTGAACTGATTAATTCCACGGAATTCCCGATTTTGACTTGCACTGAATTGCATTTGGAACACAGAAATGTTTAGTTATAGACAAACTTGACAATCGTACTGTAAAATTTCGACAAGTATACCAGATCAACATCGCGGTAAATTTAGTAATAACATATAATAGAATTCTTACAGAACTAAAGGTTTGGGTGGGCAAAAATACTTTTGGAAGGTCGTCACTGTTACCTTTATAAAAATGCAAAAATCAAAAATTTATGTCAAGGGGATGAGTTTATATCGGTCGCTAAAGATGATCATGAATTTTGGAACGAACTATAGTTATGAATGTTCTGTCTCTGCTGTTAACAAGTCTTAGTCAAAGCATGGTTGTCTCTATCGCAAAGTGGTTAAGACGTTTGCGTGTCGTTCTGAAGGTTATGGGTACTAATCCGGACTGAATCATATGTGTATTTCTTTCTGGAGATTCCAAAGATTGTTGCTTTAACTAAGGAGTTTGTGCACCACTCTCGGTTAGTCAACAAGAGAGTATTAGTACTGTTATTTAAAAGAGACGCTGGAGATGGATCGGACATGTGATACGCATGTAGACTAACTCTGCTACAAAAACTGTACTGAGATGGATACTAGAGGGTAAACGAAAAGGTGGAAGACCCTAAATGGACTGGAGGAGAACAGTAAAGCAGGAGTTAAAAGAAATGAATTACAGCTGGAGAACAATACAAAGAACGACGAAGAATAGGAAATAATGGTATCTATATGTTGTATATATAATGCGAATATATATATATATATATATATATATATATATATATATATATATATATATATATATATATATGCGGGCATATAATGCGAAGAGAAGGTTTAGAACAGTTGGTGACTACATGTAAAATTCAGGGAAGGAGAGATCGTGGAAGACAGAGGGAGAAGATGTGGGATGGCCTGACATCATGGTTCGACAAAATATCGACGTCAGAACTGATTACATGCACCAAGCAAAGAGAGTTGTGGAGAGACATGATCGCCTACGCCGGAAGGCATGGCACTTGATTGATTGATATGTTGTCCTAAGCACCAGGGGCTTTACACGTTGGAGAAAAAGAGAGAGAGAGAAATGGAGTGCATGGTTCCTGGAAGTCGAGGCAGGAGTCGAACAAGGCAGCATTGGCAACACGACACTTTTAATATGACGTTGGAGGAGGCGGAGAATTTACTTAAGACCAAAAGTTTTCCAAGCCAGTTATAATAAGAACGACTTTCATCAAAGAGCATGCTACATGATAATAGTTGCCATAATGGTTTCCTCCACCAAATCGATGTTATATAGTTGCTATTTATCATTTGGTCGAAAACTACGAGAACTCTGTATTATTTATATTGCGATAACACAGCGTCTGTAGGGACAACTAAACCAGACGTCGGGTAGTTTCAGTTCTATCAAAGAAAGGACAACTTCGATCGAACTATTCGGTGAACCATACAAAACGAAATGCTACTCCTCCGAATTGCTTCCCCATTACCCTGTATATTTTCTTTTGTTAAGGGGACATAAAAATGTACTTATGGCCGTTGTCGGTCTGGGTTTATGGTCAGTTAGAGCCAGATTGTGGATTCCCTACTGTCGATTGTGTCTGCATCCTTTAACGTACTTCCTTTCTGTGCTGATTTTTCATTCTGTTCTATTCTTGAAATCCTGTTGTCTGCCAGCCGTAATACTTCATATCCCTAGTGTTTCCGTTTCGTACTAGATGAGTCACACGCCGAAAGTGATGTGATTTCGCCTCAGAGAATAACCTGTAGTAAAACGAAATTGAGGGATTATGTTTTATGTAGAAACTGATAATAACAAATATGAGTATTCTTTCTTATGTAGCTACTGGCTTTAAGAAATAAAGGGACTCTGTGTTATGTAGTTGCTGGCAATAAGAAATAAAGTGACTCTGTTTTGTAGTCACTAGCAGTCGTAAATAGACTGACTCCGTGTTATGTAGTTACTAGCAGTCAGAAATAGTGACTCCGTGTTATCTCAAGTATAGACAACACTGCTAGACCAAACATAAAATGATATGATCAGTGGGTATGGCCACAGACAATGCCACAAGTTATTTAATATCCCTCCCGAGTGGTTACCGGGGCCCAAATTTGGGATGTAAAGAATAGAACCACTGTTACCTGCCACGTATGTCGTAAGAGGCGACTAAGGAGGTTTGGCTGAAATCGGATGCATGTGTCCTAAACGTGTAGGAGCCTATTCCTTTATGGGCCTACCAAACCAATGTGCAACGTATACACGTTCTTGGCAAAGATCAGGCATATACAAAGAGTGATTAAAATTGATCGCAAGGAACGAACGCAAAGAAGATGAAGAAGAAAATATAGTATCTTCCTTCTTTCCTTTCGTTCGCTTGAAATATTATCTATACATTCAATGTTGTCTCTTGTATAAACTTCACTGTCTTTTGTAGCTCACACAGAGGTCCGTGTAGTTTTCTGTCAAGTGTTGTTTCACTAGGCCGGTGAGTTTGCCTCAGTGTATTCATATTCTGCGCAATCTTGAAGTATGTGCGTTGCAGTCTGATGTGCCTGTCCACATGTACACATGGCTGAATTATCAATCTTGAACTATGTGCTCTACAGTTTTTATGTTCCTGTCCACAATGAGAAGCGCAGCGATCCCAACCATGTGTGCGGAGGTGACGGTAGAGTCCAATCCTAGAACACATTCCCCTACCACAGGTTGGGCAGGCATGATCAAGGTTAGACATGTGGGTGTTGTGTATTCTGTCTTTTCGTGCAGCTCGTTTTCTCTGTGCCTCAACGACACGGTGGTAAAATGGCTGAATTACCAATCTTGAATTGTGTAAACTTGTGGCATTTTAGTCTGTAACTAATATCCTGCATACACCTCTACCTAGCTCCACCAATTTTTGCGTTTAACCTTGAAACACTGAAGTTTTTATCCGCATATAATAATAATGATGTTCGTGTCTATATTTCGTCTAGTTAATGTTTCTTTGTGCTACTTTCTATATTTTTCTTTTAGATCCATTTCATTCCATTCACCTGTTCATCTATCAGACGTGATTCTTTGTTGCCTATTGATTATTTAACACCTGTCACGCGTCGACTTAACACCGACGGAATGTTAATCAACTCACAAGAAAAACTGCCATAAATACAACACTTCAAATATGGAAGACGAGTGATAAGCCATATTTGTGAACCAGGAAGAAAAACCACAGCTTATAACGATAACAAAGCTAATTTAGAGAGCAATTGACATATCTTTCCCTCGCCTGTGACTTGCGAACTCGTAGTTCAATCATAACTTCAATGATAGTTCATGAACAAAGTATATGGAGGAATTCATTGTTATCTAACGTAACCTACAAAAATGTACCTTGCCGTGCAAAACATAACACAAAAACTAGCATGGCACGTGTCGTTAGAAACAACATCCACGTTCACCTTCTCCTGCTAAATGTAAACACCATATGCATAGACAACGCTAATAGTTTAACACAAAAACACATCAAAACAACAAAAATGAGATGAGCTTTACTGCAAACAAAGGTACACAATCCATAACAATAAACAAGGCAAGGAGGCGGACGTCATAATAAACAAGACACATATTTGATCGTCATAATAAACAGAACCTCCACATCAGCCAGTAAACAATAAACAAACGATCTATACTGATAACTTGATAATAAAATCTAAACAATACCAACTGCAGAAACAAAACATCTACGTTATACTATCTATGTTTTACTCTCTCTCTTTCTTTCTCTCTTTCTCTCTCTCTCTTTCTCTCTCTCTCTTTCTCTCTCTCTCTCTCTCTTTCTCTCTCTCTCTCCATATATATATATTATTGTTCAGCTTGTGGAGCGTCTGACCAATGGATTAGGGCTCAGGCTCACATACAGAAGACCCGAGTTCCATCCCTGGTAAGGTCAATGAGTTTTATTCTGTCGGGGGCATAAAGAAAAATCATGAACAGAATTTCAGCGACTGCACTTGCCATGAGGCCATTAAATTCAACAGGCATATGCCCCCCTTCTTCTTCTTTACCTGCACCGCTCTAGAAAGCGGTATTACAGGTAATCTCGACAGTTGGTTTTTTTCACGATCATTTGAGGTTCATTGCTGTAGTTATCACTCGCATCTATTCAACTTTGTTCTTAGTTTTATCTTCCCAGTTGTTAACTCCTAGTATTTCTATACTTACTTCGATGTTAACTTTCCATCATTTTCTTGGTCTGCTTCATGGTCTATTTCCATTCGTGTTTTTATATATGCAATTGTAGTCTGTCTATTCTCTGTCATCTTTCAGTATACCCTAGCTATCGTATTCTATAACCTTCATGTTGGGAGTAATTCATGATATAAGGGCCACGTTGCAGTAAATCTAAGTAGCATAGGCGAAACACGTAAAAACAAAGTATTCACAAAATAGATGAGACTGCAGTAAAACTATTTGATTGGCAAAACACGTAATCACAAAGTACTGTAGTTTTACAAATTACAAAAACAATGACAAAATACAGCAACGTTTCGACCAACAAGGCCTTTATCAAGCAAACGAACAACAGGAGTGACAAATTTAAAAAACAAATGGACGACCAAATACAAACGTTTCTAATGAAAATCTGGGAATAAAAACGAATAACGAAATAAATGTAACACAAAAAACACACATAAAAACTAGAAATAGAACGGAAGAGAAACAATGAAAATCTAGTAAATATATAACTTGAATACATGCAACATATACCCATATAGATTACAAGGCATGGGAAGAGAAAGTACTAAGAAGCATAAGAATGTAATACGTTGAGCCCACGTGGTCGCAAGGTACCTAACAAAGAAATCAACCGATTCTCCAGAGCAAATCAACTGCGATCATCCGAGGAACATGATCGGATGACTGTGACCTGGACATCGTGAGCTCCTAAACAAAGTAATATCGTTTAACAAAGAACAAAATAAGGTACTGTGACGTTTCGATCAAAAGTGCTTTATCAAGCAACATATAGAAAAGAAGTGAAGAAATACAGACTTCATATACGCCAGACATAACATTATTCATTTGAGGATCATATTCATTGCACATCGGACATGTCCATAATTGCTCCGATCTCCTCCCAAGCATGTATCTCATTGTGAGTAGGTTAACAACTCCCGTTCTGTGTTGATTGATGTATCTACTGGGTTTTCTCGTGATTTTCCGTCTTGCCGCACCTATCGGTATGCACAACTTGCGCAACCGACACAGAGATGAGACGTAACATATATAGTCAGACAACAAATCCGTAACAGCTCTGAACTATATTTACATTGTTTTTACGCATTTCGCCAGTTCATTGTGGTGTAGTTCACTGTGGCGTAGTTCACTGTGGCGTAGTTCACTGTGGCGTAGTTCACTGTGGCGTAGTTCACTGTGGCGTAGTTCACTGTGGCGTAGTTCACTGTTGCGTATAGGTTAGGTGTTCGTCGCTTGTGACAAAGGTGCCAGCTTCGCTCCTCGTGGAGCTATCTGGATATTTTTCCAGAGATCCCTGATCTCAGTGTAGGTGAGATCAAGTTCCTAGTCATATCGGAAACTGACAATAAAACGTAAGTACCGTGTTCAATTTGAGCACGTAAAAGAACCCTTGGCAGTTCAAAATCGAGAAGAGCAGGCTGGAGAGCCGCTTCCCGTGCAAAAATCAATATATATTTTTTTAATTCCCACAAAATTATCTTCATATTCAAAATTGCATGGGGGACCGTCGTCAGTGCTACGGAGCTCGTGCACTGATGCTGAGATATTCTTGTGTAAGAAAGAGATCGGAGCACACATGGTTACTCACCGAATTGCAATGATGATAGACCTATCAATCAATAAATCAATATGTGTTTCGCCCATAGTAATTAATGGCTAAACACGTAAAAACAAAGTACTAAAGTTTTACAAAATACAGAAACAGTGACGATAAACAGCAACGTTTCGACCAAAAGGCCTTTATCAAGCAAACAATACAACAAGAATGACGAATTTCGAGGAGCACTACAAATGGACGATTACATGTTGAAACATTCAAACCTATCTAATGAAAATCTGGGAATAAAAACGAATAACGAAATGAGTGCAACACAAAACAGGAAGTGGAAAAGAAGAGAAACAATAAACACTATAGTGGATAAATAACTTATATATATGGAGCAAATACACATATAGATTACAAGACATGAGATAAGACAGTACTAAGAAGTATATAGATAACAAGGCATGAGATAAGACAGTACTCAGAAGTATATAGATAACAAGGCATGAGATAAGACAGTACTCAGAAGTATATAGATAACAAGGCATGAGATAAGACAGTACTCAGAAGTATATAGATTACAAGGTATAAGATAAGACAGTACTAAATACACATATAGATTACAAGGCATGAGATAAGACAGTACTAAGAAACATATGAATCTAACTGGACTGGTAATTAATGGAGATTTCAACAAAGAATAAATATTCATATTCTTTTTGATTCTCATTTCTCCACTATTTATATCCTTGCTTAACTCAACTTAAAACTCGTGTTTATACAATTTATTAATAATGTTTCATCTTGTTTTATTGTGCTCCAGGTTTCGAACCCAGATAGAACAGCTGGTCTGATTACAATTTTCTATATTTCCATCTTTGTGCTTGGGACAGACGCTTGGATTTTAGCAGGTGCTGCAGGTAAAGTATACCTCATTTTCTGTTTGCTTTCTAGACTGTATTTCTTTTCTTGATGTGGAGACTAATGAAGTTTGCTCCCTAGTGTATGTGTGTGTATATATATATCTAAGCAAAATTCAAGCAAAATTCACTAGTTAAATAGAACAATAAGGTTCCCACTAAATCTACATATCCTTGGTGTGATATGTCCAAACTTCCTAACTTCCCTAATATATCATGTCTACGAAAGAAAGTATGCGTGTTATGGCCACATACTGTCTGTAAATACAAACTGCTAACACGCTGTCAGCAAAATAATAGGAACACATCACACAAAAGAGATGCTGGGGTTGGATTGGACATGTTATACTCATAGTGACTAACTCTGCCATGAAAGCTGCACTGAGATGGGCATGTTATACGCATAGTGACTAACTCTGCCATGAAAGCTGCACTGAGATGGGCATGTTATACGCATAGTGACTAACTCTGCCATAAAAGCTGCACTGAGATGGGCATGTTATACGCATAGTGACTAACTCTGCCATAAAAGCTGCACTGAGATGGGTATGTTATACGCATAGTGACTAACTCTGCCATGAAAGCTGCACTGAGATGGGCATCAGATAGTGAAAGAAAACGGGGAAGATTCAAAACGACATGGAGGAGAACAGTAACATAGAAATTGATAGAAATGCATCACAGCTGTAACAAAATACAGAGGATGACTAAGAACACAAAATTATTGTCCAAACTAATGATGACTAAACCATTAAATCTTGTTTTTAAAAATGAATTTAATGATTGGTTTCAATCGTAGATTTCTTCTAACTTTTTTATTTCTAATTCTATCTCTCATTGTTAATTCTGCAGCTCTTAGACATCTTATTTCTGCTGTTATGATTTACCGCTCATTAGTTGCTGTTAGCGACCATGTTTGACAGTGATGGCATAATGTTGGCCAACAATAGTTCGTATGAGGTTTGCTTTAGTATTAACAAGTATCTCTATATGTTGTCTTGAGTTATTTTAGTTGTCCCAACACCTGATTTCCCTTTGTGCACCGTATGTTGATTTCTCTCTATTTTGTCCTTCTGAAGTGAAAAATGTCCCCTAGTTATTTGAGCTCACTTGTTTGTGTGGTGACCGTGTTTTTAAAATTTTATTGAAATTGTCTGATTGAACCAATTAAACTGATTTCTTATACATCTCGAATCAAAGGCTTTCTGAATGTATCTGTCGTAATAATGTGCGTTGCTTGCCTCGGGCTTCAGAAGTACTCGTTTCTCGTCAAACATGGAGTGATCAGAATGTTGTAAAGTGGTTTTTGATCTTATAGTGGGTAAAAAGGAGTATTTAATCCTGACCGAGACAAATGATAAAACAGGTCCCGTATTTCACAAGCTCAACGTGTGAAAGAACCGTTGCAGTTGAAAATCGATAAGATTGTCCTAAATTGTCGGTGCTCTGACAAAAGTAATGAAAATTTCATTTTTAAAGGTTTGACAAGTTCTTACTATTATCAAAACTGCACTGGAAATCCGTGCCGGTGCTAAGGCGTACGTAAACTACCACTGAAATATTCTTGCTTAAGTGTAATGTTGAAGAACATATGATTATCAGCTGAAGTTGAATGATACAATCAATAATACTCAATACAATCAATATGAAAAGATTGTAATAAAATCAACATTTCAGAAACAGTGAGACGAGGCATCCCCAGCTGTAGATCTGTTATAATATTTGGTTACATCATAGAATAAACCAATAGTTGTCAAATTGATAGTTTATCTATCTATATCCTCTTTGTACTCCGTTTGACACAGACGATGGCTGCAGAGGCGGATAGCTGGCATATGAGAGTGTGAAATTCCGAAGGACTGTTATGGTGAACAAGTTCTGCTCAGCATAAGCTATTTGATCAGTTTTTTTTTTACCATTTCTTCTTTTTCTTCTTTGCGGTCGCTAATATGATTATTATACCGACAGACGAGTTTTTGTGATGAAGTCGACTGTTGCTTGGAGCTCACCTCTGGTTGCATTTAGTGTTGAATGTAGTGTTTAACCTGCTGCCTTGTAGGTCGGCTGGGGACGCCAAAGGCTGACGGAAGGAGAACCCAGTAAACGCTTGCTAAAACCGGACACATCGCCCAAGGATAGACACCAGAGCTAAAGACGAAACACACATATGAATCAGATTTCCACATAAATAAGACAATTTATGGAGAAATATGGTACATCAGTCTAAGCGGTGATCGCGAGAGAGAGAGAGAACGTAGTGTTTTGTTGTAGGGCCAGCATTCGTTTCTAGTGAGGACATACAAGGGAACGTCTTGCAGGACATGTTCTGGGATTGGATCAGCGGTGTCACAGGGACACAGAGGAGATGGGAACAATCGTATACTGTGTAGGTGTTTGTTCAGTCTGTTATGTCCTATCTTGAGTCAGAAGATGATATTCTGTCCTTGTGTCTGTCGAGTGTGTGGTAGTCTGTCCTTGTGTCTGTCGAGTGTGTGGTAGTCTGTCCTTGTGTCTGTCGAGTGTGTGGTAGTCATCGTTGGATAGTTTAGGTTATTTTCTAATGTCCACGATAGCTTTTATTTTTCAAAGTATGTGATCTCGTTTTCCACCTATACCCAATCGGCTCCCTTACCACTTCTTATTGTTGCCTCTTGTTCCCAGTATAAGCTTTTGATCATTCTGATACGTTTCCAATCCAAACTCGTCTCTTCTATATATATCCTCATCGTGTCTTGATTGACACATAAGGCTTCCACAAGAGACTTCCACTGTTGCCGTTCTTCCGTCGTTCTACCAACCGTCTACCACGTCTGGCCACACTCCTTCAACTCTCTCTCTCTCCACCGTTCTTCTCTGTTTTTCCTTTGGACGTCCAGGGCGTCTCTTCACATCCACTATCCATCTGAGAGCTGTCCTAGTCAATGCCAAACTCGTCTCTTGGAGACACTCAATTATTTTCTCATGTTGAACTCTGTCAAAACCTGATACTGAATATATTTATGAATTAAATAAACTGTCATCTCTTTGTTATCTCCCTTCACGTCACGAAATCAAACAAGAGCACGAGAAACTCTAAATATAGATACGGGCTCTGAACTCATCCCCATCTGTGTAAACCTGACACCTTTTGTTATCCTGCCGTATAAACAAGTATTTCACCCGTGTCCTTTTACCTGCATTCAATCAGTTCTGAATAAATGCTGTAGACCTACCTTATCTCACCTGGGTTGTAACAAAGTGAGTAAAACTTGACATTATGTACCTGTAATATATACAGACAGTGCCATGACCTTCTCTACTTCTGTCAGCTACCTAACACTTTTTAATGTAAAGTTCGGTTTATCGAAAAACGTTAATTTAAGCGACAATATCAGATGCCCGTGTCTTGCTGGGGCCTACAAGGGAAGCAATGAATAGTAACACTGTGACCTAAGAGGTCATGTCGTAAGAGGTGACTGAGGTAGAGAGCTACTCTAGTAAATAAAAAGCATCACATAAATAGGAGGTGCTGGCCTACTTGTAGGCGCATAACTGGCACAGCATACAATCGCTCTTAGACTCGGATCACATACAAATCACAAAGAGTGGTTAACAAGTGGTCGATATGGGCGTTCATAGAAGAAGAAGAAGAAGAATACAATATCAGATAAAAGTTCATCATCTCCATATTGAATGTTGAATGTCGTCAATTTATCAAGTTCTATAATACAATATCAGATAAAAGTTCATCATCTCCATATTGAATGTTGAATGTCGTCAATTTATCAAGTTCTATAATACAATATCAGATAAAAGTTCATCATCTCCATATTGAATGTTGAATGTCGTCATTTTGTCAAGTTCTATAATACAATATCAGATAAAAGTTCATCATCTCCATATTGAATGTTGAATGTCGTCAATTTATCAAGTTCTATAATACAATATCAGATAAAAGTTCATCATCTCCATATTGAATGTTGAATGTCGTCATTTTGTCAAGTTCTATAATACAATATCAGATAAAAGTTCATCATCTCCATATTGAATGTTGAATGTCGTCAATTTATCAAGTTCTATAATACAATATCAGATAAAAGTTCATCATCTCCATATTGAATGTTGAATGTCGTCAATTTGTCAAGTTCTATAATACAATATCAGATAAAAGTTCATCATCTCCATATTGAATGTTGAATGTCGTCAATTTATCAAGTTCTATAATACAATATCAGATAAAAGTTCATCATCTCCATATTGAATGTTGAATGTCGTCATTTTGTCAAGTTCTATAATACAATATCAGATAAAAGTTCATCATCTCCATATTGAATGTTGAATGTCGTCAATTTATCAAGTTCTATAATACAATATCAGATAAAAGTTCATCATCTCCATATTGAATGTTGAATGTCGTCAATTTGTCAAGTTCTATAATACAATATCAGATAAAAGTTCATCATCTCCATATTGAATGTTGAATGTCGTCAATTTATCAAGTTCTATAATACAATATCAGATAAAAGTTCATCATCTCCATATTGAATGTTGAATGTCGTCAATTTGTCAAGTTCTATAATACAATATCAGATAAAAGTTCATCATCTCCATATTGAATGTTGAATGTCGTCAATTTATCAAGTTCTATAATACAATATCAGATAAAAGTTCATCATCTCCATATTGAATGTTGAATGTCGTCAATTTGTCAAGTTCTATAATACAATATCAGATAAAAGTTCATCATCTCCATATTGAATGTTGAATGTCGTCAATTTGTCAAGTTCTATAATACAATATCAGATAAAAGTTCATCATCTCCATATTGAATGTTGAATGTCGTCAATTTGTCAAGTTCTATAATACAATATCAGATAAAAGTTCATCATCTCCATATTGAATGTTGAATGTCGTCAATTTGTCAAGTTCTATAATACAATATCAGATAAAAGTTCATCATCTCCATATTGAATGTTGAATGTCGTCAATTTGTCAAGTTCTATAATACAATATCAGATAAAAGTTCATCATCTCCATATTGAATGTTGAATGTCGTCAATTTGTCAAGTTCTATATCTCTTGCTATTATTTCCTCAGAGCTGGTTGGTTGTCTCTTAAAAAACGGTTAATCTGTAGAGCTAGGCAATTGGTGTTGTAAGATAATAAAGATTTGTGGTTCAAATCCTGTGTTTGCTAAAATCAGACTGCTTATCTCCAGCAAAAGTCATGGAATCTTAGAAAAAAACTCGTGAACCGAATGATACCGTCTGGATTCAAACCCTGGCTTTCAGAGCTCAAGGAAATCGATTTGACCACTTTATCAAACAACGTCTCATCTTTATGTGTCAATAACATATATTTGTTGCGGATGATGATCGCCTACGCCAGTAAGAATAGACCGTGATCTTTCTATAAATAAACTACTGGTTGATCATTTGAAATAATGTTGTTTTCCCTTGACGCTCCTGTGTGGCTCTTATTGGTACAACACATACAATCGTCAACATTCACAGTTTGTGTGTGGCTAGAACTTAATAGTCATCAAGAGCTGGTAGTTACTGGTCTGGAAGATGATTCACGCGGAGCTGATTTGAATATCTTATGTAGCGTTACTTTTCGTCTGAATGAACTGAAGATAAAATTTCAACACTGGAACTGATTAGCGACCAGGCGAACAATATTCTAGAGTTTGCATGAAAACCTTACATTCGTTTGGCACGTGAGAATAATAATGACTTCAAATCACGTTAAGATCTAGTTACATTTTATGCATTTTTGTTTGGTAAAAACAATAATGGAGAGAGAGAGAGAGAGTGAAAAAATCGTGGCATATCCTTTACTGGACGTAGCCATCAACGAGTCTTTGATTTTCTATGCATCACTTATACGTTCAGTAGTTTGCAATTGTTTTCTGAACTGTGAGGTCTATTTTTACCTTTCATAAAGATCTCAGAGAAACGAATTTGCTTCCAAACTGCCTGCACCAGGTACGCTTGAACAAGTTTGAATCAGGTACGCTTGTGTTATGAAACAAGCACAGAATACATATTAATTAGAGCGAATAATGAACAATGAACAAACAATCAAAAATAATGATGGAGGCCACAGATGTGTGGTTTTACATCAGAATGCTGAAATCACCATGGACAGCAAATAAAACAAGTGATGAGGTTTGAGAAGAAGTCTGCATACAAAGAAACATTATCAAAAGAATAGAAATCAGGAAATGTAAATTCTTCGGTTATAAAATGTGTAGAAGAAGTTTAGAACATTTGGTGACAATAGTTAGAATACAGGGGCGGAGATATCACGGAAAACAGAGAGAGAGAGAGGATGTTGGATGGTCTGAAGTCGTGGTTCCACAAAAGATTGACGGCAGAATGATTAACTGCATCAGGAAGAGAGAGTTGTGGAGAGACATGATCGCTAACGCCGGCAGGAATGGTTCTCGATTGATGAACACTATATTCAATATAAACAATTACAAATGTTATGCAGTCTTGATGAAAATTTGTTCAAGCAATCTTGTATCTGGCCTTTTCAAATTTCAATAACTTTAAATTAATGATTTACTTTTGCAAGACACATTTCATTCCACATCTGATTCAGTGATTGACATTACTATCATCGGTGCCGTTTGGTGCAGAACCATGTATACAGTGATCGATATCTTACACACAGAGATCTCAGAGTCAGTGCATGAACTCCAGGCACTGGCGACGGTTCTCAGTGTCATTTTAAAAATGGTACAAATTTTGTACGAATTCTTTTTCTACGTTTTAAATTAAACACTTTAGTTTAGTTTTGATGTTTTTGCAAGAGCAGTGAGTTTCTCAATCTAATCCTATCTATTTGTCACTGCCAATGTTTGTTATACTTGTTTAACTTGAACACCTACGTGTTAGTGTCCTTCTGTCTTCTTCTTCTTTGCATTCGTTCTTTACGACCAATTTTAATCACTCTTTGTGATATGGTTGATCTTTGCCAAGAACGTGTATACGTTGCATATTGGGTTGGTAGGCTCCTAAGCGCATAGACTTGTACATGTTTAGGACACGTGCATCCGATTTCAGCCAATCCCTTCTTATATATAACTCGAAACTCGATACATTCAGATTAGAGACTGAATGAAAGATAATCCGACTACTTCACACGGGACTTGTATCGAGTACCTTTAAAGCGATAGTCAAGCACAGTACATCATCGTCACATAGATTCCTAACTGCAAGTTTCAAGGGATGAATATCTACTACTTTAGAGTCATCTTATCTAGACCTTATAATGATTTGCTACTTATCTATATATATATATATATATATAAATATACTATTTAAAATATATGTAATCTAAACTGTACTGAACAGTTGTCCTGAAGTAGTTTTATGCAATACCATTTTCCAGGGGCGTTGTGCAACAGAACATCACACAACAAATAAACGATATAAAATGTGTGTATGCTACTTAAGTGGATTCCATCTCTAAAGATATAACGCCTACTAGATCTTAAGTGCATTCTTGACCCTTAAGACGGTCTGGAAATCAGCACAATACAGCATCAGAACCAAGATTATTATATACAACAGATGTGTACTATTAACTTTTCTATACGGATCAGAATGCTGGAGAATGGCAGAACAAAATATGTCCCAACTTTCCTTCTTCCATACAACGAGTCTGCAAAAGATCTTAGCGTGTTCTGGCCAAATACTATATCTAACAACGAGCTGTCGTTTATCTGCAAAAGATCTTAGCGTGTTCTGGCCAAATAGTATATCTAACCACGAGCTGTCGTTTATTGTCTTTCTCCATGTGGATGATGGAATTAGTTGTCCACTCTTGCTGTTAGTTGAGCGTAGGGGTGGGAGCTTTAATTTGTGTTCCAGGGCCAGATCAGTGGCCCTTGTGTTTAATCCGTGTTTATTTAGTATGGTCTTGATATTGTCTCAATGGCAACGTGGTTAAGTCGTCTGCATGTCGCACTGAAGGTTGTGGTTTCTTCTTCTTCTTCGATCGTTTTTTCGGCCATTTTGATCATTCTTGTTGTGATATATAAACAGCCTTTTGCAAAGAACGGTTTTTACGTTGTGCAAATTATGCGCCTTTGGTGACTAGGCCAGCACATCCGACTAAGTGCCAGCATTTTATTTACTAGGGTAGCTTGCCCTAGATTGTACAAGTTATTTCTTACGATCCGTTTTGCCGTATATTTTTGCTTTGATCTACGCCAAAGAGCCTTTTGTACTACAACCTTTCTGACTGCGTGTGGCGTTCCTTCGGCATCTTATGATAGACATTCTTTAATGATCTTTTAATGCTGTATTTTTTGTCTTGGATCTACGTCAAAGAGCACTTCCTACTTTGCAGATGACTGGGTGAGATAGTACCGGTATAGGAACATTTACACAACCCTTCTAGGACTGGTCATTGGAACGTTCACTTGTCGGCTGCTTTGTGTACTCATTGCTCTTTTACGATCATCTTTTGCCGTATATTTGGGTTTTGTTATCTGCGCCAACTAGTGTGTCTACACTGTGCGCCCTTTCTGACTGTGAGGTCGTTCCGGATTAGGAACATTTCTCAGTCTTTTGGGGCACATAAGCTTGTCCTGGGACGACGTCTTACTCGTATAACATAACTTGAATAGTGTCCACCTTCGTCAATGTTTGGAGTTGGACAGCCTGTCAAGTCTTTACATTGTCGGCCTTACTTTTCTGACCACTTTGAGTTTATTCTGGAGAAGGAACATTCTCAATCTTTTCGAGGTGCGTGTCGGTTCTTGGCAATTTGCAGTTACTAACTGCATTTTCCCTGGCCCCGGGAAACGGAATGGGGCTACGCACAAATAATGTAGAGGGTCGTTTCATTAGGCGCTATCAGCGCAACTTAGATTTTGCGCTCGCCAAACATCACCTGCCCTGGTTTCTCCGAGGATGTTAGTTGTGAGAACAACAGTACTTTTCCCGGTTGTTTCAGGGAAGGCAGTTTCGTTAAACGCGCAAACGCAACTTTAGGATTTGTGCTCGGCCAATTTTACCCAATATATTTATCTGCGCTTGGCCTCTTGTACGGAGTTTACCGCAATCTTCCCATGTGTCGTCACGATACGTTACAGTGTTTTCATAAACACTTGCCGAGACCTTTGATTTGTTACGCATCGTTCTAATTGATTCTTGCCTCACAGCTGGAAATTTATTTGCGTCCATTTTCTCCGGGGGAGTTGAGATTCGTTCACAGATGACTCGTACACTACTGTTTCTTAAGTTTCAGCAACTATTTGGGCAACTTTTCATCGAACTTCGATGAACGCCAGGAGATACGTGCATTTTGTTCAGGGATTTTGGACCTGCATTACTTTTCCGTGCTTGCACTACTACCACTACCCGTGGCTCTCCCTCGATCCCTACCCTTTAGCCAGACAGGAACCGTTGTCTGTTTCCAGGGTCACCACATGGAGGTGGCGTATGATCTTGAATAGTGCAGCTCACTAAACCTGGTGCAATGTTGTCCATAGAATTGAGCCTTTGATCCCGGTTGTGAGTTCGAATCTGGACCGAGACACATGTGCAATATTTTCATGAGATCCCTAAGATTGTTCCCGGAGCTACGGAGTTCGTGCTTTGTGCAATGTTCTCAGCATATTGCATGCCATTTCTACAGGGAAAGAACCATATAAAGAATCCAGACAATGAAGTCAAACCTCCGTCTCCAGACCCTTTCTTCTCAACTCAAACCACAGACATATCAAATAATTGCTAACGTGGTTGATAGAAACAACACAAAGAAGAAGAAGATAAGGGGTTATGAACAAACAGATAAACTAACAGACTGTCAAACCGATTCTCCAGTCATCTACCAGAAAATGGTGTTACTTTTCTCTCTATCTCTCTCTCTCTCTCTATATATATATATATCTCTCTTCCTCTTATTATGTTCTATTCTGAATGAAAAATAAAACTGCCACCTATTAGAAATATTTATATTAGTTTTTCAAGCCAGCGTTCCTACTATAACATAAACTGTTCTTAACAATACCTAAGATTATAATTGCAGTTTCTGTAACAAAGCCATGTTTATAGATTTGGGTTGGTTGCTCCGTGGCCTCCGGCAACGTAAGACCGACTAGCTCAGACGGGAGAACAAAAACTATTGTGTAATTGGGGCTAGTCTTTATAAGTGTTTGATAGAACACTGTAAGTTTTTCTGCAATTTTACACAATTCTACGAGTACATTGCTATTTATTAATACATTATTTAAAATAATACTGATATTTCTTAGTGTAAAACTGACTTTGTAAAATAATACTGATAATTCTTAGTGTAAAACTGACTTTGTAAAATAATACTGATATTCTTTAGTGTAAAACTGACTTTGTAAAATAATACTGATATTTCTTAGTGTAAAACTGACTTTGTAAAATAATACTGATATTTCTTAGTGTAAAACTGACTTTGTAAAATAATACTGATATTCCTTAGTGTAAAACTGACTTTGTAAAATAATACTGATATTCCTTAGTGTAAAACTGACTTTGTAAAATAATACTGATATTTCTTAGTGTAAAACTGACTTTGTAAAATAATACTGATATTCCTTAGTGTAAAACTGACTTTGTAAAATAATACTGATATTTCTTAGTGTAAAACTCACATGGTAAAATAGTACTGATATTTCTTAGTGTAAAACTCACTTTGTAAAATAGTACTGATATTCCTTAGTGTAAAACTCACTGTATAAAATATTACTGATATTTCTTAGTGTAAAACTGACTTTGTAAAATAATACTGATATTTCCTAGTGTAAAACTCACTTTGTAAAATAATACTGATATTCCTTAGTGTAAAACTCACTTTGTAAAATAATACTGATATTCCTTAGTGTAAAACTGACTTTGTAAAATAATACTGATATTTCTTAGTGTAAAACTGACTTTGTAAAATAATACTGATATTTCTTAGTGTAAAACTGACTTTGTAAAATAATACTGATATTTCTTAGTGTAAAACTGACTTTGTAAAATAATACTGATATTTCTTAGTGTAAAACTGACTTTGTAGCATAATACAACCTTGATTTATCATATTGTTTTGTTTTTTAAATGAATTTGTCTATACCTAACAATACTGGAATGCGAGTTCACGCGACAGTTGGGGTCTTATTTCCTAGAATTTTTACCTGAGCTTGTTGGCCTTGTGTTATCGGCGGCCCCAGTTGCTCTAACACTGTTTATGAAGCGCACATAAAAGCTTATTCTAGAAATCTCTTCTTATCCTGACGCTGTAAGTCAAAACGTGATTGGAGACAGATGAAAGACAAGAAATAAACACAAGTAGAATTTTAACCGTCAATATTTCACACACCTGCGCATGCTCCTCTCTACCTGGCAACACCTACTTCCTCCTTCTGAATTTCAAGTCTTAAACCTAGAGCTTAGATAAATAACACTTCACGTAAACTTCGAATCTTGTCCCACCCAGAACTTGTTTAAACTAATTTGCCCAAACTTCAAAATTTGATTACGCTAATAATTTACCCAATATTCCTACCCGTCAAAACTGGCAGCGTAACATCTAAATCATAGCTTGTTATGCTTTTCCTAGCAGTAATGAGAAATTGTGCTACCTTCAAAAGCCCCTGTTTATGGCAGATTGAAAAGCGGAAATTGCAAACAAGGTGGGCAGCCTTAGAAAAAACATATCTGTTTTTATTTTCAATCTGATATTATGAGAATTTTTTTTCTTCTTCAGATTTAGCAGTTTTTTTTTTCTTCTGGTCTCTAATTGTGTTTTGCCTCAGTGTCAGTATAAGAAGAGATTTCTAGAACGGGAATTTCTGTGCGCTTCATAAACAGTGTTTTTGGCCAACTCTGTTATCTTTTCTTCTTTTTCTTCTTTGCGTTCGTTCTTTACGACCAATTTTAATCACTCTTTGTGATATGTTTGATCTTTGCCAAGAACGTGTATACGTTGCACATTGGTTTGGTAGGTCCCTAAAAGCATAGACTTCTACACGTTTAGGACACGTGCATTCGATTTCAGCTAATGTTATCTCTGAAGTCCACGGTTTGCGTGGACAGCCGTTTGCTGCTTTGTATCCACTGTATCGGAGTAACATTGCTCTTTGATGCGCACTGCCTGTTGGTGATCTGCTTATGTGGCAGAATAATTTAATTTGTTGTTTCTTGATGAAGCTCAGTACTGATGTTGTACCCACTTTTTTATGTTTTCCTTTCTAAATCTGTCTTTTCTTGATACTCCCAACATTCTTCGTAGATATTTCATCTCTGTCGTGACTAGTTTTCTTCTATCACTTGATGTCAGCTTCCAGGTTTGGCACTGATAGTATAATGTTTGGAGAAAGGTTGTTTTGAACAACACTCATTTTATATTCATTTAACAGTGTCAAATGATACATTTAAATCTGGAAGGCAGTGCTATAGTATATTCCAGAATAAAGTGAACGTGATTACGTATCGGGCCCAGCAGCAGATTTCCTGGACACATTGGTGTCTACGAAAATGAACGAACTGATATGTAGACATTGAAAGTGACTGTGAAAATGTCCCGCAGCTTCTGAATTCCGCAGGGTGTTAAATTACTGAAACTTCACATTTCTAAGTTCAAGTATGCGGGAGGTAGAAGGGTCAGTTTCTTTTATCACTAGCGGAACGTTGGTTACGGGAATTTGTTTTCATTTTCTTGTTCGAACTCTCCCCACCGACCATTTGTTAACCACTCTTTGTGATTTGTATGTGATCTGAGGGTAAGAGCGTTTGTACGTTGTGCCAGTTATGCGCCTACAAGTAGATCCTATTTCTGCGATGTTTATATTTACTAGGTAGCTTCCTGGTCCCTACCTCAGTCGCCACTTACGTCATGCTTTGTAGGTTGCAGTATTACTATTATCTGCTCCCTTGTCGACCCCGGCAACACACGGGCGGTTCACGACAATAAGTGAACTGATATGTAGACATTGAAAGTGACTTATGAAAATGTCCCGCATCTTTTGCAGTCCGTAGCGTGTTAAATGACTGGAAAGTCACATTTCTAACATCAAGTATGAGGGAAGTAGACGGGTTCGTTTCTTTCCTCACTTGTGGAACATCGGTTACGAGAATGAAACGCATAACTCATTTTTGAACCCTAACCCTGGTTAGGAGTCTCCGCTAAGCCACAGTCAACTCTAGATAACTAGGCCAGACAAATGACCTTGGAATCCCTGACCTAGATCAGAGAAGGGAAGCTGGAATGTATATATGTTTGATAGAACACTGCTAGCTTTTTTGCAATTGTACTCAATTCTGTGAGTCTATAGTTATTTATTGGTGACAAATATTCATAATATTGATATTCCTTATTGTTAAACTTAACTTGTTCATAATATAACTTCGAGTTAGCATTTTGTGTTGATTTTAAAATGAGTTTGTCTATATACACCAATACTGGAATGTGAGGTCACGTGGTGTAGTTGGGTCTGATTTCCCATAATTCTTACCTGAGTCTGAAGGCTTATAAGTTATAGTTGGCTCTGGCTAAGCATAGTAATACACGTCTAGAGCTGTTGGAGGTTTCTGAGTTTACAGAACGCCGGGTGCTTCCCCCTCCCATTAGCACTATAGGAAAGAGTGAAAATTTAAAATTCTTGGGGCTTGAAGAAGGAGAAGAAGAATATGAAAAAAGAGGAGGAGGAGGGATTTTATAATTATAGAATAAATCACTACCAGGATATGATCAATACACGGTTACAAACTGTTCCATGTTTCAAAAGTCATACTCACCTGATGATGTTTACTGTTTATAGTAACAATTACATGTCAGCTTTGACGAGACGAACAGGTTAAGCACATAAAGAATAAGGGAAGTGTCAGCAGTTAACATCATCCAACACTTCACATGATGTATAAATATCATTTCTAACATGATCAACACTTACATGATGTATACAACATATCATTTCGAACATTCTTCTTGTTTTTTCGTGTTCTACTATTCTTGTTTACTCACTTTCCTATTATTTCTTCATTTTTCTCCTTCGTTTAACTGTCCAACACGCTGACATTTTTACGATGGAAGAAGCATCTTTGATCTATTGTCATCAAAGGAATAAAACATAGTTATTCTTCAACATGCCGTACATTATTCACTACTCTCTTGTTTATCTAACTCCTTTTTTTCCCTTCTTTTATCTTCTTCTTTTCTACTCTTACTCTACGTTCATCCTCACATCATCCTCTTCCTTTACATTAGTGTTCATCTATTTTCTTTCCTTTATATTTATATTCAAGACTCTTCCACTGCCTAATACTTTTTTCTTCCTTTTTCTCTACATTCGTTATCATCTCTTTCTTCTTTATTCGTCTTCATATCTTTCTACCTTTCACTATATTCTTCTTCTTCTTCACTTCTTCCTTCGTAATCTTCCTCTCAATTTTCTTTCATCTTTCTCTCATTAAATTTTATATTTCTTCCTACCTGTCTTTCCTTGCTACCACTGTACTTCCTTCGTCACCTTCTTTCTTTTCCCCATTTGTTCTCTTTATCACCAGTAGTCTTTGTATTTCTCTCTCTCTCTCTCTCTCTATTTCTTCATTACTCCACGTCTTTTTCTTAATCACTACTCTTTCTTATTTTTTTTGGTACCTTCTTTATCTTTTACAACTAATTACTTTCTTATTCTTTATCTCACTCTAACTCTTTCTTCCTACCGTAAAAGAAATCTGTTCTTAATACCTACATTCTTTTAGTCTGACTATCTTTCACACTACGCTATTTCTCTATATTACCTGTCTATCTTTCACACTACGCTATTTCTCTATATTACCTGTCTGACTATCTTTCACACTCCGCTATTTCTCTATATTACCTGTCTGACTATCTTTCACACTACGTTATTTCTCTATATTACCTGTCTGACTATCTTTCACACTACGCTATTTCTCTATATTACCTGTCTGACTATCTTTCACACTACGCTATTTCTCTATATTACCTGTCTGACTATCTTTCACACTACGCTATTTCTCTATATTACCTGTCTGACTATCTTTCACACTACGCTATTTCTCTATATTACCTGTCTATCTTTCACACTCCGCTATTTCTCTATATTACCTGTCTGACTATCTTTCTCTTTCTCTATATTACCTGTCTATCTTTCACCTTCCACTATTTCTCTCTTACCTTCCTGACTATCTTCATACTCTCTATTTCTCTATTAACTGTCTGACTATCTTCCACCTACTTATTGTTCCTATATTACCTGTCGACTATCTTTCACACTCCCATTTTCTCTTATCATAATAGTCTTTACTATCTTTCACACTCTTATTTCTCTATATTACCTGTCTGACTATCTTTCACACTACCTCTTATCTTATATTACCTGTCTGTATCTTTCAACTATTGCTTTCTTATTTACCGTCTGACTATCTTTCCACTACGCTTTCTCTATATTCCTAGTCTGACTATCTTTCACACTACGCTATTTCTCTATATTACCTGTCTGACTATCTTTCACACTACGCTATTTCTCTAATTACCTGTCTGACTATCTTTCAACTCCTCTATTTCTCTATTACTACTGACTATCTTTCACACTACGTTATTTCTCTATATTACCTGTCTGACTATCTTCATATTCTATTCATATTACCTGTCTGACTATCTTCATACTTTTTTCTATATTACCTGTCTGATTTATCTTCAGCTGCTCACTTCTTTCTCTCTGCCTTCATCAATTATCTAACTCTTCATAAAAATATAAAAAATCTTCATTATTTTATTTCTAGAATACAGTGTACATTTTCTGATATATATATATATCAACTTTTAAGTTATATGTAAAGCGATTGTTTAAATCATGTTTCAATAATATGTGCTAGTAGGGATAAATATTGCTGGATATAGAGATCACGTATAGAGATGTATATAGCTTATCTTAATAGCAGCATGGCTCGGAATAGTGTCAACAACGGTGTTGTTTATCAACTCTGCGAAGAGAGAGTTGAGAATCCAATGATTCATGTTGGTCTATGCCAGAATAGACACAGCACCTGGTTATTTATATTTCAACATGTCAATTAAAGCATAGTTAGTTAAGTCATTATGATATAATACAAATGGAATATCTTTATGTTTCTCTAGTTTAAAAGAAAAAAACAAAAAAGAGAGAGAGAGAGTGTCGTGAAGGAGAGAAAGAGAGAAAGGATGGGATACAATGAGATAACAGATATTCAATTGTTTCAAAGACAGTTCGACAATTGACAACAAACGCAAAGAATTAAGAAAAAGTAAGTCCTCAACCATATCAACGGAATGCACTACAATTTCAGCGGATTTCGTCACCATATCAGCGTAAATCGTCCCCGCGAAATCAGTACGTCACCTATCAGCGTAAATCGTCACGCTATCAGCGTAAATCGTCACGCTATCAGCGTAAATCGTCACGCTATCAGCGTAAATCGTCACCATATCAGCGTAAATCGACCATCATATCGACATAAATCGCCATCATAGCGGAATCCGTCCCCATTTCAGTGGAATCAAAGTCTGATACCACTTTACAGAAACAAAGCAACAATTACATAGAGTAGTAAAACATATACCACCCCATACACTCATAAAGACATTAGAAATTCATACAAATGTTTTTCTTTTGTCCTTCTCTGCTTTTTTGCCGTTAAGCGTAGCAGGTTTAACTAATGATCTATTTCCGAGATATACGCTGGGTCGCTTGATATGCTGTTGTATTGTGGAGTTTTAAGAAGGCTGTAACTCCATCAACCCATCTTTTTCTTGATCTAAAACAAAAGCAATACTTAAAAATGACCAAAAGCTCCAACCCAGTCATTCTTCTGAGAGCATCTCAGAGAACCCATGATACTTATCTACAAAAGTGGCTATACGTCTATACAGACGGATCTGCATTTATAAAACCCCCATCAACACAGATCATGGAGTCTGGAAAGATCAGCTAGACAGATCTACAAAAGCTGTTTCGTGTTCACGTGAAGTATTCTTTAACTCATCATCATTAACTGCTTGTCTGACAGAATTTTGCCCCACTAACAGTCATTCGAACTGTTTTTCTCATTCTGATGTCGTTATGCTCAAATCATGAATCCCAGCCTAAATTCATCTTCTCCGTTGTGTTCCTCTTCTCATCGTTGCCCGGAAGCCTGATTCCATAATAATCTTATCCAACTCTTCATGTCTCTGTATACTTTCAAAATATATGCTCCAACTATAAAGCTGAAATGTATGCAATAACAGTAGCTTTGTATCATATGAAGACTGTTTTAATGTCTCTTTATTAAAGAAAGTGAACATAGTATATCACTACAGATTCAAGATCAGTATTAAAGTTCTAAAAGCTGGTGTACATTGACATGAAAAAAGCTATAAAATATATCTTAAGACATTCATACACATGGAAATGATCACAGAAAACTAGTTAACCAAGTAAGAAAACAGTCACAATAATTCATAGCAACAGCCCTCCATACAGTCGAACAAATCCGCCCTCATCATCAAATAGTTTGTCCTGAGCTGAACATTGCCACTCTAACAGTCCTTCGGAATTTCCCTCTCTCATAGATTAGACGTCGCGCCTCTGCAGCCGTCTTGCTCAAATCATCAGTTACATTCTGCACTTCATCTTCTCTGTGATCCTCCTCTTTGCTGGGATACCTCCTTCCATAATGATCTTCTCCAAATCCTTGTGTCTCTTTAAATGTCCAAAATACTTTATCTTAAACCAATCCTTAAAATTAATAAATATATACATTTGACGAAACAGAAGGACCATGAATATGAGACAGTAGAAGAGAGATGTACAAACAAGATGGACAAGACGAAGTACAGCGTTAACATCAAACATTTTCCAACGAGAGATCAGAGAACAGTTGGGTTTTTTTCTGGTTACGTACCAACATATATCATTTAGTAATCACATGAACAAAATTCAACCACAACACACTCTTAGAACGTCAAATATGAACACGGCATATGGAAATCGTTGACCATCACTTTTACTTATGTCAACTGCTATATGATGTCACTAAGGCTTTTGTTTCATTATAAATATAATTTTTTTATATAACCGCTACATTTAGTTGAAACCTTCAACTTTTCAAACAAGTGTAGACAAGTCGTGGCGTGTTAAGATCTTAATGCTCTTAATTCAAGATTTTCTCTGTTCTCCTCTCACCTTTTCATCTCCCACTTCCCCCTGTAAATAAACTTTGAACGTCAGTCGTGTCACATTATATGTCTGGAACAGGCAAGCTGACATTATTTGACAACTTCTAAAAGTGGATCCTCTCTGCCAACAAGCAATTTATTTTGTCTCATATATATATATATATATATATATATATATATATATATATATATATTCGTTTTATATTCTATGAAACAAATTCAGAACAAATATCGGTGGAATTTTTGCTAGAAGCTTGAATCCTTCTTTCAATGTCTGCAGTGAGTTCCAACTCTCATATCTGTACAAAAACTTGAAACCTACTCTCCATGTCTGCAGTGAGTTCCATCTCTTATGTCCGTACAAAGGCTTGAATATTTCTTTCCATGTCTGCAATGAAAACCCAACTCTCATATCTGTACAAGACAATAGATAATGTTATTAATAACATATGATATGGTTACTTTTGTTTTGATGCTGATTTTACTTTTCCAAATAACACACAAGCAAAACATGACAGATGTTGCCATCGCCTCTTACGTTCTCTTTTCTAGAATTGCCTTCCCTACATATACTGAAATGTGATAAACTTATCCATAGGACCATCATCATTGCACTTTGGTGGTTAACAGTGTGTACTCAGCTCTCTTTCTTACACAAGAAGAGCTTGGTGACAATTCACGAACACCGTACACCGGGTGGTAGTCGTCCATGTAATTTTGAAATTGGTAACAATTTTGCAGCAATTTTATTTTCACTTTTGATAAATTTTGCAGGAATTTTATTTTCACTTTTGATAAATTTTGTAGGAATTTTATTTTTACTTTTTATAGATTTTGCAGCTACTTTGCAGCCTACTCTTTTCTATTTTCAAATAACAAACGTTCTTTTACATGTTTAATTTGAAAGCAGGACCTACGTTTTATCCTCCGTCTTCAATAGGAGTAGAAACTCGATGTCACCTACATTGGGATCAGGGATATCTTAGACAAAATTCCAACCTCTACTCACGCGTAGTGAAAAAGTACCTTTGGAGCGAGACCCCGAGCACTTCACCTGATAAAAAAAAACAGGAACCCTGATAAAATAAAAATATTGTATGAAACAAATCAAAATCTCACAAACATATGCAGATTATCATTATCATCAAGTAGCTTGTCCCTTCCGGAACTGGGCTCCCATGACAGCAGTCCTGAAAAACTCTCTGTTCTGTGCAAGTTGACCGGCTTCATTCTCAGATTATCAATGACATCTTACACCATCGTCTTCTAGGTCTTCCTCTCCTTCTTCTTCCAGGCACCTTCCCCTTCAAAATTATTTTCTCTAGGTACTTATATCGTTTGATTTGTCCGAAATAGTTGTCCTTGTTTTTATACTTCTTAATAGCCAACTCTCTTCAATATCAAGCTGTTGCACAACAGAAGCATTTGTTCTTTTCTCTGTCCATATTATGCATATACTCGTACTACCACTTAATATTGATCCGAAGACCAAGATGCTGAACCATTGATGACGAAGAATATCTTTCTACTACCAACAAAGAACAGTTAATATAGAATCAACGGAAGAAGAGAATAATGGTGAAGCACAGAAGAGAAAATACAAAATAGATGTTGCAGACATAAAAGACGTGATTATAATATGTCTCAAATTTGGTTGCACTTTGCCACTAGGCACCAAAAGAAATATACAACTTTCATTATTCAACATTCATTACTGAAATTCAGGCGTAATGTTGACCACATCGTGTGTGAACGGTCAATGAAAAATACAGACCTAACATCGTATTGACCTATATACCTCGAGGTATGAAAAATGGTTAAGAAAGAAAATTACAGGAAACTGCAAGCCGATCTAGGATTGTACCAACTTAACCATGTCAACATGACTTAGGCCTATTTGGCCAGTACCTACTTGACACGTAAGATCTTGAGCCTCATTGAGCCCGGTTTCCTTGATCTGCAACCACTTAAATTTATGCTAAGTGTCATGGAGGTAATTGACCTACTCATATTTGACCTCGCCTATTTGTCACCTTCTTAATGTTTAAAGGTTTACATGTGAAGGTATAACTTCATTGCACCGAGTTTCCTCATATGGGTCGTTCCTTCTCTGCAGAAATGGTACGGTACCTTCCGAGAATAGTATAGTATTTATCGATTCAAGATCCGTTCTCCAAGCCATCTCATGTCCCAAACAAGACAAGCTCATTCAGGACATACGGCAAACATTCAGCTTGCTGTCAACAAAATCTGAACTTGTCTTACAGTGGATACCAGTGCACTGTAGCATACCAGGAAATGAAAAGGCTGACAAACTCGCACGGGCTGGAGGGAATCTAACGCAACACCACCCAACACAAAGCTTTACAGAAGCAAAGACTTCCTGAAACAATCCAGGAAAATGATCTGGAGAAAAACAAATGGAGGATACAACCCAGAGCACGACAGTATAAATACATTAAACAGAAAAGCACAGACCACAGTCTTCAGACTTAGAACAGGGCACGGCAGTCTCAGAGCATATCTCCACAGAATAGGTGGAGACGGCAGTCTCAGAGCACATCTCCACAGAATAGGTCTCAGGGACTCTGCAGCCAGCACCTGTGGAGTACCTAAGCACTCTCCAGAGCACATCCTGCAAGACTGCCTCAGCTGAGCAGTGTGAGAATGTAAATCTGGCCAACCAGAAACAACCCTACAAAACAAACTATGGGAGACCGGTGAAGATCTCAAGCGCACATCCCTGTTTATGATACATACTGAAGTAGTCGCATAGCAGAAGTTGATCGCAGAAGAAGAAGAAGAAAATAAATCGTGCCTCTCTGAAAGATGGTTTAACCCTTTTTTATGAGCCACAGGAACCATCAGTATGCATACACTTGGACATCTGTTGTGGGAGACTGAGTACCTATGGATCTGCCCGGAGTACTGTGGTGTTAGTTCAGTAATCTCCATTTTCTTTCTTTTTTTCTAAATTACTCTAGTACCACTTTTTAGGACGGTGTAGGACAGGTGGGACGAGAGCATAAGGAATTTAATGGCTGCATTGTTAGTGCAGTCGCCGCGAAGTTGTTCAGGTTAGGATTTTCATTTATGCCCACAACAGAAAAAAATCCTTGGCCTTACCGTGGATTGAACATGGATCTCCAACATGGGAGCCGCCCTCTAATCCATTCAGTCATCAATAACCAATGGTATAACCCCATCAAATAAACAAATACATTATTTGTGAAACTTTCACTCAAACTGAAACAACATTATTTCATGTTGTCAGAGCCCCCTTGTATTCATATCATAACTGTGCTTCCTGTTCGTTACATTAATTTTATTTTCATTAGAAAAATAATAAATAATATGTCCTTGTGACAACAATCTACCTAGCTATAACATTGGTACATATTAAGTGTAGGTGTTGTACATCCTCCCACTTATGGTGGAGATACAGATATGCCAGACAGGTCTTTCATCGTCTGGTTGACAGTTACAACATGCGCAGATCAATGTATTCGTGACATTGGTCTACCAACTAAGTCTTGGGAAAACTACTCTCATCTAAACCTTGTTGTTCGACTATTACCAATAGATTTCATTATGTGGGTGAGGGAGTTAGTTCTTGTTCTTATGTTATGTTCTAACTAGCATCATTTATGTCCAATGATATGATCTGTCTGTGAGATCGAAGGCTTTCCCAGCAGTTATTCCCCACAGAATCAATAAAAATAATCAATTTTGAGAATTTCACAAAACAATATTAGTCTCCCCCTTTAAACGGGTCACAGCGTGATATCGTGACGAAACAATATAAGTGTCTTTCAATCACTTTTACGTTAGACAGAGACCACAGGTTAATCGATCAATACTGTCAGTATACAATGGAATAACGCAATAGTTCATAGCAGCTGTGAACTTTCGGAAGGGATGTGACACCTAGGCAGACCACTGTCTCAGAAATAAGGGTGTATGCAGGATTTCAATGAAAGACTTATATATCGGGTAAAAACAAATGGGAAAAATTAGCTGATGACCGAGAAGTTAATGAGGAAGAATAAAAAATTAGGTGGCTGCAAGAAGCAAATAGGAAGATGAACAATATAAATAGAGAGCTGGAGGGAGCTGCAGGAGATAGCTAGAGATAGGAAGACTTGGCATGACTTGGTTGAGGGTCTATGCCCCAATCTGGGGTAAAAAATGCAAAAAGAGAGAGAGAGAGAGAAAGAAACAGAATCTTTTGAGAAGAGACGTGTGAAGGCAGTGGGAGTCACCAAGAAAGATAGACTACGAAATGAGGACATCAGAAGCAGAAATTAAGGCTCCCATCCCTAAGCTTAACGGCGAGAGTGGACAGCCAACTACATCTTCCATCTGGGAATAGACAAGACAATATATAGACGTGGGGATGAACTGAAAGGCAAAAGTAAACTCACAAAACCCTTGTCAATTGACCGTCTTTAAAGACGATAAATGTCATATATAATAGCAGTCTCGTATTCAGGGGGCAGGGGTATCTACGTGGACTAGAGGTAAGATGCTTTACTCTCGCACCAAAAGGTACTTGGTTTGTTCCAAGCGTGAAGCGATCAGGATATTTTCTCAGTACCTGATCTCAAAATAGAGGAGATCAAGTTCCTAGTTCTATCGGAGAAGATTAAACCTAAGTCCCGTGTTAAAGTAAAGCCCGTAAAAGAATACTTGGTCCAGTTGGAAAATAAATAAAAATAGGCTGTAAATTAACTGCCCGAAACGCCCGTGTGGTGCCGAGGCCCACAAGGGAATCAAATAATGGTACCACTGCGACCCACAAGGCATGTCGTAAAAGGCGAATGATGTAGGGGCCTAGGGAAGCTAACCTAGTCAATAAAAAGCGTTGCAGAAATAGGATGTGCTAGCCTACTTGTAGTGTAGGTGCATACCTGGCAAAACGTACATTCGCTCTTAGGCTTAGATCACATACAAATCACACAGAGTAGTTATTAAGTGGTCGATATGGAGCTTTCCAAGATGAAGAAGATAAATAAGAAGAAGACTGGCCGAGAAAAAATAATTTGAAATATTCACACACGAACACTACCAAAATACATTTCTATCTTCAAAATTACTTTGGAGACTCTCGCCGGTACTACATCGCTTTTGCACTGCCGCTGAGAAAGCACTTCTCTGCAAGAAAGAGATCAGAGCGCACATGGTTATTCACATTAAGTGCAACGATGATTGTCTTATCATTCATTCAATCAATCAACACATAAATAAAGTAATAGCAAAAGCACACGTCAATCTGATAACACACACAAGCAGAAAGAGAGAGAGAAACGCAAATTAACAAAAAAAGATAGAATCTTGTACTGGCAGAACAGAAAGAAATCAACATAAATTGCGCTATTTACTGGTTCTCTAAATTATATGTTGTGAGATCTGTATGTCAAGTCTATGACTTCATTGTTCTCTTAATGACAGGTAGGATTATGGAAACTGGTCATGTCTTATCTGACCTAGATAGCAAAGCCATTTCATGGCGGGTTTAAACCCTGGGTATAGAATAAAGGCGTCGTTACGTCAGATTTCACCAGATTACGCTTGGACAACACAGGCAACCTGAATGACGTGAACACTAAAACATGTCTGATTAGATCTGGTTAACTGGTGGTTCTCTGACTTGCTGTTATCACAATCACTGGAAATGCTCTAGTTTATCTAGTAGTTTATGTAGTAGTTTGAGAAGTTGATTTACCTTGGATTCTTTGCAAGGAGTTGATTCTTATTTTTCTTGTTTGTTGGCCTTCATGCTTTGATATAACCAAAATAAGACTCGTCCTTAGGTTGAAAAGAGCGTACCTCGGCTTAAAGAGGCTTTAATCTCCTATGTGCCCGCCTGCCCAGCGTGTTCGTGGCGCGTTGGACGACGGGTGACAAGCCCCCATGTGAGTGTGGCTCAATTCCGCGGGCTGGCAGAAAAGCCACAGGTTTCCAGATTTACGGTTTTCGTTGCACCGAACCGAAGGCTTACGATGTCCATGGCACTGAGCCGAAGAGCTGAAAGCTCAAGTGCTTCTGGATCGGAAGAAAAATACCCTGTAGAGGTTATTGGTTACTAAACTTACATCGTAGCACTAAGGACCCATAGGTGCTCAATCTCCCCCAACAGATGTCGAAATGTATGCATACTGATGGTTCCTGTGGCTCGCTGGTTAAACACATTTCCACTATATAAGAAACAAATAAATGATTTACCTTAGTGTTCTTCCATTCACAGTAGAGTTAGTTTTTATTGCTGACATCTTCAATTGAGTACCAGGATTTGCTGAGTATAGGGTAAAATGTTAGAATCATCTCTTTGGAATTACCGTGTAATTACATTTTTAATAATGATATTGTAAATAAACAAATGGTAACAAATAACATAACTGACAAAGATGTTCACCCGTTTTGTGCCGGGGTCTGCAAGGGAACCAAAGAATAGTACCACTGCGACCTACATGTCGTAAGAGGCGCCTGATGTAGGGCCTAGGGAAGCTACACTAGTAAATAAAAAACGTCGCAGAAATCGGATGTGTTGGCCTATTTGTAGGTGCAATCGTTCTTAGGATCAGATCATATAAAATCAAATAGAGTGGTTAACAAGTGGTCGATATGGAGAGCTCGTAGAAGAAGAAGAAGAAGAAGACAAATTTATTGTTGTATAGTAGAGATGTGTCTCTCTCTGCATCATGGTGAGAAGTTTGTTTAATACTTTCTAGTCAACTCAGATGGGAGAGAACTTGTCGAGCGGAATATAATTTATTGTTGTATAGTACAGATGTGTCTCTCTCTGCTTCATGGTGAGAAGTTTGTTTAATACTTTCTAGTCAACTCGAGATGTGGAGAGACATTGTCAGGAAAGTCGGAAAATAAAACATATATGACAGCTCCCTCTAGAATGATGATGATGAAAGTTAAGGCTCATACTCCTGTCTTCCTACTGCTCTCTGAAACTTCATTGTGGTATCTGACTCTCAGTTATTGCTTTGGAAAGTTCGAAATGGCATGTTGCTGTATGAGAGGATGTGGTCTATTGAAGCTTATAACCTCGGAATAACTTATGTAGATCTACTGTCTTGGTGTTGCAGATGTTAACAGTACCAAGAGATCAGACATGCTTGAATCAACAGCACTGATCGTCGAGGTGCTGAAGGTGGATAGAGAGGTTTTATAAAAGGGAGTTTGAAGCCAATTGGCTTCATTGCATCGGGTTTTACCCCATATAGCTCAGTCCCTCTCAGCAGAAATGACACACCACCTGCCGAGAGTATTGCACAAAGCAGAACTCCGTAGCTCCGGCAACAATCCTAGGGGTCTTTGAAAAACAATGCACTCATTAACAGAACGGTGCGGTCCGTATTCGAGCCCACGACTCTCAATGAAAGAGCTTAAAGAACGTAACCATTTAGCCACAGAGACCCCCGAGAGGATGGATAGAGAGGAAGTCCTTAGTCAGTTCAGCCACCGTATGTTAAATGAAGACACTGTAACTGATGTTAAATGTACAGAGCGCTTGAAAAAGAAAGGAGTGATACATTGCATGAACAAATCAGGCTGCCTAAGATGCAGAATGAGAAGTATCTTTAACCGGCGAGCCACTAGAACCGTCAGTATTCATACATTTTGACAACTGGTTGTGGAGACTAGGCAGCTTCTATGGGCTGTCATGAGTGCTATATCGTCGATTCAGTAATCAATAGGCCCTTTCGTGGCGTAGCCTGAAATTTTCCCTGTGTACGAAAGAGATTGGAGCACACATAGTTATTCTCCAAAGTGCAATGATTGTGATCCAATTCATTAATCAATCATTTAGTAACCAGTACCCAAAAAACAACTGTTTATTCTTCTTCTTCTTTCTAATCTTGTTTTACTTCACAACATTAGGACAAGAAAGTTCTAGAACGTGCGCTTTATAAATAGTGTTTCACACTGCCTCTGTTATTTCTGTAGTCTATTTTTTTTGTGCGGACAACCTTTGACTTTGCATCCACTGTATCAGAGCAGCCTTACTCTTTGATGTGCACTGTCTGTTGGCAATCTGTTGGCAATCTGCTTATGTTTCGGAACAATTTACTTTGTTGTTTCTTGATCTTCTTCGTCTTCAAAATCTCCATATTGACCACTTGTTAAATCACTCTTTGTGATGTGTATGTGATCTGAGCCTAAGAGCGATTGTACGTTGTGCTAGTTATGAGCCTATATGTAGGCCATCACATCCGATTTCTCCGACGTTTTTATTTACTAGGTAGCTTCCTAGGCCCCTACCTCAGTCGCCTCTTACGACATGTCTTGTAGGTCGTAGTATTACTATTCTATTTTCCCCTTGCGAGTCCACACGGGCGGTTGTTTTTCTTAAAATAAAATTCAGCATTGGTGTTGTACACATTTTTGTCCTGGTGTCTTCACATTTCAGAACAAGTCTCTTCTTGATACTCCCAGAATTCTGCGCAGACACTTCATTTCAGTCATGACTAATTGTTTGATATCGTTTGATGACAGCGTCCAAGTCTGGTACTGATAGCATAATGTAGTGAGAATTATTGTGATCATGTTGACCATTTTTGTCCAGATATCTCAAGAGGACTAAGCACAAATCAGAGGACTAACATCATATGGTGGCTGTCTAATGTAGGTCAGGGGTTCCAATCTTGACCTGGTCATTCGGTTCACCCGGCAAATCTACAAATCTGAGGTGGTCAGACCAGACCAGATCAAATCTGGAGAAAACCGTCGGGGAGACTGCGGTAATACTGAGTACATGGGTGTTTGAACAAAGATAGGTATATACAGTATAACATAAGTTATGAAAAATTAATGATTAAATATGAAATTAATAGCACTGGACGTTCCGACCTTAATCAGGATAACAAATACAGACACATAATACTTAAAGGGATATGTCACGATTTTTCCATTTCAGAAGAACGTTGCACATTTCGTGGACACAGAAAGAAAGGAAACAACGAGAAAGTAAGGAAACAACGTAGGATTGAAGAATTGTGGGGAAAAAAGATTAAAAATAAACAAACCAAACGCAATTTTTGGACTCACAAAAAGGACATAGAACTCTTGACAAATATATTCCAAATAAAAATATGATGACAACCAGGAAGAGAAAATCAATAATATAATTAAGAATGAAACATTAAAAGATGAACATTTGACAGTTTGACAAATTGCCTGATCATGACAAGAAAAAGAGGGTGTTGCAGATCTATTACAGCTGATCTTCGATATGAAGATGGTAGTAATCAATCAATCAATCAATCACTCAATCATTATTACATTTGTAACTTGCTTTGTTTTTCAAGTGTTCTTTTCTAACAAATTAACGTAGTAAAATAAACCATTTTTCATACCTCGTGGCATATTGTGTAATACGGTGTTGGATCACATTTTTTATTGATCGCTGGCACACGATGGGTGATGTGATCAACATCACTCTGGTAGTAACATTTCCCGCATTCTTTTCAGATCTTAGGGTATGAAGTCATTTTACTTCATATTTTAGAGCCTAGCGTGCAGGAGGTAGGAGTATCAATTCCTTTCTCACATGTGCACCGTCAAGTGCGGGATTGAACTTACAACCCTCTTGTGTGAGAGTTGATAGGGGAACGCTCATGCATTACTCTAAACTATAGATTTCCAAACTGTTTCGGCGCCCACCGCCCACTTTGTACAACATAAACTTTGTAACGCCCCCTCCTCCACCCTCCACATATAACAGTGTGTCAACGCGCCCCCGCCCCCACATATATACATGCTCTATTTTCTCTTTGACATAACAATTTGATATATATTTCGAATACATGGTCAATTTTCAAATGATTATATACATGAAATAGAAAATTGATGAAAAAATGGATCGTGCAAGATGGGCATAAGATGAATTAACATGCAGAATTTAAATTTTAAATGATTATTCAATATCAAAATCACGAAAATAATTAATTTTAAAATAGCACCGAGTGGTTACCGGGGCCCAAATTTGAGGTGTAAAGAGTAGAACCACTGTTACCTGCCACGCATGTCGTAAGAGGCGACTAAAGAGGTTTGGTTGAAATCGGATGAATGTGTCCGTTAGGAATACTAACCCGAAACAAATGCTTGCAGAAAACGGATGCACCAGGCCGTAAGGCGCATACCATGGTGCAACGACCTCTCACAATTAGGAATGGGATAACGGATTTTACGGTCGCCAATCTGCCTCGGATATTTAGCCATGCAGTAAGAATGTCAGACCTACCATCACGTGGGTGGCCAAAACTTACTGCGGGAAGAGGTCGGCACAAATGAGGAAGCAGTAATCATAGGAATTATATCCTACAAAACTGCCCCAGTATGCAGACTTGAGAAGAAAGAGGTGGCCCACATACACCAGCGTTCAAGACAAACTGTATGACGTGGCTGATAATCTGAGGCAGACGGCTGCCTTTATTAGAGAATCCGAAATCCCAATCTAGTGAGAACGCAGAAGAAGAAGATTTTAAAATATTTATTATTAATATCTTCTTTAAGGAATCACCGACCCTTAATCGTCTGAACACCCTCCTCCCCACCACCCAATTCTTCTGAACCCACTATCGCCCCCCTAGAACGCTTCAGTGCCCACTGGGGGGCGTTACCGCCCACTTTGGGAAACGCTGCTCTAATCTGTCCCACAACAAATTAACAACTGAACCACACAAAAAACACGAAGCGAAGTAATACATTTTGGGTCACTTATATAATCATGCAGGTATATTTAAAATTTCCGATGCAGATATGTATTTTTTTTTTAGTTTCTAATGTCGCTGTAGTGTAATTGACAAGCCTTTGTCTTGCACTTTGAAGATCAGTTGATTAATTTTTTTTACCACTTTTAAAATTGTAGCAGAAGCTACAGATTTCTTGATTTATGCAATACTCTTTGCACGTTATGTATCGTTTCTGGGGTGAAGGTCCGAGCTATATAGGAAAACCCAGTGCAAAAAAATCAGTCCTTTATCTTTAAATCTTCAATATCTTATTTTGTCAATAAATCGTGATCAATTTTATCAAATTTTACAGAAAAAAATGACTTCTCTGTTATAAAATACATAATTAGTTAACATTCTCTTAAAACATGAACAGGTTCTGTTAGATAATATCTCAAATTAGTTTTGAAAAAAACATCCTGACCTTGATTCCAACCAGGTCTGATTTTTTTTATCCGTAAAAATACTTTATCCTCCCCCCATCTTAATAAATAAAACCGCTGAAACCATTGACATTGTTAGTATTTCATTTTTTTGGTAAGTTAAATAACAAAGCATGTGGGAAAATGCAGGTCGAAAAATAAAGAAAAGATTTTTTTTAAACCTGCAAAATTGTACCAGAAAATCGATGTAAACACAACAAAGAACGTGTGAATAAATAAGAATAGAGATTACTGATTCCGTATCGATCACTGATCCAATAATGAAAGAAATGCACGTTGTTACCAAGGTGGGACGTGAAATCAACAAAGACGGGAGACAAACAAAGATGCCAGGGAGGTGGTTAATATAGTCAGATTTTAATATGAACATCTTTCTTCTCAGTACAGTATTTTGGGTTTAGCCTAGTGGCAGTGACCGTGATTGATTGATTGATTGATTGATTATTTTTTGGAAGACAAACACTGGATATGATTATGGAAAAGACTCCTCAAAGACCTAAGCAGAACAGACCAGGTCATTATATTTCGACTACGCACCGGACACTGCAGACTCAACAAACACTTATACAGACTAGGAATAAGTCAAACAGCTCTCTGCCAGTGTCAGCAGGCAGAACAGACACCAGAGCATATCCTGCAAGACTGTCCTCTTCTGTGTGAGCTGAGAAGCAACATGTGGCCACACCCAGTCGACCTGAAAACTAAGCTTTGGGGAAACCTGACAGACCTGAAGCTGTCTGCCCAGTTTGTGGTCCACAGTAAATTAAGCGCATGACCAGAGATCGCTGAAGAAGAAGAAGAAGATTGATTATTTGATTGATTGTGCATCCTGATAAAGTATGAGTTTACAATAATGTTCTGGACACTGCAAACTAACATACATTCATAGACTAGGAATATGTCAACCAGATCTCTGCCAGTGTCAACAGTCGGAATAAACACAAGGGCATGTCTTGTCAGATCGTCTTCACCTGGGTGAGCCGAGAAGCAACATTTGGCCACAACTCAGCCGACCTGACAAATAAGCTTTGGGGAGACCTGACATATCTCAAGCTGACTGTCCAGTTTGTGGTCCCCAGTGGATTAAGCGCATGATCAGAGATTGCTGAATAAGAAGAAGCATTTAATTTTTCTTGCTCGGAGATATTAAATTGTACTTTGCTGGGACAAGTCGATGTACGGGAATCTACAAATCTGAGGTGGTCAGACCTGACCACATCTGGAGAAAACCGTGGGTAGGCTGTAGTGATAGTAAGTAAATTGGCGTTTAAGAACAAAGACAGTATGTATAGTATCACATAAGTCAGCAAAAATGTAATTAAATATAAAACTAAAGGAAAATGAAATTTCATAGCGACATCTTCTGAGGTCTACATGAAGAACTGGTTAACGATTTGTTTTACGTTTTGAAGATTGTTAGTTTCGGTTCAGTTCTCGTCGTTCGATTCGTACGTTAACTCTTTTCTTGAGATCTCTAGGATTGTTGCTAGAACTAAAGTTTGTGCTTTGAGAATACTCTCGACAGGCAGGATTGTTGCTAGAACTAGAGTTTGTGCTTTGAGAATACTCTTGGCAGGCAGGATTGTTGCTAGAACTACAGTTTGTGCTTTGAGAATACTCTCGGAAGGCAGGATTGTTGCTAGAACTAGAGTTTGTGCTTTGAGAATACTCTCGGAAGGCAGGATTGTTGCTAGGACTAGAGTTTGTACTTTGAGAATACTCTTGGCAGGCAGGATTGTTGCTAGAACTAGAGTTTGTGCTTTGAGAATACTCTTGGAAGGCAGGATTGTTGCTAGAACTAGAGTTTGTGCTTTGAGAATACTCTTGGCAAGCTGGATTGTTGCTAGAACTAGAGTTTGTGCTTTGAGAATACTCTTGGCAGGCAGGATTGTTGCTAGAACTAGAGTTTGTGCTTTGAGAATACTCTCGGAAGGCAGGATTGTTGCTAGAACTACAGTTTGTGCTTTGAGAATACTCTCGGAAGGCAGGATTGTTGCTAGAACTAGAGTTTGTGCTTTGAGAATACTCTCGGAAGGCAGGATTGTTGCTAGGACTAGAGTTTGTACTTTGAGAATACTCTTGGCAGGCTCGATTGTTGCTAGGACTAGAGTTTGTACTTTGAGAATACTCTTGGCAGGCAGGATTGTTGCTAGAACTAGAGTTTGTGCTTTGAGAATACTCTTGGAAGGCAGGATTGTTGCTAGAACTAGAGTTTGTGCTTTGAGAATACTCTTGGCAAGCTGGATTGTTGCTAGAACTAGAGTTTGTGCTTTGAGAATACTCTTGGCAGGCAGGATTGTTGCTAGAACTAGAGTTTGTGCTTTGAGAATACTCTTGGCAGGCTGGATTGTTGCTAGGACTAGAGTTTGTGCTTTGAGAATACTCTTGGAAGGCATGCAGCTTGTAGTTTATACAGTCACCGAGATATATGGGTAAACACTGCATGAAACTCGAACGAGCATGATCAGGACCAAAGTCACAATCTTCAGAACACAAGACAAATCGTTCACCACTCTGACATAGAGGCCCCAAAATGTGTCGCTAGGAAACTTCATTTTCACTGCAAAGTGTACAATTTAATAACCTCTCTCAGGAAAAAAATTAATGCATTTTCTTCTGGGACGATTGCACCGTGTAATATACATTGATCTTTTCATTATGATATTCATTACAAATATCATCTAGAAATATCAGATCCTTAAATGAGAAGCTGATGAAGAGAACGAAACAGATCCAACAGAACAAAGTTACTGAAAAGACTCTGGTGCTTGATAGGTAAACCTTAAGAAACCCGTAGGAATATAAGAAAAAGGGACCTTTTCTGGGACTCAAAAAAAAAGAGAAAACAAGAAACCAAAAAAAAAAACTAGAAAACACGGAGAAATCATTTGAAGGCTAAATTTGAATTTTGAAGAAATTAACCATATACGGAACAGTTAGAAGGAGCTGCAAGATATAGCTAGAAAGGAAAATGGGCATAAGTCTCAGGGTTTAAAAAGGTACAAGAGAAGAGGACAGAAAGAATGATACACAAAAAGCAACGTATACCAGTTTTATAAAGGACAGAAACAGCTAAAGTCGACATTTCCGACAAAATGCATGAAACAAACGCGAAAGAACGCTTGTGTGAACAAAGATACTAAAAAAAGTGATTCCGTGGGGTAATATTTTGCCATGATCTCTGCTCTCAATGATGTGCATGTTCTTTTATTCAGTGACAAGAAACATGTTCAGGTGAGAACTTCATGATATTTTAGTAGAGATCAGTATCAGCCAATTCGTTTTCAGTGGATTGTAAGATTTTCACTTGTGTTCTATAGAGCTGCGTGTAGTCACATCAGATGTTTTATGTATCCTCATCATCATATGCCGTGCCGACTAGCGTAGACGATCATGAATCTCCACAAATCTCTGTCCCTGGTGCTTGCTATCATCTCAGCTGTTAACTCTCTTCCGTGCCATGAAGTCAGGCTGTCCAAAATTTCTCTCTCTGTCTTCCTCTGTCTCGTCTCCCCCTCAATTTTACCGTTTGTCACAATGTTGTAAATAACATAAATCTTCCCGTAGCCTTTTCAGATCTTAGGACATGCAATGTCTATCACTTCACATTTCTATATCCTAGCGTGCAGGAGGTAGGAGGCTCAATACTTTCCCTCATGTGTGGAACGTCGGGTGTGGGATTGAGCCCACGACCCTCTGATGTCCGAAAGTTTACGCGTTACGCTAATCCATCCTATAGTTTATGTATACAGTAAATATGAAAAGACATTGTTGCAATCACACCGACATCAGGGAAAACTGTACTACGTGTTATCGTCCGTCTCCGATACAACTATAAACACGATCTCATCTAATTTGATATAAGATATCATTCTAAAATATCTCCAATTGCTCTACACGAACGCGAACCAAAGTTCATCGATCAAGAG
This sequence comes from Arion vulgaris, assembly GCA_020796225.1. Classification (NCBI taxonomy): domain Eukaryota; kingdom Metazoa; phylum Mollusca; class Gastropoda; order Stylommatophora; family Arionidae; genus Arion; species Arion vulgaris. The sequence goes on along the minus strand of CM036763.1, from coordinate 26,671,395 downwards.
GTAAGCACGTTACTTCAACGTCATATCACTCACTCTACACGGGACGCGTCACTCACTCTACACGGGACGCGTCACTCACTCTACACGGGACGCGTCACTCACTCTACACGGGACGCGAACCCAACACTTTTAAAGCGAGATACGAGCACCTCATTCCAACGTCATGTATACCCTACAAGAACAACGAGCCTATATATGAAGACAGTTGTGTTTTGGTTGGAGTTGCAAATATTCAAGAACAACTGGAGCCTATCTACAAGTAAAAGTTATTCAACCCTTGTTCATAGCTCGAGGTATATTGGGTAACACGGTGTTAGGCCCGTATTTTTCATTGACCGTCGGCACACACGTTGAGTCTCAATGGCGAAGTGGTTAAGTTGAGTCTCAATGGCGAAGTGGTTAAGTTGAGTCTCAATGGCGAAGTGGTTAAGTTGAGTCTCAATGGCAGAAGTGGTTAGTTGAGTCCTCAATGGGAAGTGGTTAAGTTGAGTCTCAATGGGAAGTGGTTAGTTAGTCTCAATGGCAAGTGGTTAGTTGAGTCTCAATGGCGAAGTGGTTAAGTTGAGTCTCAATGGCGAAGTGGTTAAGTTGAGTCTCAATGGCGAAGGTTTGAGTTTGAAGTGGTTGAGTCTCAATGGCGAAGTGGTTAAGTTGAGTCTCAATGGCGAAGTGGTTAAGTTGAGTCTCAATGGCGAAGTGGTTAAGTTGAGTCTCAATGGCGAAGTGGTTAAGTTGAGTCTCAATGGCAAGTGGTTAAGTTGAGTCTCAATGGGAAGTGGTTAGTTGAGTCTCAATGGCGAAGTGGTTGCTAGTTGAGTCTCAATGGGGAAGTGGTTAAGTTGAGTCTCAATGGGAAGTGGTTAAGTTGAGTCTCAATGAATGGTGTGAGTCCAAGATGGTTAAGTTGAGTCTCAATGGCGAAGTGGTTAAGTTGAGTCTCAATGGCGAAGTGGTTAAGTTGAGTCTCAATGGCGAAGTGGTTAAGTTGAGTCTCAATGGCGAAGTGGTTAAGTTGAGTCTCAATGGCGAAGTGGTTAAGTTGAGTCTCAATGAATGGTGTTGAGTCTCAATGCGAAGTGGTTAAGTTGAGTCTCAATGGCGAAGTGGTTAAGTTGAGTCTCAATGGGGAAGTGGTTAAGTTGAGTCTCAATGGGGAAGTGGTTAAGTTGAGTCTCAATGGGGAAGTGGTTAAGTTGAGTCTCAATGGCGAAGTGGTTAAGTTGAGTCTCAATGGCGAAGTGGTTAAGTTGAGTCTCAATGGCGAAGTGGTTAAGTTGAGTCTCAATGGAGAAGTGGTTAAGTTGAGTCTCAATGGAGAAGTGGTTAAGTTGAGTCTCAATGGAGAAGTGGTTAAGTTGAGTCTCAATGGCGAAGTGGTTAAGTTGAGTCTCAATGGCGAAGTGGTTAAGTTGAGTCTCAATGGCGAGAAGTGGATTAAGTTGAGTCTCAATGGAGAAGTGGTTAAGTTGAGTCTCAATGGAGAAGTGGTTAAGTTGAGTCCTGAAAGGGTTGTTGATTGCCTGTCCTACTGAAGGTTGTGGGTTCGAGTCCGGACCGAGACACATGTGCAATTTTTCATGAGATCCGTAGGATTGGTGCCGGAGCTACAGAGTTCGTTCTTTGTGAAACACTCTCTGTAGATAGCATGCTAACTTTGCCGACGGGGACGGAGTCATATGGGGAAACTCAGTGCAATGAAGTCAAAATTTCGCCATTGGACACGATGAGTGATGGTGGTCAACATCTTGCCAACTACCGCTAATTCCCAGTGATTTTCCTGGCAAAAATATTGAAAAATCTACCACGCCCACTGTGGAATTTAACCCAGACCACTAGCCTTTGAAGCGAGTTACTAACAATCGCTACCAGCCTCGAGACTGCAAGTTCACTACAACGCACTACAGCCTCTGGAGCCTACCAAGAGTTACTACAACTGCACACAGCTCTGGAGCCTACAAGAGTTCACTAACAACTGCTACTACAGCTCTCTGGAGCCTACCAAATTCAATGCGCTACTACAGCTTGAGCCTAAAGTTCACTAACAACTGTGCTACTACAGCTCTCTGGAGCCTACCAAGAGTTCACTAACAACTGCGCCACTACAGCTCTCTGGAGCCTACCAAGAGTTCACTAACAACTGCGCTACTACAGCTCTCTGGAGCCTACCAAGAGTTCACTAACAACTGTGCTACTACAGCTCTCTGGAGCCTACCAAGAGTTCACTAACAACTGTGCTACTACAGCTTCTGAGCTACCAAGAGTTCACTAACAACTGCACCACTACAGCTCTCTGAAGCCTACCAAGAGTTCACTAACAACTGTGCTACTACAGCTCTCTGGAGCCTACCAAGAGTTCACTAACAACTGCGCTACTACAGCTCTCTGAAGCTTACCAAGAGTTCACTAACAACTGTGCTACTACAGCTCTCTGGAGCCTACCAAGAGTTCACTAACAACTGCACCACTACAGCTCTCTGAAGCTTACCAAGAGTTCACTAACAACTGTGCTACTACAGCTCTCTGGAGCCTACCAAGAGTTCACTAACAACTGCACCACTACAGCTCTCTGAAGCTTACCAAGAGTTCACTAACAACTGTGCTACTACAGCTCTCCGGAGCTTACCAAGAGTTCACTAACAACTGCGCCACTACAGCTCTCTGGAGCTTACCAAGAGTTCACTAACAACTGCACTACTACAGCTCTCTGGAGCCTACCAAGAGTTCACTAACAACTGCGCCACTACAGCTCTCTGGAGCCTACCAAGAACATTTCTTTGGATTAGGTTTTTTTGTTGACTTTGAAAGCTGTGGAATGTTGACAGGAGTGTCTGCCACTATTCTTTGGTGAGAACATACATTTCCAAGCAGGTTTGTTTTTTGTAGATAACCTTTCTACTGGATTTCATTCCACACGAGAAAGAGGGGAATGTGTTTACGATACGAGGAAAAACAGAGGCAAAATAATTTTCGTGTACACTTTATTTGATCCGGGATAGGTAGGAGATGTTGCCGCCACTTGTTATAGAAGAACATTGTGCAGGGAAAAAATCTTCATACTTTATAAATGTATGTAATAAAATATATTATGTGTTAAGATATCTTGAGGGATAGGTATTCTTCTTCTTCCGTGTGGTCATGCGTTTAATCCAATTTGGACCAAAAATGGAAAGTCAGCTTAATGTCTGTTGAGTTTTCCTAAAGCTTATTTTTCCAGGTAAACTGGGTCGGGCCACATGAAGATTCTAAGATTACCCAGGATATGAGAGTCTTGCAGGGCATGTTCTAATGTCTGTTCCTCGTGTTGACACTGACATTAAGCTGGTTGACTTATTCCTAGTCTGCATAAGTGTCTGTTGAATCTGCAGTGTTGGGTACTTATTCATTACAAAATTAATAATAACATTTCTGCAACAATTTTCATCATCTTCAAAAGTTATATGGAGATATTCGCCGGTGATACGGAGTATGTGCACTGCCGTTGGATTAATTTTCTGGGGAAGAAAGATGTGAAACATATGATTTTTCCACCAAAGTGCAATGTTGATGGTCAATTAATACAACAAATTTCAGGCCCAAGGGAAAGCTTATTCTAGACAATAGATTCCCAAACTTGTTTGGCCCACGCCCACTTTGCACAACCTAAACTTTGTAACGCCTCCGCCCACTTACAACTAAACTTTCAACGCCCCCGTCCCTTCCATTCACCCCACTATATACATTCTCTATTTTCTCTTTGTAAAACTATATATATTTCTGTCATACATGATCAATTTTCAAATGATTATATACATGAAATAGAAAATGGATGAAAAATGGATCGTGTAAGATGGGCATAAGATGAATTAAATGCAGAATTCAATTTTGAATGATTATTCAATCGCAAAATCACGAAAATAATCTATTCTAAAATAGTTATTATTAATTTATTCTTTAAGAAGCCACCGACCCTAATCGCCTGAACACTCCCCAAATTCTTCTAAACCACTTCGCCCCCATCCCTAGAACGTTCAGCGCCCACTGGGGGGGGAGATCGACCCACGAAACGCTGCTCTAGACACTAGTTTGACAAACATAGTAAATACATGTAAAAATGGGGCGTCTTTAGGGTTATGAATCGGTCTAAAACCCCCATTCGGGTTAATCACGCTGCGGACTTTTGCTTACAAATTTTTGATTTAAAAAAAACTCCCCCCTTTCAAAACTTAATTTTGGGAATATAATCCCTAAAAATCCGACTCGTTTTTGTTTGATGGCTCGTCCTGGATATGCCCGATTTAAAGAAATACAATGAAAAGATGGTTTTTATTGGTTTTTTAAATAAATAAGTTTTTTGTCCCCCTTTTATTACCTTTACTACCTTTTTTTTGCCCCTTGTTTTCTTATTTCCCCTTCTATTTTTTGTATCCCCCTCTCTCTCTCTCTAAAAAAAGGTCTTCATTCTTTTCCCCGGGTTTCCTCTTGGGCTTCCTGTCGGTGAAAATTTTCCATCTCAAAATTATAACAAATTCCACCCCAAAATCTATACCCATAAAAACTGAAATTTTCTCGATTGATTCAAAAACCCCGTGAAACCAAACGCCCCTTCCCTTTTGGCCCCCATCTTTTGTGTCTCTCTCTCTCTCTCTCTCTCTATTCCCCATGTAAAACTTCTCTATTATTTTCATCCTACCCCCAAATTTCCCTTGGGGTTTTTTCATCTAATTTTAAATAAAAAAACAAGGATAAATTCAGTGATGAAATTTATCAAGAGAGAATGTTCTCTCATTGTGAAACCCCCCTCTATATCAATATCAGTGATGAAATTTATCAAAGAGATGAGAATTTCTCTCGTGAAACTTTTATATAATATCGTATGAAATTTATCAAAGAGATAGAATTTCTCTATGTGTAAAAACTTCTATATCAATATGTAAAATTTTTATCAAAGAAAAGAATTTCTGTGCATGCTGAAACTCCTCTATATAAATATCATAAAATTTATAAAAGATTTTCTTCATTGTGAAACTCCTCTTATCAAACCCCATGTGAATTTATCAAAGAAAGACTTTCTCGTGCATGTTAAACCCCCTCTATATAATATCAGTAGGAAATTTATCAAAGATGAACTTTCTCGTCATGCTAACTCCTTATATCAATATCAGTGATGAAAATTTATCAAAGATGAGACTGTTCTCGTGCATGCGTAAACCCCCTTATATAATATCAGGGGTAGAATTTTCAAAAAATGAGACTGTTCTCGTCATTTTAAACTCCCTCTATATAAATATCAGGGGTAAATTTTCAAAGATAGACTTTCTTTTCATGTGAAATTTATATCAATATCAGTGTGAGAATTTATAAAAGGGTGAGCTGTTCTCGTGCATGTAAAACTCCTCTATATCAATATCGTGTGAAATTTATCAAGAGATGGAACTGTTCTCTGCATGTAAAAAAACTCCTCTATATCAATATCATATAAAATTTATCAAAAATGAACTTTTCCCGTGCATGTAAACTCCCTCTATATCCTTCAGTGATGGGGAATTTTCAAAGAATGAACTGTTCTCGTGCTTTGGGAAACCCCCTCTATAAATATCAATAAAATTTTCAAAGGGGAAAAGTTTCTCATCTTTAAAACCCTCTATATCAATACAGTGAAAAATTTATAAAAGAAAATGAACTTTTCGTACGTGAAACCCCCTCATATAAATTATTGGAATTTTATCAAAAAAATGAAATGTTCTCGTGCATTTAAACTCCCTCTATATCAATATCAGTGATGAGAATTTATCAAAAGATAAATTTCCCCGTCATCTAAATCCTCTATTAATATCAGTGAGGAAATCAAAGAGGGAAAAATTTCTCGTGCATGCTAAACTCCTCTATATAAATTCAATAAAATTTTCAAAATAGCTTTTACTGAAACTCCTCATTCAATATCATGATAAAATTTTCAAAAGGGGGAACTTTTTTGATGGTAAACCCCCTCTATTTCGGGGGAAAATTTTCAAAGTAAACTTTTTTGTGCTGTTGCTCCTCTATATCAATATCAGTAGGAAATTTATAAAAGGGATGAAAAGTTTCTCTTTTGTGAAACCCCCTCTATATAATATCAGTGATGGGGTATCAAAGGTGGGGTGTTCTCGTGCATTGTGAAACTCCTCTATATCAATATCAGTATGGGAAATTTATCAAAAAATGGCTGTTCTCTCATGGTAAAAATCCTCTATATCAATATCAGTGAAAATTTATCAAAAGGGGACTTTCCCTTTTTGTTTTCCCTTTTTCTTTAAAAAATTTATAAAAAAGATGAACTTCCTCTTTGAATTAAACCCTCATTAATTCAGTGGGGGTTTTAAAAGGGAAAGGGGATTTTAATGGTAAATCCCTTAATTGTGTAATTTTCAAAAGATGGGACTGTTTTGGGGGTAAATAAAACTCCTCTATATCAATATCATTAATTTATCAAAAAGATGAACTGTCCTCTTCATGTTAAACTCCCTTTCAATATCAGTGAAAATTTTCAAAGAGATGAGAATTTCTCTATGTGAAACTCCTCTATATCAATACCATGATAAATTTATCAAAGATGAACTTTTCCCTTTGCATGGTGCTCCCTTTTAATCAATATAGTGATAAAATTTATCAAAGATGGACTTCCTCTGATGTGAAACTCCTCTATTCAATATCTGATGAAAATCAAAAAAGGAAACTTTCCCCTTTTTTATGGAAACTCCTCTATATAATATCAAATTAATTTTAAAAAGGGATAGCTGTTCTTTATTACCCCTCTATATCAATATCAGTGATAAATTTTAAAAAGGGTAGAATGTTCTTCATGTGTGAAACCCCCTTATCAATATCAGTGAAAATTTATAAAAGAATGAGACTGTTCTCTTTCTGAAACCCCCTCTATTCAATATCAGTGGAAAATTTATCAAAGGAGACTTTCTCGTGCATGTGAAACTCCTCATATCAATATCATGTGAAATTTATCAAAGATGAACTTTCTCGTCATGAAACTCCTCTATATTATCAGTATGGGTATCAAAGAAGGCTGTTCTCGTCATTGTAAAACCCCTCTATATAAATATCAGTGATAAAATTTATAAAAAGAGAGAAATGTTCTGTGCTGCGTGAAACTCCTCTATATCAATAGTGATAAATTTATCAAAGAGATGAGACTGTTCTAAATAGTGCTATCTATATAATATCTATGTAGATTTATCAAAGAGAAATGTTCTAATGCATGCTGAAACTCCTCCTCAATATCATGATCAAATTTATCAAAGGTAGAACTGTTCTTTCATGCGTGACTCCTATATCAATATCAGGTGAGAATTTATCAAAGAGATGAGAATGTTCTGTGCATGAGACTCCCTATTTCAAATCAGTGATAAATTATCGAAGAATGAGACGTTCTCAGGTGGTGAACTCCCTCTATATCAATATCCAGTGATGAAATTTATCAAGGATGAGACTGTTCTCGCTGCGGACTCCTCTTACAATATCAGTTGATGATTTATCAAAGAGATGAGACCTGTTCATGATAAAACTCCCTTATAATATCAGTGAATTTATCAAAGAGTAGAATGTTCTCGTGCATGTGTGAAACTCTCTATATCGTTCTATGATGAGAATTTTCAAAGATGGCTGTCGTCATACATATGACTCTCATTTTCAGTATAAATACAAAGATGAAAACTGGTCATGTATATGGAAGTGATTCAAACAAATCAGAAATTTATAAAAGGAAGATTTCCTCATCGTAAACTCCTCTATTTCAAACACTATTTATCAAGGATAGAATGTTCCTCTGTAATGCTGAACTCCTCTATATCAATTCAGTATAGTTCTCTCATAACTCTTCTCTCTGTGTTGCTCCTCTATATCATCTCAGTTAAATAAAGAATGAAAAGTCTAAATGTTATACTTCATTCACTCGGTTCTCAGTATGCTCTCATGTCGTGAATATCATGCCATCTTATCGAAATTGCAGTAAGCTTATCGAATTCAAATTCTCATGCAATGCAAGTGATCTCATAAATATCAGGATTGCACATGGTGTCTCATTCAGCAATGCAGAACCTATCAACTATCAGTAGCTAGCAATATCAAAGTGGACTTCCTCATTGTGAGAACTCCTCATTCTACGTGATAAATTTTCAAGTGACTTTCTCTTATGTAAACTCCACTGTACTATAACTATCATTGATAAATTTCAAAGAGATGGACACTAGTTCTCGTTGTGACTACTTTATCAATATCAGTATAATTTTCAAAGATGAGCTGTTCGTGATCTTATATAATATCAGTGATGAAATTTATCAAAGGATGAACTGTTCTCGTGCATGCGTGAACTCCTCTATATCAATATCAGTGATGAAATTTATCAAGAGATAGAGACTGTTCTCGTGCATGCGTGAAACTCCTCTATATCAATATCAGTGATGAGAATTTTCAAAAGATGAGAATGTTCTCATGTGCATTCTAGATCACTCTAATTATCAAAATCCGTAGTAGAAATCTATATCAATTCATGAAAATTTGAGACTGACTTCTCGTATCGTAAACTCCTATCAATATCAGTGATGAGAATTTATCAAAGAGATGAGATATCTCGTCATGTGTGAAACTCCCTCTATATCAATATCAGTGATGAGAATTTATCAAAGAGATGAGACTGTTCTCGTGCATGCGTGAAACTCCCTCTATATCAATATCAGTGATGAGAATTTATCAAAGAGATGAGACTGTTCTCGTGCATGCGTGAAACTCCTCTATATCAATATCAGTGATGAAGTTTATCAAAGAGATGAGACTGTTCTCGTGCATGCGTGAAACTCCCTCTATATCAATATCAGTGATGAGAATTTATCAAAGAGATGAGACTGTTCTCGTGCATGTGAAACTCCTCTATATCAATATCAGTGATGAGAATTTATCAAAAAGATGAGACTGTTCTCGTGCATGCGTGAAACTCCCTCTATATCAATATCAGTGATGAGAATTTATCAAAGAGATGAGACTGTTCTCGTGCATGCGTGAAACTCCCTCTATATCAATATCAGTGATGAGAATTTATCAAAGAGATGAGACTGTTCTCGTGCATGCGTGAAACTCCCTCTATATCAATATCAGTGATGAGAATTTATCAAAGAGATGAGACTGTTCTCGTGCATGTGTGAAACTCCCTCTATATCAATATCAGTGATGAGAATTTATCAAAGAGATGAGACTGTTCTCGTGCATGTGTGAAACTCCCTCTATATCAATATCAGTGATGAGAATTTATCAAAGAGATGAGAATGTTCTCGTGCATGCGTGAAACACCCTCTATATCAATATCAGTGATGAGAATTTATCAAAGAGATGAGACTGTTCTCGTGCATGTGAAACTCCTCTATATCAATATCAGTGATGAAATTTATCAAAGAGATGAGAATGTTCTCGTGCATGGTGAAACTCCTCTATATCAATATCAGTGATGAGAATTTATCAAAGAGATGAGAATGTTCTCGTGCATGGGTGAAACTCCCTCTATATCAATATCAGTGATGAGAATTTATCAAAGAGATGAGACTGTTCTCGTGCATGCGTGAAACTCCCTCTATATCAATATCAGTGATGAGAATTTATCAAAGAGATGAGACTGTTCTCGTGCATGCGTGAAACTCCTCTATATCAATATCAGTGATGAGAATTTATCAAGAGATGAGACTGTTCTCGTGCATGGTGAAACTCCTCTATATCAATATCAGTGATGAGAATTTATCAAAGAGATGAGATGTTCTCGTGCATGTGAAACTCCTCTATATCAATATCAGTGATGAGAATTTATCAAAGAGATGAGAATGTTCTCGTGCATGTGGAAACTCCTCTTATCAATATCAGTGATGAGAATTTATCAAAGAGATGAGAATGTTCTCGTGCATGCGTGAAACTCCCTCTATATCAATATCAGTGATGAGAATTTATCAAAGAGATGAGACTGTTCTCGTGCATGCGTGAAACTCCCTCTATATCAATATCAGTGATGAGAATTTATCAAAAAGATGAGACTGTTCTCGTGCATGCGTGAAACTCCCTCTATATCAATATCAGTGATGAGAATTTATCAAAGAGATGAGACTGTTCTCGTGCATGCGTGAAACTCCCTCTATATCAATATCAGTGATGAGAATTTATCAAAGAGATGAGACTGTTCTCGTGCATGCGTGAAACTCCCTCTATATCAATATCAGTGATGAGAATTTATCAAAGAGATGGAGAACTGTCTCGTGCATGGTGAAACTCCTCTATATCAATATAGTGATGAGAATTTATCAAAGATGAGAATGTTCTCATGCATGGTGAAACTCCTCTATATCAATATCAGTGATGAGAATTTATCAAAGAGATGAGACTGTTTGTGCATGCGTGACTCCTCTATATCAATATCAGTTGAGAATTTATCAAAGAGATGAGACTGTTCTCGTGCATGCGTGAAACTCCCTCTATATCAATATCAGTGATGAGAATTTATCAAAGAGATGAGACTGTTCTCGTGCATGGTGAAACTCCTCTATATCAATATCAGTGATGAGAATTTATCAAAGAGATGAGACTGTTCTCGTGCATGCGTGAAACTCCTCTATTCAATATCAGTGATGAGAATTTATCAAAGAGATGAGAATGTTCTCGTGCATGTGTAAACTCCTCTATATCAATATCAGTGATGAAATTTATCAAGAGATGAGACTTTCTCGTGCATGCTGAAACTCCTCTATATCAATATCAGTGATGAGAATTTATCAAAGAGATGAGAATGTTCTCGTGCATGCGTGAAACTCCCTCTATATCAATATCAGTGATGAGAATTTATCAAAGAGATGAGACTGTTCTCGTGCATGCGTGAAACTCCCTCTATTCAATATCAGTGATGAGAATTTATCAAAGAGATGAGACTGTTCTCGTGCATGGTGAAACTCCTCTATATCAATATCAGTAGAGAATTTATCAAAGAGATGAGAATGTTCTCGTGCATCGTGAAACTCCTCTATATCAATATCGTGATGAGAATTTATCAAAGAGATGAGACTGTTCTCGTGCATGCGTGAAACTCCCTCTATATCAATATCAGTGATGAGAATTTATCAAAGAGATGAGACTGTTCTCGTGCATGTGTAAACTCCTCTATATCAATATCAGTGATGAGAATTTATCAAAGAGATGAGACTGTTCTCGTGCATGCGTGAAACTCCTCTATATCAATATCAGTGATAGAATTTATCAAAGAATGAGGACTGTTCTCGTGCATGCGTGAAACTCCCTCTATATCAATATCAGTGATGAGAATTTATCAAAGAGATGAGACTGTTCTCGTGCATGGGTGAAACTCCCTCTATATCAATATCAGTGATGAGAATTTATCAAAGAGATGAGACTGTTCTCATTATGCGTGGAACTCCTCTATATCAATATCAGTGATGATAATTTATCAAAGAGATGAGACTGTTCTCGTGCATGCGTGAAACTCCCTCTATATCAATATCAGTGATGAGAATTTATCAAAAGAGATGAGAATGTTCTCGTGCATCGTAAACTCCTCTATATCAATATCAGTGATGAGAATTTATCAAAGAGATGAGAATGATTCTCGTGCATGGTGAAACTCCTCTATATCAATATCAGTGATGAGAATTTATCAAAGAATGAGACTGTTCTCGTGCATGTGTGAAACTCCCTCTATATCAATATCAGTGATGAGAATTTATCAAAGAGATGAGACTGTTCTCGTGCATGCGTGAAACTCCCTCTATATCAATATCAGTGATGATAATTTATCAAAGAGATGAGACTGTTCTCGTGCATGCGTGAAACTCCCTCTATATCAATATCAGTGATGAGAATTTATCAAAGAGATGAGAATGTTCTCGTGCATGCGTGAAACTCCTCTATATCAATATCAGTGAAATTTATCAAAGATGAATGTTCTGTGCATGTGAAACTCCTCTATATCAATATCAGTGATGAGAATTTATCAAAGAGATGAGAATGTTCTCGTGCATGCGTGAAACTCCCTCTATATCAATATCAGTGATGAGAATTTATCAAAAAGATGAGACTGTTCTCGTGCATGCGTGAAACTCCCTCTATATCAATATCAGTGATGAGAATTTATCAAAGAGATGAGACTGTTCTCGTGCATGCTTGAAACTCCCTCTATATCAATATCAGTGATGAGAATTTATCAAAGAGATGAGAATGTTCTCGTGCATGCGTGAAACTCCCTCTATATCAATATCAGTGATCAGAATTTATCAAAGAGATGAGACTGTTCTCGTGCATGCGTGAAACTCCCTCTATATCAATATCAGTGATGAGAATTTATCAAAGAGATGAGACTGTTCTCGTGCATGCGTGAAACTCCCTCTATATCAATATCAGTGATGAGAATTTATCAAAGAGATGAGACTGTTCTCGTGCATGCGTGAAACTCCCTCTATATCAATATCAGTGATGAGAATTTATCAAAGAGATGAGACTGTTCTCGTGCATGTGTGAAACTCCCTCTATATCAATATCAGTGATGAGAATTTATCAAAGATATGAGACTGTTCTCGTGCATGCGTGAAACTCCCTCTATATCAATATCAGTGATGAGAATTTATCAAAAGATGAGACTGTTCTCGTGCATGCGTGAAACCTCCTCTATATCAATATCAGTGATGAGAATTTATCAAAGAGATGAGACTGTTCTCGTGCATGGTGAAACTCCCTCTATATCAATATCAGTGATGATAATTTATCAAAGAGATGAGACTGTTCTCGTGCATGCGTGAAACTCCTCTATATCAATATCAGTGATGAAATTTATCAAAGAGATGAGAATGTTCTCGTGCATGTGTGAAACTCCTCTATATCAATTCAGTGATGAGAATTTATCAAAAGATGAGACTTTCTCGTCATGCGTGAAACTCCTCATATCAATATCATGATGAATTTATCAAGAGATGAGACTGTTCTCGTGCATGCGTGAAACTCCCTCTATATCAATATCAGTGATGAGAATTTATCAAAGAGATGAGACTGTTCTCGTGCATCGTGAAACTCCTCTATATCAATATCAGTGATGAGAATTTATCAAAGAGATGAGATGTTCTCGTGCATCGTGAAACTCCCTCTATATCAATATCAGTGATGAGAATTTATCAAGAGATGAGACTGTTCTCTTGCATGTGAAACTCCTCTATATCAATATCAGTGATGAGAATTTATCAAAGGATGAGAATGTCTCGTGCATGTCGTGAAACTCCCTCTATATCAATATCAGTGATGAGAATTTATCAAAGAGATGAGAATGTTCTCGTGCATGTGTGAAACTCCCTCTATATCAATATCATTGATGAGAATTTATCAAAGAGATGAGAATGTTCTCGTGCATGTGTAAACTCCTCTATATCAATATCAGTGATGAGAATTTATCAAAGAGATGAGAATGTTCTCGTGCATGGGTGAAACTCCCTCTATATCAATATCAGTGATGAGAATTTATCAAAGAGATGAGAATGTTCTCGTGCATGTGTGAAACTCCCTCTATATCAATATCAGTGATCAGAATTTATCAAAGAGATGAGACTGTTCTCGTGCATGCGTGAAACTCCCTCTATATCAATATCAGTGATGAGAATTTATCAAAGAGATGAGACTGTTCTCGTGCATGCGTGAAACTCCCTCTATATCAATATCAGTGATGAGAATTTATCAAAGAGATGAGAATGTTCTCGTGCATGCGTGAAACTCCCTCTATATCAATATCAGTGATGAGAATTTATCAAAGAGATGAGACTGTTCTCGTGCATGCGTGGAAACTCCTCTATATCAATATCAGTGATGAGAATTTATCAAAGAGATGAGACTGTTCTCGTGCATGGTGAAACTCCTCTATATCAATATCAGTGATGAATTTATCAAAGAGATGAGACTGTTCTCATGCATGGTGAAACTCCTCTATATCAATATCAGTGATGAGAATTTATCAAAGATGAGAACTGTTCTCGTGCATGTGTGAAACTCCCTCTATATCAATATCAGTGATGAGAATTTATCAAAGAGATGAGAATGTTCTCAGTGCTGTGTAAACTCCCTCTATATCAATATCAGTGATGAGAATTTATCAAAGAGATGAGAATGTTCTCTATGCATGTGAAACTCCCTCTATATCAATATCAGTGATGAGAATTTATCAAAGAGATGAGAATATTCTCGTGCATGCGTGAAACTCCCTCTATATCAATATCAGTGATGAGAATTTATCAAAGAGATGAGACTGTTCTCGTGCATGGTGAAACTCCTCTATATCAATATCAGTGATGAGAATTTATCAAAGGATGAGATGTTCTCGTGCATGCGTGAAACTCCCTCTATATCAATATCAGTGATGAGAATTTATCAAAGAGATGAGACTGTTCTCGTGCATGCGTAGAAACTCCTCTATATCAATATCAGTGATGAGAATTTATCAAAGAGATGAGAATGTTCTCGTGCATGTGTGAAACTCCCTCTATATCAATATCAGTGATGAGAATTTATCAAAGAGATGAGACTGTTCTCGTGCATGCGTGAAACTCCCTCTATATCAATATCAGTGATGAGAATTTATCAAAGAGATGAGACTGTTCTCGTGCATGGTGAAACTCCTCTATATCAATATCAGTGATGAGAATTTATCAAGAGATGAGACTGTTCTCGTGCATGCGTGAAACTCCTCTATATCAATATCAGTGATGAGAATTTATCAAAAGATGAGATGTTCTCGTGCATGTGTGAAACTCCATCTATATCAATATCAGTGATGAGAATTTATCAAAGAGATGAGACTGTTCTCGTGCATGCGTGAAACTCCCTCTATATCAATATCAGTGATGAGAATTTATCAAAGAGATGAGACTGTTCTCGTGCATGCGTGAAACTCCCTCTATATCAATATCAGTGATGAGAATTTATCAAAGAGATGAGACTGTTCTCGTGCATGTGTGAAACTCCCTCTATATCAATATCAGTGATGAGAATTTATCAAAGAGATGAGACTGTTCTCGTGCATGCGTGAAACTCCCTCTATATCAATATCAGTGATGAGAATTTATCAAAGATGAGGACTGTTCTCGTGCATGCGTGAAACTCCCTCTATATCAATATCAGTGATGAGAATTTATCAAAGAGATGAGAATGTTCTCGTGCATGCGTGAAACTCCCTCTATATCAATATCAGTGATGAGAATTTATCAAAGAGATGAGAATGTTCTCGTGCATGCGTGAAACTCCCTCTATATCAATATCAGTGATGAGAATTTATCAAAGAGATGAGAATGTTCTCGTGCATGCGTGAAACTCCCTCTATATCAATATCAGTGATGAGAATTTATCAAAGAGATGAGAATGTTCTCGTGCATGGGTGAAACTCCCTCTATATCAATATCAGTGATGAGAATTTATCAAAGAGATGAGAATGTTCTCGTGCATGTGAAACTCCTCTATATCAATATCAGTGATGAGAATTTATCAAAGAGATGAAGATATTCTCGTGCATGTGTAAACTCCTCTATATCAATATCAGTGATGAAATTTATCAAAGATGAGATGTTCTACGTGCATGTGTGAAACTCCCTCTATATCAATATCAGTGATGAGAATTTATCAAAGATGAGAATGTTCTTGCATGTGTGAAACTCCTCTATATCAATATCAGTGATGAGAATATCAAAGAGATGAAATTTCTCGTGCTGTCGTGAAACTCCTCTATATCAATATCAGTGATGAGAATTTATCAAAGAGATGAGAATGTTCTCGTGCATGTGTGAAACTCCCTCTATATCAATATCAGTGATGAGAATTTATCAAAGAGATGAGATGTTCTCGTGCATCGTGAAACTCCTCTATATCAATATCAGTGATGAGAATTTATCAAAGAGATGAGACTGTTTTCGTGCATGCGTGAAACTCCCTCTATATCAATATCAGTGATGAGAATTTATCAAAGAGATGAGAATGTTCTCGTGCATGGGTGAAACTCCCTCTATATCAATATCAGTGATGAGAATTTATCAAAGAGATGAGACTGTTCTCGTGCATGCGTGAAACTCCCTCTATATCAATATCAGTGATGAGAATTTATCAAAGAGATGAGATGTTCTCGTGCATGGTGAAACTCCTCTATATCAATATCAGTGATGAGAATTTATCAAAGAGAGAGACTGTTCTCGTGCATGTGAAACTCCTCTATATCAATATCAGTGATGAGAATTTATCAAGAGATGAGAATGTTCTCGTGCATGGTGAAACTCCTCTATATCAATATCAGTGATGAGAATTTATCAAGAGATGAGAATGTTCTCGTGCATGTCGTGAAACTCCTCTATATCAATATCAGTGATGAGAATTTATCAAAGAGATGAGAATGTTCTCGTGCATGCGTGAAACTCCCTCTATATCAATATCAGTGATGAGAATTTATCAAAGAGATGAGAATGTTCTCGTGCATGCGTGAAACTCCCTCTATATCAATATCAGTGATGAGAATTTATCAAAGAGATGAGACTGTTTCTCGTGCATGCTGAAACTCCTCTATATCAATATCAGTGATGAGAATTTATCAAGGATGAGAATGTTCTCGTGCATGCGTGAAACTCCCTCTATATCAATATCAGTGATGAGAATTTATCAAAGAGATGAGACTGTTCTCGTGCATGGAAACTCCTCTATATCAATATCAGTGATGAGAATTTATCAAAGAGATGAGAATGTTCTCGTGCATGTGTGAAACTCCCTCTATATCAATATCAGTGATGAGAATTTATCAAAGAGATGAGACTGTTCTCGTGCATGTGTGAAACTCCCTCTATATCAATATCAGTGATGAGAATTTATCAAAGAGATGAGACTGTTCTCGTGCATGGTGAAACTCCTCTATATCAATATCAGTGATGAGAATTTATCAAAGAGATGAGACTGTTCTCGTGCATGCGTGAAACTCCCTCTATATCAATATCAGTGATGATAATTTATCAAAGAGATGAGACTGTTCTCGTGCATGCGTGAAACTCCCTCTATATCAATATCAGTGATGAGAATTTATCAAAGAGATGAGACTGTTCTCGTGCATGCGTGAAACTCCCTCTATATCAATATCAGTGATGAGAATTTATCAAAGAGATGAGACTGTTCTCGTGCATGTGAAACTCCTCTATATCAATATCAGTGATGAGAATTTATCAAAGAGATGAGAATGTTCTCGTGCATGTGTGAAACTCCCTCTATATCAATATCAGTGATGAGAATTTATCAAAGAGATGAGACTGTTCTCGTGCATGCGTGAAACTCCCTCTATATCAATATCAGTGATGAGAATTTATCAAAGAGATGAGATGTTCTCGTGCATGCGTAAACTCCCTCTATATCAATATCAGTGATGAGAATTTATCAAAGAGATGAGACTGTTCTCGTGCATGCGTGAAACTCCCTCTATATCAATATCAGTGATGAGAATTTATCAAAGAGATGAGACTGTTCTCGTGTATGCGTGAAACTCCCTCTATATCAATATCAGTGATGAGAATTTATCAAAGAGATGAGACTGTTCTCGTGCATGCGTAAACTCCCTCTATATCAATATCAGTGATGAGAATTTATCAAAGAGATGAGACTGTTCTCGTGCATGTGAAACTCCTCTATATCAATATCAGTGATGAGAATTTATCAAAGAGATGAGAATGTTCTCGTGCATGGGTGAAACTCCCTCTATATCAATATCAGTGATGAGAATTTATCAAAGAGATGAGACTGTTCTCGTGCATGGGTGAAACTCCCTCTATATCAATATCAGTGATGAGAATTTATCAAAGAGATGAGAATGTTCTCGTGCATGCGTGAAACTCCCTCTATATCAATATCAGTGATGAGAATTTATCAAAGATATGAGACTGTTCTCGTGCATGCGTGAAACTCCCTCTATATCAATATCAGTGATGAGAATTTATCAAAGAGATGAGACTGTTCTCGTGCATGCGTGAAACTCCTCTATATCAATATCAGTGATGAAATTTATCAAAGAGATGAGACTGTTCTCGTGCATGTGAAACTCCTCTATATCAATATCAGTGATGAGAATTTATCAAAGAGATGAGACTGTTCTCGTGCATGCGTGAAACTCCCTCTATATCAATATCAGTGATGAGAATTTATCAAAGAGATGAGACTGTTCTCGTGCATGCTGAAACTCCTCTATATCAATATCAGTGATGAGAATTTATCAAAGAGATGAGATGTTCTCTCATGCGTGAAACTCCCTCTATATCAATATCAGTGATGAGAATTTATCAAAGAGATGAGAATGTTCTCGTGCATGCGTGAAACTCCCTCTATATCAATATCAGTGATGAGAATTTATCAAAGAGATGAGACTGTTCTCATGCATGTGTAAACTCCTCTATATCAATATCAGTGATGAGAATTTATCAAAGAGATGAGACTGTTCTCGTGCATGCGTGAAACTCCCTCTATATCAATATCAGTGATGAGAATTTATCAAAGAGATGAGAATGTTCTCGTGCATGCGTGAAACTCCCTCTATATCAATATCAGTGATGAGAATTTATCAAAGAGATGAGACTGTTCTCATGCATCGTGAAACTCCTCTATATCAATATCAGTGATGAGAATTTATCAAAGAGATGAGACTGTTCTCGTGCATGCGTGAAACTCCCTCTATATCAATATCAGTATGAAATTTATCAAAGAGATGAGACTGTTCTCGTGCATGCGTGAAACTCCCTCTATATCAATATCAGTGATGATAATTTATCAAAGAGATGAGACTGTTCTCGTGCATGCGTGAAACTCCCTCTATATCAATATCAGTGATGAGAATTTATCAAAGAGATGAGACTGTTCTCGTGCATGTGTGAAACTCCCTCTATATCAATATCAGTGATGAGAATTTATCAAAGATGAGATGTTCTCATGCATGCGTGAAACTCCCTCTATATCAATATCAGTGATGAGAATTTATCAAAGAGATGAGAATGTTCTCGTGCATGCGTGAAACTCCCTCTATATCAATATCAGTGATGAGAATTTATCAAAGAGATGAGAACTGTTCTCGTGCATGGTGAAACTCCTCTATATCAATATCAGTGATGAGAATTTATCAAAGAGATGAGACTGTTCTCGTGCATGCGTGAAACTCCCTCTATATCAATATCAGTGATGAGAATTTATCAAAGAGATGAGAATGTTCTCGTGCATGCGTGAAACTCCCTCTATATCAATATCAGTGATGAGAATTTATCAAAGAGATGAGAATGTTCTCGTGCATGTGTGAAACTCCCTCTATATCAATATCAGTGATGAGAATTTATCAAAAGATGAGATGTTCTCGTGCATGGTGAAACTCCTCTATATCAATATCAGTGATGAAATTTATCAAGAGATAGAGACTGTTCTCGTGCATGCGTGAAACTCCCTCTATATCAATATCAGTGATGAGAATTTATCAAAGAGATGAGAATGTTCTCGTGCATGCGTGAAACTCCCTCTATATCAATATCAGTGATGAGAATTTATCAAAGAGATGAGACTGTTCTCGTGCATCGTGAAACTCCTCTATATCAATATCAGTGATGAGAATTTATCAAAGAGATGACTGTTCTCGTGCATGCGTGAAACTCCCTCTATATCAATATCAGTGATGATAATTTATCAAAGAGATGAGACTGTTCTCGTGCATGCGTGAAACTCCCTCTATATCAATATCAGTGATGAGAATTTATCAAAGAGATGAGACTGTTCTCGTGCATGCGTGAAACTCCCTCTATATCAATATCAGTGATGAGAATTTATCAAAGAATGAGATGTTCTCGTGCATGCGTGAAACTCCCTCTATATCAATATCAGTGATGAGAATTTATCAAAGAGATGAGACTGGTCTCGTGCATGTGTGAAACTCCCTCTATATCAATATCAGTGATGAGAATTTATCAAAGAGATGAGACTGTTCTCGTGCATGTGTGAAACTCCCTCTATATCAATATCAGTGATGAGAATTTATCAAAGAGATGAGACTGTTCTCTTGCATGCGTGAAACTCCCTCTATATCAATATCAGTGATGAAATTTATCAAAGAGATGAGACTGTTCTCGTGCATGCTGAAACTCCTCTATATCAATATCAGTGATGAGAATTTATCAAAGAGATGAGACTGTTCTCGTGCATGCGTGAAACTCCCTCTATATCAATATCAGTGATGAGATTTATCAAAGATGGAGACTGTTCTCGTGCATGCGTGAAACTCCCTCTATATCAATATCAGTGATGAGAATTTATCAAAGAGATGAGACTGTTCTCGTGCATCGTGAAACTCCTCTATATCAATATCAGTGATGAAATTTATCAAAGAGATGGAGACTGTTCTCGTGCATGCGTGAAACTCCTCTATATCAATATCAGTGATGAAATTTATCAAAGAGATGAGAATGTTCTCGTGCATCGTGAAACTCCTCTATATCAATATCAGTGATGAGAATTTATCAAAGAGATGAGAATGTTCTCGTGCATGCGTGAAACTCCCTCTATATCAATATCAGTGATGAGAATTTATCAAAGAGATGAGACTGTTCTCGTGCATGACGTGAAACTCCTCTATATCAATATCAGTGATGATAATTTATCAAAGAGATGAGACTGTTCTCGTGCATGCGTGAAACTCCCTCTATATCAATATCAGTGATGAGAATTTATCAAAAAGATGAGACTGTTCTCGTGCATGCGTGAAACTCCCTCTATATCAATATCAGTGATGAGAATTTATCAAAGAGATGAGACTGTTCTCGTGCATGCGTGAAACTCCCTCTATATCAATATCAGTGATGAGAATTTATCAAAGAGATGAGACTGTTCTCGTGCATGCGTGAAACTCCCTCTATATCAATATCAGTGATGAGAATTTATCAAAGAGATGAGACTGTTCTCGTGCATGCTTGAAACTCCCTCTATATCAATATCAGTGATGAGAATTTATCAAAGAGATGAGAATGTTCTCGTGCATGCGTGAAACTCCCTCTATATCAATATCAGTGATGAGAATTTATCAAAGAGATGAGAATGTTCTCGTGCATGCGTGAAACTCCCTCTATATCAATATCAGTGATGATAATTTATCAAAGAGATGAGACTGTTCTCGTGCATGCGTGAAACTCCCTCTATATCAATATCAGTGATGAGAATTTATCAAAGAGATGAGACTTTCTCGTGCATGCGTGAAACTCCCTCTATATCAATATCAGTGATGAGAATTTATCAAAGAGATGAGAATGTTCTCGTGCATGCGTGAAACTCCCTCTATATCAATATCAGTGATGAGAATTTATCAAAGAGATGAGACTGTTCTCGTGCATGCGTGAAACTCCCTCTATATCAATATCAGTGATGAGAATTTATCAAAGAGATGAGACTGTTCTCGTGCATGTGTGAAACTCCCTCTATATCAATATCAGTGATGAGAATTTATCAAAAAGATGAGACTGTTCTCGTGCATGCGTGAAACTCCCTCTATATCAATATCAGTGATGAGAATTTATCAAAGAGATGAGACTGTTCTCGTGCATGCGTGAAACTCCCTCTATATCAATATCAGTGATGAGAATTTATCAAAGAGATGAGATGTTCTCGTGCATGCGTAAACTCCTCTATATCAATATCAGTGATGATAATTTATCAAAGAGATGAGACTGTTCTCGTGCATGCGTGAAACTCCTCTCATATCAATATCAGTGATGAGAATTTATCAAAGAAGATGAGACTGTTCTCGTGCATGGTGAAACTCCTCTATATCAATATCAGTGATGAAATTTATCAAAGAGATGAGACTGTTCTCGTCATCGTGAAACTCCCTCTATATCAATATCAGTGATGAGAATTTATCAAAGAGATGAGACTGTTCTCGTGCATGCGTGAAACTCCCTCTATATCAATATCAGTGATGAGAATTTATCAAAGAGATGAAATGTTCTCGTGCATGCTGAAACTCCTCTATCAATATCATGATGAATTTATCAAAGATGGACTTCTCGTGCATGCTAAACTCCCTCTATATCAATATCAGTGATGAGAATTTATCAAAGAGATGAGACTGTTCTCGTGCATGCGTGAAACTCCCTCTATATCAATATCAGTGATGAGAATTTATCAAAGATGAGAAATGTTCTCGTGCATGCGTGAAACTCCTCTATATCAATATCAGTGATGGAATTTATCAAAGAGATGAGACTGTTCTCGTGCATGGTGAAACTCCTCTATATCAATATCAGTGATGAGAATTTATCAAAGAGATGAGACTGTTCTCGTGCATGCGTGAAACTCCCTCTATATCAATATCAGTGATGAGAATTTATCAAAGAGATGAGACTGTTCTCGTGCATGCGTGAAACTCCCTCTATATCTCTCTTTGTGAGACAGTCTCACACAGCAGATGTTTTGTCAATGTGCTCTCTCTACGTCAGAGCCTCCATTCTCACGCCTCTTTCCTCCTCTCTTGAGACACTGGTGGCCCTCGGCAGATCCTCCTCGCTGTCAAGAATTGACAAATCCTGGCACTGCAGAGCCACATTTGCATAGTTACGAGATATTCTGAGACGAAAAATTTGTAACGACAAATGGATGGATACTTCATGAGTAACGATTGACTGAGTAGGCTTTGTAGAGTATTATAATTGTAGGGTCAGATAATCTCTCTCTCTCTCTTCTCTCTCTCTCTCTTTGATACTTTATGGTAACATTGACTGAGTAGGCTTTGTAAGTATTAGTGATTGTAGCTAGGTCAGAAGTAATTCTCTCTCTCTCTTCTCTCTCTCTCTCTTCTCTCTCTCTCTGATCTTTTTACT
The DNA here is from genome assembly GCA_020796225.1 of Arion vulgaris. Lineage (NCBI taxonomy): Eukaryota > Metazoa > Mollusca > Gastropoda > Stylommatophora > Arionidae > Arion > Arion vulgaris. The sequence goes on along the minus strand of CM036763.1, from coordinate 26,648,500 downwards.
TATAGTAGGCTTTGTAAGTATTAGTAATTGGCACGGTCAGTAATTCTTCTCTCTCTCTCTTTCTTTCTCTCTTTCTTTCTCTTTCTTTCCTCTTTCTTTCACTCTCTCTTTCTCCTCTTTCTTTCACTCTTTCTTTCACTCTTTCTCTCTCTTCTCTTTCCTTCTTTCCTCTCTTCCTCTTTCTTTCCTCTCTCCTTCTTTCTCTCTTTCTTTCTCTCTTTCTTTCCTCTTTCTTTCACTCTTTCTTTCCTTCTTTCCTTCTTTCCTTTCTTTCTTTCTTTCTCTCTTTCTTTCCTCTTGAGACTCTATCTATCCTTTGTCCTTTCTTTCTTTGTGCTCAATTTATAATCTCTCTCTGTCTCTTTTCATCTCAATCTCTCTCTCTCTCCTTTCCGTCCTGTGACTTAATCTATCTCTCTCCCTCTCTCTCTCTCTCTCTGTGCTTTCCATGTTTGGTCAACGTCGCCACCCCTCTCTTCCTCGTACTCAATCCCCTTTGTCCTCTTTGTGACTCAATGTCCCCTTTGTCCCTCTTTGTGACTCAATGTCCCCCTTGTCCTGTGTCAGCTCCTTTGTCCTCTTTGTGACTCAATATCCCCCTGTCCCTTTGTCAATTCCCCTTGTCCTCTTTGTGACTCAAGCCCTTTCCTCTCTTGTGCTCAATTTCTCTGCTTTGAGCTGAATCTCACGCTGTCTCACTTTGTGATTCAATCTCTCTTCTCTCTCTCTCTTCTCTTGTCTCTCTGTCCTTTTGGGACTCAATCTCTCTATCTCTGTCAGTATATTTGACTCAATCTCTCTTTTCCCCTCACCACTCTTTATGACTTACTTTCTCTTCTTTCCTCATGTACTTAATCTCTTCCTTTACTTCTTGTAACTATCATTCTCCTCTCTCTACCTCTTTGTGACTCTCATCTCTTTCTCTCTCTTCCTCTTTTCTGACTACTCCTCTCTCTCTTTTTTTCCACTTTCTCTCTTGTCTCTTTGTGACTATCTCATTTCTCTCTCTCTTTGTGACTATCTCATTTCTCTCTCTCTCTCTTTGTGACTAGCTCTCTCTCTCTCTTTCCCTCTTTGTGACTATCATCCATCTCTTTCTCTCTCTCTTCCTCTTTGTGACTATCTTTCTCTCTTCCTCTTTGTGACTATCTCATTCACTAGAAAGATAAAAAAAAACTAAAAATTCCTACACAATACTTTCACCATATACTGAATTACATAGAGAATCCTCGCTGGTGCTACGGAGTTCGTGTACTGCAGCTGAGATCTTCCTGTGTAATAAAGAGATCAGAGCACACATGGTTACTTGCTGAAGTGCAATGACGATGGTCATATCAATGAGAACCCTATCCAGATGGGCAAACATAGACACTGAGGTCAACAATAGGATATCCAAAGCCAGTGCTGCGTTGGAAGTTAGTGTCACTGTTGGGAGTGGAAGAGGATAAGAATAGCCACAAAGCTGAAAGTTTACCAGGCCATAGTGCTAACAACGCTTCTGTACGCAAGCGAGACATGGACGGTGAATAGCAGACACGCAAGAAAACTAAACCACTTCCACACAAGCTGTCTACGCAGAATACTAAAAATAAGTTGGCAGGACATAATTCTAGATAGCGAAGTCCTCACAAGAGCAAAGATCCCAAGCGTCAACACCCTGTTGCAGAAGGCCCAGGTGAGATGGGCCAGTCACGTTGCTCGAATGCCTGATAAACGCAACCCAAAACAGTTGATGTTTGGCGAACTTGAAGGGGGCAGACGTTCTGCTGGTGGACAGTAAAAACGCTTAAAAGACACTCTTAAAGTGTCTCTGAAATGCTTCGATATAGACACCATAAACTGGGAATCCCTGCGCAAGATAGCAAAATGTGGCGCTGTAACAACAATAAAGGAACCCGCATAGCTGAGAATCATCGTGTCGTTCAGGCACAGAGAAAACGAGCTACGCGAAAAAACAGAGCACACAACACCCACATGCCTAACCTTGATCATCATGTCTGCCCCACCTGTTGTAGGGGATTATGTTCTAGGATTGGACTCTACAATCACCTCCGCACGCACCAGAGAGGTGCAGCAGCACATGTCTGAGACTGTTGTCATCATCGTTTACGATGGATGGCTATTATTATTATCAATCAGAATCAGTATCTCACGAGATTAAATGTTACATTTGATATCTACAATATAGCGCCATATCAAGGTTCCTATACCCAGTCTCCGTATACATAAACCTTAGCTTAGAATATTTACAATAACTTACAGGCATTAACGTACTAAAAAAAAGTAAATTGCATATCCTTTACAGGACTTTGCGAATCAACTCCCAGCTTTTAACGCTGTTTGTGATTTTTCTAGGCATTATTACGTTCAGTAGTTTGCCATTGCTTTCTGAACGGGTGGTGCCATCGTCCTTTTGTAAAAATCCACGCGAAACAATTTGCAACCAAATTGTCCACAGCGTGATTCGAACTCAGAAAGTCGGGGTTAATAGACCGAGTCACTAACCCCTAAGCCACAGACGCTACCATGAACGTACTACATTGCTTTTATCTTAACAGCTTTAAGGATGAACTAATGAGACTATATCTTCTTCTTCTTCAACACTCAATAATTATCACTTGTTAACCACTCATTGTGATGTGTATGTGATCTGAGTCTAAGAGCGATTATACGTTGTGCCAGCTATGCGCCTACAAGTAGGCCAGCACATCCAATTTCTGCGATGTTTTTTTATTGACTATGGTAGCTTACTAGTTTATATAGGCCCGACATCAGTTGCCTCTTACAATTTACCTTGTATGTCTCAATGTTACTATTCTTTGCTTCCCATGCGGGCTCTGGCACCACACAGGCTGTGACTATATCAAAGTGCGCACAAAATTTCAAAATTCAACAAATCTAAAGATAATTATTATATTATATTCTCCTACAGTTATACAGGGTGTTCAAATTAAAAGCAGCCCCAGTGATAAATAGAAATTTGTCAGGTACGCATTACATCTCGTCTATTTATTATTTAAACCGGTTCTGACTAGCTTGTCCTACGTCACATTTGTTCATCGCCTGTTCCCGCACTACAATTACACAACCTTGACCTATACTACGCCTTCTCATTTCCATACATATATGCCAGATTAGTTCCATTCACAGCTGCTTTTAAGTTGAACACCCTGTATGTTATAAATGGGATTGCAAACAATCTCTCGATACCGCTCTATCCTGAGCAACTCATTCAATCTTTTCTATGGAATTGAGTTCATTATGTCTTGCCATTCTCAGTAAAGTTTGTTTTAGGCTTTCCTATGGCGTCCTTTATTTCTTGACCTTTTTAATTCCCACTTCAATACCTTCGTTGTGATTCTCTGATCATTTCTTCTCAAGGTGTACCCAACATATCTAAACTTTCTCTTTCTTATAATAGTTGTTACTACTAGTGGCTGACAAGATATTTCTCTGATTTCATCACTTCTCCTGAATTCGTCCCATTTTATGTCCATTTTTTTGGTTTCAGACATCTATTATTAAATGCACTAAACTTACTTTCTATAACGTTAGTAATTTTCTAACTCTCATTGGCATATTATTATATAACATTGGAATTTAAAACTCCTAATTTAGTTTTTTTTAAACTATATGACTTGGAGTTTGATATTTTATTTAGACTTTAACAAACTGATATTCCTTTGACTTATGACTTATTGCTCTACTCTCCTTTTGGAACATAGGGGCCTATTAGTTGTTCGTCACTTTTCCCGATCTTGGGCGGTTTTCGTTATGGTCTCACAGGATAGTCGAGCACCCTTCAGTCCCTCAAGAAGAATGCGTAAGTCTGTTTAGAACGTCCACTTTTTCGTTTTCCATGCGGGTTCCACTCAAGTGCTTGTCTAGTGACACTCTACTGTGTATTCCGTAGGTTATACCAGACCGAGGTGCAAACTATGGAAGATCCTTGTTACACAGGTGCAAACTATGGAAGATCCTTGAAGAATATGGCGTCCAAGGACAACTATTAGGTAACATCATGGCCTTATATCAAGATAGCCAGAGTACAGTAAGAACAACAGAAGGAATGACCGACTGGTTCTCCATTACATCAGGTGTTAGACAAGGTTGTGTCCTTTCACCACTACTCTTTATCGCATATAAAATAACTCAAGAGTCCAATTCAGATAATGATGAAATAAATGAACTACTTTTTGCAGATGATCAGTGCCTGATACATCAAAATGAACAAGATCTACAACATCATATTGACACTTTGAACAATAATTTTGTGAAACATGACATGAAAATCAACAACACTAAAACAGAAATAATGAATATGGAAGAAAACATAATAATCTAGACTTCTATGTCAATGGCACTAAAATAAACCAAGTGAAAGAATTCAAATACTTAGGAAGCATATTCACAGAAGACGGAAAACTAGATAGAGAGATAGAGGCTAGAGTACAAAAGCAAATGCTGTAACCTACCAGCTAGCCCCATTGTTAAGGCACCCAAAAATTCACAGGCAGCTAAGAAACAAATGATCAACAGCATTTTATACCTACTTTGTGTTACCAGAGCCAAACATGGACATTGAGCAAAGCGCAGTCACAAAAATAACTACATGTGAAATGCGTTGCCTGAGAAAAGTTACCAACAACACAAGAAAAGACAGAATCACCAACATCAGCATAAGAAGAAAGTTGGCACAAAACCGTGCTTGAATTATATAGATAAACAAAGAATGAAGTGGTTTGGCCACTTAATAAGAATGCATCAAACTCCACAGTATACAGAGTCTTCTACAACAGAACATCGAAAGAAGGCAAGAGGAAGACCACGGAAAGATGGTTAGATGGCGTGGCAGCATCCTGTGAAAGAGCAAAGATAACAATCACACAAGCCACCAGAACAGCGCAAGACAAAAAACAGAAACCACGACACTGGGCAACAACCCGGTAGCAGTGTGACGACAAAAGAAAGAAGAAAGAAGATACCAGACCCATCGGCATTTTCTCCTCTTAACCTGGGTCATCATGGGTTCCTGTCCTGGGTCATCATGGGTTCCTGTCCTGGGTCATCATGGGTTCCTGTCCTGGGTCATCATGGTTCCTGTCCTGGGTCATCATGGTTCCTGTCCTGGGTCATCATGGGTTCCTGTCCTGGGTCATCATGGGTTCCTGTCCTGGGTCATCATGGGTTCCTGTCCTGGGTCATCATGGGTTCCTGTCCTGGGTCATCATGGGTTCCTGTCCTGGGTCATCATGGGTTCCTGTCCTGGGTCATCATGGGCTTTCACATGGTTCCTGTCCGTGGGTTCTTATCCACAAGTCTGTGTTTTGATGTTACTTTGCCTAAAGATAATTAATACAACTAAAATGTTTAGAAGGAATGAAACAATAGCGCCCAAATTGACATGTAATTACAAAATACGTTATCTCCACATTTCCACATTTCCACAAAAATAGGAAGCGGCTTCCCTTAAACTCCATTCGCAGCACAAATAGAACAACATCACTTTGTACATTAAGGACAAATTACTACGCTAAAATGGACAACTTGAAAGATATAATTAGTTCCTAATTTGGTTCTACTTGACACCGGCTGTCGTTTGTCCATGCGGAAATAATTAAAGTATGGAGACGTTCCGGTAATTAAGACACTATTCGTTTCTTCCAACGTAACTTGTAAAAATATTCGGTCATTTCCGATGCTCCAGTTGATAAAAGCTGTTACCTGTTGTGCGATTTGTATGCAGGTGTGATATAAACTAAGCCAGGATATCTTCATTCCGTATTATTTTAATATATATATATATATATATATATATATATATATATATATATCTTGTCCACATCAATGTAATGTGTGACTATCTGCCAGAAACCATTGAAGAATAAGACGTTTCCGCCAAGGGAGATGACTAGTAAGTTGAAGGATATGAAGTAATTGCATCTAATCATGGGAATACTGCCCTGTCCGTGTTCCGGATGCCACACTTCCTGTGCAATCAATCAGAACTGATTGGCCCTGAATTCATGACTAACTTCTCTAATTTCTCACGAAGAAATGGAACACTATTTAGTCTTGCTATTTTTCTCACACACTTTAACTCTTGTTAGATGTCTCTTCTTGATTAATGCAAGAAGCTTTCAGAATTAACTTTTCAAAGACTTTAGAGCCGTGTTTCCCATCGTGAGGCCCACCCCCACGTATTTGAATTTCAGTTCTCCATTATATGTTTTGAAAATGTACTTACTATGTTTCCACAACAATTTCCTTGTGATTTCTTCCTGAAACCTATATTTCCTCAGTGAACAATTCAATTTTTTAAATTAAAAATGATGTATATGTTACATAGGTGAACATACGAATTTTCAATTGGCTTTGGTGGGGCATGGCGCAAATAAGGTTGGGAAACACTGCTATAGAGCCTACCTTAAACTCTTTAACATTTCAGGCCAACGATATTTTACCTCTCTCCTCCTTGGCTTATTTTTTATTGGGATACCGCACTTGGGAATTAACAATTTGGACCTCTAATGTTGAAGCAATTCAATTCTGGTTCATTTCCAGTAGTGGGTGCAATATACGCAGACTCGTAAATGCTGTTATAACATAACATAGCACGTATTGTTTGGTCGAAGTGCAAGAGCACAAGCGAAGTTGGAGAATTGAAGAGGAAGAAGAAGAATACTCCTCTAGTCTTCTCTTCTTGTCAATAAAACATAAGGGGTATTTGCGTGAGTATCTCTATCTTGGCGCCACATTGCAGAAACCCCACGTTGGACAATCGCGTGATTATGTATGACCTTATGTTTCGTGTACGTTCTATAATTATTGACATGGCTTCCAGCTGTCAGTTGTTTCGATATCGTTCTATCTAGCTAGTCCACCTTTCCATCATGTTGTATATTGTTCATGTTTTCTTCCTTGTGTAATCTACAGTTCTATTTTGATGCGTTCAATCATAACTTTAGCAATTTGGTGAACTGTGCGTTGTTGTAACTTGATTAAAGGCTATCGGCCGAGACGTCAGTTTTATTTTGTCTTTTGTCTGATATCCTTTATGCTTATGTAAGATACAATCTACCTGTTCCTACCTGTCCCTACATGTCCTACCTGAACATCAAACAGTTGATGAATCATGGACAGTGTAAGGCTATTGTGTTATGCCCAGAATCATGGACGGTGTACAGTTTATTTTGTTATGCCCAGAATCATGGACAGTGTACAGTTTATTTTGTTATGTCCAGAATCATGCATTTTGTACATGGTACTTATTCCATCCAAATACATTGGGCGTTGTACATATTATTTTTTTCCCCGGAAACATTAATATGCAAGAAAAGAAATTTGTTCCTTAATTTCTTTTTAAAAAATACATATTTTCAAATGATGGCGCTTGATTAAACTCAGCGCCCTAACGGCTGCACGCATCGCTCCACCCATGAGCTGGCACCTTTGAAGACATGTCATAAAAAGAATAATTTCTAAATAAAAATATTAAGAAATTGTTCTTGCACTTCAATCATTCATTTAAAACAAAACTTGATATGACGCTATCTTCAGTTGAATAGACAATTATTTGTGATTTTCTTATCAGCAGGGAACTTACTTCAAGTGATAAACTTCAGAATTATTCTTATCTCTTGCTACCGATTATATTTATTTATTTATGTGGGAACTCCTACCGAGTGTTATTATTTGAGAAGACTGCGGAGGAGCAGAAAGAGATAGATTAGAATCGTGAACACCTGATGTTCATGTGCAGAAGTTGGGAAACTTTTGACACCGAACGTCATAAATAGATAGATGTGATGTTTGTTGGTTGAGCTAGGAAACTGTGAATGAGTCAATGTTTATCATAACGCTGGAAGTTTGTGTATTTTTTTTTAAAAATATATAGAACAGATATGTGTTTGCACAGGAAATGTTAAAAAAGAAATTATGATACGATTTGGCAAAGCAACATCAGCTTTTAAAAGTCTAAATAAAATATGGAACTGCAAGTTATGTAGTATTAAAACTAAATAAAATATGGAACTGCAAGTTATATAGTATTAAAACTAAATAAAATATGGAACTGCAAGTTATGTAGTATTAAAACTAAATAAAATATGGAACTGCAAAGTTTACTAGTAAATAGGTTTATTAAAACTAAATAAAATATGGAACTGCAAGTTATGTAGTATTAAAACTAAATAAAATATGGAACTGCAAGTTATGTAGTATTAAAACTAAATAAAATATGGAACTGCAAGTTATGTAGTATTAAAACTAAATAATGAATTTTCAATTGTAATTTAAAATCTTCTTCTTCTTCGAACGCTCGATATCGATCACTTGTCAACCACTTTGTGTGATTTGTATGTGATTCATGGCATGGAGCAATGTCAGTTCAGAACTGCAAGACAGTACTCAAGATAAACTTTTGTGGAGAGCCGTGGTCGACTACTACAACCGACAATCCAAACGATTATAATATATGACGATGGTCCTGATTATGATGATGGCGGGGGTCATGTCTGTGACAAAGACGAAGAATGAGGATAATGATTACAATAATGATGAGTGTGATGATGATGATAGTAGTGTTGGATGGGGATGGTGGTGGTGATTGTGATGATGATGATGATAGTAGTGTTGGATGGGGATGGTGGTGGTGATTGTGATGATGATGATGATAGTAGTGTTGGATGGTGATGGTGGTGGTGAGTGTGATGATGATGATGATAGTAGTGTTGGATGGGGATGGTGGTGGTGAGTGTGAGGATGATGATGATAGTAGTGTTGGATGGGGATGGTGGTGGTGATTGTGATGATGATGATGATAGTAGTGTTGGATGGGGATGGTGGTGGTGATTGTGATGATGATGATAGTAGTGTTGGATGGGGATGGTGGTGGTGATTGTGAGGATGATGATGATAGTAGTGTTGGATGGGGATGGTGGTGGTGAGTGTGAGGATGATGATGATAGTAGTGTTGGATGGGGATGGTGGTGGTGATTGTGATGATGATGATAGTAGTGTTGGATGGGGATGGTGGTGGTGATTGTGAGGATGATGATGATAGTAGTGTTGGATGGGGATGGTGGTGGTGATTGTGAGGATGATGATAATAGTAGTGTTGGATGGGGATGGTGGTGGTGATTGTGAGGATGATGATGATAGTAGTGTTGGATGGGGATGGTGGTGGTGAGTGTGAGGATGATGATGATAGTAGTGTTGGATGGGGATGGTGGTGGTGAGTGTGAGGATGATGATGATAGTAGTGTTGGATGGGGATGGTGGTGGTGATTGTGATGATGATGATGATAGTAGTGTTGGATGGGGATGGTGGTGGTGCTAATTTTTATGATAACTATTATGATGATGATGATGATGATGGAGGGAAGATGATGATGGTGGTTGTGTTGCGATGGTGATGATGGTGGTGGTGGTGATTGTGAGGATGATGATGACGATGATAATGACATAGAAATCAAAACGGCGACAAACTAACAAAAGAAGAGGAAATATTACCCAAACCTTATACAGATACCATTTATGGAAAGGTTAAGATGTTTTAACAAAGTGCAGAAACATGAAATATATAGAAACAGAACACATGGTAATAAATACAAAAATCCTTATACAGAAACAATAGAGGAAAACAAGTCATGATCTTGACAACTCTACACATGCCACAACATAATTATATAACATTTGTACAGTATGATAAAAATATGAACATCTTGCACGTTAGGTTTCCTCGTCGCCGGCGATATGGAGTTTGTACACTGCTGATAAGTTCTTTCTGTATAAGAAAGAAATTGGAACACTTATGGTCATTCACCCAAGTGTTGTGATGATCGTTCGCCCCCATCAATCTCGCCATACATGAACTGTCTTGGGATGCGCATATCAGGCACTCGCGCAATGCGACCGGCGCATCACACCTGGGCCTTCCACAACAAGTTGTTGACGCTTGCAATAATCATAATCATCAGCAACATTCCAAGGCAAGTTATATGGAGTTACGTTGCTCAAATCGCTGCCTCCGATAACATACCGCCGGCGGGCTCAGGTAAAAATTCTAGGAATAAATAACACAATTATCGTGTAATCCTCGCATACTAGTGTTGTTGTATATAGAGTAATTCATTTTTAAAATAACACAACATACTAAATTAAGGATTTATTTTGTTACAAGTTCAGTTTAAAGTTAAGGAATATCAATATTATTAATATTTTTCGTCAATAACCATGAACGTACAGAATTGAGTAAAATTGCACAAAAAAAGCGTACAGTGTTCTATAAAACATACAAAACCAGCCCCCATTAAACAGGAATTTTCGATTTCCTGTCTGAGCTAGTCGGTCTTATGTTTCCGGGGGCCACGATCAAACAGACTAAAACATCGTTTTGACCAGAAGGTCTGTATCAAGCAAATGATACAAGACACAAATAGCTACATTACTCTGCTTTATAAGAACTTTGCGAATAAACATGATTGTATTCTGCTTTGATCTCTGTAAACCAACCTTCTTTTGTGATTTAATATTTCTTCTTTTAATATATAGTATTACTGCAGTCTACCCTATTTTCGATTTGGAGTTATAAACAACTTAAGTTGAGCACTGTTTGATGTTAAAGAAAGTTGATGTTGGCATAATAAAATGTATGTACCACACTGGTCGTATCTCTCTTCCGCTCCACCTGGTTGGAAACTTACCTGGTACGCCCTTTTTATTTTCGTGAAGTTCTAACCGTGGGAAGTCTGACATAGTTCAGTAACAATCCACTCTAGAGGGTTGTGTACCGGTGAGAGGGTTTCAATTCCAGGTAAAAGATAGGTAGTCAGACAAACTAACTTAATACTTACTACACAGGTATATGTAGCTTAAGCGGTAGTAAGCTCGATCACAACAAAATTGTACCTGGTTCACACACCGCGGCTGGCAATTTGGAATCAAATTTGTTCGTGTGTAATTTTATGAACGGTAAAACACAGACCTCACAGTTCATAATGCGCTGGCAAACTACTTAACGTATAAGTGGTGCCTAGAAAATCGGCAAGATGTTTACTGTTGTTGCTGACGACGTCCTGTAAAGGGTATGCCACGATGTTTAAGAAAAAAGCACAGTTGTCAGCTGGTGAAATTAATCGTGGACCTTTGTATCTGATTGGCACCTACCGCCTAGCCATGAAACTAACGTATTAGATTCCACGATCAGCTAAGTTTGGAGTCTAATATCATCAACATCAAATAGCTTGTCCTGAACAGAACTTTGCCACCCTAACAGTCCTCCGGAATTTTTCTCTCTCTGTCAAGGGCCAGATGTCCTGCCTCTGCAGCCGTCATGTTCAAACATCAGTTACATCCTGAATCCATCTTCTCTGTGGTCCTTCTCTTTGCCGGTATGCCTCCTTCCATGATGGTCTCCTCCAGCCCTTCATGTCTTTTTATATCAAAATATCTCAATTTTCTCTTTCTTATTTGTTGCATCAGCCAGTTCACTTTGATTTTGAGTTCTTTCTAGACTAAAAATGGTTTAATATACCTGTGTTAATTTGTCTGATTACTTATCTTCATGTTTACTTCTACCGAAGTTTCTCCTTGATTGTATGATTTGTATGTGATCTAAGCCTAAGAGCGCTTGTACGTTGTACAAGTTATGCGCCTACAAGTAGGCCAGCACATCCGATTTCTGCGATTCTTTTATTTACTAGGGTAGCTTCCCTAAGTCCTACATCAGTCGCCTCTTACGACATGTTATGTTATGTTATGTTATGTTATGCGATCGACGTCATGGCACATTGGGCATTCCCATTCGTGCTCTGTCCTCCGTTGCAGCAGCCATCCCAAAGTCCATTTGCTCACAGTACCCATGAGAAGTTGATTACTATATCTTCTCTCTCTACCACGAAGACGACACTGTCTGGCATGTCCAAACTTAACACCTAATTCTCGAACTCGTTCCAGTGTCTGAGACCCGCCCATGTCACACAATTGAGAGCGTACCGCATTGATGATATCGGCTCTGTCCATGCTTCTGCCCACTTGAGTCGGGGCACTGTTTGCAAGAGAGTCAGCACGCTCGTTACCCGCACTCCAGCATGTCCAGGCGTGTACAGCCAAGTCATTTTCTTGAGATGTGATCTCCGAATGCTGTTCACCCATTCCACCCGCATACTTCCAGATGCAATCAGTTGAAGCATACTCATCGAGTCTGATATGATGATCGTATGGGTAACCTGTTGCTCAGCCACCCATGACAGAGCCCTGGAGGCAGCGGTGATCTCCATAGTCATGCTCGATGTCGTTGTCTCGAAAGCCCCGCAGTCCTCATGAAGTGTGCGACCGTTTCGTTGTGCTGAGTAAGCCCACGATGATCTGGTGCCACGCTTGACAGAGCCATCGGTGTAGATAATGATATCACCTGGGTGGGAGTGCTGATCCACGAGTGCAAGAATTTCTGCATTGACGACGCCCGGGGCCCATTCTCTACAGCGGCGTCCAAGTGTGCTGATAACCCTGGCGTAAGCAGTCATATCTTCTGATATAGGCATCCATTCGTCACCGTGCTTCAGCTCATCTAGAGTACAGACCTGTTTAATAATATCCTCTGCCTCGGCCATCCAGGATCGACCTCTCTTCAATCGCCTTCCCTTGTTCTTATTTATGGATTTGTGCAGAGGATGATTTGTGTCCGCAGAAACTCTCAGATACGCTTTTACCTGTGCGACTTTGTGTCTCGTGGCCATCGTTGGCAATCCAAGGACATAGCGCATTGCCTCACAGAAGTGTCACGTGTGCAACCGAGTATAAGCCTCATCGCTTCATTTTGGATCCTTTCTAACTTATCCAGCGATGTTCTGCTTACTGTTAGAAGACCAAGGCCATAGTCCACCACGCTCAGCACTAGTCCTTGATAAAGAAAGAGTAGTAGGCGTTGCTCAATATCCGCCCCCGCCATAACTTTGAGAGCGGTTAGCCCTTTTCTTGCCTTTATGAATACGTTCTCAACATGGCTCTTAAATGGCAGGCTTCTGTCAACTGTTATTCCAAGATACTTTAGTGTTTCGGTTCTGTCAATGTCTTTGTTACACATGCTGACAACCGGGGTAGGTGTCTTTACTATGTGAGTGTTAAGAGAGAACCATGTTAGAGAGGCCTTTGCTGGGTTCACATTCGCTTCGAATTCATTGCACCAGTCACCAATCCTATTCAGCTCACACTGTAATGCAGATGCGATCTCATTTCTGTCCTTGCCCATGCGATACACCAGAATATCATCGGCGTACGACATTGTTCTGCCAACTCCGACCCTTTGTGTGCTGGTTACCCGACGGTGTATACATTGAAAAGGACTGGCGAGATGGTGATCCCTGGGAAGGCTCATTAGGACCTGTTGTAGTTGTGATGCCCATGAACCGCAACGCATTGATAACGTGCGCTCAAAAAAGTGCAGCAGCAATCCACTTGACCAAGCGTGTTTCCACCTGCATATCCATCAATAACTGCATAAGTAAGGTGTAAGAGACATTGTTATATGCGTCCTGCAAATCAATGGCGGCTGCTGCCGTTTCCATCCCCATCTGAAACCCCTCATACGCATCATATGCAAAGACCGCTGCATTGCACCAGGTGTCCTTTCCTGGGCGATAGCCGCCGAGAGTGGAGGGAAAAGACCATTTGTCTCCATTATATTTGAAACTCTACGAGCTATGAATTTTTCAAGCAGTTTGCCGACAGTGTTTTGCAAGGTAATAATTCTATATCCATTTGTGCCTGTGAGATCTTTTCCAGGCTTAGGCAAGGGTCTCAGATAGCTGTGCAGCCAATCGTCAGGAATAGTGCCAGTATGGATACTTTTATTGAAAATCTTGCATAATTCAGCAAGATCTTTGTCCTCCAGACATTTTATGTGACTGTACCGAACACCATCAGGACCAGGCGCTGTATCAGAGCATGTCTTTAGTATTGATTTGATATTATCGACAGAAATGTATTCTATATTGTCGTCCATGACAGTCTGCATCTCATGCGAATGGTATACGATCTGCAGCATCCTTTTACGTTCCTCTCTGTCTTTCTTTTCTGTCTGGAGAATAAAGTTATGCAAGAACGCCTCACCCCTCTCCTCATCTGTCCTCAAAATTACTCCACTGTCCAGATTCAGATTAGGCATTGAAAAAGGTCTCTCGCCGCCATTCATGCTGCGGTGCAATCTCCAGAATTTTGCAAGTGATTGCTCGTTTCCGATTTCAACGCAGAATTTCTCCCATATAGTGTGCTTGGCTTCTCTTGCAATCTGCTTGAAATGTATAGCCAGACTGTTCTTTCTTTCTGTCAGGGCACTTCCACGTTCCTCGGAGAGATTTTGTGATTTTCTGGCTTTTTCCCACGCTTTGGTCGCCATCCTTTTTCCGCCCATGCCTGTGCAACTTCAGGTGTCCACCATGGTGGTTGCTGGAAAGAAGTTCTTGTTTTAATTGGTGAACAATGTACCTTTAGCCGCAGCTGACTGATGACATTAGGTTGGTGTCTGTCATAGTGGAAAGCCGAAGCACGATTTTGAGTTCTCATATTAGCTGATTTTTTACCAGTATTGCACAAGGTAGATGATCACTGCCATGGTGTCCGAGAACATCCCAGCGGCACAAAGCATTCAACTCTGGGGACACCAGAGCGAGATCAAGTACACTATCTGTGTCCCCCTGTCGGTCAGGTAGACGTGTTGGCCTGCCATCATTCAGACAGACTAAGTCCGTCTCAGTTAATACCTCTTCCAGTGCCTCACCCTGCTCATTAACAATACTATTGCCCCACAGCTTTTCCCTGGCGTTGAAATCACCGCACATAATGACACTTGATGGAGCCTGAAGACAGATTGCTTGTAATATCTTCCACCTGTCTTTGTCCATTTTGTGATTGCAGGCATAAATATTAACAAGTGTGAACTTTTTTGGTGCGGTAATTGTTACTGCCTGGACCTGCACGTCGTCAGAGTTCCATGCAGACGTGTCCATCTCCGAGGCCTCTTACGACATGCCGTGTAGGTCGCAGCGGTACTATTCTTTGCTTCCCTTACGGGCCCGGACACCACACGGGTGTCTTTGAGTTTAAAATATAATGTCCTTTGTTATCAATTCCAGGTAAGCTAACTTGAAAAAAATATATATAGCTACTGAAGGCCACATATATACTAGAGTAGCGTTTCCCAAACTGGTGTCCATCGACCCCCGGGGACCGTGAGGTACTGACAGGGCGGCGTAATCAAGCTCTAGAAGAAATATTATGTTCTTTGACATTTCAAACAGAAAAATACATTTTTAAAACATGTACATGTTAGGAACAGGCTCAGACCGGAGTATAAATGTCTGACAGGACAAAATGAAAGATCATTTGAAGTTTCCCCGATTCTACGAAATTTTAGCCAGCTTGACTGTTGGTGTGGTGGAATAATAACTCCATCGCTAGAAGATTTTCAAATATAGAAATTTTGTGCGGTCCGCGACAACGAAATATATTTAAAAGAAGATCCGTGGTAATGCAAAGTTTGGGAACCGTTGTTCTAGAGAAATAAGTAAATTAGGTCTTCCTTTGCCAGTGAATGTTAGCATCCCAAGCTTTCTGAAACCATCTGATGATCTTTTTACAAAAACTGCTAAAGAACATATGAAGTAATTGTCAACTGAACAGCGTCACTACTTTTGATTCTGGCACACCGTGATATTGCGAGAAATGAGACAGACTGGCAGAAGTACAACTACTTCCACCACAGAATCACACTGTGATATTGCAAGAAAGATATCAGAGGGAGTTGTCATGTACCGAAATGACATTCTTAACGTATTGAGAGAGTTTTTCCGAACAGAGGAGTTTCAAGTTTGTGAATCCCACTGAGACCAGATTGAGAGAGATGGGTGTCGATATTGGTGCAGCCCAAAAAGAAAGACATACCAAATATGCAAAGAGACTACTTAATCTACATTGGACTGGCGTGTTGGGCCGCTTGACCCTGTTGGATTTGTTGAGGTGGAGATCTGATCACATATGAACGTATCCGGAGTGTTATGATGATAGTCCTTATATAACTGATAACTGATTGCAAGAAATGAGACAGCCGACAACTGCTTCCACCACAGTCATCTCACCACAGAATCTCACTGTGTGTAGCACAATCCCAGGTGCATAGAATCAACAACAGTTACCTACAAGACCTCATCTTAGATTTAGGCAGAACACAATAAATCATCATCTATAACAGGATACTGTATACTACAAGCTCAACTCCAGTACAAGTTCAACTCCAGTACAAGCTCAACTCCAGTACAAGCTCAACTCCAGTACAAGCTCAACTCCAGTACAAGCTCAACTCCAGTACAAGCTCAACTCCAGTACAAGCTCAACTCCGTGAAATGAACGCTGCTAAAAATGAACCGTGTACATGTCAAAATGACCCCAAACTACCGAAAGTATTCTGTAAACATGCTCCCACTTCAATAACTTAATGTCTAATACCAGGCCCACGTGAGAATTATTTGAAGTAAAACTGTGAACGACCAACATGAAGCTACAACTGTTGAGTGAGCTCATTGAGCGAGCTTATCTCGTTGTATATAGTGAGAACGCAGAAGAAGAATCTCATTGTATATACCTCTGAGCATAGATAACAGGTCACAGAGGTGAGGTAGCCAGAAGGTCCTACTACTGACAAGTGGGCTCATGGAGCTAGCTTATCTCCTTGTATATACATCTGAACTGGGAAGTCAGGTACCCAGAAGTGCGGTACACAGAAGTGAGGTACCTAGAAGGCCCTACTACTGACAAGTGGGCTCATGGAGCTAGCTTATCTCGTTGCATATACCTCTGAAAATAGAAGTCAGGTACCCAGAAAGAGCTACTTCTGACGAATGAATTCATGTCGAAAATTCATCTCGTTATTTAGAATTTCAAACAGTTGATTCTCCAGGCTTCCAGATAAAAATGTCTACTAAAAATGTCTAAGTTGGACGAAACCTCACAATCGACACTGAAGCTTTGGTGTAAGTCTTCTACCGCTAACACTTTCAAATATCGGAGAGGGACAGAGCACTCATGAGGGTGCCATGAGTGCGTACTGTGTTGCTGTATGGCTCGATAACGTGGCGAGTCACCAAGTTCAATACAAATTAGATTCAGACTTTTGTCAACGGCTGTCTTCGGCGGATTCTCAGACTGAGATAGTATAACAGAGCTGTAAACACAAACCAGTGGGTAAGAACAGGACAGGAACCATGATGATCCAGATTAAGAGAAAAAAATGGCGATGTCTTGGGCATACTCTACGGAAGACACAGTCGAGTATCACTAGACAAACACTTAAATGGAACCCGCAAGGAAAACGAAAAAGAGGATATCCTAAACAGACCTGGAGACGAAGTCTTCTTGAGGAACTGAAGGTTGCTCGATTAAGATAGGAGACCATAAAGAAAACAACCAGAGACCGAGTAGAATGACGAACAACTGTTAAAGCCCTATACTCCACGAGGAGCGTAGAGGAATAAGTAAGTAAGTAAGTATGAGTGCGTAAACGTGGATTGTATTGTGTTTTATTACAAAGAAACAAAGAGCAAATCTATGAGCTATCATAATGCATTGCCCTATATCGTCAATGATTTCTTAATCAAGACGAGAAACTGGATTTTGTGTAGATTTGATCGTGTTAACCACCAGACCTAATGGTACTATTAGCGTGACGACGTTAGAGAGATAGGAGAATAATGCAATTTGAGATCGAAAAGAAAGCCAAGAGATGAGACTTATTATCCTCATGTTCAATGTTAACTAGACAACCCGAAACCAATCTCTTGGTGAGGTCAATATTTTAGTACTGCGCCATGTTCAATTATCTTTAACTTCAGGGGATATTCACTGCGTTATAGATTTTGATTGATTTGGGAGTTGAGGAAATGGATAGAGGTTGCAATGAGACGAGATATGTGTGGAATATCTGATTGGTTTATATAATGTTGCCAGTTCGTTTTTGTATACACTGTAGTTAGGTGACAGGTTCGATGTAATGTATATCATTGTGGTGTTCAATGTATCATGTTATGTCATTGGTATTCAGTTATTATTTTATCATATCATTGTTCAGTTTCATATTATCATGTTATTCATTGCTATTAAGTTATTGTCATTTTACTGTTATCATTTTACATTTTATTATTGACATTTTACAGTTATTGTCATTTTATAGTTATTGACATTTTACAATTATTGACATTTTACAGTTATTGTCATTTTACAGTTATTGTCATTTTACAGTCATTGTTATTTTACAGTCATTGTTATTTTACAGTAATTTTACAGTTATTGACATTTTACAGTTATTGACATTTTACAGTTATTGACATTTTACAGTTATTGACATTTTACAGTTATTGACATTTTATAGTCATTGTCATTTTACAGTTATTGTCGTTTTACAGTTATTGACATTTTACAGTTATTGACATTTTACAGTCATTGTCATTTTACAGTTATTTACATTTTACAGTTATTGTCATTTTACAATCATTGTCATTTTACAATCATTGTCATTTTACAGTTACTGTCATTTTACATTTATTGTCATTTTACAGTTATTTACATTTTACAATCATTGACATTTTACAGTCATTGACATTTTACAGTCATTGACATTTTACAGTCATTATCAGGGTCGTATCATTGTTTTGTTTATGGCACAGTCATGTTTATGTCGTGACCATGTTTATATCATTGTCATATTTAAGACATTGACATGTACATCTCATTGACACGTTGAAATCATTGTCATTGTTATGTATTTTATCATATCGTGTTTCTAATTTCACAGGGGACAGATAGTAGACAGTAGTAGAATGGTTACAAAATAAACAAGATTGTAAAACAGAAGGATCATGTTCATGGAAGTGATATGAAAAACAGAAGGATCATGTTCATGGAAGTGATATGTAAAAACAGAAGGATCATGTTCATGGAAGTGATATGAAAAACAGAAGGATCATGTTCATGGAAATGATATTAAAAAACTGAGGAAAAATAATATACATTTTTTTTCTTGAAATCTGATTAACCTTAATGCCAGCGGAGTAAATAGGGCGCCATTAATGTATGACAACGGCGCTATGGTGCCTGCAGGCACACATGTTGTACAGTGCTGAGTAAACGTGTGCATTCTGTTCTTAAAATCTGTTCCCCCAAAAATATAAGCTTCAAAATCTTTTAATGTACTTTTCAGAAAATGCGGTACACTTTTTTTTAATTTTCTGAAGAATATATTTACATTCACAACGTCAGACTTTCTCCAACATTACCTTCCTCCCTCACTCATTCTTTCTTTTTTCCATTCAATTTTTTTGAATACATATCTTATTGCAAATGCATTACTCGTGTTCAAACTATCCATGTTTTCCGTCATAGTCAACATCTAGTTTTTGTTATTGCTCTTTGTCCCAAGTTAATAAACAACTGGGTTTTTTTATGGAGTGTTGACTTTCCTTGTCAGTGTTTGTTAATGAGTTTTTGTTTAATGTGAAGTTCTTTACCAGAGATTGAAATAAATATATCACTTTGTTTATCTGGAAGAGAAGATGTCTTTTATATATAGCAACATAACGTATTAGTTTATATAGCAGCATAGCGTATTAGTTTATATAGCAGCATAGCGTATTAGTTTATTTAGCAGCATAGCGTATTAGTTTATATAGCAGCATAGCGTATTAGTTTATATAGCATAGCGTATTAGTTTATATAGCATAGCGTATTAGTTTATATAGCATAGCGTATTAGTTTATATAGCATAGCGTATTAGTTTATATAGCATAGCGTATTAGTTTATATAGCAGCATAGCGTATTAGTTTATATAGCAGCATAGCGTATTAGTTTATATAGCAGCATAGCGTATTAGTTTATATAGCAGCATAGCGTATTAGTTTATATAGCAGCATAGCGTATTAGTTTATATAGCAGCATAGCGTATTAGTTTATATAGCAGCATAGCGTATTAGTTTATATAGCATAGCGTATTAGTTTATATAGCAGCATAGCGTATTAGTTTATATAGCAGCATAGCGTATTAGTTTATATAGCATAGCGTATTAGTTTATATAACAGCATAGCGTATTAGTTTATATAGCATAGCGTATTAGTTTATATAGCAGCATAGCGTATTAGTTTATATAGCAGCATAGCGTATTAGTTTATATAGCATAGCGTATTAGTTTATATAACAGCATAGCGTATTAGTTTATATAGCATAGCGTATTAGTTTATATAGCAGCATAGCGTATTAGTTTATATAGCATCATAGCGTATTAGTTATATAGCAATAGCGTATTAGTTTATATAGCAGCATAGCGTATTAGTTATATAAGCATAGCGTATTAGTTTATATAGCAGCATAGCGTATTAGTTTATACCATAGATTCCCAAACTTTTTCGGTCACGCCCCTTCGCACGATATAAACTTTGTAACGCCCCTCCCTCCCATCATAACAGTTTCCAAACGCCCCCACATATATATATATTGTGTAACATGTTCTATTTTCACTTTGACATAGAAAATTGATATATATTTCGTATACATGGTCAATTTTCAAATGATTATATAATGAATAGAAAATTGAGTAAAATGGATCGTGTAAGATGTGTAAAAATGGATCGTGTAAGATGTGTAAAAATGGATCGTGTAAGATGTGTAAAAATGGATCGTGTAAGATGTGTAAAAATGGATCGTGTAAGATGTGTAAAAATGGATCGTGTAAGATGTGTAAAAATGGATCGTGTAAGATGTGTAAAAATGGATCGTGTAAGATGTGTAAAAATGGATCGTGTAAGATGTGTAAAAGATGAATTAAAATGCAGAATTCCAATTTTTGATGATTATTTAATAGCAAAATCAAGTAAAAAATATCCCCAAATGCTTCTGGATCCACCATCGCCCCCCCCTGGAAGGTTTCACCGCCCACAGTGGGGTGGTACCGCCCACTTTGGGAAACGCTGGTTTAGACTGTCAACCTGCAAGTAGACCTAAATTGTGTACCTGAACCCAAAATGTGGTTGCCACGGTGGAACTATATAAAAGCAAATTGAAAACAGTACGGGGCACTGACAGATGCCAATGTTGAACGCATCAACATGCGTGAAAAGAAACACATGCGATCCGTGGCAAGGGAACTCTCACAAGCAATCCTGAAAGCGGCACGGGAAACCATTCCTAGAGACGCACGTAAGGATTACAAGCCATACTGGACAGCAGAGGTTCAGAAGCTTGAAAATGACCTTGAATTGGCAAGGAGTGAGGCAGAACAGGCACGGTCAGTAACGACCAATACTGCTTACAAGACGGCAGCAGCAAAATACAAGCGTGAGGTCAAACGATCAGCAAGACAGAGTTGGTTTGAAAAGACCGAATCCCTGAACCTTGATAGGGACGGCCATAAATTGTTGAAGTTAGCAAAAGCGCTGAGTGATGAAAACACCAGCTGACCCCCAATAGTCCTCAAACAAAACAAAAAGATGTCCTCGGAAGGAAGCCGCAAATATTGTAATGTAAAAATATGCCGAAGTTAGCAGAGTAAACATAGCAAAAGAAAAAGTCGATGACACAAAGGAAAAAACTAGAGCACTCCAAGGCGAGCTAAGAAAAACTAATAGTCACCTAACGGATACATTCACCGTACCAGTAATGAGTTAGACGAGGCATTAAGGGAGCTGAAGCTCAGAAAGTCGCCCGGAAAGGATGGGATCACATATGAAATGCTTAAAAACTTAGTTACTAGAGCAAAGGCAGCTCTACTGGCCGTCCTCAATATGTCATGGAGGACAGGCATAGTACCACGAGAATGGAAGGAAGCGATCATGATACCCATCCTTAAACCAGGCAAAAATAAACTCGACCCGGCGAGTTACAGACCAATAAGCCTTCTAAGCTGCACGAGCAAACTCATGGAACGCATGGTGAACAAACGGCTATCTTGGCACTTGGAAAGCAAAGGGCTTCTCGTGGTACAACAGGGAGGCTTTCGGAAGGACCAATCTACAGAAGATCAAGTAACTTATATCGCCCAGGAAATCGAGGATGGTTTCCAAGAAAATAAACAGACACTGGCAGTTTTGGTAGATATTGAGAAGGCATTTGACACAGTCTGGAAAGAAGGGCTAAAACTGAAACTCCTCACCCTCGGTATAAAGGGAAGAATGTACAAATGGTTTGATAGATAACTAGAAACAGAACAGCAAGAGTTCTGACAAATGGCGATAGATACCTAGAGAACAGAACAGCAAGGGTTCAAGTTCAGGGTACACTAGCATGAAGGCCACATTAGAGCAAGGAGTCCCCCAATGAGGAGTGCTCTCACCAACTCTCTTTCTAATCTTTGTCAATGACATAGCCACATGCCTACCAAAGCGAGTACACTCTGCCATGTATGCCGACAACCTGGCAATAAGGGCGAGGGAAGAGTCAATGCCCATAGCAACAAATCGACTGCAGACAACGTTAAATAACTTGTAAGTGTGGTCAAAAAAGTGTAATATGAACATAAACGCTTCTAAGACAACCTACACTGTGTTCTCGCAGAACAACCAGTCACAAAATTAAGCTTAAAGTCAATGAGCAAGATCTTCCAGAAAGCAAGACCCCAACGTACCTTGGAGTCACACTGACTTGGTGCCCTCAAATTGAAAATGCTACTGCAAAAGCAAGACACAGACTCACGATGATGCGCAAACTCGCAGGCTCCACGTGGGAGCAAACACCAGAGTCCTCAAAACACTCTACTCGGGAAGAGTACGACCGGTCCTGGAGTACGGCATTGCAGAGTGAAGTAGTGCATCCAACAAGCAATTCGCCAAAGTGAACAATAGTCAGAACCGTACAATACGCATTATCACAGAGCCATGAAGTCCACGCCTATCAAGGCGATGGAAACAATCACAGGCATCCAACCAATGGCAGATCGAGGGGACAGAAAAGTATTGGTGTTAGCGGAAAACTTTAACGGCTCGATTCCCACCCTATGTACGAAAGAATGAACGGATTCGAAAGGGGCAGGATACAGAGGACCAGCTTCGCAAAAAACGCCAAAGCACTGACCGCAGACCATCCGGTCCTAGCCAACTGCAAAGTCAAATCAATCCCGGCAACCGATAAGTGCCCGCCGTGGAAAACTAAAATGCCGGAACTAAGGGAATCAATCCCAGGCATACTAAAAAAGGGCAGCAAGAAAACTTCGAAAGAAGAGCGGCCACAGAAAATTATATAGAGACCGAGTATCCTGAAAATAAGTGGATACATGTGTACACTGACGGATCGGCTAGGAACGCAATCAGCGACGGCGGAGGTGGAATAGTGCTTAAACTCCCCAAGAAAGTGACGGTCACAAAAGCGATTGCCACAGGCAAATACTCAAATAACTACCGGGCAGAGGCAATAAGAACAGGGCCGAAATGATCCTAGAGAGAAGAGGCACCTCTCGTAACAAAGTCGTGATATTCACCGAAGCTCTATCGGTCATCACGGCACTCAAAAGTGTAGGCAAAACAGAGCTCAGTGAGCTGAAAGCGACCCTCGATGCACTAGCACGCTCACTCAAACGCACCGTCATTCAGTGGATACCATCACACTGCAACAAAAGCGGAAACGAACACGCCGACAAGCTAGCTAAAGAAGGCAGGCGACTACCTCAGACTGATCTCGAGATCAATTATGAGGAAGCCAGAACAACCATCGGCTGGCACTATAGAGACAAATGGACAAAAGACCATCCCCAGTACAACATCAGCGACGGGTACTATGGTCTGTCTCGTAGTGAACAAGTTGCCATACTCCGCCTCCGTACCGGCCACAACAAGCTCCGCGTCCACATGTTTAACAAATTTAAAATTGGCACAACTAGTCTGTGCCCCTGCAAAAAGGCGGACATGAGACAGAACACGTCTGCAAGATTGTCAACTGATAGCAGGTATAAGAAAAGAAACCTGGCCCCATAACACAGAGCTTCGCGAGAAGCTGTACGGAGGGAGTCCCTTAAAAACACGGTAAAATTCATGATAAAAGTTGGTTCATCAGTCTAGGCCGGGATCGCGAGAGAGTTTAGATCAAATAATCTACTACCACAACTACTACTACTGCTTCTGCTACTAATACTACTAATGCTACTAACTACTACTGCTACTACTACTTATACAGCTAAGTTGTTACGCCCTTGCTTTGTGAGTCGAATGTTGTAGGTTTGAACTGAACGCGTCGTTCTGTTCACGAGTGAAGTTTTTCCCAGAGACCCCTAGGATTGTTGCCAGAGCTAAGAAATTCGTGTTTTGTGCGTTACTATCGGCAGATGGCGTGCCAATTTTGCGGAAAGGGACTGAGTCATGTGGGGTAAAATCCGATGAAATGAAGTCAATCCTGCGGCTTAAAAACCCCCTTTAAAACTACTAAACATAACATGGCGGCCGACACTTATTCACGTCGTGACCGCCTGATGAGATTTATCATAGAACAAAACGGTTTTATGGTTATCTCAACACATTTCCTATTTTCTAATGTTGTTAATATTGTCTATTTCATCACTCGATCCTCCTTTGATGTGTTTCTATCAAACTATATTATCTCTGGCTATTTTCTTCCTAGCAGGCAGCATCGCAGACATATTTCTCTTCATTAAAACAGCTCACAAATTACGGGAAGGAAACAAACATGAAAAATCTACAGATCAGATCACCGTTGAGTATTCATAAAGTTGAAGGAAACATGGCGCCAGGAGTCATGAATTATTATGTCTTGTCTGGATATGTTTTTGTGTGAATGTATGCGGATGTATGTTGTGTATATGTATTTGCTATTGGTACTTGTTGGATGTGGGCGTCTGTGGCATAGCTATGATGATATGTATTTGCTATTGGTACTTGTTGGATGTGGGCGTCTGTAGCTTCGCCATGATAAGCTCGATCACAATCTAAGAGTACCTGGTTCAAACTCTGCTCCAGGTAGTTTGGAAGCAAATTTGTTCCAGTGAATTTTTACGAACCGTAAATATAGACCTCACCGTTTAGAAAGCAATGGCAAACTATTGAATGTATAAGTGGTGTCTAGAAAATCAACGACTCGTTTACTGTGCTTGATGGTAACGTCCTGCAAAAGGACATACCACAATTTTCATTTGTCATTGGTTATTTATTAGTGAATCAAGAGGGTTATGGGCTCTCAACCCCACGCTGAAGTCCCAACGTTAGGAAAGGAATTGGCCACCCTACCTTCTACTATAAATTGGCACACTAGGGTCTATAAATGTGGTTAACTATAAGCTATGAAAATGCTACAAGGCAGTTTGTGTCTTCTTCTTCTTTTTTACCCTTCGCGCCTAGGGAAGCATACCTGACCGTAATGGGTGTGTTATATACTACATTTCATTACACTGTGTTCAGGTAAGATGTTGCGCAATAAAAGCTTAACATTGGAAGAGAGAATGAGAGTCTTACAGTGTTATATAGAACCAGTTATGACATACAGATGGGAACCAACGACAATATATAACAAGATGTGTTGGTAATTTGTTAGAGGGAACATAGATGTAGTTTGATAGAAGAATGATGAGAGAATTTGATGTACATAAAATATAGTTTGATAGAAGAATGATGAGAATTTGATGTACATAAAATATGGTTTGATAGAAGAATGATGACAGAATTTGATGTACATAAAATATGGTTTTGATAGAAGAATGATGAGAGAATTTGATGTACATAAAATATAGTTTGATAGAAGAATGATGAGAGAATTTGATGTACATAAAATATGGTTTATAGAAGAAATTGATGAAAAATTTGATGTACATAAAATATGGTTTTATAGAGAATGATGAAGAATTTGATGTACATAAAATATGGTTTATAGAAGAATGATGAGAGAATTGATGTACATAAAATATGGTTTATAGAAGAATGATGAAAGAATTTGCTGTACATAAAATATGGTTTTATAGAAGAATGATGAGAATTTGATGTACATAAAATATGGTTTTATAGAAGAATGATGAGAGAATATGATGTACATAAAATATGGTTTTATAGAAGAATGATGAGAATTTGATGTACATAAAATATGGTTTTATAGAAGAATGATGAGAATTTGATGTACATAAAATATGGTTTTATAGAAGAATGATGAAAATTTGATGTACATAAAATATGGTTTTATAGAAGAATGATGAGAATTTGATGTACATAAAATATGGTTTTATAGAAGAATATGAAATTTGATGTACATAAAATATGGTTTTATAGAAGAATGATGAGAATTTGATGTACAGAAAATATGTTTCAGAAAAGAAGCAGATCATGATCGATAAAAACGCATGAGAAAGAGTTGATGAAAATGTTTGAGTGATGATTTGAGAATAGAAAAGTTTGAAAGCATCGTGACAGCGAACAAAATACAGGGTAAAAGAGATAGATATTAACAGTGGTAAAATATTCTGGACATCTTAACATCATGGACCAGCATGAAAACATTATTAGAACTCACAAGAGACAGGGGGGCTGTGGAAGACCATGATAACCTGCGTCTGCTGGCACGGCACTTGATGATGCTGAAATAAGATCGTTTAATACTATACAAATATCTCGATCAATATTAATTGCGAAGCACGTAAAAACAAAGTACTGTAGTTTTACAAAATACAAAAACATTAACAATACACAGCAACACTTCCACCAAAAGGCCTTTATCAAGCAAAGGATACCGCAGAAGTAAAGAAATTCACTTCTTGCACGGCACAGAACATATAGATTCAGACAATACATTCCTAACGACATTACAATCACTATTTATCTATCTATCTATCTATCTATCTATCTATCTATCTATTCTCTAATCCTGTTTGCCTTTCAGCGTCAGGTCCAAAAAGGAGACACCTGGAGCGAGCGACAATTTGTAAGAGATGAAAATGGAATGAACGAAATTAAAAGAAGAACAACATTAGAGTTGCCATATTTTGTTCTTCCGAAATGTGAACACTTCTCCTAACATTCAATTCCATTTAAATTGCATTTATATTATTTTTTTTAAGGTTTGATCTTTTTTTTTTTTTTTTAGAATGTCTCTCTTTTGCATGTGCATAAAGTTGCTTGCGTGTGAAATGTTTGAAATTAATTTGTCCAAATGAAATTGAATTGATTGAGTTCACACTGCGACGATTTCTCTTATTGATCCGTTGGGAATGAATGAAAGAAAATAGTCTTTCTACCAAAGTATTATTGTGTGCTAGAATAGCAAAGAAGAACTGTGATATCGTCACGATTCCAGAGTACATTTTACTACTACTACAGTTCTCAAATATAAACACACCACTATTGTTTTAATGCGATGGCATTTGATTTTTATATGTGGATGCAAATTTCTCCAGATAGCAGTACTGATCACAGCCCTTTAAATCGTCTATGTGCACATCTTCTGTCAGTCAAACATCTGTTGTGTTTTGGTTTGTAAAATTGCGGACACATCTACGAATTAACCAAATTGTTTGCGGACGATCAGATTTACTCGTGAAATGAGGATGAGTTCGCAAAAAAGAGGACTTATGGCAACCCTTAACAGCACGGTCTTACGAAAACTTAAAACTAAAAACAGCATGGAATAGAACTTATAGGAAAACAAAGATAAACATACTAGGAACATGCATTTTCCCAGTGGCACCATATTGATGTGAAGCATAGACATTTAACTAGGTAGTGGGGAAATATATATATTCTTTTGAATATAAGTGTCCTTCGTATATCATGGACAGAGAAGAGAACAAATGGAACATAGTTCCAGAAAGAACATAAAATCAAAGAAAACTGGCTGATGTTAAAAATAAGAATGAGAAAAATGATTTATTGTGGACATATAAAAAGAGACGAGGGGTTGGAGAAGACCATCATGGAAGGATTTATTCCTGCTAAAAGGGGAGGAGAACGACAACGGAGAAGATGAATTCAGGATGTAACTGAAGATTTGAACATGACGGCTGCAGATGCGTGACATCTGGTCTTTGAGAGAGAGAAATTCTGAAGGACTGTCAGGATGACAAAGTTCTGCTAAGGACAAACGATTTGATGATGAATAAATCTACAAGTACATTCATATTATCTATAGGTTTGATTGTGGGGTAGTAACAAATTGATAGCAATTATTTTCATCTGTTAAGGTTGTCTGGGATGGGACTACAGAATAGGGTGTTAAAAGTCTACAATAGGTACCTGATGACAACCATGTCAGTAGTAGTCACTATCCAATCATTTTCGATTCAAGCTCACACTCGGGACAAGAGAAAGAGTTTTAGTCTTGAGATTCTGTGAAACAGACTGGCAGGAAATCTCATGAGTAGTCAGGGGACCTTTAAGACATAATCTACTACTTCGTCTTCACGTCCATTACCATCCTATACACCCTGGTTGTCCCAGCAGACATCACACGCACTTCCTTTACCACACGTTGAGGTTAGATAGAGGTGACGACATACACTCAGAAATCACCGTAGTATTTCACAATCTGAAGATATGTGTCCGATTTGAGAATACAGACTAACAAAAATTACATAAAAATCGAGTGAAGACTGGGGGGAGGGGTGGGAATATAAAATATCGAAAAGAGAAGCATAAATGAGAATCGAGGAATTTTGTCAAACACAAATAAGAAATGAAATGTGAGCGCCATGCCTGCCCAGGGGAAATCAAAGAACTTTGGACGCAATTTGCTTCTGTTGATAGCTTGACTGTAGCGACAACATTGTTTGTTGTTAGTGCGAACATTACTTTCATACTCCTGTCGGCTCGGCCGTTATTCCTGACACCCTCAGGAATAGTTCTGTAAGGACAACAGACAAGCTGGAGTGAAGCTATTGAGGAGATTTAACCACCAAAGTTGCATATTTTGAAAGGACTAAACAGTCTTTGGGTGTTAAGATTGACGGGGTTTCTGGTCGGTTTCACCTCAGAACAAAATCTTTTAATACTGTGTGACAAGAATAACATCAAAATGGTTAATAATCTAGACCAGCGTTTCCCAAAGTGGGCGGTACCACCCCTGTGGGCGCTGAAGCCTTCCGGGAGGGGCGATGGTGGATCCAGAAGCATTTGGGGAGTTTTTTTACTTGATTTTGCTATTGAATAATCATCAAAAATTGGAATTCTCCATTTTAATTCATCTTATACACATCTTACACGATCCATTTTTACGTCAATTTTCTATTTCATGTATATAATCATTTGAAAATTAACCATGTAAGACAGAAATATATATCAATTTTCTATGTCAAAGTGAAAATAGAACATGTATTTTATATATATATATATATATATAAATATATGGGGGCGTTTGGAAACTTATGATGGGGAGGGGCGTTACAAAGTTTATATCGTGCAAAGGGGCGGTGGACAGAAAAAGTTTGGGAATCTATGATCTAAACTATATATTTTCTATTGAATTACAAGGGGACGATCTTGCAGAAAAGTATAACTAACTTTACTTCTACAAATTGAAGATGAAATGAAATGAAAATCGTGGTATGCACTTTACAGGACGTGGCCATTAACAACAGTAAACGAGTTGTCGATTTTTCTAGGCACCACTTATACGTGAAGTAGTTTGCCATTGCTTTCTAAACGTTGAGGTCTATTTTTACCGTTCGTAAAAACCCATGGAACTTGCCCGCCGAGGAGTTTGAACAAGATAGGCTTGAGTTTAGATCGAGCTCACTTCTGCTTAAGCTACAAGCGCTCAATTGAAGATACAGAAGGAAATTTAATTTGTATTTTACTTCAACTTCTCAATAGATCAAAATAATACAAAATCTTATTTTACTAAACATTTCAGGACCAAAGTCTCGATTAACCAACATACTATTTTCAGAATACTGAACGGTCCACCTCTCCACTAAACAGTTGCCAAGCTCACCTATTTCGTTGAAAGTTGTAATTACACACTTTCTGTAACACATTTCAAACTATGACACTACGGTCACATTTTTGCTGGCAAAAATATTTGTGCGTGAATCACATGGAGTTCAAAATATTCTTCGCAGCCAAGTTTTAATTGTAGCCAACGCTAACTAAGGCCGACTAGCTCAGTAAGGAAATATGAAATTCCTGTTTGATGGGGTTTACTTTATATATGTTTGATAGAACACTGTAAGCTTTATTGCAATTTTTCTCAATTTTATATTTGCATGGTTTTTTTATTGATGAAAACTGTTAATAATATTGATATTCCCTAGCGTTAAATGTAATTTGGGACTTAATATAACCATGTATTTGCATGTTGTTTTTATGCATTCTTTATTTAACATTACTGAAAACGAGGTCATGGACGATTGTGATCTGATTTCGTAGACCCTAAGCTCCCAGGCCTTATGTTTGCAGAGGCAACAGTTTCAAATGTCTGGGGCTACATAATTCTGTCACACGATATATTAATTCCGAACCAGTTCAACTAAGATATGTGGCGTAGCTTTGCTTACAATATATTATTGTAGTTATTAGGATACCGTGACAGCAACAATTAGGGACATTTATAACTTTCCACTCAAAATAACAGTGAATTATTTTCCGACTGTATTGTCTTCTGGGTCGATCCAGCCTCAATTGGGTACCAGGAAACATTGAGAATCTTGTTTAAAGCATCTAGCCCCATGGGGTAAATCAAGACGTGCAACAAAATAAATAAACATCTTCAGGTCATTAGTAGAACCCTTAGTAATTGTAAAAAGCTACAACATTGTGGCAATGAATTTTCATCTTTGTAGAGACAATCCAAGGACATTAACCGTTTGAGTATAGACAATTGCCATGAGTCAACATTGACGCCTGCCTATGAACATGGCCCCCCAGTAACATATGTTATCGGAAGCCCCGCCTATGACCAATCAGATCTGGTACCATGCTACAGTATAACTCCATATGTGGTACTTTATAGTGAGGTTTTCCTGTATGTCAAATATTACTGTAACCTTTTTTGTTCAAATTTGTGCTTCGTTTTGGAGAACTTTGGATGTGTCTGTCCTATATGTAGTAGCGATCTAACAGATGCATAACGTACTCACGTTCTTCGCGCAAACACACATATCACAAGAATTGTTAACTTGGTTCATAAGAAGGAACACAAACAAACAACAGCCCAGACAATCAGAGAACATCAAACAATTCAAAGATAAAAATAAGCCATTTTTAAAACAAAGGTAACAACAAGTACGTACACTGATTGATTGATTGATTGGTTGATTGATTGATCGATTGATTGATTGATTTGAGCTATCATTATTGCCCTTCAGTGAGTAACCATGTGAGCTCCAATATCTTTCTCACACAGGAAGATCTCAGCAGCAGTGCACGAACTCCGTAGCACCGGCAAGGGTCCCTAATGAAATTTAGAAGGTGTTGAAAATATTTTGTATGAATTTTATTTTTAATCTTTCTAATGAATGTGTACTTGGGCAGCGGATTTCCAGCCTGATCTTCTCGATTTTGAACTGCCAAGGGTTCTTTTACATGCTCAACTTGAACACGAGATCTACGATTTATCGTCCGTCTCCGATAGAACTAATGTACAAAGGAAATTCAAGTCCGAAAGGAAAATATGTTCAGAATAAATAAAACGTTATCTCCGACAGCATAACAAGTCTTTAGATCTATCTTCACTTTCTGTAAACCCACACACAACTAGTTTAGTTACTATACAACATTTCCTCCACCAAATCACCAGTTAAATCGAAGCACAAATTGATAGTGATGTCGTTAATATGGTCTGCGTGATAGAACTCCAAGAATATACACCACTGAACCAGTAATTAACATTGACGTTAAATGTTCCTAAATCGGGGCCTGTTCGGCTTTGTCTAAACCGTGCCGAGACTTTAAGAAACTGAGTAAATTTCTTTTTGTTAGTGGCTGTCTGGAGACTTCTGAGACATGGGGAAACTAGTAAGTTGTAATAGTGTTCACCTTTGATCGAACATCTACAAGAAAATGATGAAATAGTATATATATATATATATATATAATATTAAAAGCTGATGTCACCTAGTGAGGAGTTCTATAGCCCCAAGCGGTAGTAGCCGATCACAAACGCAAGCGTACCTGGTTCAAACGGTGGGCAAGTTTGAGTTAAATTCGTTTACGTGCGATTTGGCAAAGGGTAATAGACCCCACCGTCATAAAGCATGGCAAAGCTCGAACGTATAATGGTGTCGAAATAACGACTAGTTTTCTTGTTGATAGCCTACGTCCTGTAAAGGATATGCACAGAAAAAAGTCACCTGTTTGGTAGAAACAGGAATTTAATTTCTACATAAGGATAGCTATATGTTTGTTGGAACGGGCTTGAAATATAACCAACAAGGTAAATTTCTAGGTTGAAACAAAAGCTTTAACACTCTACATAACAACAATGTAAATGTTCCTAGGTTGAACAGTAAAACTGAAACACCTCTACATAACAACAAGTAAATATCTCTAGGTTAACAAAAAAGTAAACTCTACATAACAAGGTAAATAACTCTACATAACAACAAGTAAATAACTCTACATAACAACAAGATGAATAACTCTACATAACAAAGTAAATAACCTCTACATAACAACAAGATAAATAATCTCTACATAACAATATAATCAATAACAAGGTAAATAATCTCTACATAACAACAAGATAAATAATCTCTACATAACAACAAGATAAATAACCTCTACATAACAACAAGATAAATAATCTCTACATAACAACAAGATAACTAAATAGAAAGTCAACAAATATTAGAGGTCTCCGAAATAAATACTATTTACCAAACACAGAATTCGAACCACAAACATTTATTTCTTATAACTGCCATTGTCTAACCATGTAGACGAGTTCTTTTCATATCACAACCAGCTAGCTCCCCATTGCACATCAACTAGCTCCACATTGCACAACCAACTAGCTCCCATTGCAAAACCAGCTAGCTCCCATTTCAACACCAACTAGCTCCCATTTCTCATCCAACTAGCTCGCATTTCATCAACGCTCCTTGCACAGCCAGCTAGCTCCATTGACAGCCATTGGTTCCATTGCTTACAACTAGTTCCCATTGCCAACAACTGTTCCATTGCCAACTACTCCATTTCATCAACTACTCCATTGCCAACTTATCCCATTGTACAGACAACTGTTCCATTGCACAACCTACTACCATTTCCCCAACTAGTTCCCATTGCACAACCAACTGCTCCCATTGACAGACCAACTAGCTCCCATTGCACAACCAACTGCTCATTTATTCAACTGCTCATTGCACAACTAACAGTTCCCATTGCACAAACTAGCTTCCATTGCAAAACTAGTTCCCATACACCAACTAGCCCATTGCACACCAACTGTTCCATGCAACATAGCTCCCATTGCACAGCCAATGCTCCATTGCAACAGCTAGTCCCATTGACAGCCAACTAGCTCCCATTGCAACCAACTAGTTCCATTGCACACAACTAGCTCCATTTCACAACAACAGCTCATACAACCACTAGCTCTACAAATAGCTCCATTGAACAACTGTTCCATTACAACAACAGCTCCATTGCACAACAACTAGCTTCCCATTGTACAACCAGCTGTTTTTAAACCAACAGCTCACCATTGCACAACCAGACCCATTGCACAACCAACTAGGTCACCATTGCACAACCGACTAGCTCCCATTGCACAACCAGCTAGCTCCCATTGCACAACAGCTAGCTCCCATTGCACAACCAACTAGCTCCCCATTGTACATCCAACTAGCTCCCCATTGTACAACAGCTAGTTGTATAAATGTTCTGAGAGTTTCTCTTTATGTGGGTTTTGACCTCTTGAACAGACAGTGTTTATTAAATTTGGGGTTTGTTTTTGGTGCTGCCTTCCTTAGCCAAAACATAGGCCATCTCATTTCTTTAACCATGCTCAACTTATCCTATGTGTTAGATTGTGTATATGTATAACTGCACTAAATTCTTCTTCTTTGAACGCTGCATATAGACAGACAACCACTTGTTAAACCACTCTTTGTGATTTGTATGTGATCTGAACTTAAGAGCGAGTGTACGTTCTGCAAATTATGCGCCTACACGTAGACCAGCACATCCGATTTCTGCGATACATTTTATTTACTAGTGTAGCTTTCCTATGCCCCTACCCCAGTCGCCTCTTACGACATGCCTTGTAGGTCGCAGTGTTACTATTCTTTGCTCCCCTTGCGCGCTCCGGCAACAAACGGGGGGAACTGAATTAAAGTGAATTGTGTTTTGTCCATCTCTCTCTGGACACTGAGTGGACTTGAAATAACTAGTAGTTTGATTATGTCTGTCTTTATTTCAATACACGTCCTGGTATTGGGAAAACTAATATACCGGACTGTGTTCGTCTGTCTGTACACTTCCAAGACTCCAGCAAACAAATATACCGGGTTAATTAAAACTCAAAATTAAATGGGAAACTCTTGTAAGCAACGACAAATCAACTCCTCAATGTTTCTCTATAACAGGAATGTAATTCTACTTTCAATGTCTGAGCTACTTTTCGTCTTTTGCGTGCACTTTATTATATATATATATATATATATATATATATATATATGGGTTGTGAGTTACCAGTTGGGAGTTATCAGCTGTGAATTACCGTTGTGCGTTATCGGTTGTGAGTTAATAGTCGTGAATTATCAGTTATGAGTTACCAGTTGTGAGTTATCAGTTGTGAGTTGCCAGTTGTGGGTTACCAGTTGTGAGTTACCAGTTATGAGTTACCAGTTATGAGTTCCCCACCGTTGTGAGTTACCAGTTGTGAGTTACCAGTTGTGAGTTAACAGTTTTGAGTTACCAATTGTTTGGAGAGGGTCTTATTGACATATTGAATTCTATCCACCAAAAACATTATATAGAGTAGAATTGACGTCCATGTTTTTAGTTATTATTAATTATTGTAATTCAGGTAGAGGTTTGTTCATTTTATTGTTTTCGGTTTTTAACTGCATATGATTTTTTACATGAAAAACTTGAACGCAAGACTTACTTTTATCGTCCGTCTTCGATAGGACTAAGAACTCAGTCTCCCCTACTCTGAGATCAGAAATCACTGGAAGGTAGTCCGTCTGTTCCACATTGGGTGAGAACTGATGTCTTTATTAGTGTGATGCTAACACCGTTCGTCAAAGTCATACAAACAGCTGCCAACCCCGCCCCTCTTCCCCCACCCCCACCCCCAATAATTCTCGTTTCTACCGATATTCACATGGATGGTTGGAAAATGAACTCTTCCAGGAATTGAACTATCATTTTAACTCAACAAATGGTTAAAATGTAAAGAACTAACTTTAATGAACCAGGTTTCTTCATATGGTTTGGTCTATCGCTGCTGAGTTTCTTCTAATAGTTCGG
Source organism: Arion vulgaris (assembly GCA_020796225.1). Lineage (NCBI taxonomy): Eukaryota > Metazoa > Mollusca > Gastropoda > Stylommatophora > Arionidae > Arion > Arion vulgaris. Next base: position 26,613,069 of record CM036763.1, on the reverse strand, counting down.
TCTCCATCCGCAGACATTACACGCTGTCTAGAACATTTACATAAATCGTGCTCCGAAGCTCCAACAACAATTTATAGAGATATGAGGGAACAAATTCACTCATGAACCATTCGACTATATCCAGGTTTGAACCCACACATTCAGAATACAAAACAAATGGTGAAACCACTTCTCCATTAAAAATAGACACTCACATCCTTCCTTTCAACTGTACAACACTGCGGCTCCACTACACTGTTACTGTTACATATTCGTTACTTCCGTTGCTTCCTCTGGGGTTCTTAAAAAAAATCCTTGTGCTTATCCTATGTTACACCAACTTTCCTACACCTTCCAACTGTACAACAAGGCGGCGGCACTACACTGTTACTATGTTACACCAACTTTCCTACACCTTCCAACTGTACAACAAGGCGGCTACTCACTGTTACTATGTTACACCAACTTTCCTACACCTTCCAACTGTACAACAAGGCGGCTGCACTACACTGTTATTATGTTACTCAACTTTCCTACCCTTCAACTGTACAACAAGGCTCTACCTGTTATCTATGTTACACCAGCTTTCCTACACGCCGGTTGTGTTCATAAACACTCTAGTCGGAAGAGCTAGGCAACGGATGCAGTAAGAAGTAAGTGTTTGTGGTTCAAAACCTCTATTTGGTCATTTGGGGTTTTTTTCGGAAGCCCCAAATACTTGTTCAGTCTATTTATTAATCATATTCATTAGTTATCAACAGACAGTATTTATTCCAACTCTCTGCTATCAGTGCCAAACATGGCCCCTGACTAAGACACAGGAAGGAAAGATTACAACATGCGTAATGAGATATCTATGAAAAGCTGTCAACGTTACAAGGAGAGATAGAGTGAGAAACGAGAATATCAGAAGCAGCGTTGGTACTATACCATGCATACAGTA